>JACGWO010000001.1:33216024-33915020 GCA_034509735.1 Sesamum alatum | reverse complement strand
TGCGAATATAAGTAAAACACCGTTTTAACAAATGTGAAATGAGCGCAACAAAGTAAGCACCAAAAGTGACGAATACTTATTTTATTCATTACATAATAATATTACGTTTACATCGAGTTGTATAATAGGTTACAAATCGCCAAAACCTATTGGTTTTCTGGTCACCTATTCTAACAATCTCCCACTTGACCTAAAGCTAATCACCCATTGACCTCGAACTGAAAGATTGTGGATCGTCCCGGAAATAGCGTGAATGCGAAAGAGCAGTATAAAATTAAAAATACAAAAATTTAAACATGCTTTAATTAAATAAAAGAACACGTTCAAGGAGTGTACCCTTGAAGTTCCCGGTCGTTTGTTGTATCTCATGAATTAAAAAGCATAAACAAATCAAGGAGGCCATAGGATTAAAAATAAGGAGAAATGAGAAATTAAATCAGAACCTACCGATTGTCGTTTTTTTCGTCTTCTAACCGGTACACGCGTTGTTCCCCGTTTTGCACCAAATCTCGTACGTGAGATGAAAGAAATCGGTGGATCGTCCCGGGAGATTAACGCGAATAGCGGAAGCGCGAAATAGTGCGTAATAAAAATTACAAAGCATAATTAAATGGAATTTAAACTATGCATAATATACATAAACGAATCAAGGGGTGTGCCCTTGATTCTCCCGGGCGTTCGGTGTATCTCATGTTCAATAAAACACAACATGGAGGCCATAGAATTAGAAACGAAAACCATAATTAAAGAACCTACCCGGTTGTAGTTTTGTCTTCGTTCGGCTACATGCATTGTTCCCCGTTTTGCACCAAGATCTCAAGAAGAGACCCTCTAAATCATCTCACTCGCTGCACCGGAAAGCAACGAACCCTTGTGCTAGCAAGAAAATCATTGGGGAGAAGAGACATCGGTACACGCTATCAATTAACGCAACCGGCGTCTCTTACGTTCTTAACTTGAATAAAATCAAGAAGAACAAAGTATATTTCTTGGAGAGAAGAAAGAGGGTGGACGAATTTGAGAGAGATGAGAGTTGTAGAGAATACTAGGTGTAAGTGTGTGTTTTTTAAGTATTTATAGAAGATGGAATTCCTATTCCTTCTCAAACTCTTCCAAAGAGACACACTTTGACTAGGATTTTGACCTAGTCAAATCCTAGTCAAATTAGGCTTTGATTAAGTCAAATTAATCATGGTTCTTCATCTCATCATTCTCTAGATCAAATCTTGTCCATCCATTTTGATGGGCTTTATGGAATGGGCCTATTTAATTCTAAATTAAATATTCCCATGGACTTTATATTAAAATCCTATTAATATACTAAGCCCATTAATTAATGGAATGGACTTTATTTAATTCCAAATTAAATAGTCCATGGACTTTATATTAAATCCTATTTAATACCAAGCCCATTAATTAATTCCATAGAATGGGATTATTTAATTCTAAATTAAATAGTCCCATGGACTTTATATTAAATCCTATTTAATATACTAAGCCCATTAATTAATTAATGGAATGGACTTTATTTAATTCCAAATTAAATAGTCCATGGGACTTTATATTAAATCCTATTTAATACCAAGCCCATTAATTAATTAATTCACCCTTTTAATCTAATTAAAAGGAAAGCCCATGCTTTGTAAAATTCATAAATCTAATTTATGAACTCAAGCCCGATTATTCCAAATAATACATCGAGGCTTGTATCTCCAAGAAGTATAATTTAATTCCATTAAATTAAACCTTCTCCCGGAATTAATTCCAAATTAATTCCCTTTCATTTGGTGTAGCGGGTGTGACTCTTTAGGTTCACCTTTCAGCTAGACTTGGACCTACTTTTCATTATTTCATAACTAAAGTAGTCCGTTACCATGGGTGGCCATCTAGCAACGGTCCATGGCACTAGAGACTAGGTGAATTTATGGTGTGAACATTTAGGCTCCGAGTTATACGCAGGTGCGGTCCTACCGACGCTCGATACGTACGGGTACGGTCCTACTGTCGCCTGTCTCCCGGCCTTTAGTCTAGGGGTCGGTTCCCATCGTTGACTAGGCAACTATGCATAATGCTCGAGATAGGTTTAACTCGACGTAGGAAATCCTTTCCCACTACATCAAGTGCTATGGCCATAGACTTTGTGAGTCTAAACCATCTCCGAGCGCATAGGAGATCTTGCTGTCATATCCTTTGACAGGGGACAGATCCTATCTTGGAATTCACCGTTCTTACATACTCCGACTGCACTGGACGAGGCTTATGATGACCATGTGATATAATCGGTCAAATTTCACCAGATCCAAGATACAGCCTTAGTATGTAGGGGGACTGCCGTGATCCTCAAGTCCGAGGACTAATCCCGTACTATCGGAACCGGGAATACGAGTCATACCGACCAAGCCCGAGTAGCTTCTATATGACGATTCCCGCGAGTCACCTCAGTCGGCCGCTCCCCAGCAGGCCGACCCACTAACACTGCTTAGACGATCCTCGTCACCCGTCGATGAAACACGACAGCAGATGCTTAGTGCAAGTCTCAAATGGATTCTCGATGCCCTGTCTCGAGATTCCTTTGACTTGGAGTATTTCAGACTAATTCGGCGAAACTGATTTCATGAACCTACCTCCAAGCGTAGTTCCAATTTCCCGAAATGTTATTTCAGTCTGTGGGCGTTTGTTGTGACATCGTAACGATGCAAGCAGTAAGTACAACAAACTCATGCCTATGAATCCTTACTGCATTCATTAACATAATATTACTTGTTCACAGATTGACGAATGGTTCTCAGAACAGCCAATACCATTGACTTTCTGGTCACCTATTCTAACAATCTCCCACTTGACCAATAAGTCAATTACCCACTTTGTTCAGAATCCTCTGAGTATGAGTAATCTACGATACCGACTAAGGTATTGTGGGTCCGCTTATATTTCCTTGCGAAGCAATACGGTCTAACCGTGTTACCTCTATCCACCATTGCCTCTTAGAGATGGTGGTTGTCTAAGAATATTTTCGTGGATCTTGTGATGAGATCTCGTGCCAATACTCCCATAGCCAAGTTGCCTGCCATTTAGGCAAACATGGCTTGGTCGTGCTAGGCGCCACGTCCATCCTATGGACGCGGTCTTCATCAGTGACCACTATCCGATGCACTCGTCATTGGGCCTGACTGTGCATACCTTTGAGACTAACTGGTTTTCACTTATGCTCTGGAAGCTAGTATCGCTCTAGCCTTCCAAAACAACTCTCAACAGACAGTGCATCATGAACACATCTTTAGTCCTTATTCAGGTACTAAGGATCGTTCTTGATTGCTGTCTTCAACCCCTCAGTGCATTACCGATTTATGTTGAGCCATGCTAGAAGCACTCTCAACATCGGTTCCTATGCACCGAGTAAACATATCATATGTTTGCCTAGGGTTGAGACGTAGGGGATACTCAACATCCAAGCCTTCTCATTAGTCCACCGTGACTAAGTCTTGAATGGCTTGATGCTTTATGCATAGTATCCATGTTTTCTCATCAGTCTTACTATGACTGAGTCTTGAACAACTTGTCTCTCTACATATATGAGTTTTTCTCATCAGTCCACCATGACTGAGTCTTTGAAAAGCTCAATTCATGAAATGTATGTGGGATCCCTAAAATGTCATGGAGAATTTTCGTGAGTTACGGTTTGTGTTTTAGTGATTCCTAATGCCTTGAATTCATCCATGAATCAAGACATTACACACTTAAACACTTGGAACGCCATTTCTACTCCCACTGATCACCTACGTCGTTTAAGATCGAGTCATGCTCCGTATGAGCTCGTCAAAACGAATATTCCAGTTATGCGGTGTTTCAAACCTTGTTTGAATTTCCTAGTGGATTCTATGGCTCCTCTCCATAAATCCTACTACGATGTCCAACATCACATTCCGCAGGTCATTTGGATTACTATCCAAATTTGACTGAACATATCCCGATCACTCGTACCTTTTACGACATTCGGGTTCGTTCTTAAGGGGACTTGGAATATGATCAATTTAAGATAGAAATGCAATTATAAGCAACGTTTTAGCATTATTCTGTCGTCAACCTACACAAACCAGACACCGAGTCTAATTTGCCTCCCACTAGTCCCTTGACGTATGTAGGATCCTTCTACATGCTCAAGAACTTTGTCGGGACATAGGCTTGCCAAACCATGGCTCCTTGTGCTTGACTCCTAGCAAAGTGCCATGTTCCTTACGTTGGCAATTTTGAGTCTACGTCTACACGGGCTAAGGTAATTGGGCGAAACTTCGATGGATCTTCGTCCAACGAGATTCGATCATTCCCTTTATCATAGACCGTCATATTTGGCCTTTATAGGAAATGTTTCATTGAGAATTCCATTCTCAACTTGGATGCTCAAGGGCTCCCACTAAATACACGGCCTTTTCGATCCTATCGAAACAGGTTTAATTTTGCAACCATTTATGGTTCACCTCCTTAAGTCTAATTCCCAAACCTCCTATGGGATCTTTAGACTTTTGAACCCTCTTATGGTCTTGTGTATTAGTAACCTACAGTTGTCTTATTGGCTCCCTTCCAATAGACTATTTGGCAAGCATACTTTGTCCAACAAAGAGCTTTCGGACTTTCTTCTTCATAAAAGACTTGTAAATTTAGTCGATTCGAATCATCTATTTCTAGATTCATCGAACTTTCCAATTTACTTATCTTTTAATAAGAAGAAACGTCCTAGCTGTTGTAGATGCCAAATCTGTAAGTTGGTCTTGATTAATCCATTTAAATAATTTGAATTTTGAGTATCCATAAACCTTTTATAGGATGGTATTTTAGGAATTTACGTACAAACACTAGCAAACATGAATCAATATTCAATAATTTTGTTTGATCAAATATGTATGTAATAAAACCTTTGTCCAACAAAGAGACATACTTTTGATCAAGCTAGGTTACGTAATTCCTATATTACCCTAACATGATCACGATTATGGGCCTAACAAGTCTCTAGTCCTTTTCATCAATGGACCTTGCCATTGTTGAATCCTAGAACTGTTCTTGGCTTTTTAAGTCCTTATTCACTTTCTGCAAACCACCCGCAGATTAGTGATAGGAATGGTATCAAATACCAAATAGAGTAAAAGTGATCATGTCAATACTCAATATCAAATTTTACCTACATTGGAGAGGGGTTTAGAATACTCCCCTTTCCAATGGCCCTTTTTACGACAGTAAATGCTTACGTTCTTAGAATCTATTGACTGCTTGAACCTTTTGCTCTTTCCTTTACCTCCACCTTGTGTTGTAAAGGAACAACACTTGAAGTGCTGCAATAGTTGATGTTACCTTACCCTTCTTCCTCTTTTAGCGTCTGGCACCCTTGCCTTTCGCTATGGAGGTTGAAGCCTCTCCTACTAGTACCAACGGCGCAGATTTTGCAATCGTTGCCTCGTACTAGACCGACATAATTACCAACCTATGAAGATCTTTTCTAAGCTCATTCATGTTGATAATTAATGGTTCGTAGGAGGAAGGAAGAGACTGAAGGATCATGTCAATGTACGCCTCTAAGACTGACGTGGAGGTCTTTTGAGCTTCTCCACTAGGGATTGCATCATCACTCCATGTTCTTTGTACCGACATCCCTTCCGTCATCTTAGCTCCAAACATGCCTTCGTTGCATTTTACCCCACATGCTGGTCCAAGACCATATAGACATGATGCAAACGAAGCATAGTTTGAGCCAACATCATTATATCCTACTTGTCGGTGGTCATCCTTCAACTTTTGAACGCCAAGCGTTGCCTTAGTTGTCGACCCCTCCGGCAAGGGCTGAGGAACGTCCTCATTCCGGTATGTGAGTTAAGGTTCTGGAAATCTAAGACCATCTTAAGATTTCGCAGTCAATTCGTCTAATTGGTTCCTTTTTAATGAGCCTCTTAGTGATGTGTTTGGTGGATTCTTAGACATTCACAACATATATGAAACAGAAAATAATAAGCAGAATGAAGTAATATTTTGGTTAAGTCTCGGTCTTTAGTCCTTAACCTCTCCCACTATTTCTACGAAAACACGGCACTCTCAAACGTTGTTTTCGGGAAATCCTTTCCTAGTGGGCTCGGGATCCACAGCGATCTCCCCCATACCCCGCTTTTACGATTCGCATGGTAAAAGAACCCGTGGGAGGTATTCCATACCATTCTCGTTCCACGAGATTCCCAAGATAATTGCCTCACCCTTTCACGTGATCCCGAGGACTCCAAGCGAATCACGTTATTCGGGCGTTAGACCCGACCCAATCAACCGATTCATAAACTCACTGCTACCTCCACGACTCGTGAGACAGGTAACAGTAGTCTACTCATCGTTCATGACAAAGTGCAGCTTCTTTTAAGCACGATAGTCGTGCCACGACTCGTGAGACCACGCTATCGACCTAAAAGATCTTCCTCACTTTTGCCATGGATGGAAGGCTTGGACAGACTCCCAGAGTCCTAGTCCATTTATTAAGGGTCTATATTTAACTTGGTTTAACCAAGTGAGAGTTTTGATAGAACGAGACCTCATCACATATTAAGTATTGCATTGCGTGCGTTATGGCAGAAATATTCTAAGCGTGAATGTAACCATACATAAAGCATATAGAATAATCATAAGCATAAAATACGCATCGCATGCAAAATAAAGTCTAGCACGCCCCTGTAGGATGATCACAAGCCCAAACCTATGCGACCCACTGAGCCCGCAGTGGATCTATGGTCAATCTAAGGGTAGGCCCTACACTATTACAAGTTTTAATAACCCATTACATGCAATGGGCCTTGTAAGTCCTCTTTATCTTCTTTGGGCTCTCCATCGTGGGCCTACACCGGGCTTCTTCTCCATGGATCCTCCATGGGCCATCTGATGGCAACCTCCATGGGCCTCCAACACCTTGGGCTTATCTTCTCTTGCAGCTTTTATTTACAAAAAAGAATAAAACCTCACCACTAATTCTACTCTCATTACATCATAAAATAAGAAACCCCAATTAAACATTTGGGGGGAGTACATTGGGAGGGAGAGAGAAAGCCTTATTATTCCAAGGCACTAGAAGAGAGACAGAGAGGAAAATAAAGAGGCACACAGGCCACAACCCAACAAATAAATGTAAATAAACCATACATGCGGTCTAGGGGCTTTGTGATCATCCTTTGTCAAATCAATTAACACAAATAGCACAAATACATATCCCACGTAAAATATGCTATACCAACATCCATGATAATCCATACCATAAAATAAATGCAGAAACTACATGTAAAATATCCACACCAAACATTGGATAATAGTGCAACCTATGCACAACGATTTTTGTTGGAAAAACCTTTTCCATAATTAACAAGGCAATATTAATTCTATGAAATATAAAATCTCAACCAAAATTAAAATGCCCCAAGTTAATTAATTAAGAAAAATTCCCAGAATTATACAGAAAAATCAAATTTTTCTGAAACACAAAAATCAACAATTCAAGAATATGCCCATTTATTCAAGAATTCCAAAATCCAACATTCGTGCAATATTAATACATGTCAAGATCTACTCATACTCAAGCCATAAAATAACCATGATGTCCAACATCATAAAACGCAGAAATTATTGCGAAATTTCACATGTGAATTTTGATCATTGGTGCAACCATTGCAAAAATTAAATCTTGTTAGGAAACCCTTTCCTCATCAACCAAGCAATATTTATTTTAGAAAATTCCAAATCTCAAAAAATAAATATTCTAAGTCAACGGGTTCAGAATAATGCAGAAAATATCATAAAAATAATACAGTAAAAACAGTTTTGAAAAACGAGCCAAAAACGGGAGAGAAACGGAAAACGGCACAGCCGGCCGGCCAGGCGCGCGCGCGCGCGCGCAGGCTCCTCTGCCTGCGCGCACAGCGCGCGCGCCCAGCGCATGCCGTGCGCGCGCCCAGCGCGCGCCTGCGCCTAGCGCTTGCGCGCGCGCGGCCGGCACAGCGCGCGCGCTGTCCGCGCACGCTGGGCGCGCTGGCCGGGCGCGCGCAGGCCCCTGCCTGCACGCGCGCCCGGCCGCGCCCCTGTGCGCGCGGCCAGCGTGCTGCTGCTGCCGGTTCGCCGTTTTTCACTTCTTTTCGATTTTTCATGCAATTTTTCTGAACCACAAGATAAATAAAACCATAGAACATGTATAAACACATTCAAGAAAACCAAGATCCAAAATCCCATGCAAAATTAAACGCCAATAAATATCTACGATAAACATGCTATAAACGTAAATTAAAACACGTTTATCATGCTTAAACGCACATAGCACATAGAATTCTAGGCCTATACACCGAACCGGGCTCTGATACCACTGAAAGAAATCGGTGGATCGTCCCGGGAGATTAACGCGAATAACGGAAGCGCGAAATAGTGCGTAATAAAAATTACAAAGCATAATTAAATGGAATTTAAACTATGCATAATATACATAAACGAATCAAGGGGTGTGCCCTTGATTCTCCCGGGCGTTCGGTGTATCTCATGTTCAATAAAACACAACATGGAGGCCATAGAATTAGAAACGAAAACCATAATTAAAGAACCTACCCGGTTGTAGTTTTGTCTTCGTTCGGCTACATGCATTGTTCCCCGTTTTGCACCAAGATCTCAAGAAGAGACCCTCTAAATCATCTCACTCGCTGCACCGGAAAGCAACGAACCCTTGTGCTAGCAAGAAAATCATTGGGGAGAAGAGACATCGGTACACGCTATCAATTAACGCAACCGGCGTCTCTTACGTTCTTAACTTGAATAAAATCAAGAAGAACAAAGTATATTTCTTGGAGAGAAGAAAGAGGGTGGACGAATTTGAGAGAGATGAGAGATGAGAGTTGTAGAGAATACTAGGTGTAAGTGTGTGTTTTTTTAAGTATTTATAGAAGATGGAATTCCTATTCCTTCTCAAACTCTTCCAAAGAGACACACTTTGACTAGGATTTTGACCTAGTCAAATCCTAGTCAAATTAGGCTTTGATTAAGTCAAATTAATCATGGCCCTTCATCTCATCATTCTCTAGATCAAATCTTGTCCATCCATTTTGATGGGCTTTATGGAATGGGCCTATTTAATTCTAAATTAAATATTCCCATGGACTTTATATTAAAATCCTATTAATATACTAAGCCCATTAATTAATGGAATGGACTTTATTTAATTCCAAATTAAATAGTCCATGGACTTTATATTAAATCCTATTTAATACCAAGCCCATTAATTAATTCCATAGAATGGGATTATTTAATTCTAAATTAAATAGTCCCATGGACTTTATATTAAATCCTATTTAATATACTAAGCCCATTAATTAATTAATGGAATGGACTTTATTTAATTCCAAATTAAATAGTCCATGGACTTTATATTAAATCCTATTTAATACCAAGCCCATTAATTAATTAATTCACCCTTTTAATCTAATTAAAAGGAAAGCCCATGCTTTGTAAAATTCATAAATCTAATTTATGAACTCAAGCCCGATTATTCCAAATAATACATCGAGGCTTGTATCTCCAAGAAGTATAATTTAATTCCATTAAATTAAACCTTCTCCCGGAATTAATTCCAAATTAATTCCCTTTCATTTGGTGTAGCGGGTGTGACTCTTTAGGTTCACCTTTCAGCTAGACTTGGACCTACTTTTCATTATTTCATAACTAAAGTAGTCCGTTACCATGGGTGGCCATCTAGCAACGGTCCATGGCACTAGAGACTAGGTGAATTTATGGTGTGAACATTTAGGCTCCGAGTTATACGCAGGTGCGGTCCTACCGACGCTCGATACGTACGGGTACGGTCCTACTGTCGCCTGTCTCCCGGCCTTTAGTCTAGGGGTCGGTTCCCATCGTTGACTAGGCAACTATGCATAATGCTCGAGATAGGTTTAACTCGACGTAGGAAATCCTTTCCCACTACATCAAGTGCTATGGCCATAGACTTTGTGAGTCTAAACCATCTCCGAGCGCATAGGAGATCTTGCTGTCATATCCTTTGACAGGGGACAGATCCTATCTTGGAATTCACCGTTCTTACATACTCCGACTGCACTGGACGAGGCTTATGATGACCATGTGATATAATCGGTCAAATTTCACCAGATCCAAGATACAGCCTTAGTATGTAGGGGACTGCCGTGATGCTCAAGTCCGAGGACTAATCCCGTACTATCGGAACCGGGAATACGAGTCATACCGACCAAGCCCGAGTAGCTTCTATATGACGATTCCCGCGAGTCACCTCAGTCGGCCGCTCCCCAGCAGGCCGACCCACTAACACTGCTTAGACGATCCTCGTCACCCGTCGATGAAACACGACAGCAGATGCTTAGTGCAAGTCTCAAATGGATTCTCGATGCCCTGTCTCGAGATTCCTTTGACTTGGAGTATTTCAGACTAATTCGGCGAAACTGATTTCATGAACCTACCTCCAAGCGTAGTTCCAATTTCCCGAAATGTTATTTCAGTCTGTGGGCGTTTGTTGTGACATCGTAACGATGCAAGCAGTAAGTACAACAAACTCATGCCTATGAATCCTTACTGCATTCATTAACATAATATTACTTGTTCACAGATTGACGAATGGTTCTCAGAACAGCCAATACCATTGACTTTCTGGTCACCTATTCTAACATGAGATTCTCCAAACTGTAACACGCAATCCACCCACGTATCTTGCACGTCGTGCTAGCGAACGAACAAGTATATTTTGGAGAGGATGAATTAGTAACACGTTATTGATTAACGGTATTAATTTTCCTAAGTTCTATTGTTCCAAGAACAAAAGAACAAGAAGTATTTTCTTGTATAAGAGAGAGAGAGAGAGAGGGCGGACGAGTAGGGAGAGGAGAGAACCGAGTTTGTGTGTGTGTTGTGTGTGTGTTGGAATTTCATCACTCTTCAAATAGTGAAAGGCTAGGACTATATATAGAGGAGGAGTTTAATCCTCTTTAAACTCCAACTCTAAAGAGGTCTATTTTGACTAGAATTTTGACCTAGTCAAAGTCCTAGTCAAAGTAGTGTTTGACCTAGTCAAATCAATCCTAGGCATCCATCTCTCCCTTTCCATCTCAACCATTAATTTAATTTTAATGGAATATTTAAATCCTATTAAATATTCCAAAGGCCCAAATAAATAAACATAAATATTTATTCTAAGGCCATTAAATTAATCTCTCATAAATCTAATTTATTAGATTAATCCCTTTTATCAAATAAAAGGAATTAATTCTCCAAGAAAATAAAAGGACCCGATTAAATCCAATTTAATCATTCCTTTTCTCTAATATTTAATTCTAAATTAAATACTCAATGTGTGTGGATTGTGTGTCACTCTTTAGGTTCACCTTTCAGCTAGACTTGGTCGGATTCCTGGAATCCGTCCGTTACCATGGGTGGCCATCTAGCAACGGTCCATGGCACTAGAAACTAGGTGAAATTTCGGGGATGACCATTTAGGCTCTAACAGTACACTTGTCCTTCTGTCTACGGTCTCACCACTTAGGGTCTAGGGCACAGAAAATGCAGGTACCCATTTTGGACCTAAGTGCCAGTCTGTCCTTACTAAACGCCGCAAGGGAAACCTTCCCCTCTGTTCAGTTACTATGGCCACATATTTTAGGGACAAGATACAGAGCATACGTGAGACTCAACTGTCAATGCCTTTGACAGGAGACAGATCCTTTCTTGGAAACTACTGTCACTCTGTACACAAGAGCTGCACTAGATATAGCTTATCACTACTCAAGTGCTTCTTGG
Source organism: Sesamum alatum (assembly GCA_034509735.1). Lineage (NCBI taxonomy): Eukaryota > Viridiplantae > Streptophyta > Magnoliopsida > Lamiales > Pedaliaceae > Sesamum > Sesamum alatum. Next base: position 33,903,212 of record JACGWO010000001.1, on the reverse strand, counting down.
CAATCTCTCACCATATCTAAGATACAGACCTGATATACAGGTAAACTCAGCAGTTCCTCAAGTCAAAGGACTTGGCCTGTACCGTTGGAACCGGGAATACACGTCATACCTTGCTGACCCTACTCAAGGTCCTCCGTAAGACGGTTCCCGCGAGTCACCTCAGTCAGCTGCTCCCTAGCAGGCTAACCCACTAACACTGCTTAGACGACCTTCGTCACCCGTCGATGAAATACGACAGCAGATGCTTAGTGCAAGTCTCAAGGGGAATCTCGGTACCCAATTTCGAGATTCCTTGACTTGGAGATTTTCGGACTGATTCGGCGGGACTGATTTCATAGACCTCCCTCCATCCGTAGTCCCAGTCCCTGAAATAGGTTTTCAGTCCGTGGGCTTTGTTTGCTTAGTGAACAGATAGATATAAAACAGTAAAGTGAACGCAAACAAAGTAATGTCAGAATGAATTTAACTTCTTTATTCATTAATAGTTTATCAAAACACTGAAATTGTATAGACATAGGTTACATTTTGCCCGCCAAGATTGGCTACATGGTCACCTATGCTAACACGAACCTCTTATCCAGATGGTGAGTATGGACAACTTGCGACATGGGCTTAGCAAGTGGATCTGCTATGTTTTCTGCGGAGCTGACTCGGTCCAACCGAACGTCACTCATGCTATCCATCCCTCTAAGCAGATGGTAGCGTCTAAGAATATGTTAGAATAGGTGACCATGTAAGCCAATTTTGGCGGGTATATGTAACCTATGTCTAGACAATTTCAGGTGTTTGATAAATCATTAATGAATAAAGAAGTGAATTTCATTTGGCATCACTTTGTTTGTGTTCACTTATATTTGTTTTCCATATCTGTTCACTACGCAAACAAAGCCCACGGACTGAGAATCAATTTCGGGGACTGGGACTACGCTTGGAGGTAGGTCCATGGAATCAGTCTTCCCGAATCAGTCCGGAAATCTCCAAGTCAAGGAATCCCGAAAATGGGTACCGGGATTCCATTTGAGACTTGCACTAAGCACCTGCTGTCGTGTTTCATCGACGGGTGACGAGGGTCGTCTAAGCAGTGTTAGTGGGTTAGCATGCTAGGACGCAGCTGACTGAGGTGACTCGTGGGAACCGTCTTACGGAGGACCTTGAGTATGGTCAGCAAGGTATGACGTGTATTCCCGGTTCCAACGGTACAGGCCAAGTCCTTTGACTTGAGGAATTGCTCAGTTTACCTGTACGTTAGGGCTGTATCTTAGATATGGTGAGAGATTGCCAGAATTCTCTTTGGTAGTCATAAGCCATGTCTAGTACAGTTCTGGTGTGCAAAGTGACAGTAGTTTCCAAGAAAGGATCTGTCTCCTGTCAATAGGTTTTGGCAGTTGAGTCTCATGTATACTCTAGGTCTTGTCCCTAAAACTGTGGCCACAGTGACTGAACAGAAGGGAAGGATTCCCTTGCGGCGTTTAGTGAGGACAGATCGACACTTAGGTCCAAAATGGGTACCTGCATTATCCGTGCCCCAGACTCTAAGTGATGAGACATAGGACAGAAGGACAAGTGTACTGTTAGAGCGTAAATGTTCATCCCTGAATATTTCACCTAGTCTCTAGTGCCATGGACCGTTGCTAGATGGCCACCCATGGTAACGGAAGGATTCTAGGAATCCGACCAAGTCTAGCTGAAAGGTGAACCTAAAGAGTCACACACTATCCACACACATTTAGATATTTAATTAGGAATTAAATATTGGAGTGAAGGAATGATTAAATTGGATTTAATCGGGTCCTTTATTTTTCTTGGAGAAATAATTCCTTCTATTAGATATAAGGAATTAAATTGATAAATTAGATTTATCAAAGGGATTTATTTAATGGGCTTAAATAATATTTATATTTATTTTAGCCTCTTGGAAATATTTAAATAGGTTTTAAATATTCCATTAAATTAAATTAAATCAACGGTGAGATGAATGGGAGAGATGGATGGCTAGGATTGTTTTGACTAGGTCAAAACACTACTTTGACTAGGACTTTGACTAGGTCAAAATCCTAGTCAAAATAGGGTTCTTGAAAGAGGAGTTTAAAGAGGATTAGACTCCTCTTCTATATAAACCCCTAGCATCCTACAAGTTGAAGGATGATGAAACTCCAACACACACACAACACACACACACTTTTCGGCTCTCTCTCTCCTTCTCTCGTCCGCCCTCTCTCTCTACACACTCCAAGAAATTGTTTCTTTGTTCTCTTGTTCTTGGAACATTAGAACTTGATGAATCAATACCATTAATTCATAATGTGTTGTTGATTCATCCACTCCAAAATATAAACTTGTTCGTTGCTAGCACGACGTGCAAGATACGTGGGTGGATCGTGTGTCACGATTTGGAGGGTCTCAAGAACGAGATCTTGGTGCAAAACGGGGAACAACGCGTGTAGCCGTTGAAGACGAAATCGACAACGGGTAGGTCTCGTTTATGTTTTTCGTCCCTTTTAATTTTCTACCCTATGGCCTCCATGATTCTTTTATGTTTTATTATTCATGAGATACACCGAACACCCGGGAATTTCAAAGGCACACCCTTTGAAACGTGTTCTTTAATTTAAAAGCATGTTTAAATTCCATATTTAATTTTAATTATACCGCGCTTCCGCATTCGCGCTTTTCCCGGGACGATCCACAATTTCTTTCAGAATATGCTTGGATCGTGATGAGATCTCGGTTACTTTTGCTAGCACTATCGCCCCGTTGTCATCATAGAAGATAATTACAGGCTTAGCTATGCTAGGTTCTACACCCAACCCTTGGATGTATTCATAACTCTATGGTGGAGTCTGCCGTGGTGGCCTACTTGGAACTCTTCCAAGGAACCACGCCACCATTAATTCTGAATACATAACCAGACTGAGATTTGGCATCATCGTCATCCGACTGGAAGCTAGCGTCGCTATAGCCTTCCAGTATCAACTCCAGTGTACTTCAGGATAGTCCTGACTGCACTCCAGTGTGCCTCCCCGGCACACGATTGATATCGACTAGTTACGCTCAAAGCGAAAGCCACATCAGGTCTAGTGCACTGAACAACATACTGTATGCTACCTAAGGCTGAAGCATAGGGGATGTCCAACATCCGTTTAAGCTCCTCATCAGTCTTGGGAGAGTGCTTCTTGGATAACTTAATTTCATGCCTTATAGGAAGGAATCCTCGTTTTGAGTTTTTCATCTCGAATCTATTCAAGACTTTCTCAATATACGAGGACTGGGCCATTCCTAACATCCTTCTAGATCTATCCCTGTAGATCTTGATGCCAAGGACGTAGGATGCCTCGCCCATATCCTTCATGGAGAATTGCGTTGACAACCAAGCTTTAGTGGTACCCAACATATTAGCATCATTCTCAATGAGCAAGATGTCATCCACAAAAGCACCAGAAATGCAACTGATCTCCCACTTATCGTCTTGATTAAATCATATCCCCGTATGACTTCATCCAAACGTATGTTCCAGCTTCGGGAAGCTTGTTTGAGGCCATAGATGGACCTTTGGAGACGGCAGACCTACTGCTCTTCTCCAACAGTTGTGAAAGCTTTCGGCTGATCCATATAGATCTTTTCCTCTACGAAACCGTTGAGGAAGGCCGTTTTCACGTCCATCTACCATATTTCATAGTCATACCATGCTGCTATGGCAAGTAGTATCCGAATGGACTTAGCCATTGCTACGGGCGAGTAGGTTTCCTCAAAGTCGACCCCGGGTCGCTGAGTATAACCCTTAGCCACAAGCCTGGCTTGGAAGGTTGTAACCTCCTTGTCAGCTCCAAGCTTACATTTGTAGACCCATTTACACCCTATGAATTTTACCCCTTTGGGTGGGTCCACTAGGGTCCAAACCTGATCTGTACCCATCGAGTCTATCTGGGATTTCATGGCCTCAAGCCACTTATCCGAATCGATGTCCGACATTGCTTCTCCGTATGTCTTTGGATCATTATCCAACTGACCGGTCAGGCCCAATAATCCATATCTATTAGGTGCATGGGATACTCTGGCCGACCTACGGAGGACTGGAACAATATCAGTGGGAACTACTGGCTTAGATGTCACTGCCGCCTCATGGGGTACCTCACTTGATTCCTCAAGGAGTACATCATCGCGTCAACTATCGGCTGAAAAACCCTTTTCCAAGAACACTGCGTTTCACGAGACAAAAATCTTTTGCTCGAAGGGATCATAAAAATAATATCCGGCAGTTTCTTTCTGATAGCTGATGAACCTGCATAATCTCTTGACATATGCGGGACAACCCCACACTTTCAAGTATTTGTAGGAGGCAAGCTTGCCATGCGATATTTCATATGGCGTTTGGGATACCTTCTTAGATGGCGCCAAGTTCAAAACTTTGGCTGCCGTCTCAAGAGCGTATCCCCAGAAGGAGAGGGGGAGTTCGGTAAAACTCATCATGCATTGGACCATGTCCAACAAGGTCCAATTCCTCCTTTCAGACATACCATTAAGCTGTGGTGTTCTAGGAGTGGTCCATTGAGACAGAATCCCATGCTCTTTTAGATAATCAAAAAACTCACCACTCAAATACTCTCCACCTCGGTCCGACCGAAGGGCTTTGATCTTTCGATCGGTTTGGTTCTCTACTTCAAGTCTATATTCCTTAAACCTTCCAAAGGCTTCAGACTTGTACCTCATCAAGTAAACATAACCATACCGTGAGTGATCATCGGCAAAGGTTATGAAGTACGAGTATCCACCTCTAGCCTGAGTATTCAGTGGGCCACAGACATCCGTATGGATCAAATTCAACAGACCACTGGCTAGCGTGCTTTATCCAACAACGGGTTTCTTGGTCATCTTTCCCTTCAGACAGGATTCGCAGGTCGGTAGGTTTTCCAAATCGTCTATTTCTAGACTCTTTAAGTCCACCAACCTTTTTATCCTATCTTTAAAGATATGACCTAACCTCGCATGCCATATCTGTGCGTTATTATGATCATCACGTTTTCGTTTGTGTTCTGCAGTCATAATCCAATTAGACTGTTGAGTATGTACAGACCGTTGACCAATGTACAAAGCAGATGAGAAATACCATCTTTAATAATGAAAAAAACTATTTTTATTGATGGTAAATTCAAATCCATCCTTATCAAGGATCGGGATGGAAACAATGTTTTTAATCATGCTAGGTACATAGAAACAGCCGTTCAGTACAATCCTAACATGACTATTAATGGCTAACTCCATTGACCCTACGGCTTCCGCAGCAACGGCCTTGCCATCACCTAGCCCCAGGGGCCGCAACCGTCTTTCCTTTTCCCTTCTTCCTCTTCTAGCGTCCGGCCCTCTTGCCATTCACCTTGGAAGTCGAAGCCTCTCCTATCAATACCACCGACGCCAACTTGTAGGTCGTTGCCTCGTATTGGACCAACATGTTGATCAACTCTTGGATAGACTTCTCAAGTCCGTTCATGTTGTAGTTTACAATAAATAGGTCATAGGACGGAGGAAGCGACTGGAGGATCACGTCAATGTACGTGTCATTGTTAAGCCTAGTTTTAAGGTCCTCGAGTTTCTCCACTAGGGAGATCATCTTGACCCCATGACTTTGTACAGACGCTCCTTCAGCAAGCTTGGTGTCGAAGAATGCTTTTGTGGCGGCATATCTAATATGCCTATCCGAAACCGCATAAACCTCATTCCTGCGGAGCATAATGGCGGAGACGTTGTCCAGCCTCTCATACTGCTTCTGGATGTCATTAGACATTGAAGCCAGTATGATACTGCGTACTTTCCGATTGTCCTCATGCCTCGAACGTCAAACGTTCTTCTGGCGTGGACCCCTCCAGTAAGTCACTCGGCGGCGGCTCGTCCAAGACGTAGCCTTGGTTCTCGAAACCGAGGACAATCCTCAGGTTTCTTAGCCAGTCCGAGTAGTTTGTTCCATTGAATTTATTAGTCTCAAGTACCATGGTTAATGGATTCTTAGACATATCTACATTAATGAAAATGTAAAGCAGATGATGGTAATATTATTGTTCAAATTGAAGACTTGGTCTTTTAATCTTTAACCCTCCCACTATTTATACGAAAGTCTGCCACTCTCAAGCGGAGTTTCGGGAAACCATTTCCTAGTGGGCTCGGGATCCACAAGTGTAATCTCCATGCCCCGCTTTTACGTTTCATATGAAGAAAACCTCGTGGGAGATATCCAATATCATTCTCATCCAATGAGATTCCCAAGATATTTTGCCTCACCTATTCGCATAGTTCCGAGGACTCCAAGCGAACCCTGTTACTTAGTGTTGGGCCCAACCCATCAACCAAATCATGCCTCAAACTGTCGTCCCCCACGACTCCTGCAACAGGGAAACAGCGAGCGCAATCCTTTTTTTCACTACAATGGTGCAGCTTTTCCCTAGTCCAAGTGTGCCACGACTCGTGAGACCACACTTGGGTAGTGGTAGCTTCTCCACCACATTGATGTGGATGGAAGGCTCGGGCGGATCAAAATAGTATTTTGATCCAAGTCCGTTCTGGGCCTAATATTTAATTTGGTCCAACCAAATGAGAGTTTGTGTACAATCGGGACCTCATCACATTATGGTATTTTAGCATGCATAAATATCCAAACATTTCAAGCAATAAATAAATACGCCGCATGCAGAAAACATAGCATACCCCTGTTAGGATGATCACAAGCCCAACCTATGCACCCACTGAGCTCGCAGTGAGTCTATGGTCTGTCTAGGGTGGTTCTAAATTATTACAATAATAATATACCCATTGTCATTCCGATGGGCCTTGCAATGCTCTTGTTTTACGCCTTGATGCTCCACCTTGGGGTTTCCGACTCCACGTGCTTGTTAAAAATTAAAACCTCACCAATCTTATCTACTCTCATTACAATTAAAAGTAATACATTGAAAATAATAACAAGCCTTAACATCATAAGACTGAAAATACGGGAGGTGATAGTCCCAAAACAAGAGGCATGCAGGCCCCACCCAATAGAAATTAAATGATCATACATTCATCCATACACAAGGTCTAGGCCTCTTGTGATCATCCCATGTTGATTCCATCAACACACATAACACAATTATTCCAAATAATCATGCATAAAATCAATGGATATTCCACATATCCAAGTGATGTCCAACATCACAAAAGCATAAATGTATAAACAATATGCAAAATTCAAATTTCAAATTTAATGGACATTACAAACAATGCATCCAATGCATGTATTAATCCTAAATTAATTAAGCAAATTTAATCTAAGGAATAATCCAATTATTCCAAAATCAAATGTGCAAAATTAATACATTTTCATAATAATATGCAGAACATACAAAAAATTAAATTTTTCAAAAAATGTCGAAAAATGGCACAAAACGGCCGTGCCGTTGTGCCCGCCGGCCAGCCGCGCGCACAGCAATAAGCCTGCGCGCCCCATGTCGCGCTGGCCTCGGGGTGTAAATGCGTAATTTAAAATTAATCGCATATAAAGCGAAATCCCAAGGGGTGTACCTTTGGGTGCTCAACCGGGCGTTCGATGTAGAATGTATTAATGTTTAAAACCATACACTTAACATATAGGGCATAGATGAATAACAAAGAATCTACTAAAGCGTAATAAACCATTACCTTGTAGATATCTCGTGTGCTCGGGTACTTGCATTGTTCCTTCACCGGAATGCTCACAAATCCAAAGGTATGGATTCTCCAAAGGTGATCCACACCACACCGGAAGAAACTCACGTTCTCCTTGCTAGAAAAAAACGGGTTTATGAAGGAATCGGCTTAAGAGAAGAACACTATTAATTAGTGTTCTCTTAAGCCTACTTTGTCTTTCCTTTTGATTCAAAATCAAGTGAAGAACACAAGTAGAAATGGGGAGGAATGGCCGAGAGTTAGAGGGAGAGGAGAGGGCCGAAAATTCTTCTTCTTTCCTAGAAAAAGATGAATTATAATTCACATATGCAAGGTGTTGTATATACTCCTATATATACATAGGTAATGTGATTATTCGAATGTGTCTAGGATCATCCAAGGATGTCTAGATACATTTCAATCAATCACCATTAATTCTTCAATCAAGCCTACCAAATTTTATGGTATGATCAAATCATACCAAAAGGGAAGGGCTTGATTGGAGTTGATTTGTCTCTTTCCAAAAGAGATAAGTCAACATACCACTTTGCATGAAACATGACTGATTTGAGCTTCCTCCAAGGGAGCATTTCGGCCATGCTCATTATGGGAAGAAGTCCAACTTCTTCCTATTATGAAATTAGGAATTATTTCTCCTCTCGGATCAAATTTAACGAACCGGATTTTTATCGCAATCCAATTATGATGAACCTGACATTAAATCCAATTTAATGTTCACTTAAATTATTCCCGTTGATCTTTTAATCCAATTAAAAGATCCAACATCTCAACTTTCCATATTTAATCGAAAATTCAATTTACCGATTAAATGAGAGCCCGATATAATATCGGCCCGTCCATCCAATGGACTATCCCTTAAGTAATCCAATTACTTATTTATCCTTCGATATTGACTCCAAGTCAATCTCTCAACCTCCTCGGTGATTTGTGTGTGACCCTTTAGGTTCACCCTCAGCTAGACTTGGGCTCGTGTCCCACAAGAGCCCGTTACCATGGGTCGTCGTCTAGCAACGGTCCATAGCACTAGAGACTAGGTGAATTGGCGTGAACATTTAGGCATCGATTCCGTACGGGTACGGTCCTTCCGTTTACCGTCTCCCGGCCTTAGTCTAGGGTATGGAATTAGGCGTCAGTTCTCATCCTTAACTAGCATCTATGCTTAATACTCGAGACTACTCATGCTTCATTGCGTCGACACAAGAAACCATTCCCTGTTCGACCAACCACTTTGGCCACAGCTTTAAACAACATGAACATGCCTCTGAGTGCATAGGAGATACCTCTGTTACATACTGACAGGGGATGGATCCTTTCTTGGAATCCACCGTCCTCGCTACACATTCCGACTGCACTGGACAAAGCTTATGATGATCATCTTACAGAATGATCACCTCTCGCCAGATCCAATATGCAACCGTCCAGTGCACGCGACTGCCATGAACCCTCAAGTCTGAGGACTACTCCTGTACTATCGGAACCGAGGAAATCCAATCATACCGACCAAGCCTCCAAGGCTTCCATATGATGATCCCCGCGAGTCAGTCCAGTCGGCTCGATACCAGTCGACCAACCCATCAAGATCGTGTAGGCGTCCCACGCCTGTCGCCGATGAAACACGGCACTCATCCAATGAACACGACTCTTGATGCAAGTCTCAATAGGACTCTCGATGCCCTGTCTCGAGGTCCTTGACTTGGAACGTTTCAGACCCAACCCTAATCAGTTGGTTTCATGACCACCATCCAATGCGTGGCCCAACTGCACGAGTTGTTAACCGTGGTCTGTGGGCTTTGTTGTGATATAAGTAAACACCATTTTAACAAGTGTGAAATGAGCGCAACAAAGTAAGCACCAAAAGTGACGAATACTCATTTTATTCATCACATAATAATATTACATTTACATCGAGTTGTATAATAGGTTACAAATCGCCAAACCTATTGGCTTTCTGGTCACCTATTCTAACAACAGGTCTGTTGGACTTGGTCCATACAGACGTATGTGGACCACCAAGGACGCAAGCCTGAGGTGGGTTCTCCTACTTCATAACCTTCACCGATGATCATTCATGGTATGGTTATGTATACCTAATGAGGTACAAGTCTGAAGCTCTTGAGAGGTTTAAAGAATTGAGACTTGAAGTTGAGAACCAAACCAGCTGCAAAATTAAATTCCTGCGATCAGACCGAGGCGGAGAGTACCTTAGTACTGAGTTCCTTAATTATCTTAAAGAAAACGGTATAATCTCTGAATAGACACCTCCCAGGACACCACAGTTAAATGTGGTCTCTGAAAGAAGGAATTGAACCCTGTTGGACATGGTTTAATCCATGATGAGTTTTACCAAATTGCCCTTGTCCTTTTGGGCTACGCATTGGAGACTGCGGCCAAGTTGTTAAATTTGGCGCCAACCAGCGTAGTGACCCAAACACCATATGAAATATGGCACGGCAAGCCTGTGTCCTACAACTACTTGAAAATGTGGGGTAGCCTGCCATACGTCAAGAAGCTAGTGGGAGACAAGCTAGAATCAAAATCTAGTTTATGCAGGTTTGTTGGATACCCCAAAGAAACTGCAGGTTATTATTTCTATGACCCCATGGAACAAAAGGTATTTGTTTCAAGGAACGCAGTGTTCTTAGAACAAGGCTTTCCAGAGGATATCCAACCTGATGAACTGATCCTTGAGGAGTCAAGTGATGGAAACCAGTCATCAGTGGAAGCCGCGGATTCTTCACTTAGAGGATTCAGGATAGATACCCAGAGGGTTGACCAACCTCGAGAAGTCCAGCATGCTAGGCATGAAGGACGACCTCAAGAAGGGCCAGCCTCGGTACCTGAACTGCCGGCTCCAATACAGTCAGCGCCCACAGTCACGACTGACGTTCCCGTTCTCCACAGGTCAACTAGAGAGTCACGACCTCCTATAAGATACGTCTTTCTAAACACGACCAGCATGGGTCTATAAGCGCAAAACTTGGCATTGATGGAGAAGTCACAACCTTCAAAGGCTAGTAGCAAGAGGGTACACTCAACGACCCGGGGTCGACTTTGAGGACACCTACTCGCCGGTAGCCATGGCTAAGTCCATTCGGATCCTGCTTGCCATAGTAGCATGGTATGACTATGAGATATGGCAGATGGACGTGAAAATGGCCTTCCTCAATGATTTCGTTGAGGAAGAGATCTACATGGATCAGCCGGAGGGTTTCACGGTCGTCGGAGAAGAACAGAAGGTCTGTCGTCTCCAAAAGTCCATCTATGGCCTCAAACAAGCATCCCGAAGTTGGAACATTCGGTTTGACGAAGTCATATGGGGTTATGATTTCATCAAAAATGAATCCGACCCTTGTGTATACAAGAAGGTCAGTGGGAGCTCTATAGTGTTCCTAATGCTTTATGTGGATGACATTCTGCTCATAGGAAATGACGTTAGAATGTTGGGTGACACAAAAGCATGGTTATCAACTCAGTTTTCCATGAAGGATTTGGGTGAAGCCTCCTACATTCCTGGCATCCAGATTGTCAGGGACAGATCTAAAAGAATATTAGGACTAACCCAAAACTCGTACATGGAGAAAGTCCTGAAAAGGTTTCGGATGGACAACTCCAAACGAGGATTCCTTCCCATTAGGCATGGGATCAAGTTGTCCAAGAAACAGTCTCCACAGAATGATGAGGAACTTGAAAAGATGAAAATTGTTCCCTATACTTCTGCCGTAGGAAGCATCCAATATGCGGTCCACTGCACTAGACCTGAGATCGCTTACGCCTTAAGCGTAACGAGCAGATATCAGTCCTATGTAGGAGAGGCACATTGGAATACGGTCAAGGGCATCCTTAAGTACCTAAGGAGGACTAAGAAAATGTTCCTAGTCTATGACAATGGAGAACTGATCCTGGATGGCTTTAGCGATGCTAGCTTCCAGGTAGATGACGATGATGCCAAGTCTCAATCAGGTTATGTATTCAGGCTCAATGGAGTAGTGGTAGCAAGGAAAAGTTCCAACCAAGCAACTACTGCTGATTTCACCACTGAGGCCGAATACATAGCAGCTTCAGAAGCTGCCAAAGAAGCGGTTTGGATGAGAAACTACATCCAAGAGTTGGGTGTGGTGCCTAGCATCGCCGAGCCTGTAGTCATCTTTTGTGATAACAACGGAGCCATAGCGCAAGTAAAGGAACCGAGATCTCATCACCGATCCAAACACATTCTTAGACGCTACCACCTTCTAAGAGAAATTCTAGGAAGAGATGACGTTCGGATGGACCGAGTCAACTCAGCAGACAACACAGCAGATCCGCTGACAAAGCCGATGTCGCAGAGCGCTCATACGCAACATCTTGAGAAGATGGGGATTAGGAATATGGGCGATTGGCTTTAAAGGTCAAGTGGGAGATTGTTAGAATAGGTGACCATGTATCCAATCTTGGTAGGCGAATTGTAACCTATGTCTGAACAATTTCAAATATTTTGATAAAACCTTGATGAATAAGAAAGTGACATTCATTTGGCGCATAATTTCTATGTTCACTTTATCTACTTTATAACTGTTCGCACACAAACAAAGCCCACAAACTGAAATCACATTTCGAGGACTGGGACTACGCTTGGAGGTAGGTCCATGAAATCAGTTCCGCCGAATCAGTCTGAAAATCTCCAAGTCAAGGAATCTCGAAAATGGGTACCAAAATTCCCCTCGAGACTTGCACTAAGCATCTGCTGTCGTGTTCATCTGTTAGAATAGGTGCCAGAAGAGTCAATTACATTGGCTGTTCTGGGAACTATTCATCGATCTTTATCAAAGTAATATTATACTGATGGATAAAGTAAGTATTCATCATTGGCAAAATGTGTTTGTTGTGCTTACTGCTTACATTGAATGGTGTTTCAATGTCACAACAAATGCCCACAGACGATTGGTTAAACCCATTCAGTTGAGCTGCGCATAGGTTGGCGGCTATGAAACCAACTCCTTAAAGGGTCGGTCTGAAACGTTCCAAGTCGAGGACCTCGAGTCTGGGCCTCGAGTGTCCTATAGAGACTTGGACTAAGTATTGCATTCACTGGGTGAGTGCCGAGTTTCATCGGTGTCAGACATAGGTCGTCTATGCAATTTTAGTTGGTTAGTTGGCAAGATAGTCGACTGCCTGAACTGACTTGCGGAATCGTCATATGGAAGCCTTGGAGGCTTGGTCGGTATGACTGGAATTCTCGGTTCCGATAGTACGGGATTAGTCCTCGAACTTGAGGAATCATGGCAGTCGCATGCATATGAAGGTTGTATCTTGGAATTTGGCGAGAGTGACCATGTCTTTGATATGGTCATTATAAGCCTTGTCCAGTGCATCGGAGTATGTAATGAGGACGGTGGATTCCAAGATAGAATCTGTCCCCTGTCAGTATTTGACAGCTATGTCTCCTATGCGCTCGGAGATGGTTTTGACTCATTAAGTCTACGGCCGTCGCGATTGGTCGAGTAGGGAATGGTTCCCTAGGTCGATCAATAGAGTAAACGCGTCTCGAGTTTGTAGCATAGTTGCCTAGTCCAGGATGGGAACCGACGCCCAATTCCATGCCCTAGACTAAAGCCGGGTAGATGGTCGACAGAAGGACTGTACCTGTATGGAATTCGGAGCCTAAATGTTCACGCAACATTCACCTAGTCTCTAGTGCCATGGACCGTTGCTAGACGGCCACCCATGGTAACGGGCATTTCTAATTAATGGTTAATCAAAAATAATTAATTAAATTGGATTTAATTAATCAATTGTGTTGGACACAAACCCAAGTCTAGCTGGGTGAACCTAAAGAGTCACACACAAATCACTATGGAAGTAGTGGAATTAATTTGGAATTTAATTCTGGAAGAAGTGAATTAATTTAAATTGGATTAAATTAATTCAAGGACAATATAAATGATTGGATCATTTATTGGGAAAATCCATTGGATGGATGGCCCAAGAATTAATTAATTGGATTAATTAATTTTGGGCTTAATACCTTTAAATTAATTGGATTAATTTATTAGATTTCGTTTAATTAATTGATTGGATCAATTAATTAGTGTTTGAGCTTATGTTTATTTAATTGGATTAAATGAACTTTTTGAATTTCAATAAGGTTTAAAATTAATTGGATTAATTTAAAACCAATGGATCACTTGATTTAATTTGATTAAATCAAAGACCGGTCAAAAACCGGTCCATGACTTAGAAATTAAAGCTCAAAGGTTTGATGCAAGTTTAAGAGGAGTTGAAAGTCCTCCATGTAAGCTGTGGATGTAAGCAATGATGTGGCTTGCCATGATGGCTAGGTGGTCCACATATTGTGCTAACATGGTTGGAGGTTGAGCACAAGTTGTGCATTAGTGTGTAGGTGGTTTTGGAAACTACCTACAACTATACAACACATGTATACACTTTTCACTCTTCCTAACTTGCACTCCCTAGCACAAAAACCACGAAAATTTCCAGCCTTTTTCTCCTTCTTTTGAGTTCTCTTTGAATTGGATTCAAAGATGAGAACATGAGAAAGACGTATACACTAATCAATAGTGTAATACGTTTTTTTGTTTCTTCCTTGATCTAGTTTCTACCTAGCAGTAGATGTAGATTTTCTTCCATTGCTGTGGTGTGGACAAATTAGAGGGGTTCTAATTTGAATCCTTAGGTGAACGGAAAAAGAAATGAAAAGAGAATCAAAGCTTGTTGCCGTTGAACATGTGAAACGAAAAAGGTATGTTTCTATTTAAATTATTATACATTTTTTGTTTCCTCCTCTAGCCACATGTTCAAGCATATTTTTATGTATGTTATTATGCTTTTGAATACACCGAATGCCCAGGAATTCAAAGGGAACACCCCTTTGAAATCGTTTTAAATTTCTTTTATTTTACGCTTCTGCCGCGTTCCCGGGCCGTACCAATTCTTTCAGTGGTATCAGAGCCCGGTTCGGTGTTGTGGCTTTAGGAATGACATGTTTTTATGTGATGAGCATGTTCAACATGTTTAATTTGCTTTTGGAAAGCATGTTTTACGGTTTTAAGCATGATTATGTGTTTAAAAGAATATTGTTAATTTTGCTTTTAATTATGGATATCCATGCATTTTTTGAAAATTGGATTTTCTGTAAATGCATGTTTTAGCTTCAGTTTTAATGCAGATATTTAAAAAAAAAAAAAAATGGGTTCAAAACAGTGCAGCCGGCAGCAGCTGCCGGCCGCACAGTGCCAGCGCGCGCGTGCGGCCGGCAGTGCTGCCGGCCGGTTTCGAACGGCTGGGCCGTTTTTGCTATTTTTACCCGGAAAATTGGATTTTCCACATTTCTGCATATTTTTCTGAAATGATTAATTTTGGCTAATTTGAATTTTAGTTAAATTGGATTTTTCCTAAAATTTAAATTGTGCCTTAGATTAATTTGGAAATGGTTTCCAAACAAAAAAAATATTTTTTGGTACATTGGATGTATGATACTTGATATCCATTTTTAATTGCATTATTAATATATATATATATATTTCTGCATATAATTATGTTGTTGTTTATGATATTGGATATCATTTTTATAAATGCATTGGATGTATTTATTTAATGGGCATATTTATATTTGATATAAATGTGTATTAAATGTTTATTGGATAAACAATGGGGATGATCACAAAGCCCATGGCCCTTATGTATGGTTTAAATTTTGTTGGGTGAGGCCTGCGTGCCTCTTTGTTTTATTATTCTCTTTCTCTCTCTCGTTTTTAGCCTTGAAATAAAAGCTTGCTTTCTTCCTCCTTTTGTACTCCCCCCAACTTCTGATTGGGGTTTCTTATTTAAGTTGTAATGAGTAGTTAGGTTGGTGAAGGATTTATTTTTTGTAATAAATTGTAAGGAAGCATTTCCATGGTGATGGAGGCCCAAGAAGAGGCCCGTTGGACGGAGCCCACGATGGAGAGTCCAAAGAATGAAGAGGCGTTACAAGGCCCATTAGAATGATAATGGGTTATAATTTTGTAATTAGTGTAGGCCACCCTAGATTGACCACAAGATCCACTGCGGGCTCAGTGGATCACATAGGAGTGGGCTTGTGATCATCCAACAGGGGCGTGCTAGGCTTATTTTGCATGTGGTGTATGTTTTAATATTTGATGTATGATGTGTTTTGAATGCATCCTTTATATTCAATGTTAAAACTGGAGCATGCAAAACTTTCTTAATGATGAGGTCTCGGTCACTAATAAACTTAACTCTCACTTGGATGGTCCAAGTAAATATTAGGCCCATTAATGGATTAAAAAGTCAAATGGTTTGATTTAAATCCAAGCCTTCCGTCCATAGCAATGTAGTGAGGAAGCTACTTTCACCCATTCGTGGTCTCACGAGTCGTGGCACGTTTGGAATGGAAGAAAGTTGCGCTATTGTTATGAACAAAGGAATATGCTCCTATTTTCCTGTCTCACGAGTCGTGGGGGGCGATAGTTGAGATATTCATTTGGTTGATGGGTCGGGCCTAACGCTGAGTAATATGATTCGCTTGGAGTCCTCGGGATCATGTGAAGAGGCGAGGCAAAAAATAACTTGGGGATCTCATTGGATGAGAATGGTATAGGTTACCTCCCACAAAGCTTTTTTTCCGTGTGAATCGTAAAAGCGGGGCATGGAGAATTGCGTTTGTGGACCTCAAGCCCACTAGGAAATGGTTTCCCGGAAACCTCATTTGAGAGTGATGGGCTTTCGCAAAAAATAGTGAAAGGGGTTAATGACTAAAGACCAAGTCTTAACTTGAACATAATATTACTATAATCTACTTAATGTTTTTTTCTGTTTACATTTTGAATGTATATGTCTAAGAATCCACTAACGCCAATACTAGAGGCTAATATTTTTAATGGAACAAAACTACAACGACTGACTGTGAAATCTTAAGATAGTCTTAGATTTCGAGAACCAGACTTACATTCTGAATAAGGATCTTCCTCAGGCCTTGCCGGATGGGTTAATGTCTCAAGAACGCTTGGCGTTCAAGAATATGCATGTTGACCATCGGTAGGTCCGCAGCATCGTACTGGCCTTGACGACTAACGAGATCCAGTAGCAGTACGATAGGGTAGATGATATTGGCTCGATTATGCTTCATTTGCAAGATATCTATGCGGTCTCGGACCAGCAAGTTAGATACGCTGCAACGAAGGCATTCTTCGGAGCTAAGATGACAAAAGGGTCGTCTGTACGAGAGCATGGAGTGATGATGCTATCCCTTGTGGAAATGCTCAAAGACCTCCAAGATAATCTTGAAAAAGAGACGTACATTGATGTGATCCTTCAGTCTCTTTCGACCTCCTTCGACCAATTTATTGTCGACTTGATAAATATGTTGGTCCGGTACGAGGCAATGATTGAAAAATCTGCGCCGGCGGTACTAGTAGGAGAGTCTTTGACCTCAGAAGCGAAAGGCAAGGGTGTTGGACGCTGGATGAGGAAGAAAGCTAAGACAACATCAGCCGCTGCTAGCACTTCGAGTGATCCTGTTACACCGCTTGGCGAAGGTAAAGGAAAGAGGAAGAGGGTTCGGCAGTCAAAGTCATAGATTCCAAATGATGTGTGCATTAACTGCCGCAAAAAGGGACATTGAAAGAGGGAGTGTCCCAAGCTCCTCTCCAATGAAGGTACATTTGAATTGAGTACCAACATGATTATTGTTCTACTCTTTGGTATAGGATACCAGTTAATCATAATCTGCGAATGGTTTACAGATGGTTATGAGTAGAAAGCCTAGACAGGTCCTAAGGCTTAGGGATGGCAGGGCCATTGCTGCAAAGACTAGGGACTAGTTAAGCATAGCATAGCAGTGATCATGTTAGGATAGAGTTTGAAAGGAAATATGTAACCTAGCATGATCGAAGTATGTTTTTATATACTGTTGGACAGATTTTAATTACATACGTTTGATCAATAAAATTACTTTATTTGACAAAGAATGACTATTCTTGTCTGCTAGGTGGGATACATAATTATCCTTAAACATTATCCCATAATTGGATTATGAGTACTCAAATCAAATGATTAAAATGGATAATCAAGATAAACTTACGAATTTGGCATCCATAAGCTAGGATGGTTTTTCCTTTAGTTAAGGACGAGGAAGTTGGAAGATTCAAAGAGTCTAGCGATAGACAATTTGAGTCGACTAGCTTACAAGTCCTCTCTGAGATGGAAAGACTGTAAGGCTTCTTTGTTGGACAAAGTGGACTTGCCAAAAGTCTATCGGATTGGATCCATTTAGACATTCGTAGGTTACTGAGTACACAGCACCAGAAGAGGGTTCACAAGTCTAAGGACCTTGGATAGGTTCGGAGAATTAGACTTGGAGTGGTGAACCAAGTTGATTGCAAAATTAAACCTCTCGATTAGATCGAAGGGGCGTGTATTTAGTACGAGTTCTTGAATATCCAGATGAGAATGGAATTCTCACTCAGTGGAATTCTTCCTGTAAGGACCATGGTTGAACGGTCTCTGATAAGGGAGAAATCGAACCTTGTTAGACTTGGTTCGATCGGGGTTTCACTGGATTACCTTAAACCTTCTAGACATGGGCTTGAAAGTTGCCAGGTTGAGAAACATGGCATTTTCTAATAGTCATGATCTAGTTGCCATATAGGTTATGGTTTGGCAAAAGCCTGCATCCTACAAAGTTCTTGAGTACATGGGATGGTCCCACATACGTCAAGGGACTAGTGGGAGACAAATTAGACTAGGTGTTTGATTTGTGCAGGTTTAATGCAGAATAATGCAAACATCATTTGTAATTATATTATTCCACTGACTATATTCCAGTCCTCCTAGGGAGAACCAGAATACCTTAGTTACTTGAGAGGTAAAGGTTTCTGGGCCTGTTCGGTCAATTGGATTATCATCGAAAAGATACAAGGAGAAGCGATGTTGGACATCGGGTTTGGATCAATGGCTTAGAGCTATTGGATCCATCATGAAAATTCAAACTGGGTTTGAAATTTTGTATAACTGGAATATTCGTTTTGACGAGTTCATACGGAGTATGAATCGATCAGTAACAGGCTTTAGGGTCAGTGGGAGGATAGTTTTATTCCAAGTGTTTAGTGTGTAACGTCTTATTCATTTGGAATGAATTTAAGATGTTAGAAAATACTAAAACACGAGCGTTGTTCACGCAATTCTCCATGATAGGAATTGGATTCCTTTATACAGGGTTAAGCTGTTCAAGAATCAGTCACGCTAGACTGATGAGAAAGCTTAGATGTTTGACATCCCCTACGTCTTTGCTTTAGGCAGCATGAATGTTGTTCGTGCATTGGGCCTGATGTTGTGTATGCTTTGTGCATAACAATGGTTATTGGGCTTGTGCCGAGAAGGCAGTAGACAACTGTTGAGAATATCTTTAATACCTGAATAAGGATTAAAGAAGTGTTCTTGATGCACATTTTGTAGAGGGTTGATTCTAGAAGGCTATAGCGATACTAGCTTCCAGAATCATGTGAATAATATTTAGTCTCAATATGTATATACATTTGGACTTAATGGTGAGTGTGGTAGCTTGGAAAGGTTTCAAGCAGGATACCATTACATGTCATTATGAAAGTCGAATGTATGGCGACTTTGGAAGTCGTTTCTGGAAAGTGGTTTGGATTGAAAACCGCATCCATAGGATGGATGTGGTGCCTAGCACAGCCGAGCCAGTAGTTGCCTTGGAGGCCAACAACTAGGCTTTAAAAAAAGCTTTTGGGATCGAGATCTCATCACAGATCCACGGAAAATTCTTACACAATCACCATTTGCAGGCAGCAATGGTAGGAAGCGTTGACACGGTTGGACCCTGTCACTTCGGCAGAGAAATATAGTAGACCCACGAGACCGAGCCGGTATCGTAGATTGCTCATGCTCAGAAGGCTCTGAGCAACATGGGTAATTGGCTTTGTGGTCAAGTGGGAGATTGTTAGAATAAGTGACCAGAAAGTCAATACTATTCGCCGATCTTTATCAAAGTAATATTATACTGATGGATAAAGTAAGTATTCATCATTGGCAAAATGTGTTTGTTGTTCTTACTACTTACATTTGAATGGTGTTTCAATGTCACAACAAATGCCCACAGACTGATTGGTAAAACCCATTGAGTTGAGTTGCGCATAGGTTGGCGGCTATGAAACCAACTCCTTGAGGGTTGGTCTGAAACGTTCCAAGTCGAGGACCTCGAGACTGGGCCTCGAGTGTCCTATAGAGACTTGCACTAAGTATTGCATTCACTGGGTGAGTGCCGAGTTTCAGCGGTGCCAGACGTGGGTCGTCTATGCAATTTTAGTGGGTTAGTTGGCAAAGTAGTCGACTGACTGAACTGACTCGCGATAATCGTCATATGGAAGCCTTGGAGGCTTGGTCGGTATAACTGGAATTCTCGGTTCCGATAGTACGAGATTAGTCCTTGGACTTGAGGAATCATGGCAGTCGCTTGCATATGAAGGTTGTATCTTGGATTTGGCGAGAGGTGACCATGTCTTTGATATGGTCATTATAACCCTTGTCCAGGGCAGTCGGAGTATGTAGTGAGGACGGTGGATTCCAAGATAGAATCTGTCCCCTGTCAGTATTTGACAGCTATGTCTTCTATGCGCTCTGAGATGGTTTCGACTCATTACGTCTACGGCCGTAGCGATTGGTCGAGTAGGGAATGGTTCCCTAGGTCGATCAATAGAGTAAACGCGTCTCGAGTTTGTAGCATAGTTGCCTAGTCCAGGATGGGAACCGACACCCAATTCCATGCCCTAGACTAAGGCTGGGAGATGGTTGACAAAGGACTGTACCTGTATGGAATTCAGAGCCTAAATGTTCACGCCAAGATTCACCTAGTCTCTAGTACCATGGACCGTTGCTAGACGGCCACCCATGGTAACGGGCATTTATGATTAATGGTTAATCAGAAATAATTAATTAAATTAGATTTAATTAATCAATTGTGTTGGACACAAGCCCAAGTCTAAATGAGGGTGAACCTAAAGAGTCACACACAAATCACTATGGAAGTAGTGGAATTAATTTGGAATTAATTCTGGAAGAAGTGAATTAATTTAATTGGATTAAATTAATTCAAGGAGAATATAAATGATGGGATCATTTATTGGAAAAATCCATTGGATGGATGACCCAAGAATTAATTAATTGGATTAATTAATTTAGGGCTCAATACCTTTAAATTAATTGGATTAATTTATTGGGTTTCGTTTAATTAATTGATTGGATCAATTAATTAGTGCTTGAGCTTATGTTTATTTAATTGGATTAAATGAACTTTTGGATTTCAATAAGGTTTAAAATTAATTGGATTAATTTAAAACCCATGGATCACTTGATTTAATTTGATTAAATCAAGACCAGTCAAAACCGGTCCATGACTTGAAATCAAAGCTCAAAGGTTTGATGCAAGTTTAAGAGGAGTTGAAAGTCCTCCATGTAAGCAATGATGTGGCTCCATGTAAGCAATGATGTGGCTTGCCATGATGGCTAGGTGGTCCACATATTGTGCTAACATGGTTGGAGGTTGAGCATAAGTTGTGCATTAGTGTGTAGGTGGTTTTGGAAACTACCTACAACTACACAACACATGTATACACTTTTCATCTTCCTAACTTGCACTCCCTAGCACAAAAACCACGAAAATTTCCAGCCTTTTCTCCTTCTTTTGAGTTCTCTTTGAATTGGATTCAAAATGAGAACATGAGAAATACGTATACACTAATCAATAGTGTAATACGTTTTTCGTTTCTTCCTTGATCTAGCTTCTACCTAGCAGTAGATCTAGATTTACCTCCATTGCTGTGGTGTGGACAAATTAGAGGGGTTCTAATTTGAATCCTAAGGTGAACGGAAAAGGAACGAAAAAGAGAATCAAAGCTTGTTGCCGTTGTACATGTGAAACGAAAAAGGTATGTTTCTATTTAAATTATTGTACCTTTTTGTTTCCTCCTCTAGCCACATGTTCAAGCATATTTTTATGTATGTTATTATGCTTTTGAATACACCGAACGCCCGGGAATTCAAAGGGAACACCCCTTTGAAATCGTTTTAAATTTCTTTTATTTTACGCTTCCGCCGCGTTCCCGGGCCGTACCGATTCTTTCAGTGGAAGATTGTTAGAATAGGTGACCAGAAAGTCAATGGTATTGGCTGTTCTTGAGAACCATTTGTCAATCTGTGAACAAGTAATATTATGTTAATGAATGTAGTAAGGATTCGTAGGCATGAGTTTGTTGTACTTACTGCTTGCATCGTTACGATGTCACAACAAACGCCCACAGACTGAAATAACATTTCGGGAAATTGGAACTACGCTTGGAGGTAGGTTCATGAAATCAGTTTCGCCGAATCAGTCTGAAATACTCCAAGTCAAAGGAATCTCGAGACAGGGCATCGATAATCCATTTGAGACTTGCACTAAGCATCTGCTGTCGTGTTTCATCGACGGGTGACGAGGATCGTCTGAGCAGTGTTAGTGGGTCGGCCTGCTGGGGAGCGGCCGACTGAGGTGACTCGCGGGAATCGTCATATGGAAGCTACTCGGGCTTGGTCGGTATGACTCGTATTCCCGATTCCGATAGTACGGGATTAGTCCTCGGACTTGAGGATCACGGCAGTCCCCTACATACTAAGGTTGTATCTTGGATCTGGTGAAATTTGACCGATTATATCACATGGTCATCATAAGCCTCGTCCAGTGCAGTCGGAGTATGTAAGAATGGTGAATTCCAAGATAGGATCTGTCCCCTGTCAAAGGATATGACAGCAAGATCTCCTATGCGCTCGGAGATGGTTTAGACTCACAAAGTCTATGGCCATAGCACTTGATGTAGTGGGAAAGGATTTCCTACGTCGAGTTAAACCTATCTCGAGCATTATGCATTGTTGCATAGTCAAGAATGGGAACCGACCCCTAGACTAAAGGCCGGGAGACAGGCGACAGTAGGACCATACCCATACGTATCGAGCGTCGGTAGGACCGCACCTGCGTATAACTCGGAGCCTAAATGTTCACACCACATATTCAGCTAGTCTCTAGTGCCATGGACCGTTGCTAGATGGCCACCCATGGTAACGGACTACTTTGGTTATGGAAAAACATGAAGTAGGTCCAAGTCTAGCTGACAAGGTGAACCTAAAGAGTCACACCCGCTACACCAAATGAAAGGGAATTAATTTGGAATTAATTCCGGGAGAAGGTTTAATTTAATGGAATTAAATTATACTTCTTGGAGATTCAAGCCTCGATGGATTATTTGGGATAATCGGGCTTGAGTTCATAAATTACATTTATGAATTTTATAAATCATGGGTTTCCCTTTTAAATTAGATTAAAAGGGTGAATTAATTAATTAGTGGGCTTGGTATATTAAATAGGATTTAATATAAAGTCCATGGGACTATTTAATTTAGAATTAAATGATCTCATTCTATGGAATTAATTAATGGGCTTGGTATATTAAATAGGATTTAATATAAAGTCCATGAGACTATTTAATTTAGAATTAAATAAGTCCTTTCCATTAATTAATTAATGGGCTTAGTATATTAAATATGATTTAATATAAAGTCCATGGGAATAATTAATTTAGAATTAAATAGGCCCATTCCATAAAGCCCATCAAAATGGATGGACAAGGATTTGATCTAGAGAATGATGAGATGAAGGGCCATGATTAATTTGACTTAATCAAAGCCTAATTTGACTAGGATTTGACTAGATCAAAATCCTAGTCAAAGTGTGTCTCTTTGGAAGAGTTTGAGAAGGAATAGGAATTCCATCTTCTATAAATACTTAAAAACACACACTGACACCTAGTATTCTCTACAACTCCCATCTCTCATCTCTCTCAAGATTTTCGTCCACCCGTCTTTCTTCTCTCCAAGAATTCTACTTTGTTCTTCTTAATTTTTATTCAAGTTAAGAACATAAGAGACATTGATTGCGTTAATTCATAGCGTGTATCGATGTCTCTTCTCCCCAAAATAATTTCTTGCTAGCACAAGGGTTGTTTGCTTTCCGGTGGAGCGAGTGAGATGATTTAGAGGGTCTCTTCTTTGAGATCTTGGTGCAAAATGGGGAACAATGCATGTAGCCGAAACGAAGACAAAACTACAACCGGGTAGGTCCTTTAATTATGTTTTTTTTTTGTTTCAATTCTATGGCCTCCATGTTGTGTTTTTATTAAACATGAGATACACCGAATGCCAAGGAGAATCAAGGGCACACCCCTTGATTCGTTTATGTATATTATGCATGATTTAAATTCCATTTAATTATGCTTTGTAATTTTATTACGCACTATTTCGCGCTTCCGCTATACGCGCTCATCTCCCGGGCCGATCCACACGTTCTTTCACGCGAGGCACTACTATCAAATATTGACAAGGGATGGATTCTATCTTGAAACTCACCGTCCTCAATGCACATTCTAAATGCACTAGATAGGGTTTATAGCAACCAAGTCTTTCCACTTGGTAGCCTTTCGCCAAACCTAAGATACAGGCATAGTGTGGATGTGACTACCGTGGTTCCTCAAATTCGAGGACTAATCTTGTACTATCGTAGCCAGGAATGCAAGTCATACCGACCAAGCCCTCATAAGGCTTCCATAGAATGACCCCGTGAGTTACCTCAGCCAGCCGACGCCGAGCCAACTAACCCACTAATATTGTATGGACGATCCTCATCACTTGTCGATGAAACATGACTGAAATCCTTAGTGCAAGTCTCATTTGGACCCTCGATACCCAATCTCAAGGTCCCTGACTTGGAAGGTTTCAGAACGATCCACAGAAGCTGGATTCATGACTGCCAACCTATGCGCAGTCCAGCCCCTAGATTAACATACCCGGTCTGTGGGCTTTGTTTGTGCATTGAACAGTAATATAAGTGAACACAACAAAGTATAACATGCCAAGAACTGAACATCACTTTTACTCAAAAGATCTTATTTATACCATCATTGTCAGAAATAGGTTACATAAGCCCAATGAGATTGGCTTCATGGTCACCTATTCTAACAAGTTGTTCTAGGCAGATAAGCAATATCGTATTCGCTGAGCTCAATTGCTCACTTGACCATCCTGACAGAGGTTTCAACTTTCCCCAGTGTAGCTCTCGGGGGGTGTTAGTGCGCACAGCAACGGAGTGCGATAAAACATAAGGGGCAATTTACGTGCGGTAATGACTAAAGTCAGAGCTAATTTTTCTACCTCGAGGTACCTCTGCTCGACCCCATATAGAACCTTACTTACATAATTAATGGCCTTCTAGGTCTCGTCTTTCTCTTTGATGAGCATGGAGCTGACGGCATGTTGCCCTGCTCCCAAGTATATAGGAATAGTTGTTTCAACAGGTGTTCATTTGGTGAGTAGGGGCAAACTCCACCAAATAGGTCTTTAAGTCCTGAAAAGCCTGTTGGCACGCCTTATCCAAGGTGAAGTTCTTAGCCTTTCGAAGAGCTTTGAAGAAGGGCAGGTTGCTTTCTACAGACCGGGAGATGAACCTGCTGAGGGTTGATATGCGACCTGCTAGTTTTTGTACTTCACTGAGGTTGGTAGGGGGCCTCATCTCCTAGATAGCTCGGATCCCAGCTGGGTTGACTTCGATCCCTTTCTCCGTGGCTAATGTAGCTGAGGAACTTACCACTCTGGACTCCGATCCCTTTCTCCATGGCCATGACGTTATGAAGCTAACTCGCTCCTAGCATCGGGTTAAGCATAATTTAGTGGTATCCCTCTGAAGCATCCATTAAAGTCAACAATTCACGATGAAAGGTGGAATCCACCAGCTGGTCTCTGCGGGGTAGCGGGTAAAAGTCTTTGGGACATGCTTAATAACATTGGAAAAATCGACGCACATGCGCCACTTGTTACCTGGCTTGGCTACAAATACCACATTTGACAATCATTCTGGAAACTGGATTTCTTTTATGTGCCCCGCTGACAAGAGATAACCTACTTCCTCCTAGATGATCTTATCCTTTTTGGGCCCACAATGCCGCTTCTTTTGCTTGACATGAGGGAAAGCAGGATCTAAGTTTAGGTTATGCACCGCCACGTTGGGATCTATGCCCAATGGGTCACAGGCCATCCATGCAAAAATATCCATGTTTTCCTGCAAAAAACTGGTTAGTCTTCCCGCTAGCTCTAGGCTCAACTGAGAGCCAATCTTGGTAACTTTGTCGGGCTCTCCCGATATCAGCTGGATGCTTAATAACTCCTCCGCTGGTTGTACGCATGCAGGTATGGTTTTCCTTGTTGGTCTTGCTGAGTGGGTCGCTTGTCTTTCTCTCGGTTAGGAGGGTCTATCTCCATATCCTGTCGGCCGATTCCTTTTATTCATTCCACATAGCATTTTCGTGCCACGTATTGATCACCTGTGACCTCCCCCACTCCTGCTCGAGCAGGGAACTTTAACTTCATGTGGTATGTGGAAACCACCGCTTAGGATGCGTTTAGGCCATTGTCGCCCTAGGGTTACATTGTAAGCTGATGGCATATCATCGACCAGGAGGGACCATCTTTGTCCTCCTATTTGGCTCGACCCCTAAGGAGAGAGTGAGCAGGATCTAGCCCAGAAGGTCCACCACTTTTTCTGCAAAACCATAAACCGAGGTGTCCACAGGTTCTAACGGGATGTCGCTCAACTCCATTTGTTGGTAAACTTTATAAAAGAGGACATCTGAAGAACTGCGAAAATCTAGGAAAATACATTGTATAGTATAATTGACCAATGTGGCTGAAATGACAAGGGCATTGTTATGAGGTAAGTGTACTCCCTATATATCAGTGGAGCCAAAGTAGATCATAGGATCCTTGGCAGAAGCTTGGTATTAACCTCCATAATGGTTCTGGAAGCTCTGGCATGAGCTCGCCTCTCGTCCGGAGTCCCTACCACTGGGTTGTCTTGTGATAATGTGAATTACTCCTTTAGCTGGCGTGTTTTTCGGGCTCCGTTCCTCAGCGAGGGGCCTATCCTTCTTATGCTCCCTCCTAGGCGGGTCGTTTGTTTGCTCCCCACTTCTTCAGAAGTTCCGATAGTGAGGGCATTCTTCCTTTGTGTTTCTGCTTCCTGTCCTTGTCCACGTAATCTTTCAAATAGCCGGCTTGAATAAGCTTTTCAATATCTTGTCTTAATTAGCGGTACTGGTTAGTGTCATGTCCGTATTCCTGATGGTACCTACAGAAATACTTGGATTTGGGTATTTGAGGTCCTTTCTCTGAACCCTTAGGCCACTGCAGAGTGGGGAGCCTGTCTATAGCCATGAGCATTTTACCCAGGGTAGTGATAAGTGAGGTGTATTAGTCGCTCCTGGGATCGAGGGGGTTGAAGCATCCCCGAGGCTCCCCCTTGTCCTGCGAGCTGCGGGTAAGTCGTTCCTCCGGTCCCGTTAGCTTTCTTCAATAACCAAGCATCCTCCAGGTTCATGTACTTTCCAGCATGTGCTAGCCCCTGTAAAAAATCTATGCCTAGCTTCTTGACTAGGGAATTGAAAAGCGGCCTCCTCATAGGACTTGAGTGAGGGTGCTAATCAACAGCTACTGGTGGGTTGTTACAACCTCCAGGGCGGCTTCATTGAAACTGTACACATAGGCCCTTAAGGTCTCCTACTCTTCTTGTTTTATCCCAAATAATCTGACAGCTGACTTATGATATTTTCAGTTGCTAGCAAACTAGTGCACAAAGAGATTGTTGAATTCTCCAAAAGACATTACTAATCCAGCTGGGAGCTGGTCGAACCACTGTTAGGCAGAATTCGTTAGTGTAATATGAAATACACAGCATTTAATACCATCATTGTACTTGTGCAGCAGGGCTGCATTTCCAAACCTGCGAACATGCTCAACCAGATCAGCGGTGCCATCATAGGCAGGCAGGTGGGATGGTGCGCGGAAAATGAGCAGAAAGCTCTTTTGTCATGATCTCTTCACTGAAAGGGATGCCACATCCTGCTGGTAGGACGTCTTTGATCATCTGCTGGCGCAGTTTTGTCACTTCCCTCCTTAGAGCATGCCACATCTTAGGGGGTTGAAAGGGTACCGGCTCTTTTATTGGCGGAAATGGTAGGAAGAGGTCTGCTTGCTGGCTGGTCGTCCTGGGTCTGCTCGTCCACAGCTCCACTTCGCGCGGTTCCTCCTTAGGTCTTGTCTAAAAGAAGGTCCCGCCCTACTTACTTGGGAGCCACGTTAGGTCGAGTGGATAGTTTCCATTATGAACTAACAAAGTTGCTCATATAGGAGCGGGTCCACAATAGCGAGATTGATGGTAGGATTGGTTGTGGGAGCAGGGGCATCCTCAACTAGGGCTGAGAGAGCACCAGCGGGAGCAGGAAGGCCCAGACTAGAGCTGGGAAGGCTCCTGCGAGAGCAGGGGGAACTCCGGCATGGGGGGGGGGGGGACCTTCAATAGCTAGAGCAGGTAGGTCATCAGCAAGAGTGAGGGCATTAGCGACGCCCAAAGTCTGATCCGGAGGTGAGATAACAAATCCCATTGCAGCGAGGAGGGAGGCATCTCCCTCAAAAGATCAGGTGTTGCTTGAATTGGCCATTTCCCACATCTTGAACTCAAGTTCCCCATACTCGGCGCCAATGATGTGTACCTGGTTTCTGAGTTACGACAAATATGAAGGACCCTCAAGAGAATCCTAAGATTTAGGGGACTAACCTGCAAGGAAACATTAGGACTCCATGCTTAAGTCAGTAAAGTATCCAATGAAAGTGAAGGACAAGTGGATCCGCCCAGGAACGCGAGAGGAAGCGTGAGAACCCGGTAAATAAAATTTAAATAGCATAATCATAAATCCCAAGGGGTGTTCCCTTGGATGCTCAACCAAGCGTTCGATGTAGGATGTATCAGTACTAAATACGCATATTGAACATAGGGCATAGACAAAATAATAAACTACGAAAGCGTAATTAAACCGGTGTTACCTTTGTAGTTTATCTCTCAATCGGCTACTTGCGTTGTTCCTTTCCGGAAACGTTCACCAAGTTCAAAATTATGAACTCTCCAAAGGTGATCCACACCACACCGGAAGAGTTACTCATTTTTCTTGCTAGAGGAAAACGGATCTAGGGAGGTTTTGCTTTAAGAAGATAAACACTATCAATTAGTATTCTTCTTAAACTCACTTTCTTCTTCCAATTGATCCAAGATCAAATGAAGAACATAAGTGTAGAGAGGGCGAGATGGCCGAGAGCTAGAGGGAGAGAGTGTGTGATTTTTCTTCTTCTTTTCCTAGAAAAGATGAATAATGAATCTCTTGCTTTGATGTTAGTAAATACTCATATATATACATAATTAATGTGATTATTGGAATGTGTCTAGGTTCATCCAAGTATGTCTAGATACATCCCTATCAGTCACCATCAATTCTTCAATCAAGCTTACCATCTCTTAAGGTATGATTGAATCATACCAAAAGAGAGAGGCTTGATTGGAATTGATTTATCTCTTACCAAAAAGAGACAAGTCAACTACACCAAGCACCAACATGCCCGATTTTTGCTACCTCCAAGGTAGCATTTTTCGGCCATGCCTATTTAGGGAAGAAGTTCAACTTCTTCCCATTCTAAAAATGGAATTATCACACCTCCCGGGTCAAAATTTAATGGACCGGGTTCCACTGTAATCCAATTACAACGAACCCAAAATTAAATTCAATTTAATTTAATGTCCACTTAAATAATTCCCATTGATATTTTAATCCAATTAAAAGATCCAACATCACAACTTTCTATGTTAATCGATAAATCCCATTTACCGATTAAACAAGGGCCTGATATAATATCGGCCCGTCCATCCAATGGACTACCCATTAAGTAATCTAATTACTCAGTCATCCTCTAAAATTGACTCCAAGTCAATTTCTCCACCTTCTCGGTGATTTGACTATAACCCTTTAGGTTCACCCTCAGCTAGACTTGGGCCCGTGTCCAAGAAGGGCCCATTACCATGCTTAGCCGTCTAGCAACAGTCCATGGCACTAGAGACTAGGTGAATGTTGGCGTAAACATTTGGGCGCCGATTTTGTACGGGTACGGTCCTTCCGTCTACCATCTCCCGGCCATAGTCTAGGGTATGGAATTGGGTGTTGGTTCCCATCCTTGACTAGGCATCTATGCTTAATACTCGAGACTACGCATGCCTCATCGCATCGACACAGGAAACCATTTCCTGTTCGACCAACCACTGTGGGCACAGGTTTAAACAACATGAGCGTGCCTCCGAGTGCATAGGAGATACCTCTGTCACATACTAACAGGGGACGGATCCTCTTCTTGGAACCCACTGTCCTCGCTACACATTCCGACTGCACTAGACAAGGCTTATAATGATCATCTTACAGAATGATCACCACTCGCCAGATCCAGGATACAGCCATCCTGTGCACGTGACTGCCATGCTTCCTCAAGTCTGAGGACTACTCCCGTACTATCAGAACTGGGGAAATCCAATCATACAGATCAAGCCTCCAAGGCTTCCATATGATGATCCTGGTGAGTCAGTCCAGTCGGCTAGACTCCAGTCGACCAACCCAGCAAGATCGTGTAGGCTTCCCACGCACTCATCCAATGAACACGACTCTTGATGCAAGTCTCTATAGGACTCTCGATGCCCTGTCTCGAGGTCCTCGACTTGGAACGTTTCAGACCCAACTCTTTATCAGTTGGTTTCATGACCACCATCCAATGTGACCATGGCCCAACTGCATGAGTTGTTAATCGTGGTCTGTGGGCTGTTAGAATGGGTGACCATGAAGCCAATCTTGTTAGGTGAATTGTAACCTATGTCTGAACAATTTCGAAGTTTTAATAAAACCTTGATGAATAATAAAGTGAAATTCATTTGGCGCATACTTTGTCTATGTTCACTTTAACTGCTTTATAATTGTTCGCTACACAAACAAAGCCCACAGACTGAGATCACATTTCGGGGACTGGGACTACGCTTGGCGGTAGGTCCATGAAATCAGTTCCGCCGAATCAGTCTGAAAATCTCCAAGTCAAGGAATCTCGAAAATGGGTACAGAGATTCCACTTGAGACTTGCACTAAGCATCTGCTGTCGTGTTTCATCAACGGGTGACGAGGGTCGTCTAAGCAATGTTAGTGGGTCGGCCTGCTGGGGAGCGGCTAACTGAGGTGACTCGCAGGAACCGTCTTACGGAGGACCATGAGTAGGGGTCGGCTAGGTATGACGTGACTTCCCGGTTCCAACGGAACAGGTCAAATCCTTTGACTTGAGGAATTGCTGAGTTTACCTGTACATCGAGACTGTATCTTAGGTATGGTGAGAGATTGCCAAAATGCAGTTGAGTATTCATAAGCCATATCTAGTGCAGCAACGGTGTACAACATGACAGTAGTTTCCAAGAAAGGATTTGTCTCCTGTCAAGAAGGTTGACAGTAGTGTCTCACAATACTCTGTGTCTTGTCCCTAAAATCTGTGGCCACAGTAACTGAACAGAAGGGGAGGATTCCCTGCGGCGTTTGGTAAAGGACAGACCAACACTTAGGTCCCAAATGGGTACCTACATATCCGTGCCCTAGACCCTAGGTGGTGAGATCGTAGACGGAAGGATAGATGTACTGTAGTGCCTAAATGTTCATTCCCACGCATAGTCACCTAGTCTCTAGTGCCATGGACCGTTGCTAGACGGCCACCCATGGTAACGGATGGATTCTAGGAATCCAACCAAGTCTAGTTGAATGTGAACCTAAAGAGTCACACACAATCCGCACATATGACGTATTTAATTTGGAATTAAATATTTGGCGAGAAGTGGAACGATTAAATTGGATTTAATCGAGTCCTTCTTTTCTTGGGAAGAAATTAATTCCTTTTTTATTAGATGAAAAGGAATTTATCTAATAAATTAGATTTATTGAAAACTAATTTAATAGGCTTGTAATAAATATTTATATTTGATATATTTATTTATTGTCTTTTTTGGATTATTTATATGAGATTTAAATATTCCATTAAATTAATCAATGGTTGAGATTAAAGAGAGAGATCAATGGCTAGGATTGGTTTGACCAAGAAACTAGAAGTTGACTAGGATTTGACTAGGTCAAATCCTATTTCAAGTGGAGTCTTCCAAAGAGTTGGAATTAGAAGAGGAATAGGATTCCTCCTCTATAAATATTCCTAACTCTTCAATTTGGAAGAGGTGATGAAAATTTTGAAGCACACACACACACACACACACCACTCGACCTCGCCTCTCTCTCTCTCCTCGGTCGCACTCTCTCTCTCTCTCTTTCCAAGAAACTCTTCCATGTTCTTTTGTTTTACAATTGAACTCTAAGGAGGGTTGGTCTCGTTAATCAATAACGTTCGATCAATCCGTCCTCTCCAAATAAACATACACTTGTTCTTTCGCTAGCACGAGGATCAAGATACGTGGGCGGAGTGCGTGTACGAATTAGAGGATCTCCTATTCGAGATCTGGGAGCAAAACGGGGAACAATGTGAGTAGCGGATTGAAGACGAAAACGACAACCGGTAGGTTTCCGATTTAGAATTTTCGTCCCCTTTTTCTTTACACCCTATGGCCTCCATGAAGGTTTTGTATGTTTTATTATTCATGAGATACACCGAATGCCCGGGAGATTCAAGGGAACACCCCTTGAACGTATTTATTTTATCTCGTTTATGGCATGTTTTAAATTCTTGCAAATTTTATTATCCCGCGCTTCGCCCATTCGCGCTACTCCCGGCCGATCCACACGCCTTTGCCAGGCTTTCATGGGTTTGGTTGCGATATATGTAAATACCATTTTAGCATATGGAAAATGAGCACAACAAAAGAGATACCAAAAGTAACGAATAACTCATTTTATTCATTACGTAATATTACATTACATCAAGTTGTCAAATAGGTTTACAAAATGTCAAACCTATTGGCTTTATGGTCACCTATTCTAATAGAAAGGAAAATTGAAAAATGAGTAAAATGATGATATTCGAGTGTGTGATATAATAATTTGCGCGATATATGAAAATAGGCTCAAATTAGGCTCGGAACAAAGAATGAATGAGAGTAAAATATAGGAGTCGCAAAAGTGAGTAGATGTTACAAAATGATTGCACAAGGCCTCTATTTATAGGCTTTTACAGAGTAGAAATTGGATTTTTTTTTAAGAGAGTCCTATGCCATTCAAAAGTTCTTTGGGTCAGCTAACTCCTCAAAAAATCCGCGTGTAATTTTGACTAGATATGACTGAGATACGCCAGGTGGACCAGGTCTTGCCTAGTCTGCCTGAGAATCCAGAAATTTGGTACACTTGACTTCCCAACTGATCATCGGTCAATCCACTAGGATCCAGCTTGAGATATTTTAGGGTGACTTGTGTTAATGTGTTGGAAAGCCATAGGATGTGTCCGTCCAGCCATAGGACCTGCCAGTTCAGTGAAATCAGCAGGTAATATTATGGGCTTTTATCTTTCCGCTAGTGGGCTGTCCTGCTGATAGCCCATTGGGCTGCTCCTCCTGTGGGCCATTTGGGCTTAGAATCCATGAAGGATTTGGGGGTATCATCTGGAGGAGAGAATAAAGAATAGGGGACGGCGGAAAATAGAGAAGAGGGAAAGGGGGAGAGAATATGAGGGAAAATGAAAGATAACAAAGAGGAAGGGGAAATTCTAATGGGCTTGATTTGTTATTAAAATAAAAATATAGTTTTTTGTATAGAGCCCCAGTCTAAGTTTTACAAAAATGGGCTTTGCAATGTGGACCTTTTGATAATATATGAACTTTGGACTTCTAGAATTTATCAAATTATCTATCTAATTTATCAAATTATTTTATATATATGAACTTTAAAAATATTACTATATTTAACGGTGTGGTTCGGTTTTTTGTGATTTTTTTAGTTATAAATTAAAACTGAACCAAAATCATTGACAATTAGTGGCAATTGAATTCAGGAATTGGTTCAAACGTCGTGTAAGTGTCAAAACTCGTTTATTATTTCATAATTGTTCCAAGTTCATTCAAAAATTTTCTCTGCTATGTGAATTGTAGGCGAAACCCGAACTTAAACTACACGGACAATGAATTGTTAAAGTTGCATGGGGTCCTAGGGCAAAACTGACGATGCTCTCGTGTTACTTTGTGAATGGTTACAATTTCCACACTGCACGTCACAACGTCGACAAGTCAACTATGAATTGTAGGGTGTTTGTAAAAAGCTCACCATATACAGACACGGACAGTGACTTCTATGTGATACTTGAAGAGATGATTCAATCGGATTACCCAATTATTCCGGACATGCACATCATTTTGTTCAAGTCTCGTTAGGTCGATCCGGTAAGAAGTATGAAGCTACACCCCCGTTATCACCTTGTTGATGTAAATTTTCAAAAGGTGTACAAAGGATGAACCATTTATACCGGCGCAACAAGCAGTACAAGTCTACTAAAAAGAGTACCCGAGCATGAAGAGAGACAAAGCTGAGTAGATGGCTATTTGCAAAATGAAGGCATGAAGAGTAGTTGATGACCCTCGATGGATCGAAGTCGCATATCAGATGGAAGCAGTCATACCTACTCCAGAAGTCGGTACAGACAATCAAACGTACGACCTGCATGATCCAAATGGTATACAATTTTGTCATTGATATTTTTTTGGCACAACAAAAGGGAACAGGTACAACCCGCTCGACAAGTGGTAAATTTGATGATGAAGATGACGAAGTTAGCTTTGAGGAGTATGAGACCGAAGAAGAGGCTAATTGAATGTCTAGTGTTTAGTTATCTTTCTCATTTTTGTAATGAAAAACTTAAGTTTGTACATAGTATTAATTATATATTTTTTATAAAATAAAATAATTTTGGAACGGTTACCTATGTAAACAAAGTATTACAAAAAATGTTCCAAACTGAACCATATTTTGAGAAATTTCCAATAGGAACAGTTTTTAGAATTCCAGCATTAGAAAAATTGTTCCAAAGAAAATTATTCTTTTGGCGCCTCCTGGAAAAAAAAAAGATGGAAATTTCAAATATAGGATCGATAATTTCAATTTGACGGTTCCAAATCCAGTTCCAACACATATTTTTAGATTGGCGCCTATAAAAAATAGGTGGAAAGTTTAAAACTTGGAACGGCTATATTAAATTTGGCCATTCCAAATACAGTTCCAACATTTTCAGCATGGCGCCTTTTGAAAAAATAGGTAGGGAAATTAAATCTTAGAACAGTTAAGTTATAGTAAACAGTTCCTAGATTTATTTTTAAGTAACCATTCCTAATTGTATTCACCAACCATTCCAATGCTAAATTATTCCGAACCATGCCAAATTTAATGTCCATTCATTCCGATCTTGTTCCAAAAATGTCTAGTGTATATTTCGGTGACGATATCTCAACATCCGTGAGCCGGTTTACCTCCAAACTTAAACACATATAATATTATGTCCAAGCTTTCATATCTAATAGTTTGATTTACAATCACATAGCCTGAATGAAGGCTGCACCAGTCTGAATCTATAAGATTACAGACCCGATACGATATCTCAATATGCGCTCACAAAAATTATCCAAAATTTCATCGAATGTACTCTTTTGTCTGTAGAATCATATCTAACGTCTGATCAAAATTTTGACGGTCTGATTAGGCGATGCAGTACAACAATATAAGATGTTAATTACATTTGTGTAATACTAAGAAATTCAAATATACAAATATACTTTATATTGTGAACAAGTACCAATATCACGAAAAATATTTTATGTTTTCAATTGCCTTAATCCACACATTGTATACTTTTTTCCTATTAACGTGTTTTGGTACTTGTTTTTCTTAATTTTCTTAAAAAATGAATAATTATTTAGGAATGGTTCTTTCAAAAAACAGGAGCGATTTTGCATACGGATCTTTATACGACGTCGTTTACATATATAAATATAATATTAGGAACTATATTAGAACAAATAGGAACGGCTTCATACGGATCTCTATACGACGTCGTTTACACATTGAAATTAGTATTATTAGGAACTATTTTTGCATACAGATCTCTATACGATGTCGTTTACACACTGAAATTATTTTTATTAGTAACGGTTTGTATGCTTTTAGGAACGGGTTTTGGAAGTGGGGACCATTCCAAAAATAATTTGTAAGGAATACTTAGCAGATTTTTTCACACTTTCACATTCCCCCTCCCTATCTCTCTCCCTCTACAATCCATTTGCCTCTCTCCATTTGACATTCGCCCACGCTCCATCGTTGCTCGCCACCACTGTGCCTCTCTCTCTCTCTCTCTCTCTCTCTCTCTCTCTCTCTCCCCCCACTTGCCCCTCCACCGCCCCTCGCACGCCACCCTTTACTGCCAACACTACTGCTACTGCCCCTCCGCTTGTCGCCTTTGACCCTCCCCTCTGCCACTCGTCTGCTCTTGCCACTGCCGTTCGACAGCAGCACTCCATTCACCAAACGAGAGGTTACTAATTTTATTAAATTTATTTTTTTTTAATTTGTAATGTATTAATTTTTCAATTGATAAATATTTTGGATTATTGTTAGAATATTGTAAATGTATGAAATGATTTATGTAAATATTTGTTGAAATATATGAAATGTCATAAATGTCATATTTTTGGATTATTGCTGGAATATTGTAAATATTTTGGGATTTCTGTAAATGTATGAAATTAAATATTGTTGGAATCGGTAGTTTTTTAGAATTTTTTTGTAATTTTTAAGAATTTTATTGTAATTTTTAAAAAATTCTAAAGTTATGATTTTATGAAAACTATATAATTATAAAAAGATCTCAAAATTTTCAAAAAAAAATCTATACTTTTTCAGATTTTTTTTTAATTTTCAGGGATTTTTCTGAATTTAGGATTTTATGAAAATTAATTAAATTTATAAAAATATGAAATTATTTAGATTTTTCTTTTGTATTTTCCCAGTAATTTTTAAAAAAAATTTTGAATTTAGGGTTTTCTGAAAATTACATAATTTTAAAAAAATATAGAAAATTTTAGAACTTTTCTGTATTTTTTCAAAATCTTTTTTTAATTTTTAAGAATTTTTCTGATTTTAGGATTTTATGAAAATTATGTAACTTTAAAAAGAATAAAAATTATTTGGAATTTTTGTGTATTTTTTTGTCACTTTTAAGATTTTTTTTTTTTTTTGCTTTTAGGATTTTATGAAAATTACGTAATTTTTAATAAATCTAAAAATTTTCAGAATTTTTCTCTATTTTTTTCGGGAGTTTTTTTTGTTATTTTTTTAAGAATTTTTTTGAATTTAAGATTTATGAAAATTTAGTAATTTCTAAAAATCTAAAAATTATTTGGAATTTTTCTATATTTTTTCAGATTTTTCTAGAAAATTAAGTATCTTTATGTTATTGTAAGATTTTATGTGAATTTCATGTGTTTTTAGAAAGTTTAGGAAAATTTTGGATTTAGTATACATTTTAGAAAACATCTGTTTATAATATATATTTATATATATACATATTTATTAGAAAATTGAGATTATTAGAAACTAATAATTTCTATATATTTATAGATCATGTTTATGGTCGTCCGCCACCCCCAGGATGTGGACGAGACCGCGGTCGAGGCTGTGATCATTGCCCTCCAGTTCCAATCCTGTCTTGTGCTCCTTCCCAGGTCGCGGAAGTAGCGTTTCAACCACCCCCACCATCACCAGCGGCCGACCCCTCAGTTGTCGCACAGGACACAATATTGGAGGTATACCTATCTACTCTGGCATCGGCTGCATAGGAGGTCGGACTGTCTACTGCCCATACTGGCGGTAGATCCGGCCCGTCGTGGACTGCACCACTACCTGAACGACCACTTGCACCAGTAGTCCCCCTACCATCAGCGTGCCAGTAATTCAGCCTCGATGAGGCGAGGTAGTTTCTTTACTTTTTGTTATTTTGGGATTTTTTGTCAGAAACACTAATCAACTTGTTTTTTCAGGTCTGATCGTAAAGTATACGAGCGCACCAATACGGTGATATGAGGACAATAGCGTAGGAACAATAAAACCTTCACTAAAAATAGGGTGAAAAAGAAGATTGCACGGTTGAGGCTGACCGAAGAGCAAATCCATGATTGGGTGGCAAAGTTTAGTCCTGCATTTGTGAAAGAATCGGTACGGTCCGGGAACGCGGCGAAAGCGTAAAATAAAATAAAAATAAAACAATTTCAAAGGGGTGTTTCCTTTGAATTCTCGGGCGTTGGGTGTATTTCAAAAAGCATAATAACATACAGAAAAATATGCTTGAATATGTGGCTAGAGGAGGAAACAAAAAGGTACAATAATTTAAATAGTAACATTACCTTTTCGTTTCACATGTAGAACGGCAACAAGCTTTCAATCCCTTTTCATTCCTTTTCGTTCACCTTAGGATTCAAGTTAGAACGATCCACTCCACACTAGGCTAGTAAATCTAGATCTACTGCTAGGTAGAAGCTAGATCAAGGAAAAAACAAAATACATATTACACTATTGATTAGTGTATACGTATTTCTCATGTTCTCATTTTGAATCAACTTCAAAGAGTACTCAAAAAATGGAGAGAAATGCAGGAAAATTTCGTGGCTTGTGTGCTAGAGAGTGCAAGTTAGGGAATTGAAAAGTGTATACATGTGTTGTGTAGTTGTAGGTAGTTTCCAAAACCACCTACACACTAATGCACAACTTGTGCTCAACCTCCAAACATGTTAGCACAATATGTGGACCACCTAGCCATCATGGCAAGCCACATAATTGCGTACATGGAGGACTTTCAACTTCTCTTAAACTTATATCAAACCTTTGAGATTTGATTTCAAGTTATGGATCGGTTTTGACCGGTCTTGATTTAAACCAATTAAATCAAGTGATCCATGGATTTCAAATTAATCCAATTAATTTTAAACCTTATCAAAATTCAAAAGTTTATTTAATCTAATTAAATAAACATAAGCTCAAACACTAATTAATTGATCCAATCAATTAATTAAACGAAACCCAATAAATTAATCCAATTAATTTAAAGGTATTAATCCCAAAATTAATTAATCCAATTAATTCATTCTTGGGCCATCCATCCAATGGATTTTCCCAATAAATGATCCAATCATTTATATTCTCCTTGAATTAATTTAATCCAATTAAATTATATCACTTCTTCCTGAATTAATTCTAAATTAATTCCACTACTTCCATAGTGATTTGTGTGTGACTCTTTAGGTTCACCCTCAGCTAGACTTGGGCTTGTGTTCAACACAATGGATTAATTAAATTCAATTTAATTAATTATTTCTGATTAACCATTAATCAGAAACGCCCGTTACCATGGGTGGCCGTCTAGCAATGGTCCATGGCACTAGAGACTGAAGGACAAGCAGATCCGCCTGGGAGCGCGAGCGGAAGCGAGAAAGCATGATAGTACATAAATTTAAACAATTTAAATAAACGTGATCCCAAGGGGTGTACCCTTGGGTGCTCAACCAGGCGTTCGATGTAGAATGTATTAACATAGAAGCATATAATACATAGGTCATAGAAGAAATATAAATCTATCAGAACGTGATAAAGACCGTTACCTTTGATGATTTACGTGTGCGCGGCTACTTGCGTTGTTCCTTCTCCAGAATGCTCACGAAATCCAAACATATGGATTCTCCAAAGGTGATCCACACCACACCGAAAGAAACACACATTTTCCTTGCTAGAAGAAAATAGGTTTAGGAAGGAATCGGTTCAAGAGAAAAAATACTATGAGTTAGTGTTCTCTTAAACCTACTTTGTTCTTCCTTTTGATCCAAGATCAAATGAAGAACACAAGTGGGAGAGAAAGAGAGTGGCCGAGAGTTAGAGAGGAGAGGGGGCCGAATTTTTCTTCACTTTTCCTTGAAAAGATGAATTATGATTCTAATACACAAGGTGTTGTATATATTCATATATATACATAATTAATGTGATTATTGGAATGTGTCTAGGTTCATCCAAGGATGTCTAGATACATCCCAATCAGTCACCATTAATTCTTCAACTTTTAAGGTATCAAATCATACCAAAAGGGAAGTGCTTGATTGGAGTTTGATTTGTCTCTTACCAAAAGAGACAAGTCAACCGCCAACGTGCATGGAACATGGCTTAAATTTGCTTCCTCCAATGGAGCATTTTCGGGCATGCTCAATATGGGAAGAAGTCCAATTTCTTCCTATTCCAAAATAGGAATTAATTCTCCTCTCGGGTCAAAATTTAACGGACTGGGTTTTATCATAATCCAATTACGACAAACAGAAAATTAAATCCAATTTGATGTCAACTTAAATTATTCCCGTTGGTCTTTTAATTCAATCATAAGATCCAACATGTCGACTTTCCATATTTAATCGACAAATCCATTTTACCAATTAAACGAGGGCCCGATACAATATCCGCCCGTCCATCCAATGGACTATCCTTTAAGTAATCCAATTACTTATTTATCCTTCGAGATTGACTCCAAGTCAATATCTCAACCTTCTCGGTGATTTGTGTGTGACCCTTTAGGTTCACCCTCAGCTAGACTTGGGCCCGTGTCCCACAAGGGCCCATTACATGGGTGGTCGTCTAGCAATGGTCCATGGCACTAGAGACTAGGTGAATATTGACGTGAACATTTAGGCGCCGATTCCGTACGGGTACAGTCCTTCCTTCTACCATCTCCAGGCCTTAGTCTAGGGTATGGAATTAGGCGCCGGTTCCCATCCTTGACAAGGCATCTATGCTTAATACTCGAGACTACGGATGCTTCATTGTGTCGATACAGGAAACCATTCCCTGTTCGACCGATCATTGTGGCCACAGTTTTAAACAGCATGAACATGTCTCCGAGTGCATAGGAGATACCTCTGTCACATACTAACAGGGGACAGATCCTCTTCTTGGAATCCACCGTCCTCGCTACACATTCTGACTGCACTGGACAAGACCTATAATGATCATCATACAGAATGATCACCTCTCGCCAGATCCAGGATACAGCCGTCCTGTCCACGTGACTGCCATGGTTTCTCAAGTCTGAGGACTACTCCCGTACTAACAGAACTGGGGAAATC
Organism: Sesamum alatum; assembly: GCA_034509735.1. NCBI lineage: Eukaryota > Viridiplantae > Streptophyta > Magnoliopsida > Lamiales > Pedaliaceae > Sesamum > Sesamum alatum. The sequence goes on along the minus strand of JACGWO010000001.1, from coordinate 33,862,405 downwards.
CAATCATACCAACCAAGCCTCCAAGGCTTCCATATGATCATCCCCGCGAGTCAGTCCAGTCGACCGACCCTTGAAGATCGTGTAGGCGTTCCACGCCTATCGCCGACGAAACATGGCACTCATACAATGAACATGACTTTTGATGCAAGTCTCAATAGGACTCTCGATGCCCTGTCTCGAGGTCCTCGACTTGGAACGTTTCAGACCCAACTCTCAATCAATTGGTTTCATGACCACAATCTAATGCGTGGCCCAACTGCATGAGTTGTTAACCGTGGTATGTGGACTTTGTTGCGATATAAGTAAAATACCATTTTAACATATGTGAAATGAGCGCAATAAAGTAGACACCAATAGTGACGAACACTCATTTTATTCATCACATAATAATATTACATATACATCAAGTTGTCAAATAGGTTACAAATCGCCAAACCTATTGGTTTTCTGGTCACCTATTCTAACAGAGACTAGGTGAATGTTGGCGTGAACATTTAGGCTCCGAATTCCATACAGGTACAGTCCTTCAGTTAACCATCTCCCGGCCTTAATCTAGGGCATGGAATTAGGTGTCGGTTCCCATCCTGGACTAGGCAACTATGCTACAAACTCGAGACTCGTTTACTCTATTCATTGACCTAGGGAACTATTCCCTACTCGACCAATCGCTACGGCCGTAGACTTAAAGAGTCGAAACCATCTCAGAGCGCATAAGAGACATAGCTGTCAAATACTGACAGGGGACAGATTCTGTCTTGGAATCCACCGTCCTCACTACATACTTCGGCTACAATGGACAAAGCTTATAATGACCATATCAAAGACACGGTCACCTCTTGCCAGATCCAAGATACAACCTTCATATGCATGCGACTTCCATGATTCCTCAAGTCCGAGGACTAATCTCATACTATCAAAACCGAGACTTCCATTCACACCGACCAAGCCTCCAAGGCTTCCATATGATGATTCCCGTGAGTCTATTCAGTCAGTCGACTACCTTGCCAACTAACCTACTAAAATTGCCTAGACGACCTACGTCTAGCATCGAAGAAACTCGACACTCACCCAGTGAATGCAATACTTAGTGCAAGTCTCTATAGGGCACTCAAGGCCTAATCTCGAGGTCCTTGACTTAGAACGTTTCAGACTGACCCTCAAGGAGTTGGTTTCATAGCCGCCAACCTATGCGCAGCTGAACTCAATGGGTTTAACCAATCAGTCTGTGGGCATTTGTTGTGACATTGAAACGCCATTCAATGTGAGTAGCAAGCACAACACACATTTTGCCAGTGATGAATACTTACTTTATCCATCAGTATAATATTACTTTGATAAAGATCGACGAATAGTTCCCAGAACAGCCAATCTAATTGACTTTCTGGTCACCTATTCTAACAATGTGAATAACCGTTGACACTCGCACCAGGCTACAACAATGACCACAAGTATACAAAAAAAAAAAGCATCTTCTGGGATCTTTTGTACTAGGCAACACATCTGATACGACACAATCTTGATACCATGATATTGAGAAGAATATCTTTGACAACATAATCAACAACTTAATGGACATAAAGGCAAAACCAAAGGAAAATTTGAATGCATGGAAGGATTTGAAGATCATATGTAACTGGCCGGAGCTTGAGGTGGACGAACGAAGACCGAACGTTATGCCTAAAGCAGTATATACCCTGACAAAGGAGTAGAATAGGAGGATATGTGATTGGAGTTGATGTTTCCTGATGGGTACGCATCTAACCCTACCCGTTGCATCGACATGACGGAGTTGAGGATACACGGCATGAAGAGCCACGATTGCCACAAATTCATGCAGATACTGATCCTGTTTGCCTTATGGAGGAATGTTGTTTATTTACAATTCTATTAAGTGGGGCCTGCGTGCCTCTTGTTTTGGAACTATCATCTCCCGGTTTTCTAGCCTCATAATGTTAAGGCTTGTTCATTTATTTCCATGTATTACTTTAACATGTAATGAGAGTAGATAGCTTTGGTGAGGTTTTATTTTGACAAGCCCATAGAGTCGGAAACCCAAGGTGTAACATCAAGGCGTGAAACAAGAAGAGCCACAAGGCCCGTTGAAATGACAATGGGTTTATTACTTATGTAATTGTGTAGGACCACCCTAGATAGGCCATAGACTCACTGCGGGCTCAGTTGGTCGCATAGGTTGGGCTTGAGATCATCCTAACAGGGGTATGCTATGATTTACTGCATGCAGCGTATTTATTTAAACGCTTTATGAATATTGGATATTTATGCATGCTAAAACACTTGATGTGATGACATCTCGGTCATTATCAAACTCTCATTTGGTTGGACCAAATTAAATATTAAGCCCAGAACAGACTTGGATCAAAATGGTATTTTGATCTGTCCGAGCCTTCCATCAAAAGCAATGTAGTGAGGAAGCTACCACTACCCAAGTGTGGTCTCAAGAGTCGTGGCACATTTGGACTAAGGAAAAGCTACACCATTGTTGTGAACAAAGAGATTGCACTCGTTGTTTCCCTGTCTCACGAGTCGTGGGGGCGACAGTTGAGGCATGATTTGGTTGATGGGTCGGGCCCAACACTGAGTGACATGGTTCGCTTGGAGTCCTCGAAACCATGCGAATAGGTGAGGCAAAATATCTTGGGAATCTCATTGGATGAGAATGATATTGGATATCTCCCATGAGGTGTTCTTCATGTGAATCGTCAAAGTGGGGCATGGAGATCACGTTTGTGGATCCCAAGCCCACTCAGATATGATTTCCTGAAACTTCACTTGAGAGTGGTAAACTTTCGTATAAATAGTGGGAGGGTTAAAGACTAAAAGACCATGTCTTCAACTTGAATAATAATATTACCATCATCTGCTGATTTCTGCTTTACATTTTATAAATGTAGATATATCTAAGAATCCTTTGACCATGGTACTTGAGACTAATAAGTTTAACGAAACGAACTACTCGGACTGGTTAAGAAACCTGAGGATTGTCCTTGGTTTCGAGAACCAAGGCTACGTTTTGGACGAGCTACCGCCGAGCGACTTACCGGAGGGGTCCACACCAGAAGAACGTTTGATGTTTGAGAAATGGCATGAGGACAACCGGAAAGTGTGCAGTATCATATTTGCTTCATGTCTAACGACATCCAGAACCAATATGAGAGGCTGGACAACATCTCCGCCATAATGCTCAGCATGAACGAGATTTTTGTGGTTCCAGACAGGCACATTAGATATGCCGCCACAAAAGCATTCTTTGGCACCAAGCTAGCTGAAGGATCGTCTGTTAGGTGGGCTTAAAGCTGGACTTAACAATGACACATATATTGACGTGATCCTCCAGTCACTTCCTCCGTCCTATGACCCGTTTGTTGTAAACTACAACATGAACGGACTTGAGAAGTCTATTCATGAGCTGATCAACATGCTGGTGCAATACGAGGCGACGACCCACAAGTCGGCGCCGGCGGTATTGATAGGATATGCTTCAACCTCCAAGGCGAATGGCAAGAGGGGGGGATGCTGGAAGAGGAAGGAGGAAAAAGGAAAGACAGTTGTGGCCCCTACTCGCGCTCCTATAGCCCCGGTGAGAATGGGCAAAGGGAAAGGGAAGGCCCGTGGTTCTCAGCGATCCAAGGCAAATGATGTCTGCATGCATTTCAAAGGAAAGGGGCATTGGAAAAGGGAGTGCCCACAACTCCTCTCCAATCAAGGTATGTTTGTGGTTGAAGTAAACAAGATAACTAATTCTTCTTCATGGGTATTGGATACCGGGTGTGGTGCCCACATCTGCAATGATTGGCAGGCACTGCAAAGAAGCAGAAGGCTTACCAAGGATGAGATGATCCTGAGGCTAGGCGATGGCAAGGCCATTATTGAGGAAGCCGTAGGATGAATGGGGTTAGCCATTAGTAGTCATGTTAAGATTGTACTCAACAACTGTATCTATGTACCTAGCATGATTAAGAATATTGTATCCATACCTATCCTTGATAAGAAGGGTTATTCTTTCACCATCAAAAGAATGGTTTTTATATTATAAATGATGGTGTGTCTCATTTGCTTTGTACATTGGTGAACGGTCTGTACATATTTCAACAGTCTAATTGGATTATGACTGTGGAACACAAAAGGAAACATGATAATCAAGATAATACACAGATTTGGCATGCGAGGTTAGGTCATATTACTAATGATAGGATAAGAAGGTTGGTGGACTCAAAAAGTCTAGAAATAGACGATTTAGATAACCTACCGTCCTGCGAATCCTGTCTAAAGGGAAAGATGTCCAAGAAACCCTTTGTTGCACAAAGCACGCTAGCCAACGGTCTGTTGGATTTGATCCATACGGATGTCTGTGGTCTATCAAATACTCAGGCTAGGGGTGGGTACTCGTACTTCATAACCTTTACCGATGATCACTGACGATATGGTTATGTTTACCTGATGAGGTACAAGTCTGAAGCCATTGGAAGGTTTAAGGAATACAGACTTGAAGTAGAGAACTAAATCGATCGTAAGATCAAAGCCCTTCGGTCGGACCGAGGTGGAGAGTTTAAGTAGAGAATTCATTGATTATCTAAAAGAGAATGGAATTCTCTCAGTGGACTCCTCCTGGAACACCATAGCTTAATAGTGTGTCTGAAAGGAGGAATCGGACCTTGTTGGACATGGTCCGATCCATAATGAGTTTTACCAAAATCCCCTTATCCTTCTGGGGATATGCTCTTGAGACAGCGGCCAAACTTTTGAACTCAGCACCATCTAAGAAGATATCCCATACGCCATATGAGATATGGCATCGCAAGCTTGTCTCATACAAATACTTGAAAGTGTGGGGTTGCCCCGCATATGTCAAGAGATTAGTGGGAGATAAACTGGACTCCAGGTCTAGTTTATGCAGTTCGTCGGATATCTGAAAGAAACTGCGGGCCATTATTTCTATGATCCCTCCTAGCAAAAGGTGTTTGTCTCGCGAAATGCAGCGTTCTTGAAAAAGGGTTTTCCATCATAGTCGACGCGATGAGGTGCTCCTTGAGTCTTCAAGTGAGGTACCCCATGAGGTGGCAGTTACATCTAAGCCAGTAGTTCCCACTGATGCTGTTCTAGACCATCATAGGTCGGCCAGAGTATCCCAACCACCTGACTGGTGCGGATTTGTGGCCCTGACCGGTCTGTAGGATAATGATCTGAAGACATACAGGGAAGCGATGTCGGACATCGATTCGGATAAGTGGTTTGAGGCCATGAGATCCGAAATGGACTCGGTGGGTGCAAACCAGGTTTGGACCCTAGTAGACCCACCCAAAGGGGTAAAACCCATAGGGTGTAAATGGGTCTAAAAACGTAAGCTTGGAGCTGACGGGGAGGTTGCAACCTTCAAAGCCAGGCTTGTGGCGAAAGGTTACACTCAACGACTCGGGGTCAATTTTGAGGAAACTTACTCGCCTATAGCAATGGCAAAGTCCATTCGGATACTACTTGCCATAGCAGCATGGTATGACTATGAAATATGGCAGATGGACGTGAAAATCGCCTTCCTCAACGGCTTCATAGAGGAAGAGATCTATATGGATCAACCGGAAGATTTCACATCTACTGGAGAAAAGCAGAAGGTCTGCCATCTCCAAAGGTCCATCTATGGCCTCAAACAAGCTTACCAAAGCTGGAACATACGTTTTGACAAAGTCATACGGGGATATGATTTCATCAAGAACGAGTCTGATCCTTGTGTATACAAGAAGATCAGTGGGAGCTCTGTTGTATTCCTAGTGCTTTACGTGGATGACATCTTGCTCATTGGGAATGATGCTAAGATGTTGGGAACCACTAAAGCCTGGTTGTCAACACAATTTTCCATAAAGGATATGGGCGAGGCATCCTACATCCTTGGCATCAAGATCTACAGGGATAGATCTAGAAGGATGTTACAAATGGCCCAATCCTCGTACATTGAGAAAGTCTTGAAGAGATTCAAGATGGAGAACTCAAAATGAGGATTCCTTCCTATGAGGCATGGAATTAAGTTGTCCAAGAAGCAGTCTCCTAAGACTGATGAGGAGCTTAAACGGATGTTGGACATCCCCTATGCTTCAGCCGTAGGCAGCATTCAGCACGCTATCCAGTGCACTAGACCTGATATGGCTTTCGCTTTGAGTGTGACTATTCAATATCAGTCGTGTGTCGGGGAGGCACACTGGAGTGCATTCAAGACTATCCTGAAGTACCTGAAAAGGACTAAGGACATGTTCTTGATCTACGGTGGTGGAGAATTGATACTGGATGACTATAGCGACGCTATCTTCCAGTCAGATGACGATGATGCCAAGTCTCAGTCTAGTTTTGTGTTCAGACTGAATGGTGGCGTGGTTGCTTGGAAGGGTTCCAAGCAAGCTACCACAGCAGACTATACCATAGAGTCTGAATTCTTAGCGGCTTTGGAAGCTGCTAAGGTGACCGTTTGGATGATGAGCTACATCCAAGGGTTGGATGTAGCACCTAGCATTCCTAAGCCAGTAGTTATCTTTTGCGATAATAACGGAGCAATTGCACAAGAAAAGAAACCGAGATCTCATCACCGATCCAAGAATATTCTAAGACGTCACCATCTGCTCAGAGAGATGGTTAGCAGGGGTGACGTTCGGATGGACCGAGTCAGCTCCGCAGAAAACATAGCAGATCCACTTCCTAAGCCCATGTCGCAAGTTGCCCATACTCAGCATCTAGATAAGATGGGTTTGAGGTCAATGGGTGATTGGCTTTAGGTCAAGTGGAAGATTGTTAGAATAGGTGATGTTTTGTAACCTATTTGACAACTTGATGTAATGAACAAAATGAGTATTCGTTACCACTGGTACCTTCTTTGTTGTGCTCATTTCCATATGCTAAAATGGTTTTTTAAATATATCGCAACAAAAGCCCACAGACCACGATTAAAAAACTTATGCAGTTGGGCCACGCATTAGATGGTGGTCATGAAACCAACTGATAAAGAGTTGGGTCTGAAACATTCTAAGTTGAGGACCTCGAGACAGGGCATCGAGAGTCCTATAAAGACTTGCACCAAGAGTCGTATTCATTTGATGAATGCCGTGTTTCATCGGCGACAGACGTGGGATGCCTATACGATCTGGCTAAGTTGGTCGACTGGGTCGAGCTGACTGAACTGACTCGCGGGGATCATCATATGAAAACCTTGGAGGCTTGGTCGGTATGATTGAATTTTCCCGGTTCCGATAGTATGGGAGTAGTCCTCGGACATGAGAAATCATGTCAGTCACGTACACAAGATGGTTGTATCTTGGATCTGGCAAGAGGTGATCATTCTATAAGATGATCATTATAAGCCTTGTCCAGTGCAGTCAGAATGTGTAGCAAGGATGGTGGGTTCCAAGAAGAGGATCTGTCCCCTGTTAGTATGTGACAGAGGTATGTCCTATGCACTCGAAGACACCTTCATGCTGCTTAAACTTGTGGCCACAATGGTTGGTTGAACAGGAAATGGTTTCCTGTGTTGATGCAATGAGGCATACGTAGTCTCGAGTATTAAGCATAAATACCTAGTCAAGGGTGGGAACCGACGCCCAATTCCATACCTTAGACTAGGGCCCGGAGACGGTAGAGAGTCGAAATATTGAGTCTTTTAATTGAATTAAAAGATCAATGGGAATTATTTAAGTGGACCTTGAATTAAATGGGATATAATTTTGGGTTCGTTGTAATTGAATTACAGTGGAACCCGGTCTGTTAAATTTTGGCCCAAGAGGTGTGTTAATTTCACTTTTGGAATAGGAAGAAGTTGGACTTCTTCCATAATATGGTGTGGCAAAAAATTACCACTTTTGAAGGGGTAAAAATTGGCTATACATGCTTGATGTGTTGACTTATCTCTTTTGGTAAGGGACAAATCAGTTCCAATCAAGCCTCTCTCTGTTTGTATGATTACATCATACCTTAAGAGATGGTAGTCTTGATTAATGAATTAATGGGATTGATTGGGATATATCTTTACATCCTTGGATGAAGCTATATACATTCAATAATCACGTTAGTTTTTTATATATATGAGTATATACATTCATCAAAGCAAGTGAATCACTAGTCATCTTTTTCTAGGAAAAAGAAGAAGAAGAACACATTGCACTCCTCTCTCTCAAACTCTCGGCCCTCTCTCTATCACATATCCCTTTGTTCTTCATTTGATCTTGGATCATTTGGAAGAACAAAGTAAGTTTAAGAAAAACACTAATCAATAGTGTTCCTTTTTCTTAAACCGAATCCTCCAAGATCCATTTTCTTCTATCAAGGAAAACGCGCATCTCTTCCGGTGTGGTGTGGATCACCTCTAGAGAGTTCATATACTTTGAACTTGATGAACATTTCCGGAGAGGAACAAAGCAGGTAGCCGTGCAAGGAGTTAAACTACAAAGGTATTCTTGATTTTACACTATTGTAGTTAATCTTTTATTTCTATGCCCTATATATAATATATGCGTTTTAATGTTAATACATCCTACATCAAACGCCCGGTTGAACACCCAAGGATACACCCCTTGGAATTTATGATTATGCATTTATTTATGCGATTTAAATTTAAATTCCCGCTTTTCAGGCTTCCTCTCGCGCTCTCGGGCGGATCCGCTATATCTTCAGAAGAAACCCAAAACATAATCATCATTTTTAATTTTTAAAAATATATAACTAAAACATTTAATTTTTTCAAAATTTAAAAATAATAAAACATACTAAAATTTTTAGCTTAAATAATATATTGATAGTAGTAATTTCAAAATTATCTACAGTAAATAATATAACATAAAAAAATTGATACAGTTTTTTGTTAATTTGATATTAAATTAGCATATTTTATAAATAAATATGATTATTTAAATATATTTTAAATTTTTACCCTTTTTAAAAATTTTATATACATTTTAGGTATTTTTATATTAAGTTTATATAGTTTTTAAATAAATATTAGTTAATTTATTAAAAGTAAATAATAAATTAAATTACTTAAATATATACGATTTATCAAAATATATTTTAAAAAACTTTGATTTTGTCTTATATATCAAAGAAATGGGCAAAATGGACTTTTGCAAATACAAAATAATGTAAAAAAGTGTCAGAAAAGAAAACCACATGCATTTTAGGCGAGTGACATGCACTTTTCGTTAGTTTCTAATGGTGAGGGGGTATTTTGCTACCTTTTTCATAACATGAGGGTTTTTTGCCTATAAAAATAACACAGGGGGATTTCACGCTATTTCATCAAAACACAGGAGGGGCAAAATGGACTTTTGCAAATACAAAATAATGTAAAAAAAGTGTCAGAAAAGAAAACCACATGCATTTTAGGCGAGTGACATGCACTTTTCGTTAGTTTCTAACACTGAGGGAGTATTTTGCTGCCTTTTTCATAACATGGGGGTTTTTTACCTATAAAAATAACACAGGGGGATTTCACGCTATTTCACCAAAACACAGGGGATGTTATGCAATTTACCCTTCAAAAAAGTCTACCCAGACCCTACCCAATTTGTTGAACCCAACTCAAGGCCTATGGGTCTCAAGACCCGATCAGACCAGATTCTTTGGGTCGGGTCCGACCCAGACCCACTCCTTATAAAAAAAACTCTGAGTTATTATTGTTTTGTGTGCTTGGGGGATGTACAATATACTGTATAACAAGTGCAGTTAGGCATATAAAGGGGAAGAAAAAATAATTATGTCACGCAAGTAATTAAGAAGGTGAAATGGTGCGTAGTCTCTGAAAGCAATTGTGGATCATCCCGGGAAAAGCGCGAATGCGGAAGCGCGGTATATAATTAAAATAAATGTGGAATTTTAAACATGCTTTAAATTAAAGAACACGTTTCAAAGGGTGTGCCTTTGAAATTCCCGGGTGTTCGGTGTATCTCATGAATAATAAAACATAAAAGAATCATGGAGGCCATAGGGTTGAAAAATAAAAGAGGACGAAAATCTAAAACGAGACCTACCCGTTGTCGTTTTCGTCTTCAACGGCTACACGCGTTGTTCCCCGTTTTTGCACCAAGATCTCGTTCTTGAGACCCTCCAAATCGTGACACACGATCCATCCACGTATCTTGCACGTCGTGCTAGCAACGAACAAGTTTATATTTTGGAGTGGATGAATCAACAACACGTTATGAATTAACGGTATTGATTCATCAAGTTCTAATGTTCCAAGAACAAGAGAACTAGTGGAATGTGTTTCTTGGAGAGAGAGAGGTGGACGAGAGATGAGAGGGAGAGATCCGAGTGTGTGTGTGTTGTGTGTGTGTTGGAGATTCATCATCCTTCAACTTGTAGGATGCTAGGGGTTTATATAGAAGAGGAGTCTAATCCTCTTTAAACTCCTCTTTCAAGAACTCTATTTTGACTAGGATTTTGACCTAGTCAAAGTCCTAGTCAAAGTAGTGTTTTGACCTAGTCAAAACAATCCTAGCCATCCATCTCTCCCATTCATCTCACCGTTGATTTAATTTAATTTAATGGAATATTTAAAAACCTATTTAAATATTTCCAAGAGGCTAAAATAAATATAAATATTATTTAAGCCCATTAAATAAATCCCTTTGATAAATCTAATTTATCAATTTAATTCCTTATATCTAATAGAAGGAATTATTTCTCCAAGAAAAATAAAGGACCCGATTAAATCCAATTTAATCATTCCTTCACTCCAATATTTAATTCCTAATTAAATATCTAAATGTGTGTGGATAGTGTGTGACTCTTTAGGTTCACCTTTCAGCTAGACTTGGTCGGATTTCTAGAATCCTTCCGTTACCATGGGTGGCCATCTAGCAACGGTCCATGGCACTAGAGACTAGGTGAAATATTCAGGGATGAACATTTAGGCTCTAACAGTACACTTGTCCTTCTGTCTTCGGTCTCATCACTTAGAGTCTAGGGCACGGATAATGCAGGTACCCATTTTGGACCTAAGTGGGAATCCTTCCCTTCTGTTCAGTTACTGGCCACAGATTTTAGGGACAAGACACAGAGCATACATGAGACTCAACTGTCAATGCCTATTGGCAGGAGACAGATCCTTTCTTGGAAACTACTGTCACTTTGTACACCAGAACTGTACTAGACATGGCTTATGCCTACCAAAGAGAATTCTGGCAATCTCTCACCATATCTAAGATACAGCCCTAACGTACAGGTAAACTGAGCAATTCCTCAAGTCAAAGGACTTGGCCTGTACCGTTGGAACCGGGAATACACGTCATACCTTGCTGACCATACTCAAGGTCCTCCGTAAGACGGTTCCCGCGAGTCACCTCAGTCAGCTGCGTCCTAGCATGCTAACCCACTAACACTGCTTGGACGACCCTCGTCACCCGTCGATGAAACACGACAGCAGGTGCTTAGTGCAAGTCTCAAATGGAATCCCGGTACCCATTTTCGGGATTCCTTGACTTGGAGATTTCCGGACTGATTCGGGAAGACTGATTCCATGGACCTACCTCCAAGCGTAGTCCTAGTCCCCGAAATTGATTCTCAGTCCGTGGGCTTTGTTTGCGTAGTGAACAGATATGGAAAACAAATATAAGTGAACACAAACAAAGTGATGCCAAATGAAATTCACTTCTTTATTCATTAATGATTTATCAAACACCTGAAATTGTCTAGACATAGGTTACATATTCCTGCCAAAATTGGCTTACATGGTCACCTATTCTAACAGTCTCTTTACAGTGGTTTTGATACTCCCCCCTCCCCCCTCCCCTCTTCCCTTTTTCTTTTTACTCTTTTTGTCTCTTCTCTCTCTAAACCTCTCAATAGTCTCTCCCAAATCACTCATCACAACCAGAAAAAACTCCCCCCCCCCCCCCGGTCTCTCTCTAACACACAGACATAGACACACATAGGTTTTGTGAGTTATGTGAGGAGGATTCGATCTGTACACTATCAAGATGAATTGAATATGGGCGGTGATTTTCATGCGTGTGGAGGAAGGGTTAAACGCACACTAACACGCCTTGCTGCAAGATTCTTGCAGCTGAGATAAAAGACCCGTCGTCTCCGCTGAGGTACTCGCCGTTGAGATATTCAGATCTATCTTCGAGACTCTGGCGGTGTTGAGTTCCTACGCCGTCGACGACTCAGCCCAGATCCCCGCCGTTGACTCCGAGAGCTTCTCCTCCTGCTCTTTCAGCTCCTTCGCTTTATGGCTGCCGCTTCACTATAAAAGATCCTTTTCCATAGCTGGGCTCCGGAGGTTCCTCGTAGCCGCAGAAGCTACGACATGGGCATAGCTAGGTGCTGACTCAAGTACTGGTAAAAGTACCTGAACCAGTGGTGACATCAGCAGAAGAGGCTCCAGCACTAGTAGGTAAGGGCGAAGCGAGTAAACTTCGGCCACAGAGTGGAATCCTGCTTATACTCTTTTTACTAGATTGGCAGGACGGGTTCAAAGTGCTTATCTTTGTAGCTAGGCTGCTAAGCCTAAATAATTTACATAAATAGAGTTTAAATCCTTCGCGTATTAGGAACCATCTCGGCATTAAGCTATATGTATAGGACTTTTCTAGGGAAAATACCATAAAGCCTATATCCTATGTTGTGAACGGACTCCGAGAAGGAGAAATAGCGAGACCAAGAAGAAGTCGAGTGTGAAAGATCGGAGAGGTTTTTGAGTTGATAAGAAACCCAAAAAAATTTTCTTAAAACTATACCTCTCAAATTCTTACCTAGAAAGAAAAACAAAAACAAAAAAAAAACCCAGAAATTTTTCTTGAGGTGGGCATGCGGAGGTGGCTTCAGTGACGGGACGGCGGAGACAACTTCAGTGGCGGAGGTGGCAGTAAAGACAATGGCAGCGGCGGGTTTGGAGTCACGGTATTTTGATGTGGTGGGGACTTGGGTAAGGGAAGGGAATGGGCAACAATAGACTTGGATGGGGCATCAGGGATGGGTAAGAAGTTTCTGGGTCAAGGTGGGTAAGAGTGGGTCTGGGCACAGACCCAGACTCAGTCATATTAATTTGAAGAGTTTGGGCCTAATTTAATATGAAGGGTCCAAGTTTGGGCCTGGACCCATCACAGTGGGTCTGGGTATTTTTGGCCCATTGACAGGCCTAGTCAATGGACGCATACATCGACACGCGCACCGACATGCCCAGATCTCGATCATCGGGTTGCGACAACGGAGGAGATGTTCATGCATATGAGGCTAATCTACCCATCCCTCTGTTGCCGATCAGTCCCAGCCTCCAACTAATCCCCAGGCCCGACAACGATGCACAGGACGATGCCGATGCTACTGATGGAGAGGTCGATTTAGATTAGGGAATTTTTTCTAAGTTGTATTAAAATACAATTTTTAAATTAATATTGATTTTATATTTTAAATTATGTTATTAATATTTAGTTACATTTCAATATTTTAAGAATTAAAATAAGTATAAATTAAAATTCAAATAAATTATTATAATAAGAACTATTAAATTAATTCAAATTTTAGAAATAATATTTACAAGTAATATAATAGATTTTTTTTTAAAATATATTAATTTTGTACCCTTTTTTGTGATTGGTATTGTGATACAATCTACTAGCATATAACATGAAAAACGTTATAAAGACATTCCAAAAAAGGGTATAGAATCGTTCAAAGAAAAGGAACAAAATTTGTTCAAACAAGAGGTACAAAACCCGTTTCAAAAAAGAGGTACATATTCCGTTCCAAAAAGATGTACAACCCCCGTTTCAAAAATATTGTAAAAATATAAATATTGTGTTACAAACACTATTCCAAAATGAGAAGGAAATTTTTTAAAGAATGTCCTTCCAAAAGTAGGTACAAAGTGCGTTCGAAAATCAATTCAATAAATTTCGTATATTGATCAATTTTTGTAAGGCGTTTAGGAAACCTTTACAAGGGCTGGCCCAAATTTCAAACGACTTTTGCTACGCATCTACCACGAATTAGTAATTAGCCGTTTCAAAACCCGTTCCCAGAAACCCATTCCAAACTTTTTTTTTTTTTTTTTTTTGTAGTGAATGCGCCGAAGACTTCTTCGTAGACCTGGGTCAAAATATACCTTATGGTTCGTTGTGGAGAGCTACTCTTCAGTCCCATGCTCCATTGTTTTGGCTATCATAATCAGGTGTATGGCTTTTCTTCAAAGCAGGCTTCATTAGCAAGTTATTTGAGGAACAGTCCGATGAGGAGCCTATTAAATATCATCCATATTTCATGAGTTTGATGTCTCCTAAACTTGTGGTTAGGGAGGACTCCTCTTGTGTGAAGAGTCTATAGTTTCCTATAATTTGTATTAGGGTTGGACTCCTCTCGTGCACACCTATAAGTAGGGTACTTCTATGGAATCAGAAACACAATTCCATTCGATGTACACTCTCCCAAAGCCTCTCGCTAAATACTCTCTTTGTTCTCTCTTGGAGGATCACCAAAAGTCTCCGAGGGTTTAAGGCGTGTGAACTCTGATGGATAGCTCTGGTAGCAATCCGATTGGAGGGAGAGAAGGGCGCTCGTGACAAGGCCGTGAAAGGGACATGCTTGCAAATCCACGAGTTCGTAGGGCATGCTTGAAGATCCACAAGATCGTAGGAAGCTTGTAGGCGAGCCACAAAGATCCGGGTGTCACAAATTAATTTCGTTGTGTATTGACATACCATAGCATTGAGGTAATCACCGGAACTGATTATGTGCAATATGTGTTAACGCGTTTCACATATATGTTTTATTTTCCAACAGTGGTATCAGAGCCATTAGGGCTTGTACTTGCGTTATATTGCAAAGCATGTGCGAATTTAATTTTATGCTCCAGCAAACTTATCTTTATAAGATATTGTGACCACTCTAAGGGCTATGTGATGTATAGTGAACACCCTGATAGAGGAATGACAGAAATTGAGTCTCGCGATGTAGATTTCCTTGAAGAGGATTTCCCGAGCATAAGTGAAGTCAAAGGGGATCTTGAACTATACGAGTTACGAGATCCTCTAGGCGGCGCATCTATCCCTGGCGAGGGTGAGACTCCACACTCTTACCCAGTAATCGATGAGGATAATGAAAGCAGCCCTAAATTAAGTGGGAGTTGTTCACTAGAGGAACATAACTTTAAAAATCCACAGATGCGAAGAAGCAAACGTGGAGGAATAGCCTGACGACGATATGAGATCGAGGGTGAAGCCTTTGTGTGTGCTTCTGTAGATGTGGTATGAACTAGCTACTTATGAAGAAGCTATGACTTCACCGAATGCAAAAGAGTGGATAACTGCAATGGAAGAAGAGATGTGCTTTATGGCTAAGAACAATGTTTGGGAGCTAGTTGATCTTCTAGCTGGGCGTAAGACCATTGGGAACAAGTGGGTTCTAAAGGTCAAACGTAAGGCAGATGGAAGCATCGACAAATTGAAAGCTCGATTGGTGGCGAAGGGCTATACTCAACAAGAGGGTAGATTATGAAGAGACGTTCTCCCCAATGGTGAGATTTGCCTCTATTCGCCTACTTCTAGCCATTCGCCCACCTAGCTCTGGAACGATTTCAGATGGATGTAAAGACAGTATTTCTCAATGGAGAACTGGATGAGGAGATCTATATGGATCAACCTAAAGGTTTTCAGGAAATGGGGCAAGAGGGCAAAGTGTGCCGCTTAAAACGTTCCACTTATGGCCTGAAACAATCATCTAGACAGTGGTACTATCGATTTCATCGAGCTATCACCTCGATAAGCTTCACGATTGTTGAGGAGGACCACTGTGTGTATGTCAAAAGAAGTGGAAAGAAGTTCCTGATTCTTTCACTGTATGTGGACGACATTTTGTTGGCAGGAAATGACATGAAAATGATTATCCCCACTCAGTAGTAGTTGTCCTCAACATTTGAGATGAGGGACATGGGAGAAGCTGAGTACATACTTGGTGTTAAGATATACCGAGATCGCTCTAGGAAACTTTTGAGCTTGTCTCAAGAGACATATATCAAAAGGATCACAGAGCGATTTCGTATGCACAATGCCAATCCTGTTGACACACCCATGGACAAAAGTTGTGTTCTTAGCAGAGAATTGTGCCCTAAGACAGAAGAAGAAAAGAAACGCATGGCTAAAGTTCCATGTGCTAACGTTGTAGGAAGTTTGATGGACGTTATGATGTGTATTTGACCAGACTTGTGCTTTGCAGTTGGAATAGTGAACAAGTATCACAGTAATCTTGGACCCGACCACTGGGTAGCGGTCAAGAGGATACTCAGATATCTAAAAGGAACAAGTGATCTGGCTTTGACCTACCATAGGGGAAGTTTAAAGCTGGTTGGATATAGTGATGTTGATGGATCGGCGAACAGAGGTGAACGCAAATCCACATCAGGATATGCATTCTTGTTAGGAGGCGCTGCTATCACTTGGTGCAGCAAGAAACAGCCCTGCATCTCCTTGTCTACTATGGAAGCAAAATATGTGGCTTGTACATCAGCGGTCCAAGAGGCTATCTGGCTGAGAAGATTCCTCAAGAGTCTGAGCATTTTGGTGCATGTTGATGATGCTGTTGTAATCTATTGTGATAACACAGTCGCTATAGCACATGCGAAGGACCCCAAGTACCATGTGAGGACGAAGCATATAAATACCAGATATCACTTAAGCATATAGATACCATATGAGGACGAAGCATATAGATACCATATAGATACCAGATATCACTTAATTCGTGGTAGTATTGCGCAAAGCCAAGTGGTTCTCAGGCATATTCCTAATACTGATATGATAGTAGATCCCTTTACTAAACCTTTGCGTAGAGACGAATTTCAAAGGCATGTGAGTGGGACTGCGTAGGATTTAAGTTTTGAGCCTGTAAGAACAATTTTTTATCAATAAGAATATGTGATTCTTGTTTCGTTAGAGTATTGTATCTATTTTACATATATGTGTGAATATCACCAGGCTTAGATTGACCCACTTACACGGGTAATCACCCTGGCGCTGTGATAGCGAGCAGGATGAGGCTTAGAAAGGATCACTTTGCATAAGTGATCATGCAAATGATCGCCTTCACGCTTTAAGATTGATGGAGATTAACCTATAACCAAAGCCGCCTTAGCTAAAGAGCTAGGATGAGATCATGCGTGATCGACTATGAAGTATGTCCAAACTTCATAAAAGCCTATTTACAGCTGAACGTGCAAACCGCTAGAAGATATCAAGAGGTTAACTGTCTAGTGATATGCAAGTTAGTCGCTTGGACAGCGACTGAACTCAGGTTCATATGATGTTAAGAGCAGTGGCACACCCAAGTTGAGTGGGAGCTCCATCATAGCATGTAATCATACTACATGTGCGTTAAGACGACCTACTATGGGGAGTGAATGAATAGGTCCCTGCTTCGTCACTGTGTGAGCCCATACAATCCCTTGTACCCTTTGGGACTTTGGACCATGTCATGAGGCGTAAGCTTGATGATACTACTTTAACATGCTATCCAATGGCCATGAGTAATGCGGTCTATTAGAGCATGTCTAGGAAAGTTGTCAAGGCCAAACTGATTGATGTGAGAGGCCGAGGAAGAACCAAGTTGGTGACGAACTTATGTTCTATAGTTCATAGCCCGGGCGACTTAGTCGGAATATGTCTGACTAGTCATGAACATAAAAGCATATTTGAGAGGGTCAAGCATGCTCTATTTATTGAGGGATCTAGAGATGCTTGATCAAGTGCGATCACGAGGTTTGGGGTACACAGCGAGTTTATTTTGGAGTTGATGAGTTATGTTAGTTTTGGTGATGACTTAATATAACTCTCCTCACATTTTCTCTTTTCTCGCTTGGTCGCACGCCATACTCCCTGTATGAAAGAGGGGATTGGAGATGAGAAATTTTGGATTGGAGAGGCTATGCCAAATATGTATGAGGGGGAGATATTAAATATTATCCATATTTCAAGAGTTTGATGTCTCCCAAACTTGTGGTTAGGGAGGACTCATCTTGTGTGAAGAGTCTGTAGTTCCCTATAATTTGTATTAGGGTTGGACTCCTCCCGTGCACACCTATAAATAGGATGCTTCTATGGAATCAGAAACACAATTCTATTCGGGGTACACTCTCCCAAAGCCTCTCGCTAAATACTCTCTCTGTTCTCTCTTGGAGGATCACCAAAAGTCTCCGAGGGTTTAAGGCATGTGAACTCTGGTGGATAGCTCTGGTAGCAATCCGATTGGAGCGAGAGAAGGGCGCTCGTGACAAGGCCGTGAAAGGGACATGCTTGCAGATCCACGACTTCGTAGGGCATGCTCGCAGATCCACGAGATTGTAAGAAGCTTGTAGGCGAGCCACAAAGATCCAGGTGTCACAAATTAATTCCGCTGCGTATTGACATACCATAGCATTGAGGTAATCACCGAAACTGATTATATGCAATATGTGTTAACGTACTTCACATATATACTTTATTTCCAACAGAGCCCACCCTGCGCTCAGAGAGGGCAACGTATTTTTAGTGGCTTTCGATCACCAGCAACATCAAGGCACACACACCGAATTCTCAACAGCTCAAAACAAGTGGCTCACAAGGAGTAGGCAGTAGTGAAGAGGGTGATGACGAATCCTTTGTTGTTCTGACTATCTTGATGATGGAAAATTTTTATCCAGACCAGATTTTGAACCAAACTAATCACAGATCAAGTATGATGTACTTGTTATGTGATTGGTTACTTTTCTTGAACTATACACCAATCACGCAACAAGTGTATTACACTCACAATATGATTGGTTTAGATTTGGCCGCATCCGATATGATTTAGAATTTCCCCTTGATGCATATATAGGAACACTTCAACATTCGATTCCCCTTAGCCTTCACCAGCGACGATATCATGCTGGAACTTGATAAATTGATTATTAGATTTCATTACTTTTATGTTATATATAACTATTTGAGTTCTTGAAACAAGATTTTATACTTTCAATATAGGTTCTTGCACAGAAAGTGAAGGGGAATAACATATATATATATATATATATGATATTATAGTGCACAAAGGTTTGGTTGATTTTAAAAACGTATGTTTCTATATCCGCTTTAGCATGTAAAGTTAGGCATGCTCATTAATTAAGTTAAAGGAGAAAATAGCATTTTTGGTACCATTCATTATGAATTAGCATTTTTGGTCCGTAATTTACAACAATTTGCACTTTCGTCATCTTCCACTCTTCCGTTTGTAATTTAATTGCAAAGTCCATGTGGCCATCATGTTTTTGGGTTAGAGGAAAAATTGGCGCGTTTTTCAACTTAGCAACACTTTGGAGGAAATATAACTACTTTTACGGGAAAAACACAAATCTTAATGGAAATTAGGCCAAGAAAAGGGGGATTTCTCTTTTCTACAAAAATTGACTCCTACCTTTCCCATATTTTTGAATAAATAGTAAAAATTATTCGCATGATATTATTTTTAACAATTTGAATAGTAGAATTGCAACAAAAACAAAACTTAAAAGCTGAAAATTATAAACACTCTGAAACATGATATACACATTTAAATCACACCTTAGAATATCATAAACATGTTCTTTAAATTCAACTACATACTACATTCAAACTTCCTCACACTTCCATACAACTACATCATCAACATACTACATTCAAACTTCAACAAAACAGTTCCTTACACTAACATTTAACTACAACTACATACATGCCACAAAAAGTTAAGAGGACTTCGATAATATCATCTCACCGCGTCAAATTAAAAAAATTATAGCAATCAAATAATATTGGAGTCAATTTACCCTTTTATGCAATATGGAAATTTTAGTATCTTTTTGTCCCAACTTTCAAAGTGAAGCAATTATTCTCTTTGCCCGTGCACACATTGGTGAGTCTTCCAAAGGAAGAAGCCACACTCGTTTGGGAAGTCATTGTAGCCATGAAACTGCCTGCCCAGATTATAATTCATCCATGAAGTCCTTAATGAAGCCTTCTTCCCACAGTAGCATATGGATGCTCCAATCAAGTCCTCAATGAAGCCTACTTGATTCACTTGTGGAAGACATGATTCTTTGTGTTACTTCTACTTGGCTTCAAATATAGAAATATGGAAAGGGTGGAATTTAAATTTTTGTGAGAGAAGAGAGAAATCTCTCTTACCTTGTATTAATTTCCTTCAAGATTTATTTTCCAAGAAATCTCTCTTAGCTTTTCCTTCAAGATTTTCCCCCCTCAAAGTAGTTATATTCCACCCCCCCCCCCCCCCCCCCTTTCCCCAACCCCAAAGCGTTGCCAAGCTAAACAATGTGTCAATTTTCCTCCAGCCCAAAAAAGTTAACGGCCACGTGCTAGACACATGACCTACGTTGTTAAATTACAAATCAAAAAGTGGAAGGTGACT
Source organism: Sesamum alatum (assembly GCA_034509735.1). NCBI lineage: Eukaryota > Viridiplantae > Streptophyta > Magnoliopsida > Lamiales > Pedaliaceae > Sesamum > Sesamum alatum. Next base: position 33,842,008 of record JACGWO010000001.1, on the reverse strand, counting down.
AAAAATGCAAATATTTGTGAATTACGACACCGAAAATGTTAATCCTATAATGAATGGGATCATGAAAATGACCTAATTTATGAAACAAAAAATTCTATTTCCCCTATTATTCTTGTAGGTTGCAAAGCAAAGTAGCCTTAGTTTTACTCTGAAATACCTAAAGAAATTGTGGCACAACACATGCTACTACATATCCAGCCTGATGAAAAAATTGATGGAATTGCTTCAGGACATGAATATGTCAAAGTTGTAGTTACAAAAATAATTAAACTATGATATTATCTTTTACGACCTCATTGAAGAGTGACAACTGTCCGAGACGCAATGGGAAGTGTCGCTTGGGAGTTTGTCAAAGCAATCTTTACTCCCTTATCATATATATATATATATATATGTTTTTATCTTTAGCATTATGTTCCATATGAGTTTTTCTTTTTACATATATACATCAATAACTAAGAATAGTCTGGATTTTATTAGGTTATGGAGATGTAAAAAGATGGATCAATATTTCTATTTTGCAACAAAGATGATTCGGTGGCATATATGATACTTTTTAATATATATATATATGATACTTTTAATATTTTTTTTTTGTTGCAACTTGATTATTAATGGGAGATACTTATTTTATTTCATGTATGTAGTTGGGGATATCTCACTTTTGATCGTCTAAGTTATTCACTAAATCGCTTTTCGTATCTCATGTTCCGACCTTGTCAATTTTGGTTCTCAAGCTTTTTTCTCCTCCAAACAGGTCCCTCCGTTAGTTTTAAACCACTACAAGAAAATGCAATTTATAAAGGTCATGTTGGAATGGCCGTAAATCCATTCTAATTGGAACAATCATTTTAACCAATTTGAAATAGATATCCTCAGTTGACGACATGTAGTGGATGAAAAGCATTTGGCCTTTTTAGGAAGGCCAAAGAGTTACAACAACCATTCCAAAAGCATTTTAAAGGTTGTTGTTCGTAAAGGCATTACAAATGCAATACACGTTTGGAACCTCATTTGGCACGGCTCACGTCAAATTGTAACGGCTACATGAACTATGAAAATAACCATTTCAAAATCGTGTAAAAAGTCGTTACACATTTATAGTACAATATGTACGTTCCAATAGTTGGTACAAAATGGATGTCGTTGCACATTTGCATGTGTTTTTGGGAAGGTGTTGTTTGCAATTTAACTGGCACGCGAAATATAAAAGTATTCATTTCATTTTTCGTGTAAGGAACTGTTACAAATTGTAAACTACCAAGCTAGTCACAAGTCATTCCTATTTATACGTTTTCACTACGAAAGCAATTGTGGGTTAGAAAAGCCATTCCAATCGTGACTGTTGTTCAACGGCTATATTTTAACAGCTATATTGATCGCTCCAACAGCCGTTCTACCGATCTTTCCACATAATCTTATAAATACATGTTGTTTTCATTTCATTTCTTCCAAAAATTGATTAACCACACACACTCTCAATCTCTCACTAGTTTTCGAGCATATACAGTTGATCAGCTAGAATTGCATCGTGTTATCATGTATGCATGAACTCTTTAGTTGGTTGACCAGGTAACAATTTGAACCTTTTCGTTAATTAAAATACAGTTTAATTATTATAGTTTTCTTAATTTTGTTAATTAAATGCAGTATAATTTATATTTGTTAAGTATTATTAGTGAAATGTAATAATTATTTATAAGTTGAAATATAATTATATATAGTGTATGTGTAGTGATCATCATGTTAAGACAATTGCAGAGATAGATGTATGAAAAGAACCCCCCAGGAGGGCGGGTCTTACGCTGGAGTTTGAGAATGGTGTTAAGACTTTTATAGAATGGACCAAGTGTCAACGTGGACATATGGAAGGAGACAAGATCAAAACACTTGACGAGGTGAATTTTCACTTACATATTGGAGGGTTTATGCCTGAATATTATAATTGAATTTCTCATGTCGAGGAGATGGTGCAGAAGTATTTTGATGCAGTGACCACCCCTCCAGTGCAGGAAGAGCAAACCCCAACTGCTCAGGAGGAGGATAGTACGCACCGGGCTTATGAGCAGCAGATGGATTGGGCGCAGACGATGGTTTTTTATGTTGTCAGCACAATCATTTTTTCGTCTCACCACGAGGGTGTGCCTATTGATGGTACGAGGTCCTATCTTATGGTGGGGCGCCCTATTATTATATGTCAGGGTTGTCCGACGATTTTTTCGATGTAGTGCACGTTGCCGACCAACTATTTTGGGACGGTTGTACCCATCAGTTAACGTTGGTTGTTGCGTTGGATGCAAGGCTGAGAACAATTTTTCTGAGAGATACTACGATCAGGTGTCCCTGTGGGCTAATAATATATTGCCCCACTATAACAATCTGCCCACCGATTACTACATTCACATTTTTTGCCAAGAAAGTGGTTAGCCGCCCTGCTAAGTTAGGGCTCAGCTGGAGCCGATCCTGGTGGTTTTGTCCAGCTCCTAGTATCAGTTGGATGCTCAAAAACTCCTTAATGGGTTGAACTCGAGCAGGAATTTCGTTGCCTTGCTCTTCATAATGCATCGATTTTTTACCTTTCTCCCTGTTGGGCTGGGAAGATCAATCTCCATGTCCTTCCTGCTACCACTTTTCACAGATTCGGTGTAGCACTTCCATGCTATGTAAAAGTCACCTGTGACTTCCCCTACTCCTGCTCTATTAGGGAATTTCAGCTTCATGTGGTAGGTGAAGACAACAGCTTGAAAGGCATTTACGATAGGTCACCCTATAATTACGTTTTATGTTGATGGCATATCTACTATGAGAACGCATGTCATCTTGGTTTTCCTGTTAGGTTCTGCTCCTAAAGACAAGGTGACCAGGATTTGTCACAGGGGGTGTACAACTTCCCCTACAAAGCTATATAGTCATGTGTCTACTGGCTCCAGCGGGGTGTCACCAAGCTCCATCTGCCGCTAGACCACATAAAAGAGGATATCAGCAAAACTACCATAATCCACAAAGATACATTGCATAGTGTAATTAGCTAAAGTTGCAGACATAACAAGTGCATCATTATGAGGTAAATGAACTCCCTACATGTCAACAGGTCCAAAATGGATCATTAGATCCCATGTTGGTGGTTTGCGGTCAAGATCCATGACGGATCAGCAACGGGGGCATGGGCACGTCTAGCTATTCTGGAGTCCCCATCAGTAGGTCCTCCTGCAATCATGTGGATCACCCCTATAGCAGAGATGTTTTTCGGGCTTTCTTCCTCATCAGGGAATTTTCCTTTGTGTGCTCCCTCTTGGAGGGGTCAGCGCCCTGCTCCTCGCTCCTACGGGAATCACTATGATGGGAGCATTCTTCCCTTTGCTTACATCATCAATCCTTATCGACATAGTCCTTCTGGTAGCCGACTTAGATGAGCCGTTTTATCTCCTATCTTAGTTGGCGACACCTATCTATATCGTCCCTATGGTACCTGCAGAAATATTTGGATTTAGGGGTTAGGGGCCTTCCTTAGAGCCCTTAGGCTACTGCAGGGCAAGATGGCGGTCTATGGCCATCAGCATCCGCGCTAGGCTAGTGGTCAGTGGGGTGTAATGCTCATTCTTCGGATTGAGAGGACTGAAGATTCCTTTAGGTTCGCCCCTGCTCCTACGGGAGGAGGAGGTGTCAACCTCCCTCCTATTGTCCTGATTGTCTCCCTTCCTCACCAGTCGAGCATCTTCAAGATTCATGTACTTCTCGCTCGGGCTAGTACTTTGTGAAAGTTGGCTACAGGTTTCTTTGCCACAGATTCGGAGAGGGGCCCTACCCGAGGCCTTAGGTGAAAGAGCTAACCAGCAGCTCCAGGTGGGCAGTAGGGACTTCCAGGATGGCATTGTTAAAGTGCTAGACATACGTCCTCAAGGTCTCATTTTCTTCCTGCTTGACCTCAAAAAGGCTGATGGCTGATTTTCGGTATTTCTTGCTGCTAGCAAACTGGTATAGGAAAAAGAAGTTAAATTCTGCGAAAGATCTAACTGATCCAGCTGGGAGCTGGTGGAACCATTGTTGAGCACAGTCGATTAGTGTAGTTAGGAAAACATGGCATTTAATACCATCAGTATACCTATGCAACAGGGCTGCATTTTTGAACTTACGCATGTGCTCAGTAGGGTCGATAGTGCTATTGTAGGCAGGTACGTGCCAAAGCACCCTAAAGTGAGCAGGGAGCTCTTCTTCTGTGATTTCAGTGCTGAAGGGAATGCCTCACTCGGCAGGAAAGGCTTCCTTTTGTACCTCTTGGCGAGGTTCCACTATTTCCTTCTTGAGAGAATGCTAGTATTCAGGAGGCCCCTAGGATGTTGCCTCCTTACTGGCGGGCTCAGTAGGCACGGGCTCACCCTGTTGTGGGGCCGCGAGAATTGGGGGATCAGCTCCATGTTTGCTAGGTGTTCTGTCTTGCTGAGAAGGTTGTCATGCTCCGTTGGCTTGAGATCCTCGGACGGTGGAGTTGATGGTCTCCATAATGAACTAGCGGAGCTGTTCACAAAAGAGAGGGTTGGCGACAGTAGGCAGCACTACTAGATCAAAGGTAGGAGCGGGGACATCCAGTCCTTCAAGTGCTTGATACTAAGGTGGGCCAGTCAACCCTACTGCAGCACGGAGGGAGGTGTTTCCCTCAAAGGATCCGTTATCGCCACCATTGTCTCAACTTGCCATTTCTCATGTCAAAAGCTCAAATATTCGCATAGACGACACAAATGATCCGTATCAGGGTCTAGCAGCACCACAAAATGTCAAGGGACCTTCACGAAAATCCAAGATTGAGGGGGTGCTAACCTGCAATCAAGGGTTAGCACTCCATACTTAAGTCAGTAATGTTTCTTACTGAATAAAATAAATGGAAAACTTGAATCTAGGTGAGAATAGTGATGAAATATTATTGTGAAGTGATATTCATGTGAAAGTGAGCTTGAAATAGCTTAGAAGTAAGGAGAAAATAAGTGATTGTGTAGTTGAAAAGTGGAGATATTGTTACTTGACAAAATGACTGCACAAATAGTCATTTTATACGAGCTCGTGGAGCCGATTCCAGAGGACTTTTCTTTAGTGACGTACTCCATTAGAAAGCCACGAGAGTCAACTATCTTCTCCAACAAAGAGCATAGGATTTGGTTAAGTAGATAAGACCATTTTACTAAGTCTTGCCATGTTTGCCACTTTTTCCGGGAAGCAGTTACTTGCTGAGTAAAATTCGAATTCCAGCCGGGCCTTAGAGAATCTGATTGAGATCTTTTAATATAATGTGTTCCCACGTGTTTTCCACCTCCATGACGTGAAATCCCTGTTATATGATGAATGGGCTTGCGGTAGGGGGCTTTCTTCTTCGGCCTGCCAATTTAGCAAATCAATATGGCCTTATGGGTGAGAATTGGGCTAGGTGGGCTTGGCCTACTGAAATATCTAGTTGGGGACCACTTCCTTGCTCTTGGGCTCATGAGATGAATATTTGAGGGGGCATCATTACCTAAAATTAATGTTAATCACCAATTTAGTAAGTTTTTATTAAAAAAAATGTAAATAACTATCTAGTATTAGGGGTGTGCAAAAATCGACCGATCCAAAAATTCGGTTCGAACCAAAAACGAACCAAGAAATTGGTTCGGTTTTTGATTTTTTTTTAAAAAAAAAATTAGTTTACAGTTCGGTTCGGTCCACTAGACCGAACAGAAAAATCGAACTTATTTATTTTTCTTATTTAAATAATAATATTATTATTATGTTATTATATATATATATATGTAGTATAATAATTATACTTATTAGACTTTTAGAATTCAGAATCAAAATTGCAGTCTTTCCTTTCACCCACCCACCCAAGTTGAAACTTGAAAATTGAAGACTTGAAGTTTGAGACATCGACGGCATTGAGAGAGAGAAGCCCGATGACCGCCTAGAGAGAGAAGCGAATGCGGCGAGACTTCGACGGCGAGAGAGAGAGACAACACAGGCGGCGACTTCGAAGGCGAGAGAAAGAGAACCGCGACGGCAACTGGCGGAACAACGAATGCAGCAAGAAATTCCGAGGAAGCGGTGGAGGCCCAACGACGAGAGAGGTTGGTTGGTTTCGATTTAGTTAGTATTTTGGTGTTTGTCGAGTTTGGTGCTTTGTGTATTGTTGGTTGTACATTGTGTATTTTTTGTTGTACCTTGTCTATTATTGGTTGTACATTGTGTTGTATTTATTATTTTTACAGATTGTTGTAAATATTGGGAATATTGTTGTAATTTGTAAATTTCTACTTTGTTACAATTTTTAAATTTGTAAATTTCGACTTTGTTGTAATTTGTGAATTTCTACTTTGTTGCATAATGAAAATTGTAAATATTGGGAAATTTCTACTCTGTATGCATTAATCTCAAGATGTAATCTCAATATTGTGTTGTAATTTGTAATCTTTAAGTTACACTATATATACAAATTTTAATACATATCAAGATTAATTAATACAATATTAGGAGAATTAATGTACTACTCGTTAAAATATATTCCTAAAACTGGAATTCAGTATGCAAATATCTCTTTATTGTGCTGAAAATTTAACCCTAATTGTAAGAACTGATAGCAATAGAGTAAAATTTGTTTTGCAAAATATGGTTTTACATCTGCTTATTAAGTTACACAAGGTGTCCTCATTTGGAAATGAATTTGGCACATGCTAGAAGTATTTTTTGAAGAGAAATGAACTTTGTGAATTGTAGAATGCTAACTTGAAATACATTAGCAGAATGCATATTATTGATTCTAGTGAATTGTACTGAATTCAATGATTGTGTGTATTTGTAGTGTTGTGTAAATGGATTTGCCCGAGGGGAACGAACGAGAAGAAATGATGTTGGAGGATTAAGGGATTTCGGACACACCACCTCTACCTCCACAATCACAAGAAAAACAATCACAGAGGCCCAAAAGGAAGGAGACATACAAAAGAGCTAAGGTTTGGGGTCGCTTATCGCCTACAATGATAACGAGGGAAAGCCAAGAGGTCAATGTAAGTATTATGCTGTTGATCCTTCTAAGAATGGCACTTCTAGTATGAACAATCATATGAGACAATGCAAAAAACATCCTGATAATCTAGCTTCTGTTGTTGAGAACCACACAGTAACTAGTTTTTGTCAGAGTGTAACGGGGGATTTAAGAGAAAGTTCAACTTTGAAGTTTGATCAAGAAATTGTTAGAACTGCCTTTGCTTGCATCATAATTATAGATGAATTGCCTTTTAAGTTTGTCGAAAATTTATCTCTGTCGCATGTCCACAGTTTAGTGTCCCTTCGAGACCACTATCACTAGGGATTGTTATAAGTTGTTCTATGATGAAAAGAATAAGTTAAAAATTATTTCAAGAATTCAAGATAAAGAATCTCATCGACCACGAACACATGGACTTCTAATCAGAGACTCACCTATATGTGTTTGACTACGCATTACATTGATTCTGATCGGAAAATGCATAAAGTTATCCTTAATTTAATCTCATGTTCTACTCATAAAGGTGATGATGTTGGATTGCTTATTGCGAAATGTTTGTTGGATTGGGAGATTGATAAAGTGTTTGTTGTAACTATTGACAATGCTTCCTCAAATGATACGATTGTTGCTTGAGACGAAGATTTGTTAATTGGGAAATTGTTGTTTGTGAAGGAAAATATTTGCATATGAGATGTGTGGCTCATATTATCAATTTAATTATCAAGGATGTATTGAAGGAATTGAATGATTCCATTGAGCATGCTCAAACAGTTGTTAGATATGTTCGTCAATCACCTGCTAGGACCAAAAAATTTAATGATTATGTTGTTGAAGAGAAGGTTCAAAGCAAAAAAATCATTGTGTTTAGATGTCCTTACAAGATGAAAATTAGTTTATACTATGTTAGAGACTGCTCTCATATTTCAAGGCGTGTTTGAAAGATGTGAAATATATTATGCTGATTTTCGTGGTGATTTCATGTCTGATGGTCCTTATGGTAGAATCAGATTGCCTAGGAAATATTATAGGGTTATGGTTGAAAATTTTGTGACGATGTGGTGACACTTTTATGAGCTAACCAATCAAGTCTTTAGGTATTTGTATGTGACATCTAACATTTTTTTGGATGAAATGAGTGATATTAGCGACTTATTGAAGGAATGAATTAGGAATGATGATGATTGTTTGGTAGATATGGCTCGACAAATGAAGGCAAAATTTGATAAGTATCGGGGTAGTATCGATAAGATGAACATGATGTTATATGGTGTTGTTGTGCTTGATCCTCAAAAAAAGTTATTTTATCTTCAGTATATTTTCAACAATATGTATGAACCACAAACAGCAACGATGATGGCAAGTATGGCCAAAGATGCTTTCTATGTTGTATTTGAAGATTACATCAAAGCATATTCTTCGACAGCATCACATCCTTCCACCACTTCATCGACGTAGTCAGAACAAGATCATAGTATGTGTGGTCCAGTAAAGGAGGTTAGTGTTAAAAGAATAAAGAGATGGAAATAAATACTATCTTATATTGAATGTAAGCAAAAATCAGAGCTAGATTCATATATAAACGAAAAACTTATGGACGATGAATCTCCAAGTTTTGATATCAAGGAATGGTGGAAAGTGCATTCTCCAAGATTTCCCATCTTATCACAATTGGCACGGGATGTGTTGGCTATGCTTATATCTACCGTTGCGTTGGAATCAGCTTTCAGTACTGGAGGTCGTATCATTGATGATTTCATAGCATCATTGACTCCAAAGATGGCACAAGCTTTAATTTGTAGCCAAGATTGGCCACATCACGCAGTGAAATCAGTTTAAGAGGACTATGACATGATCGAGAAAATTGTAAAAGGTATATGTTAATTTAATATTTATTCATTTATTGTGAATATTAGTTTATTCATTATTGACATCTTTTATTTAATAAATTAAATTTGTGTTCTTCATGATTTATCTTATGCTTGTACATGCCGTATCAAGTGTTGGCTTAGAGTCAACAATCATCGGATTATGATGTCATATGTCACGTAAATATGATTTTTTTTCATGTACTTTTATAGTTTTATTTAAAATTTGTCGTATAATATCTTTCTTTTTTGGTTTCATTTTTAGTTTTAAGTTGACGAAACTTCAATCTCGGATCGACGGATTCTCACTCAACATTCTCAAAATTGAAATTTCAAACTCGTGATGGATGTTATTTTGTTATTCAATATATTGTCGTGTTAAACTTTTCGTTGGAATATTGAGTTGTTATTTTTATATTTCGAAACGGAATGCATATGTTTGAATGAATGGAATGGAATTCATATCGTATTGTGTCAATTCTTTTTTTATATTTCCATATTTTTTAACAGGTATTTTTTATCAAAATTGAAAATTAAACTAAAAGACCAATTTGTTTTTATTATTTTCGGGTTTTTAACCGAAAAACCGGAAATGTTTCGATCAGAAAACCGAACCGAACTCTGTAGTTTGGTTCTGTTTTCAAAATAGTTGAATCGAAAATTCAATTAACCGAATTTTTGGCAAAACCTTAATCAACACTCCTAAGTATGATACATATGAATTTTATTATTATATTTCAATATCAATTTATAATCTATTGTATTTCTGTGAATTACACATTTTAATAATTAACTTATAACTTTTTATATTTATTTTTGTGTGTGTATTTGTACTAAGAGCCATAATATGTAATTTCTTTTATTTTTTATAACTTATGTTTATATATTAGGCTTGGTTATCTATCCTGAGTTCACTTGGGCTTCCGTGGATTTAGTCATGACTTCTCTATACAGATCGTTAGCTAGGCTTCAACAGAGCCAGTCCTTGATAGGATAGGCCCAATAATGCTTGGGCTTACCTCAATAAATTGATACCCATGACATTACGATGTACCGGTGCAATATAAATTGACGAATCAAGGAGAACACGTCTCCAGAACTTTGAGAACTCAAATATAAAGTAAAAATATTTTATTGATGGATACTCTCTTGACAGAGTTAGCAGCTATTAGAAGAAGAGTCATAGTTTAGATAAAATAAACTTGAAACAGACTAAATTTTGGGTTATCTCAGAAGCCCACAAAATTCAATTCAAAAATAGTCAAACACCTAGCAATAATCCCAACAAATATCAGGCCCAAAAGAAATATATGAAAAATAACTAAAATTGGATGAGAAATAGAGAAATTTAAATAAAAGTCTGAATGGTAGTAAAAATGATGAAATTTCGTGACAAACGGTAGTCCCTCGCAACACTAGCGGTGAGGGGTAAGATTTTTCTCTCGAATATGATCAAAACGATAGGTAGATCGACCGTAAATCCTCACAAATCAAAAGTTATGATCATTTGAAATTTCACCATCAAACCACGTAGTTAAATCACTATACGTTCGTCTAAATCTATCTAAATGCTCCAAAACTATATCCGCGTCTTTTTCTACATCACATCAATGGGCATCAACACTCTCCCGCTTCCCCAGTCTAGTGTATAGTGAATAGACTATTATACTAGAAGTCAAAAGGGTGCATCTGGTGCTTCCTGGTTGTGAGTTAATTTGTCCTCCATCCTTGTCGCATTATTTATTAAGGTCGTAATCCGTAAGTTGTTCATTATTCATGGTCCTTCAAGGCATCCTGCATTATGTTAGTTAATAGTATAGTTGATTATATACTGAAACTCGTCGTTATCACATGGTATAAATCCGTTGGATTATTCACCGGCTATTGCCCTCATCAGTCACAGAACATAGGCTCCATCAATTTGGTCACAAGTGTTACCCTCGTCACTTGGTATTTTCAAGCATATTCCTTGTATCAATGAAAGGGTAAATTAGAGTTACCTCTCCTAAATTTTGGTATAATTATAAATATATTTTCGCTATTTGAAAAAATATAAATACCCCTTCAAATAAAAGATATTATGTAGTTCAAGACGGTGATGTGAAAAGTACTACTTTATTCTTCTGAATTTTTTTATTTTTTTAAAAAATATATTTATAAAAATGTAAAAAAAAATCTGAGAGTGAGTAAAATAACTCATTCAAATAGAACATTAGTTCATAAAAGTATTTTAGAAAATTCTAAAAAATATATAAAATTATAACCTATAATTCAAAAGAACATTTTGAGCAGTTTACCACAAAATGGATGGAAATCTAGCGAAAGCTAACAGAATAGGCTCGTTGTTAGATTGACGTTAAGCCAGGGGGTATTTATAATTTCTCAAATAACAAAGAGATATTTGTAATTATGTCAAACTTTATAAGAGGTGATTGTAATTTACCCATAATAAAATACTAAAAATGAGATGCACGTTGGGAGACTCTGTATTCTGTATTTTGGACGATGAAACTATAATATTATATGGTTAACTTTAATAGCAATGTTATTCAAAAACATGTATATATTCGTAATGATTAAATGATATAAATACATGTTTATATACAAATTGTATATAAAATTGAATTGCAAGTTTAGGAAGTTTTGCCTCAAAAGATGCTGGTCCATATGCTTTCCCTTTCGGCGTTCACAACATTTTTACAGTATATTAATAAATGAGAAAAAAGGCAAGTAACCCCTTTGTACATGTAGTATGTGCAAAACACCTTTTATGAAGAAAAATAATAATAATAAAAATATCTTTCTATGTCTTTTAGAATGAAACAGTTTATCATCTTAAATATAAAAAAAAATTGTTTTATTTTAAAAAAGACTGGAAAATAAATCGTTATCTTTTGTTTCATAAAGGAATAATTATTTGCTCATTTACAATATAATAGGAGGTTAAATTACATTAAACCCTCAATACATAAAATATTCATAGCAAGAATTATATCACATGCATGCACTTTGAAACAATCTATTCAAACCCTTCCATCCATGGACTTTAATTCAATAAAACCCTAGATCAACCAACCATTAAAATGCACTTTGATCATTGAATGAATGGGGAAGATGTGTTTTGACCACACTATCCTCCTCCATTCGATTAGAATTTCAACCCCGTCGTTGTGAGACGAGCACGCGCACATGTGTATGTGATATATATATATATATATATATATACACATAAACATAAATATATTTTTTTATCATGGTTAATTATTAAAATTAAAAGTAAAAAATCATTAAGAATACTAATTAACCAAGGTTGTGCGACGACTACTAATTGTTGTTTTTATAGGAAAGACCAAAAGATTAACCATATCTAATAATCATGCCAAAATTTTTTGAACATAGCTAAAACATTATTTAACCATATAACTTAAATTTTAGCATTAATTAATAAGTTTTTTCTAATTAATCGTAATAGATAGTATTGATTCATCATTATTTTTAAGTCATAGTCATTTATAATATTGAATATATATATAATGAGAAGTATTTCATATTTTTTTATGGAAAATAAATAGTAAAAATCAGAAATTGGAGATGTGGAAAATCGCGATGATATCTTTGCTTGGTGACAAACTTATCACATTCCCCGGCGAACACATTCATTTTCTGATATATACACTACGTGCAATCATATTGCATGTGTCGTCCCCTTCACATTTGCGTATCATATATACAATAATAATAAATAATGTTTGCTATATATTACATATATGAAGATTAATTCTATTTATATATACCACCAGAAATATTATAAAACTTATTCCACATGCAAACAAAGTAATTGCAACCACAAGAATTTCTTGAAGAACACAATAATTCTATAACACGCAGTATTTATTTTTAAATATATATTTTAATATTTAATTAAATATAAACACTATTTGGAATCATGCTTTTGCAACAAAATGGAGGTTTTCTTGTCTAATCATTGTCGATTTGTTTTTATTCAGATATTATATTGCAGACAATTAATTTTCGTGAATTAATATAAGTTAGATAGCGCCAAATTAATATGGGAAATTGATGAAATATAAAGTCTTAATTAACTATTGAGTAATGAAGTCCTTAGCACAATAACTATTTATGTTGTTTCCCAAGCAATATTCCTCCAATAGTACATGTATTTATGTGTGTGTATTGGGGGTAATTCCAAAGACTAAACCCTCAAGGATCAATGTAGAATGAAAGATCGTTTAAAGAGTGTTCGCAATAGTTTTTAATTTCGTGGTTGGAATAAATTGTAGAAAAATTTGAAGTTAATCAATAGTGAAAATTGAGAGTTTTGAAAAAAAAAATTGAACTTGGAGTTGGGGAACCACTTAATATCTATAATTTTACAATAAACTGTAGGAATTGTTACGAAGGTGCTTATAGCTTCTAGCTTAAATCAACTCAATTTTGAGTAGTCCAAAAGTAGATGTAAATCAAAAACACTCTTTCAACTTATTTTCAAAAGTTAGTAAAAAATTGCTTATAATTTTTTACTTAAATTAACTTAATTTAAACAACTCAAAAGTAAAAATTATAAATCAGTAACACTATTTTGTCAATTTATTTTCAAATAAAAAAAAACTAATAAGTGCTTACTTTAAGTGGTTGCAAGCATCCTCCAAATGTAAATAAAAGCTCTTAAAGCATCGCTTGAAACTTTTGTAGATTGTTCAATAACATTTTAAAAGTAGGAACTTGAAATGCAGTGTGGGAGCTTATAAACTCATGTGGAGAAAGTAATAAATGTTTAATTTAATTTTTAAAATTTTTATAAACTTCTTCAATTTTAATTATATTTATTATAAAATTTGTTAGAACTATTTTATAACACCTATGACTTAATTACTTTATTCAAACGGTTTAGGAAGAATTATAATTTTAACCTGTAACTAAGAGGTGTGGCAATTTTACTCGTGTTGTAATTTAATTTGGTTATTAAACTCTATAATTTAATTAAAAAAAACGCATTAAAGATCAAATTTGCCGCAAATTGCAATTTGACCACATCTTGGAGCTCGTGTGAGAGTCGCATGTCAAATTCCGACAGATTTTATCATTAATGTGTCAATTTTAATAAAATTGTAGGTGTTGATCACCAAATTGAGTTCTAGCAGGACTAAAATTGTCATCCCTTATAGTTGTCCTTATAATTCTCTTAATAACTCGATCAAAATTTGCCGATTTTCTGATATATTTGGTCTCATTCACCGGAAAAATTACAATTTTGATTTCATAATTATAACGGGTGACAATTTTTGTCCTCTTAGAATTCAATTTGACAATAAGACCTTGAAATTCAAAAAATTGGCACGCGTGAGGTGTACATGCTAAATTCTAGTCAGATTTATAATTTTTGGCAAAATATCTTTAAACATTTCAATTTTTTAAATTACAGGACTTAATTGTTAAATTAAATTTCAACATGGCTCAAATTATCACAACCGATAATTATGGATCAAAATTGCAATTTTTCCTAAAGGTCGAAAACAACTTAAAAAAATATTGAACCTTCTAAAAGAAACGTTTGTCAACTTATTGCTTAAAAGAGTGTGTTTGATTCACAGGTTCGTTTTTAAATTATTTAATTAAGTTGATCTAAACTAAAAGCAACTGATTTTGGTAAAATAGTAAACATTAATTTGTTTTTCCATGTCCTCCAACTTCAAATCTTTCTAATTTTTATTTTTATTTTTAAATACTGTTTAGATAAATAATTTCTCTTTTTTTTTTTAAAAAAAAGGGGGGGTTTGTTGGAGCAAAACCAAATGTCAATAGTCGTGCTAACATGCTGTTTTTTGCATTTAGGAACCCACATGTCGAGTTGATTACCTCTGTCAACCACAATGAAAGTGACATTTCACAAATCTGCACCACATTTTCCAACTTCCTAAACGCGTTTGATGGGTTATACTCTAATATCATATATATATATATATATATAAATAAGGTTTAATACAATTTACTTTAATGTGATATTGTAAATGCACAAATTATCTCCCTATGAAAAAAATATAGCAAAATTATCCCATGTGTTTTGCATAATGAAGCAATTTACCCCCCTAGGCAGGGAAATGAATTGTTTCATTTTGAAAAACACAGGGGGGAGGGGGGTAAATTGCTTCATTTTAAAAAATATGGGGGAGTAAATTGCTATTTATTTTTTCATAAGGGTGTAATTTGCCTATTTACAATATTATATGGAAGTTACTTGTATTTATATATATATATATATATAGGACGTTACCATCATTTTCCATATATATGACTTGAAAGATATAGGAGAGGTCCAGCAAAGATGTCAACGACATGGGCTATGCTATAGGATAATATCTCTCTCTCATCGACCTTTTAATATAGCTATAAATATAACATTCATCTCATTTATAATACATCCACTATCCATTTGATTACTAGATATACCAATATAAATTTTTTATTTTAGATCCGCCACATTTTTTATTTTATTTATTATATACATATTGACTGTGTAAAATCGTTCACTAAATAAAATAGATGATACAGTATTTGTACATATGACCGGAATATATTAACTAGAATAAAAATACAATATAATTTGAAATAAATAATCCAATTCGATTTCCTTTGGCTCTTCTACTGCTTTGTAATTATTTCTATATTGGATCTAACTTGACCCTTCAAGAGTTTTTATTGAAATATTTTCAAAATTTTTACTATAAGAAAATGAGTTATTTTCCGACATGGTAATGAATATGGTGGGGGAAAATGCAAGCAACACCCTTTTGATGTTGCAAATGAGCAAATTAACCTTTTATGAAAAATAAATTAACCTCCCTATATTTTTTAAAATAAATCAATTAGCCTCCTCGTATTTTCTAAAATGGAGCAACGTACCTCCCTAGACAGGGAGGTAATTTGCTCCATTTTAAAGAACACAGGGAGGTAAATTACTATTTTTATTTTATAGGAGGAGTAATCTGCTCATTTATAATATCACAGAAAGATAAATTGTATTAAACCCTGAATATGGTTTGAGAGACTGATCGATCGTTAGAAAGTGAAAAAATTACAATTTTGATTCCTTAACTACAAAGGGCGGTAAGTTTAGTCTGAGTGGCCAATGCAATATTGCTTGATTGATGAGGTTCTATTGTGAGTTCGAGCCCAAAAATATGAGTGTATGTCTACTTCTAATTTGTTTCTTTATCTTGTTTGGATATATTTATTTATTTGAATTATTAATATATTAAATCAATCTTTAAATTTAAATGTATTCAATACAATGATCGCATATTGCACAATTAAAAACAAAAGTTTATTCCTATTGGAATTCAATTTGGTAATTAAACTATAAAATTTAACAAATTTAGTCCACTAAGCACAAAATCCACCAAAATTGCAAATTTGGCCAAAATTTGAGGCTTTCGTGAGGTACACATGCCAAATTCTGCCAAATTTGTAATTTATTGCATATTTTATGTTTAATGTGCGAATATTTTGTAATTACATGACTTAATTACCAAATTGAGTTCCAATAGAATTATAATTATAACCACTATAATTACAAAATCAAAATTGCAATTTTCCCATGAGGAAGCATGCATGATTGATGAGCACAATGTATTTTGTTATCACCCTCGAGTGTGAAATAAATACACATACACTAACCAGTTTTGGATTGGTGTTTTTGTTGCGAACCATATTTCATCTTCTGCTTCATTTAATATATACACACTATGTGTATACGGATAATTTTTATGATCAGTGATTTTTTGGTTTAGTGGTCAAGGTTAAGGTCCCATGATTTTAGAGGTCATAGGTTCAAACCCCACCAATGCGTGGGAGGATAGTCTACTATATAGTAGGATTGTGTATACTGTAATAGTAAGGGGTTGTTTAGATTTAATTTATGTGATATTTTTGAACAAGTTATGATTGTTGTAATTGTTGTAATAGTTGACAGGATTAAATGTATTCGATTTAATTCAATTAATAATATCACTCGCTTTCACTTAAAAAAAAAAAAAACTTTAATGAGAAACTTTTATGCACATGACCTGTATAGATTGAATTAAGTGAAAAATAAAATAGACTTTACAATAGAAAATCCAATTCAAACCGATCTGACATTCAATTATTGAAAAAGGGTGAGGTCTACGGCCAGCAGTTTCATGGGGGGGGGGGGGGGGGGGAAGACCTATACGACAGAAGACCCTAAATAATTAAAGAAAGTGTGAGGACCTTTATGCAACAAGGCAACAAACAACAACAACAACAATTAATAATGTTGAGGTCCCAGTTTGTTTACATCCATTTGCAAGTCTATCATGTCCACAATAAAGACATTGGTGTCTTTTCTAGGAAGTACTTACAAATATGTCATTGCGAGTTTGCCCGAATTTGTATCTTTTCGTGGTCCCAAAAATCCCGTATCGCGTCAAAATGCCCCACCATTTTCAAAGATAAACGTCTTCTGGCCCATGAGAGCAACTCTTTCGGGAGGAGCTAGACTGATGAATTATTTGCTGGTTTCAGATTTTCTGGTTTTTTTTGTTATTAGTTTGAGGCCGTGAATTGATATCAACGTTAGAATTTCAACTTTTAAATTCTGATGTGTTTTCTATTTTATTTAAAGTATACATGATATATATATATACAAATATGATTTCATTAATTTTTATTTAGGATAAATTACAGCTACCTTATTTAAAATTTGATATAATTACGAAGATAGTTTTATTTTTTGAAAACTTACAAATATCCCATTAAATAAAAAATTAATTATGTATTTGTTAGATGATGAGGTGAAAATTACTATATTACCCTTGCTGATTTTTTTTTAAGAAAAAAGAGCTTGCAAAAATATAAAAAGAAATTGAGAGTGGGTAAAGTAAATAGTCCATAGGACATATTAGTCCATAAAGATATTTTTAAAAAATCTAAAATATATATAAAATTATAATTTATAATTTAAAAGTACATTTTGGTTAATTTACCGTCAAAATTGGATGAAAACCTAACGGATGCTAACGGAATGAGTCATTGTTAGATGGACGTTATAATTAGAAAGGTATTTGTAATTTTTCAAACAACAAGTAAATACTTATAATTATGTCAAATCTCAAATGGAAGAGCGGGCATTGAAAATCCAATTCATTAAATATGTAGGTCGAATTTTTATAAATTTATAGCGTTTGTTGAGGTTGGTTGTGATAATTCTTTTTTTTTTTTTTTTTATGTGCCAACTTTTTCTTTTACACCTGTATTTGGATGAAAGGATTTAGAAAAAGGATTTTAAGTGGTTCTATATTAAAAGATTTAAAATATATCAATTCTTTACAACCCATTAAAGTTGAATGATTTAAAAGTCTGTGTAATATAAACTATTCAAATAAATTTAAAAAAATTGTTATTAGTGATTTGAAATCCATCTTTTAAATCAGTCGATCCAGACACGATGATAAATAATTTCCTTGTGTGCCACTTTGAATTATTCATAGGTGAATGGTTGAGCAAATATGGTAATTAAGATGGTAACTTCGTCTGGAAAAGTGGGGAAAATTTCAAAACCATCAATTATGATTAATCTATACTAATATAAAAAAGAAAATTCTATTTTTACTCATAAAAAGTGATTACTTACAACGCAACACCAATTTTTTATTGTGCCATTAATATTTCGAAGTTGGTTTCTTATCTTGTTATATTTCTTTTTTTAAAAAAAAATATGATGTGTTGGTGTTTATATATATATATATATATATTATAATATATTTTAAAATGTAAAATATTATTTATTATATGTACACAGTAACTACGTGTCACATATAGTAATAATTAGTAATTTGTCGAATAGGGGATGTCCTAAGCCATTTGGGATCCAACATCTCATATTTGAAATGTTAGGTTCTAATATTATTGGATGCACGTCTGAGTTCATGCATGTGTAAAATATGTAAAAAAAAAAAAAAAAAAAACACAATCGTTTTGTGACTAAATTCCAACATTAATTTGGGGTGAGTGAAGGATCTTGGTTATTAGACTTTTATTTAGTTGAAGAAAGTCAGAATTGCCTTATAAAAGCTTTTATTTTGATAATTTATGCACGTCTTAAAGCTTATTTCATCTACCATATCTTTTTATAATAATAATAACAATAACAATAATATTAATAATGATAATAATCTCAGACTTAGTGAATGACAATTTCTCTTGCCACATATTTAACTAGCTAAGTTTGTATAATTAAATAAGTTGGCACTTAACATTACTTTTTAGGTATATTACATCGACACTTCATGACGACATTAGGTCTAATTTGACCAACTTTTTACAAAATTCCAAGTGTAAATTACAACGAGCCTCCTGAAGTTTGAAATAATTATAAATATGTTCTCGTTATTTGAAAAATTATTAATACCTTCCTGATTTTAACGTTCGTCCAACAACTAGCTCATTTCGTTAGTCTCTGTTAGGTTTTTATCCATTTTTTTTTCCGGTGAATTGTCAAAACAACCTTGTGGACTATAAATTAATTTTACTTATTTTCTAAATTTTCTAAAAAAAATTATAGACTAGAAGGGCAAGAAGGAAATTTTACCTCGTCAGCTTTTCTGAAAAATTTTCAATTTTTTTTAAAAGAATAGCAAGGGTAAAGTGGATATTTTCAAGCCTCCGAACCAAGATTAAATAATTTCGTCAAATATCAGCAGGTATTGATAATTTCTCAAACAACGAAAGGATATTTATAATTATATAAAGTCTAAGTGAAACTCATTGTAATTTAGCCAAATTAAAAATACACTCTTTGAGGATTGTCGATATAATTTTTCTTAGGGAGTGTTTGTTCAAGCTTTTACCAAAAATAAAAAATAAAAAAATATTAACGTAAATTATAGCTATAGCTTCAAGAATATACTGATGATTTTAGGCATGAGGTGTTTGTGTCTGAAATTCATTTTTTGAGGTTGTTACATGTGGTTGAATATGAATAAATAGTACATGAAATTGCATCACCATGAAAAGTCGATTGCCAGAAAGTTTCAGAACGTAGGGTGGGTGGGGCGCATGTCTGATGACTTCATCGTATTGCCTGAGGAACATGGAAATCGGCCATCTATATCGAAGCTCACTAGAAGAAAATTAATTATTGGCTATAAATTTATTGGCTACGGATTAAAATTATGATAAATAATTATTATTAATTGTGGTTAAACAAAAATCGTTGTAAAAACCTAGATTATCCATCATGAAAATTCTTTTTGCCATGGTTATGAGTCATAAAAAATATTTTTGCCATGGGTTTTAGCCATGACAAATGTTTTAGCTACACTCGTAGATACTACAACCGATAACCGTTGTATGATCGTGGTGAATGACAATTCACTACTACTATTTGTTTTTAATCATGACAATTAACCATAATTAAATGTTAAATTTTTTTCTAGTGACACCAGTGTAATTCTACCTCTGGACGTCTCAATGAAAAATCCACTGTCACTCTATCAGGAACGCTTTGTTTTCCTAAACCAGCCATCATTTAATTACGTGTATATAATTAGATAGATATAATATAAATTCTAAAACAAAATCAATATACTATTAAAAGTGAATTAAGTGATTAATATGAGCGAAAATGAAAGATAAATACGATACTATATCAGCGATTAAAAAATAATACGGACCATTTGAAATAAATAAGTAAATTATGTTGGCACAAATCACTATTTTAAAACTTGGTGGTGTGGAGTCAAAAACCGCAATGAGTGAGAAAATATATAATTAACATATCACATTTCAAAAAAATAAATAAACAACTTAATGGTATTATCGATACAAAAGAAGAAAATGTAGTGGTGCCACATACCGTCGTTTGTTAGTGAAAAAATTCTTTTCTTTTTATATTAATGTTGATTAGTATAGAAATAGAAACAGACGATAATGTACACATGATAAAAGAAAATATTTTATATTAAATACCTAATTATTTTTTAAATTCTTATAGTTTAAATAATACGCACGTTCGTTGAAGGTTGTGACTAGTGAATAATATACTGCAACTGTAAAGTTAAATGATAAGATACTGTTCGGCTAAGCATATTTAAAATATTTTTAGAATTTATAAAATATTCGATCTTATTTTATAAATAAGTTAATAAAATATTTTGATAAAATAAGATTATGAATGTTATAAGATATTAATAATAGCAAATTTGTAATTAATGTAAAGGAATTTGTTAAGATCTTAGAAATTAGTACTCTTTATCTTTTAAAGAGCTTATATAAGCTTCTAAAATTTTATTTTTAGAGCTTATAAGATCTTTTTCCTAAAACAATTTAGCAAACACTTTAAAACTTTCAGACATTTTATGAGATGTTTTGAAAAGTTTATAAACTAACGCAAACACCATCTAAAGTACACCTTATTACTTGAACTAATGGGTTAATAACATTTTTACCATAGTGTGAAACTTTTAATGGAGCAAAAGTAGCCTTGAACTAAACTTTTTTAAGAAAGATGATTATTCTCTTCTCCAACCAGTCATATTTTTTATGGGGATAAAATTGCCCTTGTATATATAACGCTCATTTTCTATTTTAACTACAGTAAACTCATCTTTTGACTTCCAAATTCAGCAATAGTGCATCCATCAGTAAGTTGGGGTAAAATAGATATTACATATGCCAAAAAACTAAGGGTAACTTACAGCCACCTCACCTGAGGTTTGACACAATTACAAAAGCTAAATTGCATTTTCTATCCCGTATATTAGGGGGTGTGGCAAAATAAGGACCATATATAAAGAGGTGGCAAATAATACCCTAGAATTTAATATTTTTTGATCAATTACAGGACTCCGCTCACCGGAATTATAAAAGTGGCCTAAAATTGATGACGTGGACTAAAACTAGGGATTTTTTTGGGCTTCTGCTGACATGGCATTTTAATTAAAGTTCTGATGCCAACTAAGCAAATGACCTGGAAAAAAATGGTATAAAATGAATTTTGTATTTATATTATGTATAAAAATGAATAAAATACACAATAAAAAAATAAAATACATAAAATTATAAAAAATAAATTAGTATATTATAGATCATTATATATTATTATAAAAAAAATAAACCTATAATAAATTCATAGATTTTTTTTTCTTTGGGGGGGGGGGGGGGGGGGGCTTTTTTTTTAATCTTTGTTATATAATAATTTTTATAATTTATAATTATATAGATAATATAAATTCAAGATTCAATTTATATCATTTTTTTTGCCAAGTCATTTGCTTAGTTGGCATCAAAATTTTTAATTAATATACCAAGTCAGCAGAAGCCCAAAAAAAAATCCTAGTTTCAGTCCACGTTATCAATTTCCGGCCACTTTTGCAATTCCAGTGATCAAAGTCCTGTAATTGTAAAAAATAATTAAATTCTGGGGTACTATTTGCCACCCCTTTATATATGGTCTTGTTTTGCCACACCCCCTAATATACGGGGCAGAAAATGCAATTTAGCCTAATTATAAATACCTCCTCGTTGTTTGAAAAATTACAAATAACTCTCTGAGGTTTGTAATTTTAACCAAAGGCCTGAAAATTGACCATTTTGCCCTTGAATTTTTAGTTAAAATTATAAAATAAATCAATCGAGACAAATTGCATTATTGCTCCTCTGTGTAAAAATCTTAAAACCTCTCTCCGCGCATTGTAGTCCAAAATAATTCAAGAAGTTTAAGAATAATTCAGTTTGCATAAGGGCATTTTGGTCAGTTCACCCATAAAAATGGATAGAAATGGATTATTTGTTAGACGGTTACAATTCTTAAGGGGATATTTATAATTTTTCAAACAATGAGGGAGTATTTGTAATTATGTCAAACTTTAGGGGAGGTAGCTGTAATTTACTCAAAAACTAATTATCAATTGCATTCAGCGCGAGTGAGGCATGTAGGAGGCTAAGGGTTTGGGTGAGCTTATAAGTCAATTTAACATTTTATAAGATGTTTGAAAGTTTATAAAGATATTACAAAACTTTTGGTAAAATTTTTAGAAAAAGATCTTATAAGGCCTAAAAATAAGATGTTAGGATTTTATAAACTCTTAAAGAACAGTAAGGAGTTGTTAACTTATTTCTTAGATATTAACAAA
Organism: Sesamum alatum; assembly: GCA_034509735.1. Taxonomy (NCBI): domain Eukaryota; kingdom Viridiplantae; phylum Streptophyta; class Magnoliopsida; order Lamiales; family Pedaliaceae; genus Sesamum; species Sesamum alatum. Next base: position 33,818,963 of record JACGWO010000001.1, on the reverse strand, counting down.
TTTCTTCAAATTAATTACAAATTTATCATTACTAACATCTTATAAGCTCCATAATCTTATTTTACCCAACACTTCGTGAACTTATTCTTAAAATAAGATCTAATATTTTATAATCACTAAAAAATCTTATAAGATATATAGACTTATAAGATATTTTAAATAGTTTTGCCAAACACCCTCTTAGCCAGATCATGTTTGGGCGTTATGCAAGTATATATTACGGATTTCGTAAATCAAATCATATAGTTAGCTGCTTTTTTGTTATGTTAAATTTCATTTATCTTCTTTCAAGGTACAAAGATATGTTAAGTTTTAAATCCTCAAGTCAAATAACTTTGTACTGATGACAGAGTCATATTAATTCCTACATAATAGTATATCAAAGTGACGAATTTGAACTCTTGATAAAAAGAAAAAAAATAAAAGTGACGAATTTGAAATGAAATTTACGCTCAAGTCAAAATGCGCAATCTTGCAAAGAAATTCAATTCACAATAAGAAATATAACTTTTCGTTATGATTAATTATCATTGTTAAAAATAAGAAATTATAGTGAATACTAATTAATCATACCCGTGCAAATGCTATTAGCCATTGACCATTGTTTTCGCTAGGGGTGCAAGATGAGCCGAGCCGAGCCGCTCGCGAGCCGGCTCAACAAGAGCTCCTTCATAAGTCAAGCTCAAGCCCAAGTATTTGTGTTCGAAAGCTCGCAAGAATTTTCTCTATTTTTTTCAATAATTTTATATTTCATGTATTTTTATTTTTTTTATATTTAACTACATAATCAATATTATAAAATTCGTCATATAGTAGAAGTATATTTAATCAATATCTCATTTTAATTTTAGATAATAATAACATATGCTATTTTTATTTACAATATCAAATATTCTATCTAAAAATAAGCTACTCAACAATTTAGTCACTGATAATTTTATTTTAGTAATAACTATTTAATATAATGCATATATAAAATTTATCGTTATATTTTAATATCAATTTGTAACCTCTTGTACTTTTGTAAATTTACAAGTTTAAATTTGGTGATTCCCATGAATTAATTCAATGATAATAATAACAATTTGGTGATTCCCATGACCTCTTGTCTTATGTTGACATTTGGTGATTCCCATGAATTAATTCAATGATAATAATAAAAATGACAGTTATACTTATTTTTATTGATATTGCATTATATATATATATATACATATACATTTAAAGTGAGATCCATCACTCTCCTTGGTTTAATTCTTTTTAAGGATTGAAAGATATAAAAATTTAAATTGCCATCATCATGTTTTAAAAATATTTTTTCATGACCATTCTTATTAATTCTACTTTTAGAAAATAGCGTATGTTTATGTATTTTATTAAGATAAATATATTATACAATTCAATTATTAAAAAAAACTATTTTGGATAAATATATTATTAAAATCGCATAATATAAGTATTATTGGATTTCTTTTAAGAATTTATTAATAATTTTTTAATTTGGTGTATATATAGTTATAAAAAATTATGTGTAAGTATTTTGATAATTCGATGTATATTTTCTATATTTTTACTATTTATGTTACTATTAAACTTTTAGATATATAATAAAAATATTATGAAGTCAAAATTCATAGTATTAGATTAAAATATTGTAATATATATTATTAACACTTTTTATATTATCATTTAATACTATATATTAATATTAATATATCCTACTTAAAAAATAAAAATTAAAAAAAATATGAGCAATGAGCTTGAGCTCGTGAGCTCGGCTTGGCTCGTGAGCTCGAGCTCGATCTCGACTCGTGAACAACAAAGTCAAAATATTAATTAGCTATACCTCTAAAAGTTAGTGGTAGATGATCTTTAATTCACCATCTTCAAAATTTAAATTTTTACATCGATTTTGTTTCACGAAGATAGATAGTATTGATTTGTCATACATTTTAAATCATCTTTAATTACAATATAGTAAATAATTTATTTTTCTGTAGTGATTACTTACAGAATATCTCCAGAACTCCCAAATCGAAACAGTAAGCTGGTCCTGATAGAGACAATCGCGAAGAATATCCGAAGTCTGTAGTCCGAAATAATTCTTGAGAAATGACACAACTGCATGAATAAAAAAAAGATAAACTTACGCTAAAAAACAACTTAAAATGTCGGTTAGTGTATCAGACAAATATTAGTGCAATAAAAATCTAAATTTTGTGGTAGAAATTTGTTTCATCTAATTTCCTTTTAGGGTTTTTAGCATTTATTGTTTGTGGCTTTTACCTAAATATAAGTTTGTAGATATTTCCAATTTAATCTTCTTACTTGTAACTTTTTGCATCTATAGCTAAAATATGGTGATGTGATATCCAGACAGCATGAAATATGCTAACACAATTAGTGACAGAAAAATAGGTAAAATTGCATTTTTAATCCCCTTCACTAAGGAGTTTCATCTGCATGCAATTTCAGAATGATGGGTTATATTATTTTTTTTAGAAGCATCAAATTTGGTTTTCAACTCTTTTTGAAACTCAAACCCGTGACCTGAAACCATATATTAGCTTGATTACGTTTTTGTAGATCAGTAGGGATTTTACAATAAATTACCAAATCCCTCGGAAGTTAGTTCTAATTTACACAAACCTCATTGTTATTTGTAAAATTATAAGTAGACCTCCTTGAAGTTGTAATTGTAGTTACAATCACATTTCCTATTCAATCGTAAAATTTTTGCACAAACACCACTTGAGGTACATTATGTTTATCACACCTCTTTCAGTGGAAGTACTTGTAATTTTATAAAGGATAAAGAGTGTGCAATTTTAACTTTTTTTTTAAAAAAAAAAAATGAAAACGATGAACTAGTATTTTTGAGTAAATCGATTTACAAGCATCAATATCAAATATCTATATCTAACAACTAATGACAACTATAACAATCATACGCTAATTATCAATATCATATAACTATATCTAATCAACAACTAATATTAAAATAGAACGACACATACTATCATAGAATAACATCCACTACAAGAAACATAACATTTAACTATGGCTAATTGTCATGGTTATAGTAAACAGCCGTAACAAATAGTCATTGATCACGGCCATGCAACGGTTGTCGGTCGTGGTTTTTGCGAGGATGGCTAAAACATTTGTCATGGCTAAAAGCCATGGCGAATGCTTTTACCACGGCTTCAAACTGTCAAATAAGTTTTTCATGGCGGAAAAGCTAGTTTTTGCATTGATTTTTATTTGACCATAGTTAATAATAGTTATTTACTACGGTTTTTAACCATGCCATTAATAATAGGGTTAATTACACATAGACCCTCTCTGTAAATGCATAATTACACTTTTCCCCAAAGAAGTTTTGAAATTACACTTACAACCCCTTCGAAAATTCTCTGTTTACACCTGATCCCTATCCCTTAGAGTTTGAACGAAAAATATTCACGTCAACAAAAATAAGTATATAATTTTTTTATTTTTCCCATCATTTAACATTATGAGGTATATTTTTGTACTTATAAGAGGATAAATGTAATGTATATATATAGAGTGAGGCCAAGATTATTACATTTTTTTCCTTGTAAGTAAAAAATTATTACAAGAGAATGTTAGACGAAAGGCAAAATTGAAAATTTATGTAATTATTTTTGTTGATATGATCATTTTCCATCCAAACTTTAACGAATGGAGATCAGGTGTAAACGGAGAATTTTCGGAGGCGGTGGGAGTGTAATTTCAAACTTTTTTTGGGAAAGTGTAATTATGCATTTTCAGAGGGAGTCTAAGTGTAATTAATCCTTAAAAATATATATCCAATGGTAATTTTTTTTTTCTAGTAATCTCATATTTTGGTGGAGTTCGAAATCATGAACTTAGATTCATGTGACCTCAACTTCATCAATTGAATTAGGCTCTTATGGCGTGTTTGTGTAATTATGCCTAATTTAAAAAAAAATATCATTCTAATTTATCCCAAATTATATTAATTTATAGAGTGAGAGAATCTTGAATATCTCAGATTTATAATCTATTGTTCACAAGTCATGGATCAAGTAAAACCCAGTACGTGAACACAATTAATTTACACAAAGTACTCATGTCCAAAGGAAATGAACCATAGCACTACACAAAAGACCAGTCCAGTACTATTTACTTTGTGCTATTCTGAAAAATATTTTCAACGTAGAGTAAGTGGGTGTGGGGTCTTTGGTTGCTGCCCTATGCCACACGCATCAATTTTGCTGGTCCTGACCCTCCTTTGTGCGGTCATTTCGATCCCAGAGAAATTTAGTATTATGAATATGTTTTTTAAGTTTATTTATTTATCACATGATCGAGATATATATATATATATATATATATATGAACTACAAATATAAATGGTTAATTTGAAGTCGGTTATAGTTGGTTTGAGCTAATTTTAGTGAGAGCTTGTTTGGTTCGAGCGAAACATAGATGTATAAGAAAAATGAAAATGAAAAGAGATATATAAGGAAAAAGCTTCATGTTGATTAAGAAGAACAAGTGAAGGAGAAGTAAAATTAAATGTATATAAAACTTCTAAATTGGATGGAAAAAGTATAAGGTAAAAAGATAATAAAGTAACTATTTTTTTTTATTCATTACAGTAACCATAGACATTATTTGACTATAGAAAAAAGATTCCTTTTATTTTATATTGGCATCTAAAAAAGATCTCTTTCTTGTTTTTATTTGATGCATATTTTTCATGAGAAAATTGCATAATATCCCTTGTGTTATAAAAAAATTATTAAAAATTACCTGTGTTAATTAAATAGCCAAAAAAACCTCCTATAATTATAAATTCTGTCAAAAAAAAAAAAAAAATACTTCCATTAAAAAAACAATGGATAGTGGCCTACACTCGCTCAAAATGCGAGTGTGATATGATTTTGACCTATTTTCAACATTTTGACCTTGTTGAATATTCAAACTTACCCCTATCTTATGCAATTATTTTCTCTCTTTGTTATTTTTGATTGATTCTTTACCTTTTTCATATTTTACTCAAAAAATATATGATAAATACTAAATAATTAATATTCATTAATATTTATATGAATTTTTTTTTACATCAAATTAAATTATTATATATATAAAAGTATGAAATTTTTAGGTATTTTAATATTTATAAAATTTTAAAATCAAAATACAAGATATTATTTCAAATATTATTAATTAATTTGATTTTGTGTTGAATATATTTTAAAATTATATTATTAGTAAAATTATAGTAAATAAATTTTAATATTTCAATCTAATTATATTTTAACATAAAAATACATAATTAAGTAAATTCATTATTTTGAATTTACAAAATTTTAAAAAAATACAACAAATAAAAAAAATTAAAAGAAAAGCAAAATGGTTGTCTAAAAGTCTAAAAGCAAAATACATTATAGCACACTCCCTACAACACTTTTAATATATTCATGTTTCAACCTATATATAATATACTTATGACTAAATTTGAATTTTTTTAATAATTATCATTTAGTCCCGTAATTACGTCTAAAAGTCTATGGATGTCGCATGGTCGATTGGGGTCGAGCTAATTGAGCTAACTCGCGGAGATGTCATATGGAAGCCTCGGAGGCTTGGTCAGTATGATTGGAGTTCCCTGGACTTGAAGAACCATGACAACCACATGCACACAATGACTTGGATTTGGCGAGATGTGATCATATCGCGGACATGTTCATTATAGGCCTTGTCCAGTGCTGTTAGAATGTGTAGCGAGGATGGTGGGTTTCAAGAAGAGGATCCTTCCCCTATCAGTATGTGATAGAGGTATCTCCTATGCATTTGAGACACAATCATGCTGCATAAAGTTGTGGCCACAGTGGTTGATCGAGCAGGGAAAGGTTTCACACGTCGGTGCAATGAGGCATACGTAGTCTCGAGTCTTAAACATACCTGCCTAGTCAAGGATAGGAACCGACACCCAATTTCATACCTAGACTAAGGCCGGGAGACGGAGACAGAAGGACTGTACTCGTACGAAATCGGGTGCCTAAATGTTCTCGCCTTCTCCTAGTCCTAGTGCCATAGATCGTTGCTAGACGGCCACCAATGGTAATGAGCTTCTGTTGGACACAAGTCCAAGTCTAGTTGAGGGTGAACCTAAAGAGTCACACACAAATCACCAAAGAGATGAAGGAATTGACCTGGAGTCAATTCCAGAAGATGATAAATAGTTGGATTATTTATGAAAAGGTCCATTGGATGGACTGGTCGATATTGTATCGGGCGCATGATTAATTGATGGATGAGATTTGTCAATTAAAGGGAGATTATGAGCTTGGATTTTTGCCTAGACCACGGTCGCCCCTGCTTCCGAATCCTCCATCTCAAGTCCACCTTGCTTCGCCATCGTCTTCCTCTGGCATTGGAAGTTCATCTGTTGCCTTTGACAAAGGCAAAGCGATTGCTATCCACAACTCTTTCCAGGAGCTTGTTGGTTTCCCTGATGTCTTCCTTGACGATCCACCTGATGTTCTTGACCCTCGGGTACCTCCTATGCGACCACCCCTCTCGGTGCTCATTGACCATTTTTTTTGGTTGGGGCTCTTAGATCTAGTTTCAGCTTCTTGTGTCTTGTTCTTGTTTTGTTGTTTTGATTGTATATTCAGTTGAACGCTGGCTGTTATGTTGGACCCTGAGCTGGTGCCTTGGTCCAGTTTTACCTTCCCCCTTCTTTTTATATTAATGCAATTTACCTTTACCTAAAAAAAAAAAAAACTCTCAATTGGTTGGACCAAATAAAATTAGGCCCTTAATGGTGAGGAAACGACCACTACCCAAATGTGGTGAGGAAACGACCACTACCCAAATGTGGTCTCACGAATCGTGGCACATTTGGACTAGGGAAAAACTACACCATTATTGCGAACAAAGGAATACTTTCACTATTTCTCTGTCTCACGAGTAGTGGGGGCGACAGTCGAGGTATGATTTGGTCGATGGGTTGGGACTAAGATCAAGTAGCATGATTTGCTTGGAGTTCTTGGAATTATGTGGAGAGATAAGGCAAAATATCTTGAAAATCTCATTGGATGAGAATAATATTGGATATCTCCCATGAAATTTTTTTTTGTGTGAATCGTAAAAGCGGGGCATGGAGATCACGCTTATGGATCTCGAGCCCATTAGGAAATGGTTTTTTGAAACCCCACATTAGAGTGGCGGGCTTTCGTAGAAATAGTAGGAGGGTTAAAGACTAAAAGACCATATCTTCAACTTGAATATGAATAAATAGTACATGAAATTGCATCACCATGAAAAGTCGATTGCCAGAAAGTTTCAGAACGTAGGGTGGGTGGGGCGCATGTCTGATGACTTCATCGTATTGCTTGAGGAACATGGAAATTAGCCATCTATATCGAAGCTCACTAGAAGAAAATTTATTATTGGCTATAAATTTATTGGTTACAGACTAAAATTATGGTAAATAATTATTATTAATGATGGTTAAACAAAAATCGTTGTAAAAACCTAGATTATCCACCATGAAAATTCTTTTTGCCATGGTTATGAGCCATAAAAAATATTTTTGCCATGGGTTTTAGCCATGACAAATGTTTTAGCTACACTAGCAGATACTACAGCCGATAACCGTTGTATGATCGTGGTGAATGACAATTCACTACGGCTATTTGTTTTTAACCATGGCAATTAACCATAATTAAATGTTAAATTTTTTCTAGTGACACTAGTGTAATTCTACTTCTGGACGTCTCAATGACAAATCCACTGTCACTCTATCAGGAACGCTTTGTTTTCCTAAACCAGCCATCATTTAATTACGTGTATATAATTAGATAGATACAATATAAATTCTAAAAAAAAATCAATATACTATTAAAAGTGAATCAAGTGATTAATATGAGCGAAAACAAAAGATAAAAACGATACTATATCAACGATTAAAAAATAATACAGACCATTTGAAATAAATAAGTAATTATGTTGGCACAAATCACTATTTTTAAAACTTGGTGGTGTGGAGTCAAAAACCGCAATGAGTGAGAAAATATATAATTAACATATCACATTTTAAAAAATAAATAAACAACTTAATGGTATTGTCGATACAAAAGAAGAAAATGTAGTGGTGCCACATACCGTGGTTTGTTAGTGAAAAAATTCTTTTCTTTTTATATTAATGTAGATTAGTATAGAAATAGAAACAGACGATAATATACACATGGTAAAAGAAAATATTTTATATTAAAACCTAATTATTGTTTAAATTCTTATAGTTTAAATAATAAGCACGTTCGTTGAAGGTTGTGACTTGTGAATAATATACTGCAACTGTAAAGTTAAATGATTAAGATACTGTTCGGCTAAGCATATTTAAAGTATGTTTAGAACTAATAAGATATCCGATCTTATTTTAAAAATAAGTTAATAAAATATTTTGATAAAATAAAATTATGAATGTTATAAGATGTTAATAATAGAAAATTTGTAATTAATGTAAAGGAATTTGTTAAGATCTTAGAAATTAGTACTCTTTATCTTTTAAAGAGCTTATAAGCTTCTAAAATTTTATTTTTAAAGCGTATAAGATCTTTTCCCTAAAACAATTTAGCAAACACTTTATATCTTGAACCCTATGTTTGGTTTCATTTTCTCCCCATCTCTGAGATGGTGAGAAAAATAAAATCAAACATAACATTACCCAAAACACCTTTACTAGGTGTTTTGCACATTCTCCCATATATACAATGTTGGAATAGGTGACCAGAAAGCCAATAGGTTTGGCAATTTGTAACCTATCCGACAACTTGATGTGAATGTAATATTATTATGTGATGAATAAGATGAGTATTCGTTACCAATGGTACCTTCTTTGTTGCGCTTATCTTACATTTGTTAAAATGGTGTTTAACTTATATCGCAACAAAGCCCACAGACTATGGATAACAACTCGTGCAGTTGGGCCACGCATTAGATGGTGGTCATGAAACCAACTGATTAAGAGTTGGGTCTGAAACGTTCCAAGTCGAGGACCTCGAGACAGGGCATCGAGAGTCCTATTGAGACTTGCGTCAAGAGTCGTGTTCATTGGATGAGTGCCGTGTTTCATCGGCGACAGGCGTGGGACGCCTACACGATCTTGATGGGTTGGTCGACTGGGGTCGAGCCGACTGGACTGACTCGCGGGGATCATCATATAGAAGCCTTGGAGGCTTGGTCGGTATGATTGGTTTTCCCCGGTTCCGGTAGTACGGGAGTAATCCTCAGACTTGAGGAATCATGGCAGTCGCGTGCACAGGACGGTTGTATCTTGGATCTGGCGAGAGGTAATCATTCTGTAAGATGATTATCATAAGCCTTGTCCAGTGCAGTCAGAATGTGTAGCGAGGACGGTGGATTCCAAGAAGAGGATCCGTCCCCTGTCAGTATGTGACAGAGGTATCTCCTATGCACTCGGAGACACGTTCATGCTGTTTGAAGCTGTGGCCACAGTGGTTGGTCGAACAGGGAATGGTTTCCTGTGTCGACGCAATGAAGCATACGTGGTCTCGAGTATTAAGCATAGATGCCTAGTGAAGGATGGGAACCGACGCCTAATTCCATACCCTAGACTAAGGCCGGGAGACGGTAGACGGAAGGATCGTACCCGTACGGAATCGGCGCCTAAATGTTCACGCCAATTCACCTAGTCTCTAGTGCCATGGACCGTTGCTAGATGGCCACCCATGGTAATGGGCCCTTGTGGGACACGGGCCCAAGTCTTGCTGAGGGTGAACCTAAAGGGTCACACACAAATCACCGAGGAGGTTGAGAGATCGACTTGGAGTCAATCTCGAAGGATAAAATAAGTAATTGGATTACTTAAGGGAAAGTCCATTGGATGGACGGGCCGATATTGTATCGGGCTTTCATTTAATCGGTAAATTGGATTTTTGATTAAATATGGAAAGTTGAGATGTTGAGACGTTGGATCTTTTAATTGGGTTAAAAGATCAACGGGAATAATTTAAGTGGACATTAAATTGGATTTAATATTGGGTTCGTCGTAATTGGATTATGATAAAACCCTGTCCGTTAAATTATACCCAAGAGGAGAAATAATTCCTAATTTGGAATGGGAAGAAGTTGGACTTCTTTCCTTAATTAAACATGGCCGACATGCTCCCTTGGAGGAAGCAAAATCAGCCATGTTTTATGCTAGGTGGTATGTTGACTTATCTCTTTTGGAAAGAGACAAATCAACTCCAATCAAGCTCTTCCCTTTTGGTATGATTTGATCATACCATAAATTTTGGTAGGGTTGATTGAAGAATTGATGGTGATTGATTGGAATGAATGTAGACATCCTTGGATGAACCTAGACACATTCCAATAATCACATTAATTATGTATATATATATTAGAATATACAACACCAAGCATAAGTGATTCATTATTCATCTTTTTCTAGGAAAAAGAGAAGACAAAAATCCTCTCCTCTCTCTCAAAATTTCGTGCTCCCTCCCTCTCTTACACTTGTGTTCTTCACATGATTTTGAATCAAGAAGAAGAACAAAGTAAGTTTAAGAGAACACTAATTCATAGTGTTCTTCTCTTAAACCGATTCCTTCCTAAACCCGTTCTTTTCTAGCAAGAAGAATGTGTGTTTCTTCCGGTGTGGTGTGGATCACCTTTGGAGAATCCATACGTTTGGATTTCGTGAGCATTCCGGAGAAGGAACAACGCTAGTAGCCGGGAGCATACGCTAAACAATCAAAGGTAACGGTTTATTACGCTTTGATTGATTTCATTTGTATATCTATGCCCTATGTGTTTAAATATATGTTTTAATATTTGCACATCCTACATCGAACGCCCGGTTGAGCACCCAAGGGTACACCCCTTGGGATTCGCGTATTTTGAATTTGATTTAAATTTACGCACTATTTCTCGCTTTCTCGCTTCCGCTCGCGCTCCCGGGCGGATCCGCTTGTCCTTCAAGTGGTATCAGAGCCCGGTTCGATGTAAGGGGCATAGATCTATGTGTTTGGCATGATCTACTTGCTTTTAAATGGCTTTATTGGCATGTTAGATTACATAAATATATGAATAATATGATGATTCAATTGTTTGGATTTAATGGACTTTTGGCATGCTTAATTTTGTTAGATTGGATCTAAAATTGCATGCTTATTTTCAAAATAATATTAATGTTATTGTGCTGAAACAGTTTTGAAAAACACAAAAAAAAAAAATAAAAATTGGTCGGGCCGGCAGTGGCCGCGCGCAGGCGGGCGCCTGCGCGGCGCCATGCGCGCGTACGCTGCGCACAGGCGCGCGCGCTGTGCGCAGCCGGCCGCTGCTGGCCGAGGGCTAGCGCGCGGCACAGCGCGCGCGCGCGCTGCCCTGTGCGCGCGGGCGGCAGGGCAGCACAACGGCTGGGCCGTTTTGTGCCGTTTTTTCGATTTTTTTTCGAAAAATTCGATTTTCTAAATTTTCTGCACAATATTCTGAAAATATGTTAATTTTGCATTTTTGATTTTGGGATAATTGGATTATTCCTTGAATTAAATTTGCTTAATTAATTTGAGATTAATATATGCATTGGATGCATTGTTTAAAATGTCCATTAAATTTAAAATTTGAATTTTGCATATTATTTGTATATTTATGCTTTTGTGATGTTGGACATCACTTGGGTATTTGGAATATGCATTGGTTAGTTATGCATGATTATTTGGAATAATTATGTTATGTGAGTTGATGGAATCAACATGGGATGATCGCAAAGCCCTAGACCTTGTGTATGGATGAATGAATGTTTATTTATTTTCTGTTGGGTGGGGCCTGCGTGCCTCTTGTTTTTGGGACTATCATCTCCCGTATTTTCAGCCTCATGATGTTAAGGCTTGTTTTCTTTATTACCAATGTATTACTTTCAATTGTAATGAGAGTAGATAGGATTTGTGAGGCTTTTATATTTTAACAAGCAATTGGAGTCGGAGACCTCAAGGAGGAGCATCAAGGCGTGAAACAAGAGCACTACAAGGCCCATTGGAATGACAATGGGTATATTACTATTGTAATAATTTAGGACCACCCTAGACAGACCATAGAATCATTGCGGGCTCAGTGGGTCGCATAGGTTGGGCTTGTGATCATCCTAACAGGGGTATGCTATGTTTTATGCATGCAGCGTTTTTTATTTATCGCTTTAAATATTGGATATTTATGCATGCTAAAACATAATAATGTGATGAGGTCTCGGTCACACACAAACTCTCATTTGGTTGGACCAAATTAAATGTTAGGCCCAGAACGGATTTGGATCAAAATGGTATTTTGGTCTGTCCGAGCCTTCCATCCACAGCAATGTGGTGAGGAAGCTACCACTACCCAAGTGTGGTCTCACGAGTCGTGGCACACTTGGACTAGGGGAAAGCTGCACTATTGTTGTGAACAAAAAGACTGCGCTCGCTGTTTCCCTGTCTCACGAGTCGTGGGGGGCGACAGTTTGAGGCATGATTTGGTTGATGGGTCGGGCCCAACACTGAGTAACATAGTTCGCTTGGAGTCCTCGGGACCATGTGAATAGGTGAGGCAAAATATCTTGGGAATCTCATTGGATGAGAATGATATTGGATATCTCCCACAAGGTCTTCTTCATGTGAATCGTAAAAGCGGGGCATGGAGATTGTGCTTGTGGATCCCAAGCCCACTAGGAAATGGTTTCCCGAAACTCCGCTTTAGAGTGGCGGACTTTCGTATAAATAGTGGGAGGGTTAAAGACTAAAAGACCAAGTCTTCAACTTGAACAATAATATTACCATCATCTGCTAATTTATGCTTTACATTTTAATTAATGTAGATATGTCTAAGAACCCGTTAACCATGATTCTTGAGACTAACAAATTCAACGGAACGAACTACTCGGACTGGCTGAGAAACCTGAGGATTTTCCTCGGTTTCGAGAACCAAGGCTACGTCTTGGACGAGCCGCCATCGAGCAACTTACCGGAGGGGTCCACGCCTGAAGAACGTTTGACGTTCGAGAAATGGCATGAGGACAACCGGAAAGTACGCAGTATCATACTGGCTTCGATGTCTAACGACATCCAGAAGCAGTATGAGAGGCTGGACAACGTCTCCGCCATAATGCTCCGCATGAACGAGGTTTATGCGGTTCCGGATAGGCATATTAGTTATGCCGCCATAAAAGCATTCTTTGGCACCAAGCTCGCTGAAGGAGCGTCTGTACAGAGTCATGGGGTCAAGATGCTCTCCCTAGTGGAGAAACTCGAGGACCTTAAAGCTGGGCTTAACAATGACACGTACATTGACGTGATCCTCTAGTCGCTTCCTCCATCCTATGACCCGTTTGTTGTAAACTACAACATGAACGGACTTGATAAGTCTATTCATGAGTTGATCAACATGCTGGTCCAATACGAGGCAACGACCCACAAGTCAGCGCCGGCGGTATTGATAGGAGAGGCTTCTACCTCCAAGGCGAATGGCAAGAGGGCCGGACGCTGGAAGAGGAAGAAGGGCAAAGGAAAGACGGTTGTGGCCCCTATTCACGCTCCGGGCGTCCCTATTGGTCCGGTTGGACCGAGCAAAGGGAAAGGGAAGGCCCGTGGTTCTCAGCGGTCTAAGGCAAATGATGTCTGCATGCATTGCCAAGGGAAAGGGCATTGGAAGAGGGAGTGGCCACAACTCCTCTCCAATGCAGGTATGTTTGTAGTTGAAGTTAATATGATTATTAATTTTGCTTCATGGGTATTGGATACTGGGTGTGGTGCTCACATATGCAATGATTTGCAGGCACTGCAAAGAAGCAGAAGGCTAACCAAGGATGAGATGATCCTGAGGCTAGGCGATGGCAAGGCCGTTGCTGCGGAGGCCGTAGGATCACTAGAGTTAGCCATTAGTAGTCATGTTAGGATTGTACTGAACGACTGTTTCTATGTACCTAGCATGATTAAAAACATTGTTTCCATCCCGGTCCTTGATAAGGAGGGATATGAATTTACCATCAATAAAAACGGTTTTTTCATTATCAAAGATGGTATTTCTCATTTGCTTGGTACATTGGTCAACGGTCTGTACATACTTCAAACAGTCTAATTGGATTATGACTGCAGAACACAAACGAAAACGTGATGATCATAATAACGCACAGATATGGCATGCGAGGTTAGGTCATATCTCTAAAGATATGATAAGAAGGTTGGTGGACTCAAAGAGTCTAGAAATAGACAATTTGGAGAACCTACCGACCTGCGAATCCTGTCTAAAGGGAAAGATGACCAAGAAACCCTTTGTTGGACAAAGTACGCTAGCCAGTGGTCTGTTGGATTTGATCCATACAGATGTCTGTGGTCCACTAAATACTCAGGCTAGAGGTGGGTACTCGTACTTCATAACCTTTACCGATGATCACTCACGGTATGGTTATGTTTACCTGATGAGGTACAAGTCTGAAGCCTTTGGAAGGTTTAAGGAATACAGACTTGAAGTAGAGAACCAAACCAGTCGAAAGATCAAAGCCCTTCGGTCAGACCGAGGTGGAGAGTATTTGAGTGGTGAGTTTACTGATTATCTAAAAGAGAATGGGATTCTCTCTCAGTGGACCCCTCCTGGAACACCGCAGCTTAATGGTGTGTCTGAAAGGAGGAATCGGACCTTGTTGGACATGGTCCGATCCATGATGAGTTTAACCGAACTACCCCTTTCCTTCTAGGGATACGCTCTTGAGACAGCGGCCAAAGTTTTGAACTTGGCGCCATCTAAAAAGGTATCCCAGACGCCATATGAGATATGGCAAGGCAAGCCTGCCTCCTACAAATACTTGAAAGTGTGGGGTTGCCCCGCATATGTCAAGAGATTAGTGGGAGATAAACTGGACTCGAGGTCTAGTTTATGCAGGTTCATCGGCTATCCAAAAGAAACTGCAGGGTATTATTTCTATGATCCCTCCGAGCAAAAGGTTTTTGTCTTGCGAAACGCAGTGTTCTTGGAAAAAGGTTTTCCATCGGATAGTCGACGCGATGAGGTACTCCTTGAGGAATCAAGTGAGGTACCCCATGAGGCGGTAGTGACATCTGAGCCAGTGGTTCCCACTGATATTGTTCCAGTCCTCCGTAGGTCGGCCAGAGTATCCCATGCACCTGATAGGTATGGATTTCTGGGCCTGACCGGTCAGTTGGATAATGATCCAAAGACATACGGAGAAGCGATGTCGGACATCGATTCGGACAAGTGGCTTGAGGCCATGAAATCCGAGATGGACTCGATGGGTAAAAACAAGGTTTGGACCCTAGTAGATCCACCCAAAGGGGTTAAACCCGTAGGGTGTAAATGGGTCTACAAACGTAAGCTTGGAGCTGACCGGGAGGTTACAACCTTCAAAGCTAGGCTTATGGCGAAAGGTTACACTCAACGACCCGGGGTCGATTTTGAGGAAACCTACTTGCCCGTAGCAATGGCCAAGTCCATTCGGATACTACTTGCCATAGCAGCATGGTATGACTATGAAATATGGCAGATGGACGTGAAAACGGCTTTCCTCAACGGTTTCGTAGAGGAAGAGATCTATATGAATCAACCGGAGGGTTTCACAACTGTTGGAGAAGAGCAGAAGGTCTGCCGTCTCCAAAGGTCCATCTATGGCCTCAAACAAGCTTCCCGAAGCTGGAACATATGTTTTGATGAAGTCATACGGGGATATGATTTCACCAAGAACGAGTCCGATCCTTGTGTATACAAGAAGAACAGTGGGAGCTCAGTTGCGTTTCTGGTGCTTTACGTGGATGACATCTTGCTCATTGGGAATGATGCTAAGATGTTGGGTACCACTAAAGCTTGGTTGTCAACGTAATTCTCCATGAAGGATATGGGCGAGGCATCCTACATCCTTGGCATCAAGATCTACAGGGATAGATCTAGAAGGATGTTAGGAATGGCCCAGTCCTCGTACATTGAGAAAGTCTTGAAGAGATTCAAGATGGAGAACTCAAAACGAGGATTCCTTCCTATGAGGCATGGAATTAAGTTATCCAAGAAGCAGTCTCCTAAGACTGATGAGGAGCTTAAACGGATGTTGGACATCCCCTATGCTTCAGCCGTAGGCAGCATACAGTATGTTGTTCAGTGCACTAGGCCTGATGTGGCTTTCGCTTTGAGCGTAACTAGCCGATATCAGTCGTGTACCGGGGAGGCACACTGGAGTGCAGTCAAGACTATCCTGAAGTACCTGAAAAGGACTAAGGACATGTTCTTGATCTACGGTAGTGGAGAGTTGATACTGGAAGGCTATAGCGGCGCTAGCTTCCAGTCGGATGACGATGATGCCAAGTCTCAGTCTGGTTATGTATTCAAACTTAATGGTGGCGTGGTTGCTTGGAAGAGTTCCAAGCAGGCTACCACGGCGGACTCCACCACAGAGTCTGAATACATAGCAGCTTCGGAAGCTGCTAAGGAGGCGGTTTGGATGAAGAGCTATATCCACGAGTTGGGTGTAGTACCTAGCATCGCTGAGCCAGTGGTTATCTTCTGCGATAACAACGGGGCCATAGCGCAAGCAAAGGAACCGAGATCTCATCACCGATCCAAGCATATTCTTAGACGCTACCATCTACTTAGAGAGATGGATAGCAGGACTGACGTTCGGTTGGACCGAGTCAGCTCCGCAGAAAACATAGCAGATCCACTTGCTAAGCCCATGTCGCAAGTTGCCCATACTCACCATCTGAATAAGAGGTTCGAGATCAATGGGTGATTGGCTTTAGGTCAAGTGGGAGATTGTTGGAATAGGTGACCAGAAGCCAATAGGTTTGGCAATTTGTAACCTATCCGACAACTTGATGTGAATGTAATATTATTATGTGATGAATAAGATGAGTATTCGTTACCAATAGTACCTTCTTTGTTGCGCTCATCTTACATTTGTTAAAATGGTGTTTAACTTATATCGCAACAAAGCCCACAGACTATGGATAACAACTCGTGCAGTTGGGCCACGCATTGGATGGTGGTCATGAAACCAACTGATTAAGAGTTGGGTCTGAAACGTTCCAAGTCGAGGACCTCGAGACAGGGCATCGAGAGTCCTATTGAGACTTGCGTCAAGAGTCGTGTTCATTGGATGAGTGCCGTGTTTCATCGGCGACAGGCGTGGGACGCCTACACGATCTTGATGGGTTGGTCGACTGGGGTCGAGCCGACTGGACTGACTCGCGGGGATCATCATATGGAAGCCTTGGAGGCTTGGTCGGTATGATTGGTTTTCCCCGGTTCCGGTAGTACGGGAGTAATCCTCAGACTTGAGGAATCATGGTAGTCGCATGCACAGGACGGTTGTATCTTGGATCTGGCGAGAGGTAATCATTCTGTAAGATGATTATCATAAGCTTGTCCAGTGCAGTCAGAATGTGTAGCGAGGACGGTGGATTCCAAGAAGAGGATCCGTCCCCTGTCAGTATGTGACAGAGGTATCTCCTATGCACTCGGAGACACGTTCATGCTGTTTGAAGCTGTGGCCACAGTGGTTGGTCGAACAGGGAATGGTTTCCTGTGTCGACGCAATGAAGCATACGTGGTCTCCAGTACTAAGCATAGATGCCTAGTCAAGGATGGGCACCGACGCCCAATTCCATACCCTAGACTAAGGCCGGGAGACGGTAGACGGAAGGATCGTACCCATACGGAATCGGCGCCTAAATGTTCACGCCAATCACCTAGTCTCTAGTGCCATGGACCGTTGCTAGACGGCCACCCATGGTAACGGGCCCTTGTGGGACACGGGCCCAAGTCTAGCTAAGGGTGAACCTAAAGGGTCACACACAAATCACCGAGGAGGTTGAGAGATCGACTTGGAGTCAATCTCGAAGGATAAAATAAGTAATTGGATTACTTAAGGGAAAGTCCATTGGATGGACGGGCCGATATTGTATCGGGCTTTCATTTAATCGGTAAATTGGATTTTTGATTAAATATGGAAAGTTGAGATGTTGAGGCGTTGGATCTTTTAATTGGATTAAAAGATCAACGGGAATAATTTAAGTGGACATTAAATTGGATTTAATATTGGGTTCGTCGTAATTGGATTACGATAAAACCCGGTCCGTTAAATTATACCCAAGAGGAGAAATAATTCCTAATTTGGAATGGGAAGAAGTTGGACTTCTTTCCTTAATTAAACATGGCCGACACGCTCCCTTGGAGGAAGCAAAATCAGCCATGTTTTATGCTAGGTGGTATGTTGACTTATCTCTTTTGGAAAGAGACAAATCAACTCCAATCAAGCTCTTCCCTTTTGGTATGATTTGATCATACCATAAATTTTGGTAGGCTTGATTGAAGAATTTATGGTGATTGATTGGAATGAATGTAGACATCCTTGGATGAACCTAGACACATTCCAATAACCACATTAATTATGTATATATATTAGAATATACAACACCAAGCATAAGTGATTCATTATTCATCTTTTTCTAGGAAAAAGAGAAGACAAAAATCCTCTCCTCTCTCTCAAAATTTCGTGCTCTCTCCCTCTCTTACACTTGTGTTCTTCACTTGATTTTGAATCAAGAAGAAGAACAAAGTAAGTTTAAGAGAACACTAATTCATAGTGTTCTTCTCTTAAACCGATTCCTTCCTAAACCCGTTCTTTTCTAGCAAGAAGAACGTGTGTTTCTTCCGGTATGTGTGGATCACCTTTGGAGAATCCATACGTTTGGATTTCGTGAGCATTCCGGAGAAGGAACAATGCTAGTAGCCGGGAGCATATGCTAAACAATCAAAGGTAACGGTTTATTACGCTTTGATTGATTTCATTTGTATATCTATGCCCTATGTGTTTAAATATATGTTTTAATATTTACACATCCTACATCGAACGCCCAGTTGAGCACCCAAGGGTACACCCCTTGGGATTCGCGTATTTTGAATTACGCACTATTTCTCGCTTTCTCGCTTCCGCTCGCGCTCCCGGGCGGATCTGCTTGTCCTTCATACAAATAAATATTATTATATACATATATACGTTTATAAAAATATATAAAAGAGACATGATTTGACAATGAACAGTATTTTTTATCACCCAATATACAACACATTACATACAAAAAAGATAAATATTACTATATACATATATAAAAGAGACATGATTTGACAATAAACAGTGTTTTTTTCTCTCCCAATATAAAACACAATACATAAAATATATTTTTTACACTATTTAAAATTAACTCCAAAAACAAACCCAAACATACACCCTATTTCTAACACACACTTATTTATTTTTATTTTCTCTCTCTATTTCTACAAAATAAAATAAAATATTTTAAAAATAAAACCAAATATAAGGGAAAGCTTTCAGACATCTTATGAGATGTTTTGAAAAGTTTATAAAACTAATGCAAACACCATCTAAAGTACACCTTATTACTTGAACTAATGGGTTAATAACATTTTTACCTTAGTGTGAAACTTTTAATGGAGCAAAAGTAGCCTTGAACTAAGCTTTTTTAAGAAAGATGATTATTCTCTTCTCCAACCAATTATATTTTTTTTATGGGGATAAAATTGCCCTTGTATATATATAACGCTCATTTTTCTCTTTTAACTACAGTAAACTCATCTTTTTGACTTCCAAATTCAGCAATAGTGCATCCATCAGTAAGTTGGGGTAAAATAGATATTACATATGCCAAAAAACTAAGGGTAATTTACAGCCACCTCACCTGAGGTTTGACATAATTACAAAGGCTAAATTATATTTTCTGTCCCGTATATTAGGGGGTGTGGCAAAATAAGGACCATATATAAAGAGGTGGCTGATGGGTTGGGACTAAGATCGAGTAGCATGATTTGCTTGGAGTTCTCGGAATTATGTGGAGAGATAAGGCAAAATATCTTGGAAATCTCATTGGATGAGAATGATATTGGATATCTCCCATGAAGTTTTTTTCATGTGAATCGTAAAAGCGGGGCATGGAGATCACGCTTATGGATCTCGAGCCCATTAGGAAATGGTTTTTTGAAACCCCACTTTAGAGTGGTGGGCTTTCGTAGAAATAGTAGGAGGGTTAAAGACTAAAAGATCATATCTTCAACTTGAAATATAATATTATCATAATCAGCTAATTTATGCTTTATATCTGACTGGCTGAGAAATATGAGGATTATCCTTAATTCCGAGAAACCAGGACTACATCTTGGATGAGCCACCACCGAGCGGCTTGCTGGGGAATGACAATGACACTAAAAGTGGGGCTTGACAATGACACGTACATTGACGTGATCCTCCAGTCGCTTCCTCCATCCTTTTTGACCCGTTTTTGGTCAACTATAACATGAACGGACTTAAGAAGTCCATTAATGAGTTGATCAACATGCTAGTCCAAAACAAGGCAATGACCCACAAGTCTGTGTCGTTGGTATTGATGGGAGAGGCTTCAACCTTCAAAGCCAAAGACATGAGGGCCAGACGCTGGAAGAGGAAAGAAAGAAAGGGGAAGGCTATTGCTGCCACTGTTTGTGCTCCTGATGCTCGTGTTGCCCCGGTGGGGATGGGCAAAGGGAAGGGAAACGCCCATGAATTTCAACGGTCAAAGGCAAATGATGTTTGCATGTATTGCGAAGAAAATGGGCATTGGAAGAGGGAGTGCCTACAATTCCTCTCCAATAAAGGTATGTTTGTGGTTGATGTAAATATGATCACTAATTCTGCTTCATTGGTTGGACATTCTACCGACTTGCGAATCCTGTTTGAAGGGAAAGATGACCAAGAAACTCTTTGTTGGACAAAGACGCTAGCCAATTGTCTCTTAGATGTGATCCATACAGACGTCCATGGACCATTAAATACTCAAGCAAGAGGTGGGTACTCGTATTTCATAACCTTTATCGATGATTACTCACGATATGGTTATGTTTACCTGATAAGGTACAAGTCTGAAGCCTTTGAAAGGTTTAAGGAATATAGACTTGAAGTTGAGAACCAAACCGGTAAAGACTTCAGCCGAACTGAGGAGGAGAGTATTTAAGTGGTGAATTCATTGATTACCTAAAATAGAATGAAATTCTCTCTTGGTGGACTCCTCCTAGAACGCCGCAGCTTAACAGTGAGTCTGAAAGGAGGAATTGAACCTTATTGGATATGGTCCGGTCCATGATGAGTTTTACCGAACTCCCCTTGTCCTTCTAGGGATATGCTCTTGAGACGGTGGCCAAGCTTTTGAACATGGCGTCATCTAAGAAGATATCCCAGACGCTATATGAGACATGGTATGGCAAGCCTGCCTTCTACAAATACTTGAAAGTGTGGGGTAGCCCTGCATACATCAAGAGATTAGTGGGAGACAAACTGGACTCAAGGTCTAGTTTGTGTAGGTTTGTCAGATATCTGAAAGAAACTGCGGGATATTATTTCTGTGATCTCTTCGAATGAAAGGTCTTTGTCTCGCGAAACTTAGTGCTCTTGGAAAAGGATTTTCCATCGGATAGCCGACGCGATGAGATATATTCCTTGAGGAATCAAGTGAAGTACCTTATGAGACAACAAAGACGACATCTGCGTCTGTGGTTCCCACTGATAATGTTTCAGTCTTTCGTAGGTCGGTAAAGAGTGACCCAACCACCAGGTAGGTATGGGTTTATGGGCCTGACTAGTCAATTAGATAGTCAAGGAGAAGCGTGTTAGACATCGACTAGTGGACCCACCCAAGGGCGTCAAGCCCGTAGGGTGTACATGGGTCTATAAATATAAGCTTGGAGCTGACGGGGAGGTTACAACCTTCAAACCAGCTTGTGGCGAGAGGTTATACTCAACGACCTTGGATCGACTTTGAGGAAATCTACTCACCAGTAGCAATGGCTAAGTCCATTCGAACTGCTTGCCATAGCAGCATGGTATGACTATAAAATATGGCAGATGGACGTGAAAATCGCCTTCCTTAACGATTTCGTGCAGGAAGAGATCTATATGGATCAACCGGAGGGTTTCACATATGTTGGAGAATAGCATAAGGTCTGCCGTCTCCAAAGGTCCATCTATGGCATCAAACAAGCTTCCCGAAGCTGGAACATACATTTTGATGAAGTCATACGGGGATATGATTTCTTCAAGAACGAGTTTGATCCTTGGGTATACAAGAAGATCAATGGGAGCTCAGTTGCGTACCTTGTGCTTCACGTGGATGACATCTTGCTTACTGGGAATGATGCCAAGATGTTGGGTAACACTAAAGCATGGTTGTCAACTCAATTTTCCATGAAGGATATGAGGCTTCCTACATCATTGGCATCAAGATCTATAAGGATACATCTAGATCGATGTTGGGTATGACCCAATCCTCGTATATTGAGAAGGTCTGCAAGAGATTCAAGATGGAAAATTCAAAACGATGATTCCTTCCTATGAGGCATGGAATTAAGCTATCCAATAAGCAGTCTCCTAAGACCGATGAGGAGCTTAAACGGATGTCGAACATCCCCTATGCTTCAGTCGTAGGCAGCATTCAGTACGTTGTCCAGTGCACTAGGCCCGAGTTGTTTTCGCTTTGAGCATAACGAGTCGATATCAAGCATGCAGAGAGGCACACTGGAGTATGGTCAAGACCATAATCAAGTACTTGATAAGGACTCAGGATATGTTCTTGATTTAGGAGGTGGAGAATTGATATTGGAAGGCTATAGCGACGCTAGCTTCCAAGCGGACGACGACAATGCCAAGTCCCAGTCTGGTTTTGTGTTCAAACTAAATGGTGGCGTGGTTTCTTGAAAACATTCCAAGAAGGGTACCACGACGGATTCCACCACAGAGTCTGAATACATAGATAGCGACTTCGGAAGCTGCTAAGGAAGCGTTTTGGATGAAGAACTACATCTAAGAGTTGGGTGTAGTGCCTAGCATTGCTGAGCCAGTGATTATCTTCTGCAATAATAACGGGGCGATAGCAAAAGCAAAGGAACCAAGATCTCATCACCGATTCAAGCATATTCTTGGACGCTACCATATGCTCATAGAGATGCTTAGTAGAGGGGACGTTCAGATGGACTAATCCAGCTCGACAGAAAACATTATGGATCCACTTACTAAGCCTGTACCGCAAATTTCCCATACTCATCATCTGGATAAGATGGGTTTGACGTTAATGGGGTGATTGACTTTAGGTCAAGTGGGAAATTGTTAGAATAGGTGACCAAAAACCCAATTAGATTGGCCTTTATGTAATCTATTTTACAACTTGATGTATAGTAATATTATATAATGAATAAAATGAGTATTCGTTACCATTGGTATTGTCTTTGTTGTGCTCATTCTTGTATGTTAATGACTATTCACATATATCACAACAAAGCCCACAGACCACGTTAACAACTCATGCAGTTAGGCCACGCATTGAATGGTGGTTATGAAACCAACTGATAGAGGGTTGGGTCTAAAATATTCCAAGTCGAGGACCTCGAGATAGGGCATCAAAGTCTTATTGAGACTTTCACTAAGAGTCGTATTCATTGGATGAGTGTCGTGTGTCATCGGCGACAGATGTGGGATGTCCATATGATCTTAGTCGACTGGGGTTGAGCCGATTGAGATGACTCGCGGGGATTGTCATATGGAAGCCTTGGAGGCTTGGTCGGTACGACTGGAGTTCCCCAATTTCGATAGTACGGGAGTAGTCCTTAGACTTGAGGAACCACGGCAGTTACGTGCACACAATGACCATATATTGGATCTGACGAGAGGTGATCATGTCGAGAACATGTTCATTATAAGCCTTGTCCAGTTCAGTCAGAATGCGTAATAAGGATGGTGGGTTTCAAGAAGAGGATCTGTACCTTGTCAGTATGTGACAGAGGTATCTCCTATGCATTCGGAGACACGTTCATGCTGCTTAAGCTGTGGCTACAGTGGTTGATCGAGCAAGAAAAGGTTTCCCACGTCGGTGCAATGAGGTATACGTAGTCTTGAGTCTTAAGCATAACTGCTTAATCAAGGATGGGAACCAGAAAACGGTAGACGCACGGACCATACCCGTACGAAATCAGGAGCCTAAATATTCACGCCAACAATCACCTAGTCTCTAGTGCCATGGACCGTTGCTACACGGCCACCATAGATAACGGGCTTTTGTTGGACACAAGTCTAAGTCTAGCTGAGGGTGAACCTAAAGAGTCACACACAAATCACCGAGGAGGTGAAGGAATTGACTTTGAGTCAATTCTGGAATATGATAAATAATTAGATTATTTTTGGAAAGGTTCATTGGATGGACGTGTTGATATTATACCGGGCCCATGATTAATTGATAGATAAGATTTATCAATTAAAGGGACATTATGAGCTTGGATATTTTAATTTGGATTAAAAGACCAATCGACTTTATTTGATTGGACTTTGAATTAAATTAGATTTAATTCTTGGGGTTGCTATATTTGGATTACTATGAAGCCCAACCTATTAAATATTGCCCAAGAGAGATGTTAATTTCACTTTTGGAATTAGGAGGAGTTGGGATCCTCCCATATGTAGATGGTTGATTTTTAGCTCCCCTTTTTGGAGCACAAAAATCGACCATGAGTCCGTGTTGTATGGTTGACTTGTTCCTTTTTGAAAAGGAACAAATCAAATCCAATCAAGCCTCCTTTACTTGGTATGATTTGATCATACCCTGTAAAGTGGTAGGCTTGATTGAAGATTGGTGGATAACTGATTGGAATGTATCTAGACATCCTTTGGATGAACCTAGACACATTCCATTCATTACATTAATGATGTATATATATGTATACATACATTCACTAACAAGAAGAAGACAATAATCATCTTTTTACTAGGAAAAAGAAGAATACAATCTTACATCTCTCTCTCACTCGGCCGCCCCTACTACTCTCTCCCTTTTGCTTTGTTGCTTCATTGATCTAGGATTAGTTGAAGAGCAAAGCTAGATCAAGGAGGATACACTAATCAATAGTGCAATCCTCTTTTCGATCTCATCTTCCTAGGTCCGTTTGAATATTTAGTGAACGTGTGACACCTTGAAAGGGAACAACGCTAGTAGCGGTCCACGAAAGATAACTACAAAGGTAACCATGATTTAGTTACATGTATTATTTATGGTAGTCTATGTGCCCTATATGATGTATATTTTATTGTTATCATATTTTACATCGAACGCCCGGTTGAGCACCCAAGGGTACACCCTTTGGAAAATTGTATTATTGCGTTTTAAATATCGTTATTTCGCGCTCTTGCATTCTGCTCGCGCTCCCAGCGGATCCGCTTGTCCTTCAACACTCTTCTGACATCCTTCAGAGAATTATCTATCTCATTGTGGGACTTGAATATCCTTGATTGACTTCCTATGATCGGATTCCTTTACGACGAAGTCGTCCCAAGTGTCAAGTAGCTTGACCGTGCTGCCAAGATGGGACACAAATTTGTGCCTCGATTTTGCATATTCTTGCTCTATGCTTATCATTGCTTCAAGGAAGTAGTTACAATGGTGAACCTTCTCAAATCCCTACCGAAAGTGGATCAAGTTTTGGTTTAAGAGAGTCACGCACTACTGCGAGCTCCATCCATGTAAAGAGAAAAAGGCATTTTGTCCTAAGTCGACTGATAACCCTTTTGGAACCTTTGGAGTACATGGCAAGTGGTCCACTGCGGATGAGCCATTTGGTGTTGAAAGAAGCTTAAAGGAAGAAACATTAATGGCAGCGTACTTGGTGTGTTGGCTTAGCAAGTTTTCTCTTCCCACTCAGGATGTTGGTTCAATATGTCCATGTACTTTCAATGTGGTGAGTGTCAGGGCAGCTGGTCGAAAGGTTGGTCCTATTGTACCTATCTTGGCTAGCATTTGCAAAGGTTTGAACAAGATTTCTAACTCCCCAAGGCCAACTCGCGTGCATTCTCCAGTTATGATTCACTTAATTTATAGTTGGATAGGTTATTATTTCAAGACTCACCACCAAATTTTGCAAGGTGTTCGTAGGCCTAGAATGACGCTTTTCTCAAGCGAAGGACGTGCAAAATACTATGATCCACAAGAAGTGAGAAAACGACTTCATAGAGGTAACTTTATCTCTTGGACTTGCAACACGATTATGAACGACAAGGATTTCTCGTTTATAGATGACGGGCATGCTAAAGAATTTGACGAAACTTATTTGATGACCATCCATTGAAATTATCTTCCTTTGCGGCAAGGCGATCATTGTTGTTGAGCCCTATAGCACCCACTGATTCAGCCGTTAATTTACTTCCTTCCAAAAAGTGCCGAGAATTCATTCACAAGACGTTCCCAAGGCCTCTTTGGAAAGTGAAACTCATTATTGGTGTTTGTGCATCTCGTCCAAGATCATGAAGGTGTGGTTCCCTTCTATGCCCCCAAATGTAAAGAATTCTCCTATGAGGCGTAGAAAAATGTGGTGGGCAGAGATTTGTGGTGGCTATCTTGAACAAAATGTGGCAACGTTTCTTGTTTCAAATTCAAGTAAGGTTTCTCCCAAAGACAAACATTGTGGTAAAGGAATTGTCGAGGATCAACCTCGTGAACATGTTATTTCTGTTCCTCGCAAGTGTAATCCTCAAGTTGTTTGAACACCTTGAAGTAAGATGAAAAGTGCTTCTCATCCCTTGGAAGCAAGTGGAAGTAGCAACCCCAGTCATTATTGAAAGAAACCGAAGAGGGATCTCAACCATTCAAAGCCAACAAACATTGATGCTGGCAGTGACGTCTCAAGTCATGCACCACCGATGTTGACTTTGGTTAAGGAGGTTATTTTTTTCTATGTAACTTAGGTTGATGCATTGTTGCAGCTAGAAGATGAAGTCTTAGGCGCTGAAGATGATGAGATTTCTCAAGATACTCAAGGATCGACTTTGGGGCCCAACTTTTTTGCTACAACTCTTCCACTAGGAATGGGACTTAAGAGAAAACAACATTTTTGTCATGCCCAGGGTCAGTATTTGAAAGCAAGAGGTTCGTTCTTAATCACCAAAAAGAGTTCCTTCAATGTGGTGTGATCTTCTCGTGAAGATATCAAACACCCCAATTGACTTCATTTCATCAATCAAAGACAATGTTCACTTCGTTCTTGAATACATGAAGACTTTCCGAAGTTTGATATTTTAAAAGTGGAAGATTCATTGAAGGTGTTTTTTGCCGAGGTTGCTGATTACAATGAAGTAAGATCATCGCCTTCTGACAAGTTGTCTGATAGCCTTCTTGAGTGACAGTTAAAAAAAACAACAATCATCTCCAAGATGCCCGAGTTAAAGAAAGTGAAGAGGTTTCTAAAATCCAATCCACTATGGACGAGTTGGGGCGCGTTGAGAAAGGGAATGTAGATTCGAAGCAACAACAAACGAATGTGTACCACTTTAAAGGGGAAAAAACAACTTCTTCATAGCGCTCAAGTTGAAGTTCACGAGACCGAAGAGGAAACTGCAACGTTAGAGAATACCACCCCACTCAACGACGAAGTGGTTGAGAGTTTGGGGACTTCAGAAACAAATGTGGAAGCCCTCAAGGAAAAGTTGAAGAACTTGAGTCCCTTTGCCTGAGATTTGTTTAGGACCTTTTATCTTGTAACATTTGATTCCTTTTTCTTTTGTTCTACGTCATGAACCTCGATGTTTCCTTTTGAGATTACATCTTAGAAGTTTCTTTTTCTTTCTATCTTGCAATCTTTGAGCGTAGGGCTTGGAGTAAGTAAAAGATGACTTTGAACTTCCCGGATCTTGCATCTGATGGTTCCTTCAATAAATTATTTTAGTTGGTCCACCAGAATGAATCTATCAGATGAAAGTTGAAGCTCTTTAGTGCACTTATCCTTCTCAGTATAATGTTGTTTTGTGGATGCCTCTGTTTTATCATGAGCCTCAACTTGTCCCCCCTGATATGGCTTGTGTTAACATCATCTAGCTTGTTGATCAACCTAGCAATTTGAGAATCTTGCTCTTGGACATGCTTTGTAAGCCCTTCAATGACTCTTGTCAGACTTGCAATTTACTCTTTTATAGTTGTAGTAACTATGACCAAAGTCACATTCGTTGTAAAGGAGTAGTTAGACACAGAGCGAGGAGAGAACGGAGGAAATCTTTCACCATCATATTCACTTGCATGGCTAGGTACGATTTAAGTCTTTTTGGGTAGACTCAATGGCAAGAGTAATCTAGAAAGATTCACTAAGTTTCTTCAACATGCTCCTCGTAGTAACACCGATACTCTTCGTACTAGAACTTTAAGACTCTGATACAGAGAGTTTGGAATTCACCGTCTTCACAGCTTTTCCTTGAATATATCCATTTAAGTACTTCAGACTTTGATAAAGGGAAGAGATGAGAGGTAGAGATGTCCCACTAGGCATGCCAAAATTTGTAACACGAATTTCGTGTTCCTGATTTATTCAAACAAGAAAATACTACAAATGATATTCTTGATTTTGATTGAATATCTGGGGAAACAAAATCTCTATTTGTAACCTCCGATTCTTCACTTCAAGAAGGCGATCTTTGATCTTGGCAACTTCGGAGGTGGAACTTGATGTTTGATCTCCATCGATGTTGACTTTGATCCTTAAATAACGTTAATTCAGGGATCTTCTGACTTATTCATAAATTGAACGCTATAAACTTGAAATATTTGACTTGGACTTGAATATTTTTTGGTGGATTTAAAGCTTTGATCTTCCGCCAAGCTGGACTTGTGTCTTGATAACATTAATTTCCAGGACTTTCGACTGCTTCTCGAATCAAATGTTAAATTTGGATGATTTGCACGAGGAACGCCTTGATTTTTACCTTGAACGTTGTGGACCTTCCCCATTTGCGCTTGAGAGGATTTTGAGACTTTTTTTGAATGCTCTTTTGCTTGTGTCTTCACTTGTATCATCGATTGTGCCTTTTTTTTTTTTAACGCAATTTTGTTTCTTTTTTTAGTTTTTTTGTTTTTGTTTTCCATCCGAAGTTAATCTACAGCTAAAGAAGATTTTAAGATCCACAGTATAAATTTATTGGCAAATTAATTTAATCCCATTTGAAACTAAGGCTCACTTGTCTGCATCCATGTGACATGTCATTTGATTACTAAATGCCTTATTTGGGAATGTTTGACCAAGTCTTTGATCTATCTTGTCTGTTCTTTGATTGTACTTTCTTTTACTTAACTGTTTTTCATTTCTTATGTTGCTTAACTTGTATTTTAATTCTTTGCCGTTTGTCTATCTTTGTAAGAAAGAAAATATCCTTGGAGGATGTTTGTCGCTTTAAGGCTGCTCGCGAGAATCCCTCAAGGAATTCCTCATGCTTGCCCTTCTCCTCCTCCTTTGGGTAGCAAGAATCCAGGGAGAGGCAAGGTTCTAGTCCTCAAGGGGTGCAAGACGCTTTTGGTAGTCAGCGTTCTCCATCCCCAATTGATGGGGGGAAGTGGTTCCAAACGCTCCTGCAAATGTCTTTTCCGATGCTTCTCATCATGGTGCTGGGAAATGTTTTATCACTTATGCAACTAACCAACGTGAGAGAGTGTTTTCATACTGAGATGCGGCTGATGTTCAATTGGCTTGGGAGAAGCTTCACTCAGTCATCAATGATTTTGACATTCCAAATTTTTGGATCTTTTTTATTATAGGTTTGTGAACACGCTATGTGGGGAGTCTGCTAGGGTATACCCAGTTACTTTTTTTTCATTTTAACTTTCTATTTTTGTTTTTCTTTGTTGTGGCTTAACGTTTTCTTCCTATGTGTTTTGCAGGTTAACACTTTGGCGGAGGTAGCTCACAAGCGCTCCAAGAAGTATCGAGGTGAGGTGAGTCGTTTGTCTTTAGCTGTAGCCGAGGCGAATAAGGCTAAAGGGTGTTTGGAGGGTGAGCTAGAAGATTCATTTTCTTGGGGTAGGAACTTCGGGAATTGCTCAACAAGGAGGTGGTGTCAGGTTCCAAGTTCATTAAGTTCGAGGCGGGGAAGATGTACTTGGATGCGTGATGGTCGAATTCAAGAAAACAGTTTGAGAATTCCGGTGAACTCGAACAGGTAGCCCTTGTGAAGGCCGAGGACTTATATGATCAAACTATTCGCGATGTCAGGCATCCTTCAGTCTTGTAGGAGTTTCCCAAGGGAGGATTTCATGATTCTTGATCCGTCCATAGCCGAATCGGGGAGATCCAAAGATGGGGGTGAAGCCACAATTACTCAGCCTCCGAGTAGAGATGTTGATGTTCCACAAGCCACTTTTGTGTAGGAGATTGCTCCCGATGAAAGCGGGCATAAAGTCTTAAGTTATCTTAGGCAATGTTTTTTTTATGGGAAAAGGGTATAATATTATTGATCCAAAGAAGCAACGTCAAAGGCAACAAAAGGAAGTAAAGCATCTAGGGTGAGACCAAAAGCTCATCACCTTGCAACTCGAGCTAATGAATGAGCCATCAAATTCGACATTCTACGAACAAAACTAAAAGAAGAGAAGGAGCTAAACTAGCATAACAAGGAGTATCACGGACTAGATTACCAAGCTCCCTACGGTCGCTCACGAATCGTTGAAATCGGGGATGAATGATTGACAGTCTCCTTCTATAACCACACTAGTCTAGCGCGTGTAGGACCATCATCCAAACTGCCTCACGAGACATCGAGCCGCTACCACTTCAACTGGCACACTGTGGGGTGCCCTGTCCGTTGCCCAAGCCACCACCTAGCCGCGCCAGCACTCTAATCCCCACTTCCGAACCCCATGAAATAAAATTGCATCAAAATTCACCTTAATGGTGCTATAGGCTGGTCCATCTATCCATGCGGCCATGGCTATAGGCAGGCCTTTAAGGGGCCGACTAAGTTGTCTCAACGCCTCAGAAAACCCCTTGGCCTAAACCACGATCTCATCAGCCTGGATTCATGCACCCTCCATCATCACCTGATTTCGGTTCCACCACACAAACCAATCCAGGGTGAGAAAGAGGGCTAACTCTTCCTTCAGGAGGGCCTACGCCACCGTTCCTTCCAACAACGACACGACCATCCATCGCAGTTGTGAAAAAGCCCACACTTGTTTCGAACACGGGCAAAGTAGAAACACATGCTTTAGGTCTTTGGGCTTCATCCATAGAGAGCACACACAAAAATAACCCCCAACACACGTTTGGTCAAGTTGTGCCCACTCGGTAGCATATTCGCGCAGACCCTGCACGCAAAGAGCCGGCTTTGAGGAGCCACCAGCATGTGCCACAAAGCTTTCCACTAGGCCTGTTGTGTCAACATTATATCTGAATACCTGTTGGTAGTAGGAGCAAAAGGAGCTGAGATCAGCGCATGATAAGTGCTCTGCACAAAATAGTACCTAGCCTATGAATAGCGCTACCGCCACTAATCAGCCTTGTCTGCCCAACCAAGCAGAATGGAGAGGATAACCTCCCCGTCCACCATTTGGAAGAGCCGTTTGAGGATCTTAACAACCCAATCACTAATCTCCAGATCAATGAAGGTTGTAACTCATGCCTCTTTGAGCCCTGGGGGGCAGCTTTGAAACTTAGAAGGTGGAACACCGTGGAAGCTATGAATCCTGGCAAATCTGCACTAAGTGGCCCCCACCAAGTCTCTAGCACAGCCCCTGTCGCACCACGTCCCGCGTACAGAAGATCGATCACCAAGTAGCCAATGGTCCGCTACCAATCAGACACTCCAAGAGGTCCAACCGCGGGTAATATTTGGCCTTAAGGACCCTAGCAACAGGAGAGGTCGGTCTCCTATGAAACCTCCAAACCTGCTTGCCCAATATTACCAAGTTGAAGAGCTTCAAGTCCCGAAACTCGAGGCCCCTTTCTAGCTTACGGTGGCACATCCGTCTCCAGCTTACCCAATGGGTTCGATGTGTGTCGTTATGCTAAAACAAGTTGGCCAACGTTAAAGCCAAAACAAAAAGAAAATTAGTTTTCTGATTGGGGAAAACAAAAAGGCAAAATGGAGGAAAATTCTCTCATCTTTCTCTCACACAATACACACTTTTCACACACTAACACACATGCATACAAGGTTTTCTCTAAGTAGGAGGTGTTGATGATGGTGATATGCTGGATAGGTCGGTGGGGGTGAAGGAGAACTGGTAGTTAGATCGGAGGATGATGCCACTATGGAGAAATTACGATGTGATTTCAATTTTAACTAGTTTTATGACTTAGCTACCATAGTTTTGGATCAAGGTGATGTTAATGCCATGGAATCCTTAAAGAATTGAAGATCAAGAGGATGGAATCTGTTAGGGGTGCAAATATGAGTGAAGCACCACGTTCGAGAGTGTTACGTCCAATTATTAAGCATATTGCCACGCCATAGCGAAAGCTGCCACCACCATTGATGTGTTTGCCTAGGAGACATGTTCCTATGATGCAAAATGATGTTACTCATGGCTTGCAAGAGGTAGAAGACTCTGTTGGTAGGGTTGGGAAGGAAAAACTATTTTGGTACATAGTTCATTTTAGGGTTTGGATGAATTTATACTTGATGATGATGTTGAAATTAGAGAATGTTCTACTACTCGGGGTCCTAATACATGCAACCCCCATGTGGATGTTCCATGATACAAGCAGGCGTATGGTATACTAGTGGTCTAAATAGAAGAGATCATTAGGCGGTGGTGATGACACTTGTGACAGAATTTCGATTGTATTTTTTTGGTATCCTTAAAACACGGGTTACACAAGCTAACTTCAGTTGTATTAAGGTACGATTACTTCATAATTGGAATTGGTGTATTGATTATGATGTGCCAGGTAGTAGAATTTGAATTGCTTGGAATAATACTGAATTGGCTATTGAGATCTTAAAAGTCGGAGTTCAGTATGTACATTGTAGAGTTACCAATAGTGTTTACATGTTTCTTGTTATATCACTATGGTTCATGGTGCTAATGATGTAATGTCTTGCCGAGATTTATGGGTTACATGGAATACTTTATTCTTGCATGTTGTTGATAATCCTGGGCTTGTTATGGGAGATTTTAATACTATTCTTGATATGAGTGAAGTATGTAGTATCTCCAGAGACATAAGATTAGCGATGGAGGAGTTTAATGAGTGTATAATGATGACTGACTTATTGCATCTTTCGGTGCAAGGTGCTTGATACACTTGGCACAATTAGAGTGAGGGAGGTCCTAGTGTATGGAAGAGGTTGGATTGAGCTCTTGTTAATGATGAGTGGATTAACAGGTGGTCGAATACATCGATTACTAGTACAACTCCCTGAACTTCAGATTCATTTTGCTTTGGAGTTACATGGGAGTGATGTTTGAATAGAGCTCACATATTTCGGTTTGATAACTATTTTGCTCGATCCCATGGTTTTCTTGCTAAAGTGGCGAATATATGGCAACATCAAATACATGGTACAACAATGTAATCAGTCACAAGAAAGCTAAAATTATTGAAACATGTGTTTCGATCAATGTGAAAGGAGAAAGGTGATCTTGCAACAAATGTTAAACTTGCGATCGAAATCTTGGCTATTGTGCAAGATCCTTTGATACATTCTCGACATCATACCTTCTCATTCAATTGGAGCATTTTGTGCAAACTGTGTTAGAATAGGTGACCAGAAAGCCAATAGGTGTTGCGTTTTTGTAACTTATTTGACAACTTGATGTTAGAATAGGTGACCAGAAAGCCAATAGGTTTGGCGATTTGTAACCTATTATACAACTCAATGTAATTGTAATATTATTATGTGATGAATAAAGTGAGTGTTCGTCACTATTGGTACCTACTTTGTTGTACTCACTTTACATTTGTTAAAACGGCGTTTAACTTATATCACAACAAAGCCCACAGACCATGGATAACAACTCATACAGTTGGGCCACGCATTGGATGGTGGTCATGAAACCAACTGATTAAGAGTTGGGTCTGAAACGTTCCAAGTCGAGGACCTCGAGACAGGGCATCAAGAGTCCTATTGAGACTTGCGTCAAGAGTCGTGTTCATTGAATGAGTGCCGTGTTTCATCGGCGACAGGCGTGGGACGCCTACACGATCTTGATGGGTTGATCGACTGGGGTCGAGCCGACTGGACTGACTCGCGGGGATCATCATATGGAAGCCTTGGAGGCTTGGTCGGTATGATTGGTTTTCCCCGGTTCTGATACTACGGGAGTAATCCTCAGACTTGAGGAATCATGGCAGTCGCGTGCACAGGACGGCTGTATCTTGGATCTGGCGAGAGGTAATCATTCTGTAAGATGATTATCATAAGCCTTGTCCAGTGCAGTCGGAATGTGTAGCGAGGATGGTAGATTAAGAAGAGGATCCGTCCCCTGCCAGTATGTGACAGAGGTATCTCCTATGCACTCGGAGACACGTTCATGCTGTTTTGAAGCTGTGCCACAGTGGTTGGTCGAACAGGGAATGGTTTCCTGTGTCGACGCAATGAAGCATACGTGGTCTCGAGTATTAAGCATAGATGCCTAGTCAAAGGATGGGCACCGACGCCCAATTCCATACCCTAGACTAAGGCCGGGAGACGGTAGACGGAAGGATCGTACCCATACGGAATCGGCGCCTAATGTTCACGCCAATCACCTAGTCTCTAGTGCCATGGACCGTTGCTAGACGGCCACCAATGGTAACGGGCCCTTGTGGGACACGGGCCCAAGTCTAGCTGAGGGTGAACCTAAAGGGTCACACACAAATCACCGAGGAGGTTGAGAGATCGACTTGGAGTCAATCTCGAAGGATAAAATAAGTAATTGGATTACTTAAGGGAAAGTCCATTGGATGGACGGGCCGATATTGTATCGGGCTTTCATTTAATCGGTAAATTGGATTTTCGATTAAATATGAAAAGTTGAGACGTTGAGACGTTGGATCTTTTAATTGGATTAAAAGATCAACGGGAATAATTTAAGTGGACATTAAATTGGATTTAATATTGGGTTCGTCGTAATTGGATTACGATAAAAACCCGGTCCGTTAAATTATACCCGAGAGGAGAAATAATTCCTAATTTGGAATAGGAAGAAGTTGGACTTCTTCCCTTAATTAAACATGGCCGACATGCTCCCTTGGAGGAAGCAAAATCAGCCATGTTGCATGCTAGGTGGTATGTTGACTTATCTCTTTTGGAAAGAGACAAATCAACTCCAATCAAGCTCTTCCCTTTTGGTATGATTTGATCATACCATAAATTTTGGTAGGCTTGATTGAAGAATTGATGGTGATTGATCAGAATGAATCTAGACATCCTTGGATGAACCTAGACACATTCCAATAATCACATTAATTATGTATATATATTAGAATATACAACACCAAGCAAAAGTGATTCATTATTCATCTTTTTCTAGGAAAAAGAGAAGACAAAAATCCTCTCCTCTCTCTCAATTTTTGTGCTCTCTCCCTCTCTTACACTTTTGGTCTTCACTTGATTTTGAATCAAGAAGAAGAAACAAAGTATGTTTAAGAGAACACTAATTCATAGTGTTCTTCTCTTAAACCGATTCCTTCTAAACCCGTTCTTTTCTAGCAAGAAGAACGTGAGTTTCTTCCGGTGTGGTGTGGATCACCTTTGGAGAATCCATACGTTTGGATTTTCGTGAGCATTCCGGAGAAGGAACAACGCAAGTAGCCGGGAGCATACGCTAAACAATCAAAGGTAACGGTTTGTTACGCTTTAATTGATTTCATTTATATATCTATGCCCTATGTGCTTAAATATATGTTTTAATATTTACACATCCTACATCGAACGCCCGGTTGAGCACCAAGGGTACACCCCTTGGGATCCGTTTATTTAAATCGGTTTTAAATTTACGCACAATTTCTCGCATTTCTCGCTTCCGCTCGTGCTCCCGGGCGGACCCGCTTGTCCTTCACTTGATGTAATGTAATATTATGTAATGAATAAAATGAGTATTCATTACCATTGGTACCTTTTTTGTTGTGCTCATTTTCCATATGTTAAAATGGTATTTTACATATATCGCAACAAAGTCCACAGAGCTCGATTAACTCCTCATGCAGTTGGGCCACGCATTGGATGATGGTCATGAAACCAACTGATAAAGAGTTGGTTCTGAAATGTTCCAAGTCGAGGACCTCGAGACAGGGCATCGAGAGTCCTATAGAGACTTGCACCAAGAGTCATATTTATTGAATGAGTGCCGTGTTTCATTGGCGACGGGCGTGGGATGCCTATACAATCTTGGTGGGTTGATCGACTGGGGTCGAGCCGACTGAACTGACTCGCGGGGGAGGCACACTGGAGTGCGGTCAAGACTATCCTAAAGTACCTGAAAAGGACTAAGGACACGTTCTTGATCTACGGTGGTGGAGAATTGATACTGGAAGGCTATACCTGGATTAGAGAGGAGTTGTGGGCACTCCCTCTTCCAATGTCCCTTTCCTTGGTAATGCATCCAGACATCATTTTCCTTGGACCTCTGAGAACCACGCGCCTTCCCTTTCCCTTTGCCCATTCCCATCGGGACAACAGGAGTGCCTCGAGCGCGAGCAGGGGCCGCAACCATCGTCCCTTTTCCCTTCTTCCTCTTCCAGCGTCTGACCCTCTTGCCATTCGCCTTGGAGGTCGAAGCCTCTCCTATCAATACCGCGGCGCCGACTTGTGGGTCGTCGCCTCGTATTGCACCAACATGTTGATCAACTCATGAATGGACTTCTCAAGTCCATTCATGTTATAATTTACAACAAACGGGACATAGGATGGAGGAAGTGATTGGAGGATCACGTCAATGTACGTGTCATTGTTAAGCCCAACTTTAAGGTCCTCGAGCTTCTCCACTAGGGAAAGCATCTTGACCCCATGACTTTGTAGATGATCCTTCAGCCAGCTTGCTGACAAAGAATGCTTTTTGTAGCGACATATCTAATATGCCTGTCCGGCACCGCATAAACCTCGTTCATGCGGAGCATTATGGCGGAGATGTTGTCCAGCCGCTCATATTGCTTCTGGATGTCATTAGACATCGAAGCCAATATGATACTGCACACTTTCCGGTTGTCCTCATGTCATTTCTCGAACGTCAAACGTTTTTCTGGCG
Organism: Sesamum alatum; assembly: GCA_034509735.1. Lineage (NCBI taxonomy): Eukaryota > Viridiplantae > Streptophyta > Magnoliopsida > Lamiales > Pedaliaceae > Sesamum > Sesamum alatum. The sequence continues at coordinate 33,781,902 of JACGWO010000001.1, read as the reverse complement.
TGGACCCCCCCGGTAAGTCGCTCGCGGCGGCTTGTCCAAGACGTAACCTTATTTCTCGAAATCGTGGACAATCGTCAGGTTTCTCAGCCAGTCCGAGTAGTTCGTTCCATTAAAGTTATTAGTCTCAAGTACCATGGTCAACGGATTCTTAGACATATCTACATTTATAAAATGTAAAGCAGAAATCAGCAGATGATGGTAATATTATCATTCAAGTTGAAGACATGGTCTTTTAGTCTTTAACCCTCCCACTATTTATATGAAAGTCCACCACTCTCAAGTGGAGTTTTGGGAAACTATTTCCTAGTGGGCTTGGGATCTACAAGAGTGATCTCCATGCCCCGCTTTTACGATTCACATGAAGAAAACCTCATAGGGGATATCCAATATCATTCTCATCCAATGAGATTTCCAAGATATTTTGCCTCATCTATTCGCATGGTTTCGAGGACTCCAAGCGAACCATGTGTTAGAATAGGTGACCAGAAAGCCAATAGGTTTGGCGTTTTGTAACCTATTTGACAACTTGATGTAATGTAATATTATGTAATGAATAAAATGAGTATTCGTTACCAATGGTACATTCTTTGTTGCGCTATTTACATATGCTAAAATGGTGTTTTACTTATATCGCAACAAAGCCCACAGACCACCATTAACAACTCATGCAGTTGGGCCATGCATTGGATGGTGTTCATGAAACCAATTGATTAAGAGTTGGATCTTAAACGTTCCAAGTCGAGGACCTCGAGGCAGGGCATCGAGAGTCCTATAGAGACTTGCATCAAGAGTCGTGTTCATTGGATGAGTGTCGTGTTTCATCGGCGACAGGCGTGGGATGCAAAAAAATTTAAAAAATTCAGAAAATTATCAGAAAAATTTTAAAATTACAAAAAATGACATAAAATTGTAAAGAAAAATTTTCAGATTTTCAGATTTTCAGATTCTGGAATTTTTTCAAATTTTCAGATTTTCAGATTTTGAAATTTTAAATAATAAAATTTTTAGATTTTTAAAATAGAATTTTTTTTGAAAATTTTACAGAAAATTAACCACAAAACTAATATTTACAAACTTAACCACAATTGTAATATTTACATGCATTTTCAGAATTACACAAAAAAGAAAATACAACATAATTACAATAATTACAGAAAATACAACATAATTACAAAAATTAATAGGAATTACAGAAAATTCACATAAGATACAACAAATACAGAATATTCACATAATTACCATTCCTAATTTTCAGAATATTATAGAAAATTCCCATAATATACAAAAATTACAAATAAATCCCCTAACTATACAAAAATTACAAATAAATCTCCTAACTATACAAAAATTACAAAAAATCCCAATCATTACATACAAAAATCCCAATCATTACATACAAAAAATGACAACAAAATCCCAATCATTATATACAAAAATTATACTAAAATCCGAAATGTACATGAAAAAGGGGGTTTTGGGAATCCCTACTTGGTATATCAAACGGTGGGCGTCGGTGGCGAGGGATGGAGGCGGCAGACGGCGAGAGAGAGAGGCGAACAGCGACAGAGAGAGAGGCGGAGACGAGACAGAGAGAGAGGCGGAGACGAGACAGAGAGAGAGAGCCAGACGACGACAGAGAGAGAGGCGGACGGCGACACAGAGAGAGGATCGGACAAAGAGAGAGAGAGAGAGAGAGAGCAGACTTTAGAGAGAGGGAGGGGGAGAGGAAAAAGTGAGAAAAAATTAGCCAAGGGACCAATTTATATAACTTTTTGGAACAGTCATTATTTTGTGTGACAGTTCCTATGACCGGTCCAACTCAACAAAACGACGTCGTTTTCGCTTTAATATGACGTCGTTTTAATATCTTGTATTGATGTTGACCTAATTAGGAACGGTCATTTAATAGTATTACAGTTCCACTGACCGTTCCTAACGACGGTCGTTCCTGAATTACAAGATATCGTTCCTATATATGAATATCAAATACATAGTATTTGGAATTGTACTAATAGGAACGGTCATTCAATAGAAAATTGTTCCCACTACCGTTCCTAAATAAAGAAACGGTGTCGTTTGCAGTCATGCACGTAGTAACCGTTCCTATTTCCATATAAAATCATTCCTATATGTATTGCAATTATTTTTTAATCTTCTTAGATAATAAATATAAATTAAGAAAAACACGTTCAGAACACCTATCTGATTGAATAAACACATACGATTGGATGTTCAAGAAATTGAAAATATATAGTAATTTCAAAAAAATAGATACACGTTCATAATATGAAGTATATTTGTAAATTTATGTTTGTTCGTATTTCACAGATGTAACTAGCATCCTATATTGTTGTACTGCACGGCATAATCAGACCGTTAGATATGATATTACACACAAAAGAATACATTATATGTTGTTTTGAAATATTTTGGTGTGCAGATCTCGAGGTATCGTATCCGGTCAGTATTCAACTATACAAAAACAGATGCATCTTTAAATCCGAGATGCTAATTGAAAATCAGACCGTTGGACATCAATTCATATCCATAACCTTGTATGTGTTAAAAAATGGTGTTGATTCGGCTGACGGATGTTGAGATTCGGACAAATTTGTTGGAATTGTAATACTAGGAACGGTCACCTAATAGACAAGGTGTTCCCAATACCGTTCCTAATGGAGAGGACGATGTCGTTTTAGTGGACGCATGTATATACCATTCCTATTAACATTTGGAATGGTCGTGTATAAAATGACAGTTCCAATAGTTGAATTTCCCACCAATTTTTCATTGGGCGCCAAAACGAAATATTGGACTTCAGTTTGGAACGGTCGTTAGTTTTCACTTACCGTTCCTAATTCAAATTTCCCTCATTTTTTTGATTAGCCGCCATATTTGAAATATTGTACCTCAAATAGGAACGGTACCGATAAAATTAGACCGTTCCTAATTCAAATTTTTCTTATTTTTTTTAATTAGCCGCCATATTTGAAATATTGTACCCCAAATAGGAACGGTCCTATTAAAGTTTGACCGTTCCTAATTCAAATTTCCCTCAATCTTTTTTGTTTGGCATTTATTCAAATAGTTGTACCTGTATTAGGAACGGTGGTTAGAATAAAATATCCGTTCCTATTTTTAAAATTTATTATGATTTGTTAGAATAATCAAAATACATCTATCGAATACAATTTTTACAATAACTATAATAAAAAAATTACAAAATTTTTTTGGAAAATTCAATAAGTCTCTTCATCGGACTCAGCCTCGTCAAAGCTATCTTCATCTTTATCTTCGGATTCACTGTCTAACGAGCGCGGTGACCCTGCTCCATGATCAACGACCAATTGTATTCCCGTTGGGGTTATGCAGTTCAAATGTTTGGTTATCTATTACAACATCTAGATTAGATACGACTTCATCCATATGATAAGCGACCTCGGTCCATCGCGAGTCATCGATTACTCTTCGAGCCTTGATTTTGCAAATAGCTTTCCAGTCGACTTTGTCCTTCTTCATGCTCGGGTAATCCGCGTAGTATACTTGTACTGCTTATTGTACCAGTATGAATGGTTCATTCTTTTCGTAGAGCTTTTTGAAGTTGACATCAACGACGTGATAACGAGGGTGTATCTTCATGCCTCTGATCGGATCGACCCAACGACAATTAAACAGTACAATGTGCATGTTCGGAATTAGTGGGCAATCTAGTTGAATTATCTCTTCCAAAATTCCATAGAAGTCAGAATCCGTGTCTGTATATGATGAGCTTTTGACACAAACACCACAATTCATTGTTGACTTCCCGACATTGTGACGTTCAGTGTGGAAATTGAAGCCATTGTCGAAGTAAGATGGGTATGTCGTCACTTTTGCTCTTGGCCCCCAATAATGCAACTTCAACAATTCCTTGTTTCTGTGATTAAATTCGGGTTTCACCTGCAATTAATGATATATATAGCAATTGAACCAATCATTACAAATTAATGAGCATATCGCATTTACAAGAAATCGATGATACTTACACGAGCCTTGAACCAACCCTTGAATTGTGGCACCACTAGTTGATCAATTATCGGGTCCTCCGAATTGTGTTGCTCGAACAGTTCATTCAGGAATGACCTGTTATAGTAAAACTGATATAAATATACATGTAATTGAAATTAAAATGATTCATACGAGATAATTACGTTTGTATAAGATACTTACTCGTAGTACGGTGCAACTACTTCATAATTACACAAGACGTATATCTCGATAGTATGAAGTTCCTCCCCGCTCAGCCATCTCTTCTTCGAGGCTCCACTTGCTCGGCTGGGTAATTGAAAATGGACCGAACTATTCGATCGTCGTTGCTCGTGAGATCATTGTTCCGATCGGGTCTGTTTCGCTTGCAGAGAATGTGCGGGTCGAAGTAGTGAGAGGAGAGAAGTCCGATTTCTTCGACAATATAAGCCTCTACAATTGACGCCTCGACGTGTGCTTTGTTTTTCACCTTTTTCTTCAAATCGCGTAGGAATCTATTCATATGACAATTTATTAAAATGAAAAAATAATAAATATTATTTAACAGTATTAATTATTTAATTACCTTTCAAATGGTTACATCCACCTGTATTGCACGGGGCCCCCAACGCGCGCCTCATATGGAAGGTGAACAATTAGATACTCCATTGAGTCGAAAAAGGAAGGAGGAAAAATTTTCTCGAGGTTGCACATGATGACGGCTACACTATCTTCCAATTCTTTTACCTTGGCCACATCTAGTGTTGTTGAGCATAGAATCTGGAATAGAAGGCTCACTTCCATCAAGGCCCCCACACGTGCTCTAGAAGCATTTCATGGAAAGCAATCGGAATCAATTTCTGCATGAATACATGACAATCATGGCTCTTCATTGCCGTGCATCCTCAACTCCTTCAGGTCGATGCAACGGGCCAAGTTAGAGGCATACCCATCAGGAAACCTAAGACAACGAATCCACTCATATATCTTCTTCTTTTGCTCCTTCGTCAGTGTATATACCGCCTTGGGCATCATGTTCGGTCTCCTTTCGTCCACCTCAAGCTTCGGCCGATTACATATGATCTTTAAATCCTTCCGTGCATTCAGATTGTCTTTCGTTTTTCCCTTGATGTCCATCACAGTATTGAATATATTATCGAACACATTCTTCTCAATATGCATGACATCAAGATTGTGTCATATCAGATGCGCCCCCCAGTATTCAAGCTCCCAAAATATGTTTTTTCTTTGTCCACTTATGGTTAACACCGTAGCCTTCCGGTTCACTCAACGGTTGTTCGACAGCCACACTAAATGCATCGACACGGGTTCGGATCTGTTCTCCAGTCAGCCTCGGACGTGCAACCTTCCTCTCCATTCTATTTTTAGTGAAGGATTTCTTGTTCCTGCGATAAGGATGAACCGGTGGTAGAAATTGCCTGTGGCAGTCACAATAGCATGCCTTCCGACCGTGTTGTAAATAGAATGCTCGTGTGTCCTCCATACAAACTGGACACCCCATAACACCGGCAGTACTCCATCCAGATGCCATACCATAAGCAGGAAGGTCGTTCAATGTCCACATCAATGCGACATGCATCATGAATGCCTGGTTTGTCGCAGTATTGTGCGTACGTACACCTGCATGCCATAAATTCTGCAACTCCTCGATCAACGGCTCCAAGTAGATATCGATAAGACGTTTGGGATTCGATGGGCCTGGGATCACCATTGTTAGGAACATATACTCAGACTTCATGCACATTTCCGGTGGGAGATTGTACGGTGTAAGTATCACGGGCCAACATGAGTAAGTTTTACCATACTGGCCATGCGGTGCAAACCCATCCGTGCACAACCCAAGTCTAACATTTCTCGGTTCAGCTGCAAAATCAGGATACGTCCGGTCAAAATGCTTCCAAGCCTCTACATCGGACGGATGACACATGGATCCTTCCTCCGTCCGATAGCTCACATGCCAAGTCATATGCTCTGTTGTGACCTCCGACGCATACAACCTCTGTAGTCGATGGGTAATCGGTAGATACCTAAGAATGGCATACGGGGACTTCTTGTGTTTAGGATTTCTGTCCCTGATGGGCTTGTACTAGCGTCTCCATAGAACTTGCAATATTCCAAAATCAATATCGTCCTTCCAGTACAACATGCAACTGTTTTTGCAAGCATCAATCTTCTGAACTGGTAAACCCAATTCTCTTATCAATTTCTTCGTATTGTAATAATCGGCGGGGAAAGTGTGATCGCGGGGGCATTATAGTATCAGCCCATTGGCAATAACCGATCATATGTATGCTCGGAAAAACCCCTTCGGCCTTGATATTCACCAAAGAGGCAATTGACGCCAACTGAGAGGTGGTGCAGCCATTCCACAAAGGTTGGTCCGCAGCATGAACTACATCAAAAAAACGATCTGACAAGCCAGACACATAATCATAGGGCCCAGAATCATAATATGAACTAGGACCCACATCAGATGGACAATACCGAGTACCATCATCAGTCGGTTCCTCCTGGTTGTACGAAGATCAAAATGACGGCCCGGCGGCATCGAATACCATCCTCTGCACCCAATCCATTTGAGCCGCATCACCCCAATGCGAACTACCCTCCTCCTGAACGGGTGGCGTTTGCTGCTGCTGCACAGGGGGCGCTGTCAATGCTTCAAAGTATTCCTGCACCCTCTCCTCACCATGTGAAGTCCAATTGTAATACTCTGGCATAAACCCTTTCATACACAAATCAAAATTTACCTCGTCTGGTGTTTTGAACCGTTTGTTTTTGCACTTCCGGCAGGGACACTTAATCTTGTCCCCGTCTATATATGTACGCTGAGGCTGGGCCCATTCTAAAAATGTTGTAACACCATCCTCAAACTCCAGCGTCACACCCAGGACGTCTCGATCATACATCCATTTCATCAACTGTCTTAACATGATTAGTCCTACGTATAATTCACAACAGTACGTAATTAAATAACGAGAGTAAACTATATAGATAAATATATACATGCAAAAATAACAGAATTTTGCATACTTACCTGAGCAAAACACCTATCAATATCAATGCAAAATTCACGCTCGGTAATTGATATGTTTGATTTTCCGTATAAAGAATCAAGGGGGGAGTTACAACAAAATGAGTTGGAAAGTAAGTATAAGAACAATGACAAAGAAGGGGGACATATATATAGAAATATTGGAACGGACATTAGAATATTATTTAGAACACAAAACTAGCCGTTGAAAATATAGCCATTTTTCCAACTTTAGGAACGGTCTCAGGAGAGGAAACAGGAATGGTAATATTACCGTTGTAATATAGCCGTTAGCGCATATTAGGAACGGTATGAGGCACACCCAAAAGGACCGTTCCTACTTGGAGTACAATTTGGAACGGTACTTGTAACAATATTGCACTTACTATATACCCATAATTTGGAACGGTAATTGCATTACATTTTTTCTCATGGCGTAAAAAGGTCTTCTGTAGGACTACATGTTGGATCGATTAGTCCACCAGTCCAAATAGACCCGGTCTTTGGAACACATATAGTAACGGTAAGTGTTCCCGGTCGGCGTGCCGTTCCAAATCTCACACATGTGTTCCAAATTGCAGTCCAAAATATATCAGGTGCCCTTTAGGAACGCTTGTAGGTGTACAAATTGGCTCACCATTTTTGGCACTCTAATAGGAACGGTCGGTCCGTTCTTATTAATTTGTATTACAATTAGCACGACTGTGACGTCATCAACGGTTTACCGTTCCACAACTATTCCTACAACCGTTCTTATTTGGAACGGTAACTGGAACGGTCGTCTCTATCTGTTCATATTCCCGCATTTTTTTGTAGTGATAGGCAGAGGAGGAGCATGCACCTGCTCCAAAGTTTCATTAGTGCAACAATAAATGACCAGCCATTATATAAGCTCTACTAGGAAGAAGAAGAGGGGGGGAGGGGGGAAGAAATTCTTGTATTATATTATAATGTAATTGTGTCAAATTATATAAATGATTATTTTTTGTACCATCAATAAGTTTTATTGTAAGTCTTGCTACATATACTTTAGTTTCAGTAAAAATATTTTGAAAAAATGTTCCGTTTTGCATTTGAATTACACCAGTTTATTTTCGATATATTTGGACTTGTTAATTATTCATAGAGATATATAATGGAACTTAAATAATTTAGATATAGTACTCGAATTATTTAGAAACTTTGAAATAAATAAGAAAATTATTAGAATTTGAAAATATTTTGCAAATATATATTACTATATATCTAGACAAATTAATTAAAGATCCAAAGTAATAATAAATGTTGTCGCCAAAAGCTATATTTTACGTATTTCAAAGAAGATCTCTGGGAACAATTAAACAATTTCCTCGCACAAAGAAATTTTAAGGAACAAAATTGTTGGCTGTGTTAAAGAGCTTTTAGAAACCAAATTTTTTGACGAAGAAAAGATACTTTGGAAACTCTAAAGAAGATCTGTAGAAACAAACAATTTCGTTGCGCAATACGGCCCCATAAGAATGGAAAATTTTCGTTGTGAACACAACTTTTAGCAACGAAATATTTTGATCCAAAAATAGGTATTCCGACACAAAAATTTTCGTTATGCAACTACCTCTTCAAGCACAAAATATCAGTCGCCCAAAAGCTTATATTTTATTACAATGTGTATCGTTGCGAATCGTCATCAATAATATCTTAATATTTAGGTATTTGGCAATGAAATGTGAACTTTATCTATGAAAAGAGATATCTTTTGAAACTATAATTTTATTACCCATTATTCACTTTTGGCGACGAGAAAATTACTATATTGACAATTAAGAAAAAGAAATTGTTATCACTTAATACATGTTATCAATGGTAAATTTGATATTACCACTCAATTTTGGCCACTAATATCATTTTTCCTTGTCTTTTTCCTGTTTCAATTTATAGGAAATTTTGAGAATTCAATAAGATGTTTGACTAATTAGGCCCAGAAATCCACTGTTGGACCATAAAATCTAACTTGTGTGGTAGAAATTTCTCGGTTCAGAATCTGTTGCATGTGACATCTCTTCTTATGTTGTCAATTTCCTATCTCGTATAAATAACAAAGTCATGGACAGGAGATCAGTTTGTGATAGTGCTGGTAACTTTTCGCATTTATAGTTCATGACCCATGTAGATATTTACTTGTCTAGCATAAGACATCCCAAAAATTATTGTTGTTGCAACCTCAGAAGGGTGCAATTGCCTTAAGTCATGGGATATGAAATTGCTTTGAAAATACATTCGATTTCAAGTAATTAGCAATATGGGTTTTGTAGCATAATGTGGGTTTCACGTCAACGGATTTTACTTTTTTTTTTTTTTTTTATTTATAATATGCGATTCATTACTTCATTTAATATATTTAAATTTAAAGGCTAATTAAATACATTAGTATTTCAAATAAACGAATAAGTTGAAAGGTTAAATGCAATTTACCTCCTGTGATATTGAAAATAAGTAATTTACCTCCCTATGAAAAAATAAATAACAATTTCCCCTAGTGTTCTTAAGAATGCAACAATATATTAAGCCCCTCATGCACTTTCATGCAATACACGCGCGTTTTTTTTAATTTTTTAATTTTAAATTATAAAATTGTATTTACATTCTTTTTTGATAATTGTTGGATCTGATTAAATCTAAGGTTCAAATTTAACTAACAATATCAATGGTTCAGATTTTACTTAATTTGAATCAATGACCTAGATTCAAAATTGTATATTTACATAATATATATTTGTATAAAAATTTAATTAAAAACATATTAAAAAAATCAATTATTTTAAATTTAATTTATATTAATATATATATATATAGGGTGAATTACAATGACCTCCCCTGAGGTTTTGTATAATTACGGATACCCCCTCATTGTTTCAAAAATTAAAAAAATACCCCCCCGAGGTTTGTAAAATGGACCATTTCAAGCCTTTAGTTAAAAATGACAAACCTCGGGGGGGGGGGGGGGTATTTATAATTTTTGAAACAACGAGGGGGTATCCGTAATTATGCCAAATATCAGGAGAGGTCATTGTAATTCACCCATATATATATATATATTGAGAGAGAGAGAGAGAGAGAGAGAGAGAGAGAGAGAGAGAGAGAGAAGGAGGGGGGGAGAGGCTGGACGGAGGGAAGAGTGGCGAGGGAGGGCGATGGGTGGGGGAAGGGGAGGGGCGACAATGGATTTGGGGAATGGGGAGCAGTCATGGCGACGAAGGGAGGGCTTGGAAAGGGGGCTACGCAGGCGGAAGGGGAGGGGAGGCATCGACAGGGGCTAGGAAGAGGGCGATGACGTGGGGTTGGGAATGGGGAGGGGGCGACGTGGGGTTGGGGAATGGAAAGGCGGGCTACGACGCGGGGCTTGGGAATGGGGAAGGGGGCCGACGATGGAAGGGAATGGGGGTGGGGGGCGACAATGGCTAGGGAAAGGGGAGGGGGCTATGGTGACGAGGTGCTGGAGAGGGGGTCACCGACGGGATCAAGGGGGGAGAGAGGGCAGCTGCGACTACTGCGGCAGAGACGAGGTGGGTCTAATTTTTTCTCTTTTCTTTTTAATTTCATGTATATGTATATATATGATGCATAACGGAGTCCACTAACACCAAAAAATATCGAGGGATCTTCACAAAAAATCCCAAGATTGTAGAGGAGACTAACCTGCAGATAAGAGTTAGCACTCTGATGCTTAAGTCAGTAATGTTCGATTGGATAAAATAAAGGGAAGACTTGGATAAAGTGAGAATAATGGTAAAGTGATATGTTGTAGTGATAATTCGTGTGAGAATTTGTTGGAAAATAGCTGAAAACTGGAGAGAAAATCGTCTGCAAAGTGAGTGCCAAGAGAGTATAGATGCTATTTGAAAATTGTAAGTTGTAACTTGTAAGATGTCCCAAATAACTGCATAGTATGCTCTTTTATAGCTGGTGTTGAACCCAATTTCGGAGGAATTAGGTTGAGTGTCGTATACCATTGAAAATCTTGAGAATTTTAGCTTCTCAACCCAATAAACCGCATGAGAATCGGAGTTGAATTGATGAAGATATACCCGTTTTAGTCAATCCTGTCACATCTGCCATGATTTTCAAAAAAGCAGTTACTCGCTGAGAAAGATCTGACTTCTGGCCAATCTACCAGGAATATGGATGAGATTTTTTAGTATGACGTAGCTTTACGTGTTGGCTAGCTGTGTGATGTGGAATCTGAGCTATTTGATGACCAGGCTTGCTGTACGAGCCTTTTCCGTGGGCCTGCTAGATTAGTGTTAAAAACTGGGCTTATATGTCAGAGTTCTTACTGTTTTTGGGCTTGATGGCCCTAGCCGGCTGGGTTGTCTAGCCTGGAGGCCTACTACCAGCTCTTAGGCTGGCCCAGTGGATTTTAAGGGGGCATCAATATATATGATTTAATATTTTTTTGAAAAAATAATATGTATTGTTATAAATAATAAATGTAAAGGTAAATTATATTGACACCCCCTGAGGTTAGGTCCAATTACACAAACATTCCTGTCTTTTGCATAATTACAGCTACACCCCCTGAGGGGTGTTAGTGTAATACTTTTCAGGGGGTATTAGTGTAAGCTTTGCATTTGAATAGGGGGTGTAGTTGTAATACAATTATAACCTTAGGGTGTGTAGCTGTAATTTTGGAAAAAATAGGACGTGTTTGTATATTTTGATCTAACCTCAAGGGGTGTCACTATAATTTATCCTAAATATAATTAATATTGTTCTAAATAATAAATATTATGAATATAATGTATAATTATATATATTTATATATACAATAATATTTTTTTCCTAAAAATCATAAAAAAAAAAATTCTCATAAATGGCGCATGAATACTGCCATATATAATGGGGTATTTTACTTAATTTTGAAAAATACAAGAGAGTATTTTGTTATTATTTTTACGGGGGTTATTGTGCATGTATCGCATACCAACGGGGGGTTGGGAGGGGGGAGTGTATTTTGCATTTTTCCCATATGTTTAAACAAGATAGAGAAACAACAACTATTATAAAAAAATAGACAAATACCCATGTAGCACCCTCTATAGCACTATGCTTTGATACTACTAATTATAATACATCCTCCATAATTAAACCCAGTTTACAAGAAAATTATATTAGAACTAATAAATCGTGAACAAATTTAAATAAAAATCTAATTTCTTTGTAGTTATGTAGCTAGAGATCTCAACCCAAGATGTCACTGCTCTCACATCTAATAAGACTGACAGCACCGCTTATGATCCCATTCAGCTAGTAACTGAGACTTATATCCTGAAAAATACGTGGTAAGGAATGAGCTGCCTACTCAATAAGTATAGCTAATTGACTTATACATATACACACACATGCATAATAAAACGAATATCATACAATACAACAAGTATAAGAAATAATATATACCAACAATCATATATCAAATTACACATAATACTCGACTTTATTGTTTATTTTCCCATGCTGGGGTGCATCACTCAATGGTCTATGCCGGCTATCATCCCCTCAATCATAATATCTCTATTTTTTTCTCGGTACCACACAGCATACAGCTCGTATGATACCCCATCATCACTGATACCACACAGCACACAGCTCGTATAATATGTTACATCATCTCCTTTGATCAATGACAACACACAGCTCGTCATTAATCATATCATCATAAGCCATTGCAGTATGCGCTCCAGTTAGGTAAGCCATCTCTTTATCTCAATACACAATATTCTCATCAGATATTCTCATATCTCATCTTCATTCAACCATCAAATCCCCTTCGATAACTTCAACGTTCAATTTCATTTAACAATCAACATAGTATACATGAGCATCCATCTATGTTCCATACCCCATAAGCACATATAATCACATAACGACAACTTCATGAAACAACCATATAATCCAGACAAATACCCAATCATTAACAATCATGTATACCAACAACATGTGTATATATATATAATCCAATTAATTATATTTACCTCCAACGCAAAAGATCACATTAATAGGAGAAACTGCTCAGCCATCTACTCTATCTTCACGTCCTATAGTAGGATATAATACATATTATTAATATATCAAAACTATTGTCAATTTTGAATAAAATTACTAATTAATATTCATACTTTTTCTACTAATACTTTAATATTCCATTTATATTGAAATTCAAACCTCCGTTCCTTTTTTTGTCTAAATATTAGTCTAGACTTCCCCGATATATATCAAATTTATCTATTAACTCATAAGAGCTTATTCTATCAAACCCCTCATGTTTTTATAATTATTGTCCTTTATATACCATCCCTAAATGAAATTACTACAAATATCTCATATTTCTTTTTAATAACTATAATATTTCTCAAATACAATTCCCTAATATTTCTCAAATATAATCCCCTACTATTCCTATTAATTTCTACCAATTCTTCACTATAATAATAATTATTTAAACACTGGTACATACAATTATGTATTTGGTTAATAAACCCGACCAATTTGAATAGTCCATTATAACAACTACTAAATCTAGTAGGTTATATAATTTTATGTCATCAGCTATAATATTCCAGTCCAATTAAATATATATCCGAACACTAATTTATATAAATACTCAAATTTAATAAATTCTCCGATTAAATAGTAAATCGAATAATATAAAGCGTATTTAATAAAATGTACTAATTAAATAATATTAATATCATAATTAATACAAAATTAAATATACAAACTTACCTATTTTCTGTTTTCACCCGAATGTATGAATGTATTTGATTAACACATTTGTATTGTTAATTCTTTCTTAAGTATGAAGCTCATCCATATATATATAATATGTAAAACATTATGAGACAGTCACGTGCTGCTCCTTTTTCAATTCTCTTCTCTTTTCTTTTTTTTTTTTAATTTTTATCAAAATTGCAATTTAATCCCCAATTTTTAAATATATGTAATTTGACCATAAATATTTTAAAAAGCTCCAATTTAGTCCCTTTATATTTTAATATATTTATAAGTTCAACCTATAACTTATAATTAAATTAGATTTTATTAATAATTACTAATTGGTCCCTCCATTATGAATAAACTTCTATGAACGTCACATTTTAGATTTCATAATAATTACTAATTAATTTCTCAATTATGAATAAAATTCTATGGACGTCACAACCCATTTCCGTGGGACACGAATTCACAACCTTAAAGTTGTGAGGTTTCATTTTAAGTATGAAATGCTTAAGTTCAAATATTACCATGCCTGTGACTGTTATTTCTATGCTAGTATTGATAACTCATCCTTAATCCTAATTAATCAAATTGTATGGATAATTATTTATTGATATTATGATTTAATAATATGATTATCTTGTTTCCATTTCTCTATTTAAAAAAAACGGTATGTGTTTTAGCTCTATAAAAATATATAGATTACATAACTAACTAGCAAAGGAATAATAAAACAAATTATCTATTAGTAAATGAGGAGTGAATTGGTTAATTCAAGTACTGATAGTGTTAGGAAATCAGGATAGGAGAAATTACCAAAATATCCTCAAATGTAAATGAATTTACGAAAATGTCATTGGAGGAAGTTATAGATAGTGGTTAGTGTGGTGATGCCAAATTACCAAGGTGCTCCTGCAGATTAAATTATAGCCGTTAGATTAGAAGCGGTTGGAGGGTAAAATAATCTTTTTTCCCTCCTTCATTTACTATAAATAGGACCTCAAATTCATTGTAAAAGGCACTTCACTACTTTTTGGAATAAAACTCTTGGGAAGAACTCTGAAGTTCTTGAGTTCCTGGCTTGTGACGTGCGATTGTGCTTTGATCAAATGCTTCCCGATTTTTACCCCATCAGCTTGGCACCGTCTGTGGGAATCCTGATCAGAGCATTGAGGATGAGCACCTTGTCAAGAGTCAGGAACGGGAATGCGGGGCGAGAGGAACCCAAGAGAAGAAGGAAAGTGCACCCAGGAGGAGGAGAGGCAGGAAGAGGTCAAGGCTCCACCTCAGCAGGAGCAAGGCCACGCCTTGGAGAATCCACCAGCGCACCCAGGAAGAGGAGAGGCAGGAAGAGGTCGAGGCTCCACCTCAGTAGGTGCAAGGCCGCTCCTTGGAGAATCCACCAGCGCACCCGGGGGGAGGAGAAGCAGGAAGAGGTCGAGGCTCCACCTTAGCAGGAGCAAGGCCGCGCCTTGGAGAATCCACCAGCACACCCAGGAGGAGGAGAGGCAGGAAGAGGTCGAGGCTCCACCTCCACCCCCAGTTGTTCAGATAACTCCCGAGGCTCTTCGCCAGTTGGTGGAGGATGCATCCATCCAACCGCCGTGAGGGCCACAGAGGAAGAGAAAGGGGTTCCCCTTAGGAAAGAAGGAAGTAAGCGTGAACGTAGACATGTGCCCCCGGGGGATTTGGCTCGACACACCCCCCGGACCTCGCGAACTCAAACGCTCGATGCAGTCAAGCGATAAGGATTGAGATTGAGACCATAGCTCGGAGGGATGCCACCACTTGAAGAATGAGGTCGAGGAGTTGATCCGAAGAGATTACTTACAAGCATTCATGGGACAAAGGAAACAAGAGCTCCAAGAAACCGCTTTTGGAGATAGGCACGTGGCACGTGGGAGTAAAGCAGGTAGCAGAACGAGCTAGCAAAGACAACCTCCCAACTGCTTGAGTTATGAGGATTACCTCGGGAAGCCCAGTAGGAAGAGATACGAAGCAAGTTGAGAGAGTCGCTCAAAGAGCAAGGCAAGCTGAAGGAGTTGCGGTGAGAGCAATAGGACGCGATGCTAACTGTATCATCTTTGGCGAGAGTGCAGCAGTGTCAACAGCGGATCCAAGAACGAGTTGGAGTGTGATGCGCTGAGCAAGGGGAGAAAGCTGACTTGCATCGCAGGAGCGACGTATGCGAGGGGAGAAAGCTGACTTGCGCAGTGGGAACGACATATGCTTATGCAAGGGCGGATAGCGACTTTCAACTTGTGGTCAAGCAAGGGAATGGAGGCTGCGAAGCTAGGGGAGCAGATGACCAAGTACTTAGCAAACATCCAAGCATTAAGAAGGAAGTTCGATGAGTTCACCCCAGAACAAATTCCATAGTCATGCAAGGAAGAAACGAAGTGACTCGCTAAGTCAGCCAGCTCGCTAGATCCTTCGGAGAGCAAGAGAATAACTCTACTAAGTCAAGAGCGACACGAAGTGGATGTTGTGGGGGGAAGAGGTCTTGATGGTGAAGAGTGTTTTACCAAGATGGGAAGAAGACCTGGAGGAAGATTGGGAATTTGGGATTTTGCTTGAAGACTCCAAAGAACCCCAAGGAAGCAAGGGTAATTCGAGCTAGGTCAGCAAAGCTCATGGTAATTTGAAGTAAGCTGCATAAGAGAGGTTTTTTGCAAACCACATCTTGGATACGTCGGCGAGGACTAAGCAGAGTATGATGAGAGAGGCTGCGTGATCACTCCGGAGGTAGAGTGTTAGCATGCCGGCCCCGCAGCAAGGACACATGTGGAAATGCATGGAACTTAGTGAAGAACTCCGAGAGTGCCAAGAGCATGCCGACATGATTCACGTCCCAGCAAAGAGTATGGACCTTCGCAACTCCCCGTTCTGACGGGTAGGCAGAAGTAACCAGCAGGATAGTCATCCAAGATTTGAGGATGAGGCTAGAGGAAGCTAAAAGAAGCTGGGTGGAAGGATGCCCGGGAGTCCTAAGGGAATAGCGAACAACCCTGCGACGAGGCACGGGAGAGCCCCCATTCAATCTAGTCAATGAGACAGGAAATGGCCAAAGTGGACGCCAAAATAAGTATGACTGCATCAAGTCGTGGAAAATGAACGAGAAGGAAATGTCCACACACGTGGAATATTGCTAACTTCAAGAAACGTTACATTTACTGCTTTGTATTCCTTTTTTCAAACGCTTTGTAACCCAAAATTACGGTAATAAAATGCTCACCTTCTATCTACTTGTTGCAGATTCACTATCTATACTTTATTACGTTAGTACATTTAACACTCTATCTATCTAAAAGAGGGGGATTGCCCCTCACATCGAAATTCTATCTGAAAGAGGGGGATGACCCTCACATTAATATTCCATCTAAAAGAGGGGGATTGCCCCTCACATTGAAATTCTATCTGACAGAGGGGGATGGCCCCTCACGTTAATATTCTATCTAAAAAAGGGGGATTGCCCCTCACATTAATAGTTTATCTACGAGAGAGGGATGGCCCCTCACCTTAATATTTAGCTTATAGGAGGGGGATCGCCCCTCACACATTGATATTTAGTTTTGATATTTTGCTTATAAGAGGGGGATTGCCCCTCACATTGAGATTTAGCTTAAAAAGAAGCAACTTAATATCGTAATAAGCAATAGAGAAACAAAGTTTGATAACATAGTAAAAAGGAACCCCTACGAAGTTCCCATGTGGTGAGGAAACCCTGCGAAATTTCAAAAATATTTTGATAAAATGAACTCTTAAGAAGTTCCTCAAATGAAAAAGAACTCCCGCAAAGTTCCAAAGTGTCCCAACCAAGGGAACTCCTACAAAGTTTTCGAAGAAATCAACGTGACGCGCCGCAACGCGACGCAGTTTGACGCGACCCAAATTCAACATGATGCATCGCGACGCGAGGTGATCTAAACGTGACGCAACACAACACAATTACAACAATCATCAAACGGGCTAGGGCCCCATTGCCCCCATGGCGACATACGAGGTTGCAGAGGATGAGGGAGCAAGCAACCCCCTCCTCCTTCCTTGATGAAAGGCAGGAATGGACTTACGACAAGCAACCCCCTCCTTCCTTGATGAAAGGCGGGAATGGACTTACGACAAGCAACCCTCTCCCCCTTCCTTCACGAAAGGCGGGAATGGACTCGCGAATCATGCTTGTAATCACACTGAGCTCCAACAAAACTTCTCGCTCCGAGGATCGTTGAAAAAACGGGCCACTCTAAGAATTTTTTACAACCGTTGGAACGAAGAGTTAGAAGTACAAGTCCTTAGCAACTCTCCTAAGGATAAATAGAATATCAAAAGCCTCAAGAGAGGAAGTGGCACCAAGATCCCGCAACGCTGGAAGAGATTCTTCCAAGTACGCGAAAGAATTAGGAGCGAAGTGGCTGACGCGCGACATCAAAGGAAATCGAGGAGTTTCCAACTTTTTCCTAGCTTTAATTTTTGGAAAAATATAGCAAATCAGATGAACGTTCCTGGTGCTCTAAACCAAAATCACTTCGTGATCAAAATCGACCACTTCAGCAAGCAAGAGAGGAAGAAGGAGGGGCAACAAGACACCATCGAACAAAATTCGATCGAGGCGGGGGGCCATGGCCAGACTCTGGCCGAGGCGTCTCGCCTCGACCAAAGCCTAGCCGAAGCACATGCCTTAGCCAAATTCTGGCCGAGGCATGCCTCAGCCAGGTCCACGCCTCGGCCATGCCACAATCCACCATCGACGGACCCCCAACGACGCCTCGTGGGATATTTTCTTGAAATGCGTGACATCCTAAAATTCTTCCAGACTGGCGAATTGTTTCTGTTTTTTCCAAATTAACGAATGATGACTTTTGGAAGTCTAAAAACGAAAACTACTGCAAGGAAAGAGATGAAGAGCCAGATCGTTTCGACATTTTTTCTGGAATGTGGCTGAGACCAAGAGACAGACCGAACAAAGCAAGAGGAAGAAAGTCAGAATATCCCACCAAGTTTATACATGGAAGACAAGGAATCCCAGCAAGGGAAGGAGTTGAACCAAGAGTAGTCTCAAAAGAGAAAGAGTCTGTATGAAGAAGGGTCCAAGAAAGGAGAAACCCGTGGCAGAAGCAGAAGGTCAAGGAAAAAGAGCCCTAGTAGAAAAAGGAACAAGAAGAAAAAAAGAGCTCCAGTAGAAGAGGGATTTGTGCCAAGAGGAATCCTAGAAGAGAAAGACTCTACATAAAAAAAAGGAGCATTATCAAGAAGAAGAAGTAGAGTCAGAATCAAATTACCCGTTAGAACTTCCAAATTCCCGAAAATATTTGGAAGTTGGGGGCTACTGATAGTGTTAGGAAATCAGGATAGGAGAAATTACCAAAATACCCTCTAATGTAAATGAATTTACGAAAATGCCATTGGAGGAAGTTATAGATAGTGGTTAGTGGGATGATGCCAAATTATCAAGGTGCCCCTGCAGATTAAATTATAGCCATTAGATTAGAAGCGGTTGGAGGGTAAAATAGTCTCCAATTCATTGTAAAAGGCACTTCACTACTTTTTGGAATAAAACTCTTGGGAAGAACTCTCAAGTTCTTGAGTTCCTGGCTTGTAACGTGCGATTGTGCTTTGATCAAACGCTTCCCGATTTTTACCCCATCAAGTACAGTAGAAACTAATAAAATATTGACAAAATTACATTTTTGGTCCTGTAATTATAGGTCGTTAGCACTGTTGGTCCTATAACTTACTCCATTTACACATTTAGTCCCTTTTTTTGATGAATTTGGTCCTAAACATCTCACATTTGGTCTTTTTTTGGCAAATTTAGTCATGTGTTTACAATTTTGGTCCTATTTTCACTCGAATGTATCTCATTTTTGATCCTATAATTATATGTCACTAGAATCAAGTTTGTCAACACAGAACTAAATTTGCCAAAAAATGATCAAATCTGATATGTGTTGGATTAAATTTATTAAAAAAAAGACTAAATGTATAAACAAATTAAATTATAGAACTAAAGTACTAACGACTTAAAGTTACAGGATTAAAAATATAATTTTGCATAAAATATTATACCACAGATCTTCTTCCTTCTTTCATTCAAGAAGAACAATCCCTAAGTAATTATTCCTTAAACTATGGCCTCGTGCACTGATTACTTTTCAATAAATAATTTTGACTTTTATTACAATCATAATTATTCGTTAAACAGAACCATCATAACGATGTAAAAGTTTTATATGTTTGTTCATAAGTGTCTATTTAATATCGTCAATCTTTTCAGCCTAACGATTGAGGTCGACTATATAATGTCAAGTTCACGATATGCATTCGAATTCTTGCTAAGGTATTTAATGAGACGAAATATATATGTTCTGACACTTAAAAAAATATAATATTTAATTATAATTAATTAATTATTATGATTAAAAATAAAAATTATTGTAAATAATTATTGATCACGATCATGCAATATTTGTTGGTTGTGACTTTTGCAAGTACAACTAAAAAATCTGTCATTGCTAAGCGTCATGAATATTGTTGTCCTCGCGGATAATCTAAGTTTTTGCACCATTTTTATTTAGTATATCATGATTAATAATAAATATATATCATAACTGTTAATCCATAGCCGTTAAAATATAGGCAATAGTAATTTTTTTTCTAGTATGATATGTGTGTTATTCCCATGAAGTTAGGTCTTAGTTTTTGGAAACAATAGATCATTTATAGGGACTCTAGCCAACACATATAGCATTGGCGCAATTCTTCTTGGCTGGTTTGTGGGATGTCACCCATACTTTTTTCATTTAGTTTATCCACAGAAAAGTCAAAATAGAAGTTAAGTGTCGATTTAATTATTCTAGTACGTGAACTCACAAAAAATTGCAATGTTAGTCTTATAAGTATAGGGAATGACAAGTTTGGTTCTATTGATATCAATTTTGGTAATTTGGTCTTACAATAAAAAACAAAATTGCAATTTGAGGATAATTTTATTAAAAAATTCATAAATTAACCGAAAAGTGCATGTGGTATGTACGTGACACGTTAATTTAAGAATTTCTTCCAATTTATAAATTTATAGTGAAATTGTCCTCAAGTTGTTATTTTTTTTTTTTAAAATTGCATGACCAAGTTATCAAAATTAATTTCAATAAAACCAAACTTGCCATATTTTATACATACAAGACTAAAATTATAAATGTTTTTGTAAATTCACAGTCACACAATAATTCTTGTCCTGTCACTACAAAAAAATATCCTTTTTGCTACTATTTTTTTTTTGCTACAAGAGAACCCGTAGCAAAAGTTGTTTTTTACTATAATTTTACCCCATAGTAAAACATCCAACAAAACGACGTCGTTTTAATATTTTGCTACGATACTATTTTATTATTAAAAAAATCGTATGATATAAAAAAAGAAAGTGCACCAAAATGATGTCGGTTTGCAGATTTTGTAACATATATTTGTTCACTCTAGCAAAAGAATTTGACTCCACAATGAAAAATTCTTCCCTCCCGCTTTTAATTATTAAATATATATATATATTTTTAAAAAACTCCTAAATACTTTGAAAAACGGGCAAAATGCTTTTTTGGTCCCATAAAATTAGGGCATTATTTGTTTTAGTACCACAACTTAGGTAGGTGCTGTTTTAGTCCCATAAAACACGTTTTTCAACTTTTTTGGTCCCAACACATGACATTTTGGAACAAAAAAAAAACTAAAAAACGTATTTTATGGGACTAAAACAACCAACTACATTTGGGACCAAAAAAATTGAAAAACAGGTTTTATGGGATTAAAACGGCCACCTACCTAAGTTGCACATGATTTGTTGGGACCAAAAAAGCTGAAAAATGTATTTTATGTGACTAAAACAACCACCTACCTAAATTATAATATCAAAATAAATAATACTCTAATATTACGGAAAAAAAAAAAAAAAAAACATTTTACCCTTAAAAAAGTACCATCCCTAGAAAGAAAATATGAAGAGAAATTGGGGGCAGTGGTCCAATGCCACATGCATCAATCATGCTGGTTGGTGAACTGCGAAAATACGCACACGTGATTCCCTGTTTTCTTTAAAATTATCTTTCACCTAAGTTCTAAGTTCAAAATAATTATTACTTTTTACACTGTTTCAAAGGGTTAATTAAAGACAGTTGATCCTCTGTACCCGTGAAATTTGAAATTTTCGAAAAAAGGTTTTATTTTAAAGGGATAATTATACCGTCCTCCCTTAAATTTTAGTATAATTACACGCAAATTCTCTATGATTTGAAAAATTACATCTAATATCCTTGACATTTACTTTCATCTAATAAATAAATCCCTCCATTAATTAAATTCACTGAATTTGTTGATATTAACAAAAAAAACTGAACAAAAATCGATATTTACCCTCTGAGGATTAACATATTAGTGACTTATTCCAGGTGAAACAAATCTTTTCTGACTAAACTACCCTTATACTGGTGAAGATCATGCATTAGCGTGTTAAGTTGTATGAGAGTAAGTTGGTCATAAAAAAAATGTTTGACCTGCAATAAGTCAATAATAAGTCAAATGGAGGTAAATATGGATTTTCATCTAGCTCTTTTGTTATAATATCGACAATTCAGTGAATTTTGACCCATGGAGAGACTTATGTTAGATGAAAGTAAAACTCAAGGATACTAAATGTAATGAGTTATAAGTACTCACTAAAAAAAAAAAAAAGAAGAGAGAGAGAATATTATTGATAAAATTAAAATTTTCATTAATTATCTGTATATTAAATTATAAGAAAAAATCTTTCGTGATAATAATTTTTTATCTTTTAATAGTATCATTATTAAAAACTCGTCGCCTAGTATAACTGACGGGAAGAAAATTATACACGAAATTATTATTATTATAAATAATCAGTAATGCATCTATAGTTACAATCTTGCTAGTTACATTAATATTATTGTCGTCTATTTGATTTGTCACTATATATGTTGTCGGTATAAATGTTGTGCGACTAAATAATATGAAAACCTCCACAAAATTCTTATCACTGATAAATTTTTAAAATTTATGTTGTGGCCAAATAAATGTTTTGTTACTTATTATATATCTTTAGCTACAACTTTAAACAAAAATTGTACAAGCTAATTAATCTATATCTATACTCTACATAAATGTGTGAATACTCAAATTATTTGTTTCCCATTGTGAAAAGACAAATACACCCTTATTTAATATTATTAATTATTATATTAGAGATTTTGAAATTTTTAACAATTTAGAATTCTAAATATTCTAAATCTCCACCATATAAATTTAGGATAAAAAACCTAAATCGTGAATCATGAATGAATCCAATTACACAGAATTTTAATAACCTGCTTCTAATCGTGAATCATGAATGAGCTCAATTACACAAACCTGTCACGCATTAAATTTTAATAACATTTACAGAAAATTATCTTATAAAATTAAATAAAATTCTATAAGGAAAATGTTCAACAGTTTTAATTGCTCTAAACTACTTAGAGAATGAATAACATATTCAACGAAACAAAATTAATATGCCAAAGAATATTTCAACACAATTACTTTGCTAGAAGAAATCAAGTTTTAATTTACCATGGCACATTAAAATTCAAAATAAACTACACATGAATAATATATAAATACTAATCTAAACTTAAATATATATATATATATATATAATAACAAAAAAAATATCAAAATTTTATTACAAATTAAAATTGATATATGGATATGATATTATTAAATTGAAATTGCTTGTGAAAATTCAACTATTGGGTGAATCTTTTAGTACTTTATTTTTTTAGTATTAGATAATCCTGAATACTTTACTTTTATATTTATTATTTTTTTATATTAATTAATAGAATAAAAGTATTACAACAACAAATGTGACATAAAAAATTAAGTTGTAACATAATATATTATTGAATAAGAAATAGATTATATCAATCGGTGCAATGAAAATTATAAGATTAAGAAGTTAAATTAAAAACATATAAAATTAAAATTTGCAATATAAAGGCAAAAAATAAAATTTTATACAATAATATTTAAAAATTTAGAAGATAATAAAGCATGTAAATAATACTTTGACAATATTTAAAAATTGATACTAAAATATAATTTACATTAGGATCTTACAATAATAAATATTAGTAATATTGTCTAATTACATTATATTTTTATAATAATAGTCAATAAATAATTAGTTTGCAATCATTTAGTGTCAACAAATAAAAAGTCAATAATATTCAAAATATAAGAAAATATATTACATACACAGACATAATATAGCAAAATTAAACAATAGCAAAGAGACACAAATAAACCTACGAATAAAAATTGATCAATTTTATTAAAATGGAATTTCTTCTAAAATAGAATAACGAATAAGTATCAAAATTTAATTACAAATAAAAATTAACAATCTGATTAAATTAGAAGTGCTATTGAAAATTTAAAAAAGAGCTAACTAATTGATTTTATTTCAATATTACTAGGCTAAACACACCATGTCCCCCTGCACCCCCAGGACATTGACATTGAAGAAGAGTATAAATAGTAATATAATAAATAATTTAACTGAAAATTTTATCTTATTGAGTAGTAAATTAACTAACATAATTGTAAGTCCTAACGAGACATATATAACTATTTTTATTCTTTAAAAGTTGCATAAAAATTGTAACATTTCGTCCTCTTGTATTATTATACACTTAACGCCCATATGGCATTTTCTTTTGAAAATCCAGAGGGAAAGGTGTTATGGAATCAAAATTGCTACTTTTTAATATTTACGGGACCGAAAGTGAGAATTTCAAAATCAATGGACCAAATTAAAATTGAAAGGACCTAAGTTACGGACTGAAAAATGCTATCTCCCTTATGAAAATACGAAAGTCAATGGTGAGTAAACATTAACACAATAATAATTAAAAGTATAAAATTTTAAAATAATTATATACTTACACATTAGTACAATTACTAACATCGTAGTACAATAAAATAATAAATAAAAATTGAATTAATTATGTTGAAATTAGAAAAAAAGATGATAAATAAATAAGCCAATGAGATTAATATATTTTTCCAATAATAAATTTATAAAAATAACTTAAAAGTTTAAAAAGTATGAGTACTAAATAGAATAAAAATTGATATATGAATAGAATATTATTAAATTAAAATTGCTTATGAAAATTCAATTATTGAGTGAATCTTTTAGTACTTGATTTTTTTAATATTAGATAATCCTGAATGTTTTACTTTTACTCTTTAATTTCTTTTATAAAGGTGAAAAATAAAATTTTATACAATAATATTTCAAAATTTAGAAGCTAACAAAACATGTAAATAATGCTTTGACAGTATAAAAAAGTTGATACTGAAATATAATTAACATACATTATAGGATCTTACAATAAAAATATTGGTACTATGGTCCAGTTTGATTATAATTTTATAACAATAGTCAATAAATAATTAGTTTGTAATAGTGTCAATAAATTAAAAATAAATGACATTCAAATACAGTAGTAAAAAAAAATACAACACACACATACAAAATATAATAAAAAATAAAATAAACTTAAATAACAGAAAATAGGCATAATAAAACCTACAAATAAAATTGATCAATTTATTTTTATTAAATTGAAATTTCTTCTATCCAAGATAAGGAGCTTTGACTAATTATTTTTATTTTAATATTATATTTTCAAATATCATTATTTTATATTTTCATATTAATTGGTTTGATGCATAATAATGAAATAATCATTAGTGAATACACGAAATACAAAATTTCAATTTTAGGGAATATTTTTTTATTCAATAGTAGCAATTATATTTAGCAAGTGAATTACAATAATAGAATTGAATAGTTTCATTATCAATTTAAATAATTATTATTAATATATTTAAAAATATAATTGCATAATACTAATATTTCAATAAAAAACTATGAATGATATTATGAACTTAACATAAATAATATATTTACTTTTTAAAAACATATTTGTACACGTGCATCGCATATCATGCTTTCTAGTATACATAAACACATGAACAACAAAAAGGTTTCAATTGTTACGTGGATGGCGAGGCACCTCTCCCAACCTCAGTAAGGTAGAACGGGCTTATCCTAATTTCTTGACGTCGAGAATTCGATATAACTAATTGTAGTTAACAAATAACAATAAAATTTAGAGGGTTAATAAATAGAGAGAGATTATGTATGTATTGATAGGACGCAAGAGACTATGAATATAAATGAGATGATACATTCAATATATAGATGCATTTTTTACGACAGATGGATTTGGAACAGTAAAATATAACTGTTGAGAAATAGTAATTGAAATTACGACATTTTCGAAGGATTTTGCGAGAGTCTAATCAATGGGAATTTTGACAGATTCGGCAATGGAAAAGCGACCATGATCAGATTGTGGAAAATCCATCACTATTTCGGAATGTTTTTATGATGGTTTTACGACGACTAAATATATATGTATATGATGGTGTAAAATTTAGAAAGTCGTAGCCTACGCATGTTGGTACCAAATCAACACAAGAAGCTAGAAAAAGTAAAGAAACGTGTAAAGTATAATTCTAATATCAAAAAGGTTCCTTTTACAAATGAATTCACCCCCTATTTATAGTAATTTTTTGGGGGTGAAATTACAATTTAACCCTTTGATCCTACGGCCTAGAATTGATTTGCCGAGGGCATGATGGTCATTTTACGTGTCCACTTCTTTTTTAACTTCCATTCCTTAACTTCTTTCAACTTCCTTTTGGGGTGCTTTGTGCGGTTTTCCATAAGTCGGAGGACCTTTTTTGCAATTAATATTTTTCTCCTGATCAGTAGCCCCCCGACTTTCAGGAATTTCCTTGGAAACCTGAAAGTTCCAAGTAATAATCTGACTTTGATTCGTCTTCCCCTTCTTGATAATGTTCCCCTTTGACGTAGGGTCTTCTTCTTCTGGGAATCCTCGTTCCACTAGAGCTCTCTTTCCTTCTTGCTCCTTCTTCTACTAGGGCTCTTTTCCCTTGGCTCTCTACTTCTGCCACGGGTTTCTTCCTTCCTGCGACCCTTCTTCATGTTGGCTCTTTCTTTTTCGACTCTACCTTTGGTTCAATTCCTTCCCTTGCTGGGATTCCTTATCTTCTATATATGCACTTGGTGGGATACTCTGAATTCCTCTTGCTTTGTTTGGCCTGCCTACTTGGTCTTAGCCGCATCCCGAAAAGACGTCGAAGCGAGTTGGCTCAATTATATGGCTTTTCATCTCTTTCCTTGCAGTAGTCTTTTGTAGTCCGACTTCCAAAAGTCATCGTTCGTCGATCCGGAAGAAACATAAATAATTTGCCAGTTCGAATGTTTTTTTAGGATGTTATGCACTTCAAGAAAATGTCCAAGGATGCGTCGTCAAGGGTCCGTCAATGGCGGATCCGTTGATGGTAGATAATGGCCTGACCGAAGCACAAGCCCCGGCCTGGAAGTGGCCGAGGCATGCCTCGACCTGGCTGTGGCCGAGGCGCGCGCCTCGGCCTGGAAGTGGCCGAGGGGATGTGGCCGAGGCACATGCCTCGGCCTGGCTGTGGCCGAGGCGCGCGCCCCGGCCTGGCTGTGGCCGAGGCGTGTGCCCCGGCCCTGGAAGTGGCCGAGGCACATGCCTCGGCCTGGCTATTGGGCCGAGGCGTCTGCCTCGGCCTGGAAGTGACCGAGGCCCCCCGCTTCGGTCGGATTTTAGTTGGAGGCGTCTTGTTGCCCCTCCTTCCTCTTCTCTCGTTTGCTAAAGTGTTTGATTTTGATCACGAGGTGATTTCGGTTTGTGGCACTAGGAACATTCATTTTACTTGCTAGATTTTCCCGGAATTGGAAACTTTCTCGATTTCATTTGATAGCGTAAGCCCCCCGCTTCAAACCTCGAGGTCGCGCGTCAGCCACTTCTTTCCTAATTCTTTTGCGTACTTCGAAGAGTTTCCTCTGGTGTTTGCAGGATCTCGGCGCCACCTCCTCTCTTGCGGCTTCTCGATATTTGGTTCATCCTTGGGAGAGTTGTTTAAGGACTCGCTCCTCTATCCCTTCCTCTCCACAGTTGTAACACGTTTTTTCGTAGAGGTTTGGTGTGCTTCGCTTTTCGTCATGGAAGGGAGATGTTGTTGCTCGCTTCCTCATCCTCAGCAATCTCGTATGCCACCGTGGTGGCGACGGGGCCCCTGCCCCTTTAATGGTTGTTGTAATTGTGTAGCGTTGCGTTGCATTTAGATCACCTTGCGTCGCG
Organism: Sesamum alatum; assembly: GCA_034509735.1. Lineage (NCBI taxonomy): Eukaryota > Viridiplantae > Streptophyta > Magnoliopsida > Lamiales > Pedaliaceae > Sesamum > Sesamum alatum. Next base: position 33,753,780 of record JACGWO010000001.1, on the reverse strand, counting down.
GCGCATCATATTGATCTCTTCGAAAGCTCTGTAGGAGTTCCCTTGGTTGGGACACTTTGTAACTCTGCGGGAGTTCTTTGTCATTTGAGGAACTTCTTAAGAGTTCTTTTTATCAAAATACGTTTGGAATTTCGCAAAGGTTCTTTTTTACTATGTTATCAAATTTTATCTCTCTATTGCTTATTATGTTAAGTTGTTTTTTCTCGAATTAACTTTCAAATGAAAGGGGCAATCCCCCTCTTACAAGCAAAAATATTAAACTCAATACTGTAAGGGCCAACCCCCCTCTTTCAAACAAAAACATCAAGGTGAGGGGTCATCCCCTCTTTCAGGTAAAATACAAATATAAGGGGTCATCCCCTTCTTACAAGCAAAAATATTAAACTAAATACTGCGAGGGGTAACCCCCCTCTTTCAAACAAAAACATTAAGGTGAGGGGTCATCCCCTCTTTAAGGTAAAATACAAATGTAAGGGGTCATCCCCTTCTTACAAGCAAAAATATTAAATTAAATACTGCGAGGGACAATCCCCCTCTTTTTGGATTATGCTTAAGTATTAGGGGCAGTCCCCCTATGAGAGGCAGTCCCTCTCTTTATTATCTTGGGGCAGTCCCCCGGTGAGAGGCAGTCCCTCTCTTTTTTTTTTTTTTTCGCAACAAATTAAAACATATAGGCGATAGGAATTTGTCAAAAAAGTAAATTTCATTACCACCATGTGAGGTACAAGAAAGTATTATAAAACTTCATATAATTTACACCGAGAAAAAATTATACAATATACCTTTTTAGATTGACCACGTTCCATGTACGCGGTACTTCCTTTCCATCCAATTTTTGCATGTGGTACGTTCCTTTCCCCACAATCTCAATCACTTGACATGGCCTAACCCATTTGGCGTCAAGCTTTCCAATGTAATCTATGGCATCAGGCGACATCAATCGTCCTCAACGCGAGGTCGTCCATTTGGAAGCCTCGGTGTCTAACTCTCTCATTGTAGGCTCTTGCCATCAACGTTCTGTATGCTTCAGTTCTGATATTTGCGCTGCTCCTTAGTTCATCCAGAAGATCCAGGTCGACTCTCCTTTCACTTCCGTTGCTAGTCGGCTCATAGCACTTCACTCGGAGTGTCTCTTCTCCAATCTCCACTGGGATGACGGCTTCCTTCTTAACCCTTGGATGTTTGGTAAGTACTTGGTCATCTGCTCCCCTAGCTTTGCAGCCTTCCTCTTACTGCTGGACCACAGGTTGGATGTCGCTATCCGCCCTCACATAAGCCACTCCTGCTTCCTCCCCCTGCACACGTCGCTTCCATGACGCTAGTCAGCTTTTCTCCCCTTGCTCAGTGCATCGCACTCCAACTCGTTTTTGGATCCGCTGGCGACGCTGCTGCTTTCTCGCCAAAGATGGTCTGGTTTGGCATCACGTCCTATTGCTCTTTCTGCAACTCCTTCAGCTTGTCTTGCTCTCTGAGCGACTCTTGCTTCGTATCTCTTCTTATTGGGCCTCCCGAGGTAACCCTCATTACTCAAACAGTTGGGAGGTTCTCCCTCTAGCTCATTCTGCTTCCTGCTTCGCTCCTACGTGCCAAGTGTCTGCCTCCAAAGGCAATTTCTTGGAGCTCTTGATTCCTTCACTCCACGAATTCGTGCAAGCAACCTTTTCAGATCAACTCCTTGATCTCATTTTTCCAGTGGCGGCATTTCTCCGTGCCATGGTCTCGATCCCAATCCTTGTAGCTTGGCTGCCTACTTCCCTCTACCCTAAGGGGACCCTTTCTCTTCCTCTGTAGCCTTCGGCCGGCTTGGGCGGATGCATCCTTCATCGACTGGCGAAGGGTCCCGGGAGTTATCTAAATAACTGGGGGTGGTGGCTAAGCCTCGATCTCTTCCTGTCTGCTGATGGGGAGGAGCCTTGACTTATTCCTGCCTCCTGCTGGGGAAGAGCCTTGACTTCTTCCTGCCCCTCCTCCTCCTTGGTGCGCGGGGCGCGGACTTGCTCCTGCTAGGGAGGAACCTCGACCCCCTCCTGCCTCCTGCTGGGGAGGAGCCTTGACTTCTTCCTGCCTCCTGCTGGGGAAGAGCCTTGACTTCTTCCTGCCCCTCCTCCTCCTTGGTGCGCGGGGCGCGGACTTGCTCCTGCTAGGGAGGAACCTCGACCCCCTCCTGCCTCCTGCTGGGGAGGAGCCTTGACTTCTTCCTGCCCCTCATCCTCCTTGGTGCGCGGAGCGCGGATTTGCTCCTGCTGGGGAGGAGCCTTGACCTCTCCTGGCCTCTCCTCCTCCTGGGTGCGCCCCTCCTCCTGGATGCGCAAGTAGATTCTCCAAGGCGTGGGCCTTGCTCCTGCTGCAGGGGAGTCTCGACCTCTCCTGGGTGCGCAGGTGGATTCTCCAAGGCGGGGGCCTTGCTTCTGCCTTCCTATCTTCCTCTTGGCTCCGCGCTGGAGGACTCTTCGAGGCGTGGGCCTCGACCTCTTCCTTCCTCTCTTCCTCCGGGCTCCGCGCTGGAGGACTCTTCGAGGCGTGGTCCTCGACCTCTTCCTTCCTTTCTTCCTCCTGGCTCCGTGCTGGAGGACTCTTCGAGGCGTGGGCCTCGCCCTCTTCCTTCCTCTCTTCCTCCTGGCTCCGCGCTCGACCTCTTCCTTCCTTTCTTCCTCCTGGCTCCGTGCTGGAGGACTCTTCGAGGCGTGGGCCTCGACCTCTTCCTTCCTCTCTTCCTCCTGGCTCCGCGCTGGAGGACTCTTCGAGGCGTGGGCCTCGACCTCTTCCGTCCTTTCTTCCTCCTGGCTCCGCGCTGGAGGACTCTTCGAGGCGTGGGCCTCGACCTCTTCCTTAGGGGTCCTCCTGCCCCACCTTCACGCTTCTTGCCATTGATCTGGTGTTCATCTTTGATGCCTAGACTCTTTCCCACAGACGGCGCCAAGCTGATGGTGTAAAATTTGGAAAGTCGTAGCCTACGCATGTTGGTACCAAACCAACACAAGAATCTAGAAAAAGTAAAGAAACGTGTAAAGTATAATTCTAATATCAAAAAGGTCCCTTTTACAAATGAATTCACCCCTATTTATAGTAATTTTTTGGGGGTGAAATTACAATTTAACCCTTTGATCCTACGGCCTAGAATTGATTTGCCGAGGGAATGATGGTCATTTTACGTGCCCACTTCTTTTTTAACTTCCATTCCTTAACTTCAACTTCCTTTTGGGGTGCTTTGTGCGGTTTTCCATAAGTCGGAGGACCTTTTTTGCAATTAATATTTTTCTCCTCATCAGTCTCCATTCCAAAATCATAACAAGAGTCACAAAACCTGTCGGCATTAATTTCCAGAAACAATTATCCATCACTACAAGAAAATGATAAATAGTTATGAAAAAATTTGATACGAAAATCAGCATCAAACTAATTACTAACTAAAATTTTTGTTGTTAATCTACACTATTGAATATATAATTTCAATTTGTTGCTAAATTCGTTAGTAAGTAATTTTTCATTTCTAAATATATTAGTAAGTAAATTTCTTGTATTGAATAATGTAAATTATCAATGAAAATTTTACTTGTTAATTAGCTCAACGCTTATTTTTTAACTTTGCTATTGAGTCATTTTCTTATAGTGCATCAAAATATTCGTTGGAACGTTTGGATGAATTGCATTTTGCCACAACTTTTTCGGGGGACATCTCGCCTGCCAAACTCATGCCAAATTTCCAAGGGCTTCCAATATTAATTTTTGGTAAGCTTTTTCAGACAGATTTGTAACAACGTTACCATAGAACCCCATCTGAAAACCATCCGAAAATCCATCGATAATAGAGATGAATATATTCCGACGGAGAAACCTGTCACTATCAAAAAACTTTTCTATGATATAGTGGCCAAAAAAGCAAGTTATTTTATTTCTATTCGTCTCCCTATAGTAGAAGCTAGCCGAAGCTCCCTTAAATTTAGTCAATATCTTCGAGCACTGATGTTGGAGACTACCCATTGTTTTGTTGATTGGTTCCTGCATCGTCTTGATACAATGGTAAACAAAGGTTGAGTTAGTTTCAATTTCAATATACTCGATATCAAGTTGTGATGCTATGTAAAGACCAAACCAAAGTCCCCAAAGTTATGCTTTGTTGTTTGTTGCCAAACCAATGTAGTAGCTGAGCCAGACGATAAACTTTCCTTCCCAATCTCTGATAATTCCTCCAACTCCCGCATTTCCTGGATTTCCTTTTGATGAACTGTCAATATTGAGTTTGTACCATTGTTGAGCTGGTGGTTTCCAATGAAGGGATCCTATTTTTTCCCGTTCTTTCTGAACTGAATAAATTAATAAGACTTCTAATTTCACTGAAAGCCTTGTGGTAATTGATCGGAATTTTTTTGAAATCCAAGTTTATTCTTTGTTTCCAAATCATCCACAAACTGTGAATGGTATTGAGGATAAAAGCCTCGTTATGTTTATTGTTGTAAATAGTGATAATAATGTTGGTGCTTAAATTTGTCCTAATAAGAGGATGAATACTTTCACATTCCCCAAAGAGATGTTCAATTGATTTTGTATCATTATGGCATAGAAAATATGAATCGTCTCTAATGATTTTCTTCCTAACAAGATTGTCTTTTGTAGGTAGTGCATTATGTCCAAGTCTCCAGATGAATATTTTAATTCTTGGTACTGTTTTAATTTTCCAAAGGACCCTCCATGGGAGATGCGGTCCGTATGTGGTTGATTCTCTTCTAAGTAAGAAATTATAAGCATTGTTCAAGGTAAATTTACCATTACTGGTCCATGGCCACATGGGAGTGTCTTCTGTCTGTGTGATTGGTACATTCCTGATTTGATGAGTGATAATATCACTAATATATGAGAGTGTGTTCTTCTTACTCAAACTGAGATTCCAAGTCTTGGTGTTATTATTAATGAACTCCTTTTGTTAGGATCACTGAAAAAATAATTAGGAATGGTCTCAATAATTCTATAGTTTCTGAGCTATTTATCCGTGAAAAAAACTTTGTCTTGTTGTTATTACCAATACTCCAAAAAATGCTATTGTTGATATTGGTTATCTGTTTATTGATATTCTTTCATATCCAGTTATGATGAGTTTTTCTATTAGGATTACTGAAATCTGTTTTAGGGAAATACTTGGCCTTCATGATTTGAGCCCACAGGTCTGGTGGTTCTTGGTACAGTTTTCAAGCAAGTTTAAGGGTGCAAACTTGATTCAAGATTCTAAGGTTTTTAATCCCCTTCCTTAATAGGCCGGCAAATTTTATTCCAACCCAGCCACCCTTTTTTGTTGCTATTCTTCTCCCGATTCCAAAGGAACTTACGACAAATACTAGCAATTCTATTAATAGAGTTACATGGAATTTGAAAACTACTCATAGAGTATAGTGGTGAAGCATTAAGAACATGTTTAATAAGTCTTTTCCTTCCGAAGGGCCCTATCAGTATCGTTTGCCTCAAGCTTAGTAGAAACGTGACGAAGCCACTCCTCAGCATCGTCACTCCAATCTGAAACCACTCTCCATGGAATATCTGATAGTGCCCATACTTGGCGAGCCACAGGGCAATGGAGCAGAATATGTTTCGAATCCTCATCTTTGGCCCGGCACACCGAGCAGACATTGTCGACTCCAGGGTTTCTTTTCGTCAGATTATGCATCGTTGGTAGCGCGTTCGTACACAACTTCCACCCAAACACCTTAACCTTCGGTAGAGCTCGCCTGTTCCATAGGAACTTCCAGTCGCCCTGTGTCTTCATCATCGAGTTGGAAGCTAAGTTCCGTCTGTGTAATTCCAATGCCAGATGATGTGCACTTCGAACAGTAAATTTACCATTGGTGTTGAAGTGCCAGATTAGGGTGTCCTCATGATCACCATTTCCCAACGGGATGCACAGGATTTCGTCCGCGTCAGAAGGGTGAAACGTTGCACGGACATTGCTTTCAATCCACCTGCCACTGTGACATTCAATCAGCGAAGCAACGCAAGCATCTTTGTCCGCATTATTCGGCTGAAACCGCGGTCTGAAGCTTGAAACGTGTGGAACCCATCTGTCCTTCCAAATCTTGATCGAATTTCCATTCCCAACTCTCCACCGAGAACCGGCCTCAACCAGATACTTGGCATCGAAGATACTCCTCCACGAGAGAGAAGGTCTCGAGCCCAGTTTAGCATGGAAAAATTCTGTCCGGGGGAAGTACTTCGCTTCAAAGACCCGGCTTACCAAGGAGTTTGGGTTTTGGATTAATCGCCACGCTTTCTTGGCCAAGAGAGCATCGTTAAAAGTAGATAAGTTTCGGAATCCAACTCCTCCCACCGATTTCGGTTTACTCATTTTGGACCAAGCGTTGATGCAGTTCCAAACTCGATCCCGCACTCCATGAAACATGATTTGTTTGGAATGCCCACTCACCGTTGGGAGGCCAAGGTATTTATCATGTCTCGCAAGCCACTGAATGCCCAAGGTCTCAGCCAATGACCGCTGCAGCTCCACTTGCGTACACGGGCTAAAGACAACACCCGACTTCTCCAAATTGATATGTTGCCCCGAAGCCTATTCATATTTCTCTAGTATCCTCTTTACCGCCTCAACTGCCATCGGAGTAGCCTCACATAAGATAAGGGTATCATCTGCGAAAAAAAGATGGGAAATCCGAGGGGCCGAACTTGAGATTGCCACCCCACGTAGTTGACCCTGCGTCTCCGCCTCCCTCAAAAGACCACTCAACGCCTCTGCACAAAATAGAAATAAATACGATGAACAGAGGGTCACATTGACGGATACCCCTCTGTGGCCGAAGCAGTCCAAAACTCTCGAATTGAGCATAAACGAATATGTAACAGTTGACACCAAAAGCATGATAAGAGAAACAATCGAAGAATGAAACCCTAACCAAACAAGGACACGCTCCAGGAACGCCCATTCCACCCGGTCATACGCCTTGCTCGTATCCAGTTTCAAGGCTACATATCCCTGTTTCCCTTTGTGCTTTCTTTTGAGATAGTGGTTAAGCTCAAAAGCCACAAAAATATTATAAAAAACTAAATGGCCAGGGATAAAGGCGGATTGGGTGTCAGAAATAATGTCATTCATGAGTGGTTTAAGCCGATTAGCAAGCACTTTAGAAGCAATTTTTTAAGCCACATTGCACAGGCTAATCGGTCTAAACTGAGTGATACTCCCCAGGCTGTCACACTTAGGGATAAGAACAATAAATGTATGATTGAGCTTAGCATCTAGACAATGAGAATTAAGAATTTGAAGGACAGCATGTGTGACATCACGAGAGATGATATGCCAGAACTTATCGTAAAAAATAGGGGACATACCATCTGGGCCTGGGGATTTGAGAGGAGACATTTGGAAGATAGCTTTTTCGACTTCTATAGAGGAAAACGGAGTGCACAGGACTTCATTGATCTCCGCTGTCACCTTAGGGGAAATCGTGTTCGCCACTTCCTCGAGGATATGCAAAGAGGGACTGTCGATTGAGAAGATTTCCGAAAAATAATCAGCAATGATGTTTTGGATATCTTCAGTTTCATATTTCCAGTTCCCCATCTTCTCTTTCAACTTATGAACGTGGTTCCGTTTCTTCCGTGACGACGCCCTCGTGTGAAAGAATCTAGTATTCTTGTCTCCCTCTCTAATCCCCTCCATCTTACCTCTTTGCTTCCACATGACCTCCTCTGCATTGAGCAATTTCTTAGCTTCATCCGTGTATCTCCTAATATCCGCACAGACCTCTGTTGTTTGTGTGTCCTTTTGGAGCTGGAGAATCCTATTCTCAAGTTCCTTGACTTTTTTCCGGACATTCCCAAAAGTAGCCTTCCCCGAATGATAGAACCCCATTCTGCATGAGTCTAGTTTCTCAACCAAATGGCTCCCGCTAGTAATACCGATCTGTGATCATGACCGCCGCACCATCTCTTCACATCACTCGGATCTCAACCATAATGCTTCAAATCTAACTGGTCTGTTTCGGCTCTTTGTCTGCACACAGGCTGCATCAGTGTCCAAGAGGAGAGGATAGTGATCCGAACCCAGCATATCTAGATGATCCACCCTGGTCATAGGAAAGATTTAGAGAAAGTTCTGAGTAGCGCACATCCTATCTAGCCTCCCCCTAACAGTATTCGGATATTCCCTTTTATTACTCCACGTAAAAACGTTAGCCATGAAAGCCTAAATCCTGCAGTCCGCAGTCATTGAGCGCCGCTTGAAAATCGATCATCTGATGCATCGGCCGTATATGTTTTCTCTCGAAATCCGCTGCACATAGCACCTCGTTAAAATCTCTGAAGCATAGCCACGGTTTAGTGGACAGACGACTAAGCTTCCGTAAACAGTCCCAAGATTCCCGTCGCTTTGAGGTGTCAGGATCGCCGTAGAAACCACTAACCCTCTAGCATTTTGTGACTCCCACGACGCCGACTTCCGCGTCGACAAATTATGGGAGAAAGCTTTTACATGAACCTCCACTGATTTGTCCCACAGTAGCGCAAGTCCCCCTGTTCTTCCTCTCGAATCTGAACTGATCTTGAACATGTCTAACTTACTCTTCAACCAATCAATCTTTGAACCTTTACTCTTAGTTTCCATCATAAACACCAAACCTGGGCGGTGACGACGAACCAGCTCGTCCAATATCCGAACTATCCAAGGGCCACCCAGCCTTTGGCATTTCCAACCAAGAATTTTCATGGCGATCGGCGGGGCTGCTCGGCAGCCTCCGCCGTTGGGATATCTTCATCAATGAGGTGACGCCGCTTAGCCAATGTGCTAGCTGGATGTTCCTCAACATCTTCTAAAATTGGTATTTTGCGTTTATGCTGGGCCTGGGTGCTAGAGACTGGAGTTTTCTTGGTCTACTTACGTTTGGGTTTAGCAGGAACGGGTTGTGTGGGTAAGTTTGCTGTGAAGGTAATGGGGACACCATTTAGGTTAAGCTCATCAGTTGTGGTCTTAGAGATCGGATTAGGGTTCGCTATGCTTTCCAGGGGAGTTTCGGGGATTTGGGAGAGGAGATGGGTTTTTGTATTATGCTCAGGTGGTGAGGATGAGTGGGCAAAGAGATGTTGTGGTAGAGGGGCAGGCTGTTCAAGTTGGATAGAGTGGTGAACTTAGTGTTGAATGTGGTATAATTGCGGTTGGGGGTGGACGTGTTTAGCATGGGAATGTTTCGGCACTGGGCGAGATTGTGATGTGGGCAGTGTTAGAGTTGGGGTTAGGTGGAGGGTGATGTGGACCAGTTGTGGGGTCAGCATGGTTATGTGTATAAAGCAGGAAATCTCGGTTGAGGTAGGAATTTTCAAGGGGGTTGACTAGAGCTGGCATTTGCCTTATTTGGGCTGATTTGGTGGTAGTATTAACATGATTATTCCCAGCCGAAGATGAAGAGTGCTCTGATGGGGTAGGGCTAAATATATGCATTCCTTTTTTAGCCATGGCTGTCGTGTTATGATGCGGAAATCTCGTAGCAAAATATTCGCTTCCTATACTGTGCTCCTTCCTACCAAATTTAGATTCTCCCATCCGCGGGGTGTTCTTGTTCGACGGCGCCGCCCTTAGCCATGGTCCATACGGTGTATTTTCCCTGGGATCCTGTAAATAATGTTTATAGCGCTTGTCACAGTCTTTTGAAATGTGTCCAAGCTTGCCGTATAGATAGCAAAAATTGGATAGCCTTTCATATGTAAATGCCACCATAATTTCGTCGTCGTCGTCCGAAGATTTCAGTTTCATAATCCTAAGGAGTGGTTTATGTATGTTTAGCTGCACCCGTATTCTCAAAGTAGGACTCCAGTGCCGATGATCATCCATATGCTCCACGTCAATGAAGCGACCTATTCGGTTTCCTACAGATTCAGCTATATCTCTCGTCATTTTACGTATAGGCAGATCATGTACATGTACATAGAACGGACACCAACTGAGGTCGACTGAAAGCGGGTTCTCATTCTCTCCGACCTCGCTAAGAATCAGTATATTCTTTTCGAAATTCCAGGGGTAGCCCTCGAGTGCCCTACTTTTGTGAAGTACGTGGTTGAAGATGAATAGAAAAGTATTATCGGTAATGCACTTGATATTCATCCCTCATCTTGGATTCATAACAGACATGAGTGTTTCTCGCAGGAAGTCGAATTTAGCCGATCGGCGGGCAAGAAGACGACCGACCAGATAAAGTCCTGAATCATCGGAGTTCCCCGACCAAGCACCGTCATCCAAGGTCACCCCCCGTTCTTCCTCCTCCGTCAAATTCAGATTTCTCCCCATCCATTCAGCCGCCTCCTCCATATCCCCACCGTGTGTGACCACTACCCCCGTCGGTTGGACCAGATGGATAACAGACTATGCACCCTGTTTAGCCACCAAGAAAGCGAAATCTATCCTACAAGTATCACGGCAAAAACAGAAAATTAAGACAAGAAGAAACCAGAATAAGAACTAAGCGCAAAGATAATGAAGAGGAAAAAGAGATAGCAGCCCACCCACTGTGATCAGCCAGCTATGATCAACTGGAATAGGCGTCGGAGCACCAAACACTCAGCTCTCAGGAAAGAGACGGGTTCTGATTTGCTGGCTGCTTTGGCATAGTAGGAACCAATGCTTGTGGGGAATGACTGGATCTACAGCAGAGGATATCGTTGCCAATTCCAGGCATATTCTTTGGGAGTTTGGAGAGTTCAGCCAATCTCTCCAGCAGTTAAACATGACAGCTTCAGGTTGTAGCTATTGGAAAGCCCCGATAGAAGGAGTTATAAAAGTGAACTTTGATGGGGCTACTTTTGCAGAATGGGGCGCTGGGGGGATAGGAGTCATTGCCCACGATTATACCAGTGCCTGTGTAAGCCGGAGAATGATCCCTGTCAACTTTAAAGCTTCATCCGAGCATGTTGAACTTTTGGCGGCAACTGCTGCCGTGGATCTTGCAAGGGAGAAGGAGTGGCTACATGTGATCGTTGAGGGTGATTGTTTGTCCGTCATCAACAAACTCACAACCGATGGTAGGGACTTCTCGATTTTGGGAAACCTGGTTGAAGACATTAAGAAGAAAGCTTCTTATTTTTCCTCTTGTCAATTCTCTTACATTAAGCGTGAGGCCAATTCTGCTGCTCATAGGCTTGCCCGAGCTGCAAACCCTCGTGCTGATGCTTCTCATACAGTCTTGTAGTCTCGATTTTATATATATTTGATTCCCACTTCAAAAAAAAAAAAAAGTGTTTTCCATTCTGCAAATGAGAAAAATCTATTATACTAATTATCAATCTTATGCTGGACTTTAGTAATAATATCTAATAATGCTTCTTTATTTGGTCTTCCCACTGCTAATTGAATACCTAGATATTTCTCATTTTTATTGGCTTTGGAGACATTTAGGGTTTTGACAATATCTTTTTATCTCAATCTAGGTGTATTCTTAGAGAAGAGGATTTTGGATTTATCCCAATTAATCATGAGCCCAAGACTTTCCTCAAATTCTTTAATTTTTTCTTTTGGAAAAATCATTTGGTTGTTGGTGGCTTTAATGAAAAGGAGGCAATATTCAGCAAAGGATAGAATTGGGATTGTTGGACCTCCTAGTGCCAGTTTAAGGGTTTGTAATTTCCCTGTTGACGAACAATCCACTAGATTCTTAATGAATAAGTCCATGCAAAGTATGAATAAATAGGGTGTTAGTGGATCCCCTTGTCTTAGACCTCGACTTGGTTTCCAAGTGTTAGAATTGAATCCATTAATCCTAAGGGAGTAGGTAACTGTTGTAACACACGTAACAATGTATTTAATAAACTGATTGGGGAAGTTATACTTATGCAGAGCAAATTCTATGAATTTCCAATCGATTTTATCATATGCTTTCTCCAGATCGAGTTTAATAGCCATATAACAGTCCTTAGATTTTTTCTTGTTCATAGTGTGCATTAATTCATGAGCCATTATTATGTTATCAGTAATATTCCTCTTAGGAAGAAACGCATTTTGGTATGGTGACATAAGTTTATTCAACAAACGTCTCATTCTACTAATAAGAATATTGGAAATGATCTTATAGCTAACATTACATAAACTAATAGGTCTAAAATGTGTCACCATTTGGGGATTATTCTTCTTAGGGATAAGAATAATACGAGTTTCGTTAAGGGAAGGGTTCAACTCCAAAAAAATTACAAATAAGTGGAATAACTGTATCCTTAACACTACAAGAAAATAGCTAAATAGCAACGGAAAAAAATGCTGCTGAAATCAACGTTGAGCTAATTAGCAATTAAAATTCTCGTTGCCAATCTACACTACTTAATATATATTTTAAACAATTTGTTGCTAAATTTGTTAGCAAGTAAATTTTTGTTGCTAAATATTTTTGCAAGTATATTTCTTATATTAAATAATATATTAGCAACAGGATTTTTAGTTGGTAATTAGCTCGAAGCTGATTCTTTTTCGATGCTATTGAGCATTTTTCTTGTAGTGTAACATGCTCCAGTATTTTTGATAAAAATGTGAGTTCAAACCGTCGACCCCTGGTGCTTTGTAAGGACCAATTTTTTTAACGGCATTCCAAATCTCAATTTCGATGACCAGCTGTAGAAGCATCTGGTGGTCATTCGTATTCAATTCAGTGGTATTAACATTATTTTAGTGAGCAAGTGACAATTTTAATTGTCACTAATTATATCGATGTAATGGCAATAATTTTTATTTTGTCACAAATGAATTTTATAATTTTAATGATGACCATTATTTTGTAAAAGTTGCTACTACCAAGAAATAATTATAAAAAAATGTGCCTAAAGACTAAAGATAATTGGAAAAGATGCAAGCAACCTTTATGTGATATTGCAAATCAGCAAATCACTCCCCTTTAAAAAATAAAATAGCAATTTACCTACTTGTGTTCATTAAAATGAATCAATTTACCTCCCGGTGTTGTTATTTTTATAGGGAGGTAGTTTGACCATTTGCAATATCACAGGAAATTGAATTAAACCCAAAGATAATTAGTAACACTTTAGATGTTGTAAATAGATTTTCGTGTTCCTGAATTTATTGAAACAAGAAAATATTACAAATAAATTCTTGAATTTGATTTGAGTATTTGTGCGTGCGAAATCTCTACTTGAAATATCTGATTCTTCTCTTCAAGAACGTGATCTTTGACGTCGGCAACTTGGGAGGTGAAACTCGACGTTTGATCTCCTTTGACGTTGACTTTGACTTTGAATAACGTTAATTCGGGGGTCATAGACTTGTCCCCGGATTAAACGCTATGAACTTGAAGATATTTGACTTGAATTTTGGATATTTTTTGGTGGATTTGAGACTTTGATCTTCCGCTGAGGTGGACTTCTGTCTTGATAACGTTATTCGCCGATCTTCAAACTTCTTGTTGAATTAAACGCTGACTTTGATCGATTTTCGCGACGAACGCCTTGAATCTTGCCTAGAACACCGTCGATCTTCCTTGATTTGCGCTTGAGAGGATTTCAAGACTCCTTGAATGCTCTCTTACTTGTATCTTCAATTGTATGTCTGTGTGTTCTGAATGAGTTCCAAGGACCCCTTTATATAGCTGTCAAATAGGCAGAGTTGTGGTGAACTTGAACACTTATTTTGTATTATCTCTTTATTTTAATTTAAAGAGATAAATACATTAAATATTTAGGAGGGGCCAATTTCGATATTATCTCTTTAATTTTTATATTTTTCAAAGAGATAATATGTGAAATATTTGTCTTGATTTGATTGGCCGAAACACCTTAATTTGACATGTGTCGGCCGTTGATTTGATGACGAAATATATATTAAAATATCAATTAATTTAACTATTTATATTTAAAATTAATTTAGTAAATTCTAAAATATAAATAGAAAAAGGGAATATAATTGATAAATAATATATATTTTCCACTTGTCGTTATTTGATTGGGCGCATAATTTATTTGTCTACAAATGCCCCCTCGAGACTTGTTCACGAGCATCAACTGCAACGAAGTGAAGGAGTGAACATGTCTCGAAATTGATTATTCTTCATATGTTGTTCTTCTTCTTTTTTTCTTTTTACATTTGATTGGTCTGAAAAACATTCTTCAAGTTGTCTATGTACCTTTGTGGGATGATAAAGTCGCAACGTAGTTCACTTGAATTATTCTCATATCAAGGAGTCTTCAAACTTGACTTTGTAGATAGTTTATACTCATATCAAGGAATCTTGACTTAAATCTATTTGAGTTTGTTGATCGTTTATTCTCATATCAAGGAGTCTTCAACTTGAATTTGCAGATAGTTTATATTCATATCAAGGAGTTCTTGACTTTGTAGATAGTTTATACTCATGTCAATGAGTTCTTGACTTGAATTTATCGATTGTTTATACTCATATCAAGGAGTTCTTCAAGTAAATTTGTAGATAGTTTATGCTCATATCAAGGAGTTCTTCAACTTGAATTTGTAGATAGTTTATACTCGTATCAAGAAATTCTTCAACTTGAATTTGTAGATAGTTTATACTCGTATCAAGGAGCTTTTTGACTTAAATTTGTTGATAGTTTATACTCATATCAAGGAGTTCTTCAAGTAATTTTGTAGATAGTTTATACTCGTATCAAGGAGTATTGAATTTTTTTTTTTTTTGGGACATTAGATAGTTTATGCTCATATCCAGGAGCACTATAGATTTCTTTTTCAACATTAGATAGTTTATACTCATATCTAGGAGTACTAAGATTTTTTTGGGACTTTAGATAGTTTATACTCATATCTAGGAGCATTGAGAATTCTTTTTTTTTTTTTGGACATTAGATAGTTTATGCTCATATCTAGGAGCATTGAGAATTCTTTTTTTTTTTTGGACATTAGATAGTTTATGCTCATATCTAGGAGCATTGAAAACTTTCATGGTGTTGCATCATCATCAACATCATCATTGATATCATTTGAGTATTCTTCTTCTTTGCAATTGAAGCTCATTTCAATTCCATGTGCACTAATCGTCAGCTCTTCAAAAGTTTTTGGTTTTATTGCTTGAAGAATATAGCAAAGTTCCCAATGCATTCCTTGGATACACATTTCAGTTGCTAAAGTCTTGGATAATCGATCTTTACAATTAAGGCTCAAATTTTTCCAGAGATTGATATAATCAATGACGGGCTCTTCTTTCTACTGGTGTGAGTTTGTAAGCTCGATCATGCTGACTGTTTTTCTGGTACTGTAAAAACGATTGAGAATCTCTTGTTCTAATTGCCCCCAACTGTCAACAGAGTTGGCTTCCAAGTCAGGGTACCAATCAAACACATTTCCTTTCAAAGATCGAACAAATTGTTTGACGAGGTGATCGCCATATGTTCCACGTTGTTGCACGTTTCCACGAAGTGAGCCACGTGTTGCTTACGATTGCCTTTGCCATCAAATTGCTGAAACTTGGGAGGTTGATAGCCGATTGACATCTTCAAATGATCAATTCTTTGAGTGTATGCTTTGTGTAAGTAAAGGACGACTTTGAGGTTCCCTCGATCTTGCTTCTGATGGTTCCTTCAATGAATTTTTTGAGTCGGTCCACTGGAATCAGTCCATCAGATGAGATCTGAAGCTCTTTCACAGACTTATCCTTCTCGGTATAATGCTGCTTTGTGGATGCCTCTTCTTCATCGTGAGCCTCGACTTGTTTCCCCCGAATATGGCTTGTCTCAACGTTGTCTGGCTTGTTGATCAACCTGGCGATTTGGGCATCTTGCTCTTGGACATGCTTGGTGAGTCCCTCGATAGCTCTTGTCAGGCTTGCAATTTGCTTTTCTAAGGTTATGGCATTCGTCACCATGACCAGGGCCACATTTGTTGTGAAGGAGTAGCTAGACTCGGATTCATCAGTACTTACCTCTTCTGGAGCATACTTGGATAGCCTCACAAATTGTAGCTCGTATTCGGCAACAGACAAATCATTCTGCTTTAATTCTAGAAATTCAACTTTCTTACGGTTTCCGTAGACCGGTGGAGTGTATCTCTCAGCAAATTCCCTTAAGAAATCATTCCATGTTAAAGTGATTGGTCGATTCCTACTCCCTGGAATAGTTTCCCACCAATCCAACGCATCTTTCTCCAATAAAGACACCGCATACCTCAATTTTTGTTCAGAAGTGCATTCAATTCGATCTAAAACTCTTTCCGTATTTCTCAACCACTCTTCTGCTTCTGCAGGATCAGTTGTACCAGCAAATACCTTCGCACCCTGCCTTCTAACTATCTCATAGTTTTTATCAATAACTACCTCTTGTGGTCGGGGTTGGGGTTGTGGTTGTGGAGCTATTCTGTGCATAAACTCTAGGAATTGTTGCATAAAAGGATTTACTTCTGGTTGGGAAACGTTTCTATTCTGGGCTTCTAACTCCTGATGTTCAGATGCATGATCATGACCCTGTACAGACTCTAATGACTCAGTTGGGCCAGCAGCGTTTTCACCTGACGCTTCCATCCTATATGAAATGCATATGTATAATTAGACTCATAATATATATGTTAAGTATAATACCACATATTATCAAATAACCCCAGAGAATCTAATCCCTGCTCTGATACCACCAAATGTAGCACCCTCTAACGACACTACGACTATATCTTCCCTAAATATCACACTTAATGTAAACCCTGATTATATGTATAATTAAGCACATAATCTAGTCCCTGTTGAGTATATATATGCATACTCTCATCATCACAACAAGAATATTTAATATCTCATCCGCAAGATCATATATACATATATCAAGTACGACAAAAAATGGGACTATTATAATTAGTTCACATGCTATTCTCGCTTTTAATTCAAAATGAGACTTCTATTTCTATTTACAATGAGGAGAAAACTACATACTGGCCGACCTGACTGGAATGCAAAATGTGGACCTAGCTGTCGTGAGTAGGCACAGCAAAATCTACACCTCAAATTATTAGCAGAGGGATGAGCCTGCAACTCAATAAGTAAATAACCGGTACCACTATACACGCACCTCAATTATATCAACAAGACAAGAACAAGCAACGTATATAAAATATAATCAATTTAATCAAGCACATTTCATTTCTTTACTCCACGTAGTCATTCCATAACACGACAACCAATCAAACTTGTCTTTTCCTAGTTGGCTTACCAGAAAGGTGATGTAGTGTTTTTCTCCACCAACTCAACCTCACTATTCATTCATATATATATATACATGAATCCCCTTGGCATGCCACACAGGCTCATCAATCTTATTTCGCATCAAAGCTCTTTCATTTCGCATCATAGCTATTTTATTTCACATCATAGCTCTTTTCACATCGCATCATAGCTCTTTCATATCGCATCATAGCTCTTTTTATTTCATTTTGCCACATAGGCTATTCATATTATAATTACATTTAATTTCCATCACTCCCTCGATTCCACATATCACCGTTCTTGTAAGCCAACTAGCCACATAAAACCACATAGTAGCATATTTCACGTACAAGCACATAACATATCTCAATAGGTTTCCTCATTTCACTTTCACGACATAATCATTCAAAGTAATCATCAACCACTCGTACAGTTCAAAATATATTAGTGCTAGCACGAATCATCGGCTCACATAAAAGTAATATCACAAGAAGTGAAACATATATAGATAATACTAATTATTTATGTACACACTAATAGAAATAAAGAACATATACAAGTAGCACTAATTATTTACTTACCTCGACTTACAACGATCTAACTGTATGTAGGGAGTTGCTCAATCATTCACCTTATCCCCCTTATCCTATAATAAGTTATAATGCATATAATCAACATATCAAAAGTATCATAATTTCTAATAAAATATTAAATAGTAATTATATATATTTTTCACCAATATCTCAATATTTCATTAAACTCCTCATTCTATTATAGCTACCATTCATAATAACAATTCTTGGATTATATTTATCTCAAAATATACTTATCTTTACTAAATATAACATTTTCAATTATATTCTATAATATTTCTCAAATAAAATTTTCAACCCGATTAAACTAAGCCAATCCATTATAGAAATTATTAATTCTAGCAATTTAAGCAGTTTAAGCCATTAATTATAACACCCCTAATTCAATTGAGACATTTAACCAGGCACTAATTATAAATACTCAAATTCATAAAATTTTCCGATTAAACACTAAATCAAAAAGTATAAATAACATTTAATAAATGTACTTATTAAGTAATATAATTATATAAATTAAAAATTATTTCTTACCAAATTTTTCTCGCCGAACTCTGTTCAACTTGTGTGTGTTTAGTATGTGTTTTAAATTAATAGTGTGTGTGTGTTTAAAGAAAGTAGATTGATGGGTGCGTCAGCACCCATCTTTATCCAACCTTTTCTATTTTTTTTTGAGTTTTAATAAATATTTTCAAAATACCCATTACGTCCTTTCTAATTTTTTTAATTAATATAATTTGCTCCCAAATATTATATAAAGCTCCAATTCACTCCGTTCAAGTCTTAATATGATCACAATTTAATTTATAATATATCTACTAATTAACTAAATTTTCTTAAATAATTACCAATTAACCCCATAATTATGAGTAAAAATTTGTGGGCGTCACAATTCTCCCCTCCTAATAAAAATTTCGTCCCGAAATTTAATTAGCATACCGGCTCAGGGAACAAATATGGATAGTTCTCTCTCATACTCTCCTCAACCTCCCAAGTGGCTTCTCTGGGAGAGTGATGACTCCATTTTACCTTTACCATAGGTATTTCTTTATTCCTCAACTTCTTTATACTCCGATCCAAAATTTCTATTGGTTCTTCTACGTACGTTAATCCCTCAAATATTTCTATCTCTGGTTCACGCAAAATGTGACTAGGATCAGATCGATATCGACGTAACATGGACACATGGAACACATCATGTATTTGCGACAACTCTGCTGGTAATGCTAATCGATAAGCTAGTGGTCCGACTCACTCAATAATTTCGTATGGCCCAATATATCTCGGACTTAACTTTTCTTGCTTACCCGAATCTTAAGATTCCCCTCCATGGTGATACTTTCAGAAAAACTTTCTCTCCCACTTCATATTCCATCTCCCTGCGATGTTTGTCAACATAACTCTTCTGCCAATCTTGAGCTGCCTTCAAACACTTTTTGACTATTTGTACCTTATCCACCGTTTCTTGGACTAATTCGGGCCCCTCAAGTTGTCTTAATCCCTCAACGTCCCAACAGATTGGACTTCGGCATTTTTTTCCCTACAAAGCTTCATACGGAGACATACCAATACTAGAATGAAAACTATTATTATATGCAAATTCTATCAGTGGTAAATGTCATCCCAGTTCCCTCTGAACTCAATTACGCAAGCTTTCATCATATCTTCTAACGTCTGAATGGTCCTTTCTGATGGTCCATCTGTCTGAGGATGAAATGCTATACTAAAGTGCAAGCTTGTACCTAATGCCCTTTGCAAGCTTCCCTAAAAATAAGACGTAAACTGAGGATCTCTGTCGGAGACTATAGAAGTAGGAACCCCATGTAATCTCACAATTTCTGAAACGTACAATTCAGCCAACTTATCCAAAGAATCATTTTGTCTTACTGGCAAAAAGTGAGCCGATTTAGTTAATCTATCCACGATACCCAAATAGCATCATGTCTCTTAAACGTACGTGGTAGTCCAATGATAAAATCCATTGTAATCTTTTCCCATTTCCATTCAGGTATAGATAAAGGATGAAGCTTACCGGCTGGTGCTTGGTGTTCTGCCTTAACTTGCTGACAAGTTAAACATTTAGCCACAAACTCTACAACATCTTTCTTCATGGTTAGCGACCAATAGTAGGGTCTCAAATCTCGATACATCTTGGTACTGCCAGGATGCATAGCATACGGTGCATAGTGCGCCTCGTGCATAATCTCCGTTCTCAATTCCTCTACATTCGGCACACACATACGCTTCCCATTTAATAACATACCATCTTCCTGTATTACATATTGATCGTTCTTTCCTTCTTGTGCCTTGACTTTCATTTTCTGCAAGTACCGATCACTATTCTGTGCATTCTTAACTTTATCCCTAAGGGAGGGCTTCACTTGAAGAGTGGCAAGTAAAAGATCATCACCAACACTAAAACTCACATTCATTGCCCTGAAGGCAGCTAAATACTCCACATTATAGCAACTCATACCTGCTAGTTGGTCCACCGTCTTTCTACTCAAAGCATCTGCAACTACATTTGCCTTTCCGGGGTAATAATCAATAGTACAATCATAGTCCTTAAATAACTCGATCCATCTTCTTTGCCTCAAATTCAACTCTTTCTGCGTTGGAATATATTTTAAACTTTTATGATCTGTAAATATTTGAAATGTCTTTCCATACAGATAATGCCTCCAGATTTTCAATGCATGCACAATCGCTGCCAGTTCCAGATCATGGGTCGGATAGTTCAATTCATGCAGCCTCAACTGCCTCGAAGCATAAGCTATAACCCTTCCATGTTGCATCAAAACACATCCGAGTCCTTGCCGTGAAGCATCAGTATATACCACATATCCTCCATTTCCAGATGGCAATGCAAGAATAGGTGCTGAGGTAAGTCTTTTCTTCAACTCTTCAAAACTCTTATCACACATGTCATTCCAATTGAATGGTGCATTCTTCTTTAACAGATTCGTCGGGGGTCTCGCAATCACAGAGAAATCTTTCACAAATCTTCTATAATACCCAGCCAATCCTAGAAAACTGCAAACTTCCGATGCATTTTTAGGTGGCTCCCACTTCAAAATAGCCTTAACTTTTGTCGGATCAGGTTATACCCCTTGTTTCGAAACAACATGCCCTAAGAAAGCAATCTCCTCCATCCAAAATTCACATTTGCTAAATTTAGCATACAGTTGTTTTTCTCTCAAAATTTGTAAAACTGTCCTTAAATGTTGTTCATGTTCCCCGTGACTACTAGAGTATATCAGAATTTCATCAATAAACACAATCACAAATTGATCAAGGAATGGCTGTAAGGTTTTGTTCATCAACGACATGAAAGCGGCAGGGGCATTTGTTAACCCAAATGGCATAACAACAAATTCATAATGGCCATACCTGGTTCGAAAAGCTGTATTTGGAATAGATCCTTCTTCAATCCGCAGTTGCCAATAACCTGATCTCAAATCAATTTTAGAAAACACTGTTGCACCCTTCAGTTGGTCAAGTAGATCATCTATCCGTGGCAGAGGATACTTGTTCTTAATTGTAATCCGATTCAACTGTCTATAATCAACACATAATCTCATACTCCCATCCTTCTTCTTTACGAATAATACTGGTGCTCCCCAAGGCGAAATACTTGGTCGTATAAACCCCTTATCGAGTAATTCTTCTAATTGCTTCTTTAATTCTTTCAGTTCAAGTGGAGCCATTCTATATGGTCCAATCGGAATAGGTGCGGCCCCAGGAATAGTTTCTATTTCAAAATCCACTTCTCGATGAGGTGGTAACCCAGGTAATTCTTCTGGAAAAACATCAGGAAATTCCCTAACTACTGGAATATCTGACACACACCCGGACTGACCTTCGTAGTATCACGTATACTAGCTAGATATGCTTCACACCCTTCTTTAATTAAATTAAAAGCAGTCACAGCAGAAATTAAGCAGTTAGGTATAATTTTTCTTTCTCCCACTATAACCGTCTTCATTTGCCCATTGATTTCTACAGCCACCTCTTTTGTTGGACAGTCCACCAAAGCATGATTACTAGATAACCAATCCATCCATAGGATAACATCAAACTCCCTAAGGTTTATCACAACCAAATCTGCATATAGTGTGATACTATCCACTACTATTGGACAAGATCTCACAACGGTATTAACAAATATAACCCCACCAGCAGGCATAGATACACATAAGTTATGCCCCAACTGTTACTTACTAGCATGCACACGTGATGCAAAATCAGGTGATATAAATGAACAAGTAGATCCTGGACCAATTAACACATGCGCACCAGAATTGCAAATAGAAAAGGAACCAGTAATAACCTCAGGTGCAGTAGGAGCTTGTTCCCTGGTGATGGCATACACCCTTGCTTGTGGCTGAGATTGACTACTATGTCGAGTCGATGTTGTAGGAATAGTCCCGCTACCTCGACCACCTCTGCCTCGCCCTATACTTGTACTAATCCGTTGCAAATTTTCCCCCACACTACTTGGTCCTGAAATCTGGGATCCACTGGCGTCAACTCTCCACGTAGGACAATCCTTGACAATATGCCCCGGTTGGTGACAATGATAGCACACGATTGAATGGACTCCCCAACATTCACCGGTGTGTTTCCTACCGCAATTCGTGCACGAGGGAATAGACCTTCCACTAAACGATCTGGGTGGACTTTGTCTTCCCCCAAATCCGACTGAGGTTGACCCGCCTCTACTTGACGACACTGATGGAGACCTATTAGTTTGACTCATTCCTCGGCCTCTGTACCCACCTCTCTGAAAACCAGAACTCTTAAAAGAAATTGCACCGCTTGGTCCACCTGTAAAGTTAGGATTACCTGTCCACTTCTTTCGTTTAGCTTCAGCAGAGTTCCTTTGTATGGATGTCTCTTCAGCTCTCAATGCTGCTTCTAGAAGTGCACTGTAACTCGGAGGTTTGATTGCTATCTTCTCTCTTATCTCAAGCCTCAGGCCTCTTTCAAATCTGTCTCTCCTCAATTCATCAGTACTTACCTCTTCTGGAGCATACTTGGATAGCCTCACAAATTGTAGCTCGTATTCGGCAATAGACAAATCATTCTGCTTTAATTCTAGAAATTCAACTTTCTTACGGTTTCTGTAGACCGGTGGAGTGTATCTCTTAGCAAATTCCCTTAAGATATTATTCCATGTTAAAGTGATTGGTCGATTCCTACTCCCTGGAACAGTTTCCCACCAATCCAACGCATCTTTCTCCAATAAAGACACCGCATACCTCAATTTTTATTCAGAAGTGCATTCAATTCGATCTAAAACTCTTTCCGTATTTCTCAACCACTCTTCTGCTTCTGCAGGATCAGTTGTACCAGCAAATACCTTCGCACCCTGCCTTCTAACTATCTCATAGTTTTTATCAATAACTACCTCTTGTGGTCGGGGTTGGGGTTGTGGTTGTGGAGCTATCCTGTGCATAAACTCTAGGAATTATTGCATAAAAGGATTTACTTCTGGTTGGGGAACGTTTCTATTCTGGGCTTCTAACCCCTGATGTTCAGATGCATGATCATGACCCTGTACAGACTCTAATGACTCAGTTGGGCCAGCAGCGTTTTCACCTGACGCTTCCATCCTATATGAAATGCATATGTATAATTAGACTCATAATATATATGTTAAGTATAATACCACATATTATCAAATAACCCCAGAGAATCTAATCCCTGCTCTGATACCACCAAATGTAGCACCCTCTAACGGCACTACGACTATATCTTCCCTAAATATCACACTTAATGTAAACCTTGATTATATGTATAATTAACCACATAATCTAGTTCCTGTTGAGTATATATACGCATACTCTCATCATCACAACAAGAATATTTAATATCTCATCCGCAAGATCATATATACATATATCAAGTACGACAAAAAATGGGACTATTATAATTAGTTTACATGCTATTATCGCTTTTAATTCAAAATGAGACTTCTATTTCTATTTACAATGAGGAGAAAACTGCATACTGGCCCGACCTGACTGGAATGCAAAATGTGGACCTAACTGTCGTGAGTAGGCACAACAAAATCTACATCTCAAATTATTAGCAGAGGGATGAGCCTGCAACTCAATAAGTAAATAACCGGTACCACTATACACGCACCTCAATTATATCAACAAGACAAGAACAAGCAACGTATATAAAATATAATCAACTTAATCAAGCACATTTCATTTCTTTACTCCACGTAGTCATCCCATAATACGACAACCAATCAAACTTGTCTTTTCCTAGTTGGCTTACCAGAAAGGTGATATAGTATTTTTCTCCACCAACTCAACCTCACTATTCATTCATATATATATACATGAATCCCCTTGGTATGCCACACAGGCTCATCAATCTCATTTCGCATCAAAGCTCTTTTTATTTCGCATCATAGCTCTTTTCACATCGCATCATAACTCTTTCATATCGCATCATAGCTCTTTTTATTTCATTTTGCCACATAGGCTATTCAACAGCATCAAGGGGTATTCATATTATAATTACATTTGATTTCCATCACTCTCTCAATTCCACATATCACCGTTCTTGTAAGCCAACTAGCCACATAAAACCACATAGTAGCGTATTTCACGTACAAGCACATAACATATCTCAATAGGTTTTCTCATTTCACTTTCACGACATAATCATTGAAATTAATCATCAACCACTCGTACAGTTCAAAATATATTAGTGCTAGCACGAATCATCGGCTCACATAAAAGTAATATCACAAGAAGTGAAACATATATAGATAATACTAATTATTTATGTACACACTAATAGAAATAAAGAACATATATAAGTAGTACTAATTATTTACTTACCTCGACTTACAACGATCTAACTGTATGTAGGGAGTTGCTCAATCATTCACCTTATCCCCCTTATCCCCCTTATCCTATAATAAGTTATAATGCATATAATCAACATATCAAAAGTATCGTAATTTCTAAATATAATATTAAATAATAATTATATATATTTTTCACCAATATCTCAATATTTCATTAAACTCCTCATTCTATTATAGCTACCATTCATAATAACAATTCTTGAATTATATTTATCTCAAAATATACTTATCTTCACTAAATATAACATTTTCAATTATATTCTATAATATTTCTCAAATAAAATTTTCAACCCGATTAAACTAAGCCAATCAATTATAGAAATTATTAATTCTAGTAATTTAAGCAGTTTAAGCCATTAATTATAACATCCCTAATTCAATTGAGACATTTAACCAGACACAAATTATAAATACTCAAATTCATAAATTTTTCTGGTTAAACACTAAATCAAAGAGTATAAATAACATTTAATAAATGTACTTATTAAATAATATAATTATATAAATTAAAATTAATTAAATTTAAAATTATTTCTTACCGAATTTTTCTCGCCGAACTCTGTTAAACTTGTGTGTGTTTAGTATGTGTTTTAAATTAATAGTGTGTGTGTTTATAGAAAGTAGATTGATGGGTGCGTCAGCACCCATCTTTATCCAACCTTTTCTATTTTTTTTGAGCTTTAATAAACATTTTCAAAATACCCATTACGTCCTTTTTAATTTTTTTAATTAATATAATTTACTCCCAAATATTATATAAAGCTCCAATTCACTCCGTTCAAGTCTTAATATGATCACAATTTAATTTATAATATATCTACTAATTAACTAAATTTTCTTAAATAATTACCAATTAAGCCCATAATTATGAATAAAAATTTGTGGGCGTCACACTTGGTACTTGAACTTGAAGACCTTGATGTGGCGAGTTTGGAATTCACTGTTTTCACAACGTTTCCTTGAGTGTCCATCGAAATACTTCAGATTCTGTCGAAGGGAAGAGATGAGAGGTAGAGAGGTCCCACTGGGCGTGCCAAAATTTGTAAATAGATTTTCATGTTCCTGAATTTATTGAAACAAGAAAATATTGTAAATAAATTCTTGAATTTGATTGGAGTATTTATGGGTGCGAAATCTCTACTTGAAACCTCTGATCTTCTCTTCAAGAACGTGATCTTTGACGTGGGCAACGTGGGAGGTGAAACTCGACGTTTGATCTCCTTTGAATTTTGGATATTTCTTGGTGGATTTGAGACTTTGATCTTCCGCCAAGGTGGACTTCTGTCTTCATAACGTTAATTCACCAGTCTTCAGACTTCTTGTCAAATTAAACGCTGATTTTGATCGATTTTCGCGACGAACGCCTTGAATCTTGCCTAGAACGCTGTGGATCTTCCTTGATTTGCGCTTGAGAGGATTTCAGGACTCCTTGAATGCTCTCTTGCTTGTATCTTCAATTGTGTGTCTGTGTGTTCTAAATGAATTCGAAGGACCCCTTTATATAGCTGTCAAAGAGACAGAATTGTGGTGAACTTGAACACTTATTTTGTATTATGTCTTTATTTTAATTTAAGAGATCAATACATTAAATATTTGGGAAGACATGATTGGCCAATTTCGATATTATCTCTTTAATTTTTGTATTTTTTAAAAAGATAATATGTGAAATATTTGTCTTGATTTGATTGGCCGAAAGACCTCAATTTGACACGTGTCGGCCGTTGATTTGATGACGAAATATATATATTAAAATATCAATTAATTTAACTATTTATACTTGAAATTAATTTAGTAAATTCCAAAATATAAATAGAAAAAGGGAATATAATTGATAAATAATATATATTTTCTACTTGTCGTCATTTGATTGGGCGCAAAATTTATTTGTCTATAGATGTGACACTAATTGTCTATAGTGAAACTTTATGTGTAATTTTTGTCATCAATGAATATATAGTAAGATAAAAATTATTATCACCTAATATCCCATGTGCATCCCCCCACCGTAAAATCATCACAAATTACTGATGATAGTTATCCATCGCAAAGTCCATCTGAAAATGGGGTGAGCTATATTTAGTGACAGAGTTATCGATAGTTTGCGACGGAATTGTCTCACACCAAATCTGTGACAGGTTTTGCGATTCAATGGCTGTAACAAATATTTTGTCAACATTTAGCGACGAACTACGATATTCATATTGTACTTGGTGCTATTTGTCGTGATTACAAGAATCCCAAGTTAAGGATAATAACTTACAATTTTTTTTTATTTTTCGTCTTACCGTTAAATATTTTACAAAAACAACTACGTAAAGTGGACGTTTTGAAGGGAATTTTGGCATGTGAGAGGCACATGCTTCGTGTTTGAAGCCAATAAACTCCCTAAAGCCCTAATCCATTTTCTCCGAATCTCTCTAGAAAAAGCCCCTATTTTGAGCCTTTTCTTTTTTTCTTGCGAATCTCACATCTCAATTACATTTTAATCTCTAACAACTGGAGAATCGAAGAAGAACCAAATTTTGCCAATCGAGGATCAAAGAAGAACCAATTCCTTCTTTTTTTTCTTTTTTTTTTTTTTTTTGTAAATCTCACCTTTAACGTTTTTTTACCACAATAACACATGATAGTTGATCCCCGCAATAGTTGAATCACTAGGTCAAGCCATATTTTCGGCTTGAAGCTCAATTCTTACGAATTTGGAAGAACCCAAATGGTGGGAGCCTTATTTTTGTTTTTTTTTGTTTTTTTGTTTTTTTTTATCTCTTTTGCCAAAACCACCAATTATAATTTCTCCAAAAACGAAACATGTACCTCTTATATGCCAGCATTTTCTTCAAAACATCCTAATTTGACGGCCACGTAAGTAACACATGACCATTTACGTCAAATATTTAACGGATGGACGAGAAATGAGAAAAAATATAATTTATTATCCTTAAGTAAAATTCCCACAATTATTGAGATCAAAAGTGCATAAAACTTAAGTTATGTGATCAAAAATAAAATTTTTTCGCACTCAATATTCGTATAGAGAATAGAATGGAAAAATACAATTACCCCCTTGTGATATGCAAAATGTGCAAAAAAAACCTCTATGAAAAAATAAATAGTAATTTATTCCCTATATTTTAAAAAATGAAGCAGAAAACCCTCTGTGAGGGGGTTGTTTGCTGCATTTTGAATAACACAAAAAGATAAATTGTTAGTTATTTTTTTAAATGGAGTTAATTTCTCTTTTTAGTTAACACAGGGGACAAAATGCATTTAACTCAGAATAGAACTATACTTGCTCAGCACAGAAAAGGAAAAATATCAAAAAATTAAAAAAACAAAACACATAAAAATTAACCATCATCAAGAAATCAAGGATCAACTGTACATCAGTCTCAAATACTCGTAGTCACTTTCTTAATCCGTCACAGCAAAGTATTCAAGTTGATCACAATCAGCTCAAAATAATCCAACTTTCAAAGATAGGATTAAGCTCCAGCCTACGACCAAAAAGCCCATAATTAAGCTGCTGGCTTGTTTGGTAGACAAGATAAGATTGAAGTCACTCATCAATCTTATTGAAAACCAGAGGCTTCAAAACCCGACTTTCAAAACCAGCAGCGCCGATGATTTAATTACAACCACAATTGAAAACGAATCAGGGTTTTGTCATATCAGAGATCGATGTACATATATACAGTGATACTTTTCGTTTGGTAATCAAATTTCCCTCATTTTCCTAAACAATCGTTTGAAGTTTCCAAAATATGTAGAGGCAACTCAAAGTGGACGACAAGATGATAAGACCCATCATTTCCATGGCTGCATGTGAAGTCAATTATGTCATAATAAAGACTTAAGGCCCGGCAAACAACAAGGGTTATTGAGTTTGGTACGTATGTAAACGTGGCTTTAGTAGTTAGTACTGTGAAATGATCACTTTGTCTGAAAGTTCATTTGAATTGTTAGGAACAAAAGATATCTAACTTTTCTTAAGGTGGAGAATCTGGTGCGTGCTTAACTTAATGCAATATGTTATAGAAAAAAAAATATTATCAGGGATAAAAAGTTAGACAACTGTATTAAAATTATTATTTATGATGTGTATTAAATGATGGGCAAAATGCATCCCACCCCATTGAATTATTAAAAAATAATAATTTATCTCTTTGTATTAAAATATAAGTAATTTATCTCTCTATATTTTTTAAAAGGAAGCAACCCTTATCCGCCCTCGTGTGAGGAGTGCAATACACGCGCCCTGTGTGCAATTTTAATTAAATTTTTTACCTAAGAAATAACATACATACTCTTAAATTTGAATTGTTAGATCTTGTTTATATATATATATATATATATTAACGGTGGGATATGATAAACAGATAAAATGGCTTAGATCTTTCCTTATTTTGATCACGGTTCATATTTATAGATAAAATTAATAGTTCATATTTATTTGAATTAGATTGATGGTTCAAAATTTTGTTCAAGATAGAAACATAAACTATAAATTATATATATAAATATATAGATATACAATATAAACATATAATATAAATAAAAATATAAAAGTATCAAACTAATTATTTACAAAATATAAATTATACGTACACATACATATATATAGAGTATATACATATGATATTGAAAAAATATACAAAAAAAACTAAAAAGAAATAGGGGAGGCCGTGGGCGCGGCAGCAACAATGGGGAAGGAGGCGGCAAACGACGATGAGGGTAGGGGAAGGGGAAGGATGGTGCAGTTAGGGGAGGGGCGGGACGCTGGGGAGGGAAAGGGAGGGGGTAATGGGAAGGGAAGAGGAGGGAGGCGGTGGCGGCTAGGAAAAGGGAGGGGGCGACATGAAAGGGAAGGGGAAGGGGGCGATTGGAAAGGAAAGGGAAGGGTGTGACGCCGCTGGGAGGGGAATAAGTATATCAGGCAGAAAGGGGCGGCCGACTAGGGGCGCGAGAGGGAAGAATTTGGACTATACATACATATTATCTATGTATATTATATATGTATTACCTATCTATATATATATATCACAAATATTATATATATGTATACCTATACATATTTCAGAACTATATCTTGAATTTTTGTATATAAATTATATATGTAAATTGAATTTGGACCATTGATTTTTTTGAGGATAAGATGTCAACCATTAATTTAAGTAAGATTTTATATGAACCGTATATTATTATAGATGTAATATGAACCGTTGATTTGTGTTGGATAAGATCCAATAGCTGTAAAATAAAGATATATATATATATATATATATAAGACAAATGGGCACGTGTATCAGACTACTCGCGTGCGAAAGGCATTTTGCTCAATTTGTAAAATACAAGGGGATAAATTGCTTATTATTTTAACATAAGGGGATAAATTGCTATTTTTGAATAATACAAGTGGGCATGATGCATTTTCCCATTAAATGATATATATAGATTTTTTATTTATCATTATAATGATTTTTGTAGTTCTAATAGCAACAAAATATTATGAGTTGTCTGAAAAAATGCAGCGTCCTTTCTCTTCTTGCCCCGACCCTCCTTCTTGGAGGTTTGGGCCTCCTCTATACTAATGTACTTAGTTGCTCCAGCCAAGAGGCTATCAAAGTCTGGTGCAGGCTTCTTCGCCAAGGAATTGAAGAAATCCCTATCCAAATGTCCTTGAGAGAAGGCAGTGCCTTGACCTCCTGCACAGCCATAGGGACTTCCAAGGCGGCGGTGTTGAAACGAAGCAGGTAGTCTCTCAGGGACTCGGAATCCTTTTGCCAAACTGTGAAGATACTAAGGGGGTCTTTTCATATTTCCTGCTATTGGTGAATTGGTGGAGGATAGCGAGTGGAACTTGTGGAAATTTCTCACGGAGCCAACAGGTAACCGGTTGAACAACTGTTGGGCTGCCTGGGCGAACATGGTAACAAAGAAATAACACTTGATCCAACCTATGTATCGATGGAGGAGGTTTGCATTCTCGAATAGGGACATGTGTTCTTGTGGATCGGTGGTGCCATCATATTCCGTAATATCCAGTGTCCGACAATTGGGAGGAAGGTCGTCCACCATGACCGCCTCGTTGAACGGAATGCCGCCTTGCACCTCCAACGGGACCCCCTTCATCTTGTGTTGCACGTCCTACAAGCTTTTTTGTAGGTGTTCCAGTTAAGCCTCCTAATGAGGGGGAGCTTCATTCCGCGCCAGGGGAGGAAGAATTGGTTCCTCCTCTTGGAGTCTAAGGGGCCTCTGCCAGGGAGGGGCCTCCCCATCTTCTGCCGGCCCTCCAACCATTGAGGGAGCTCCCCAAGGCCCGGGGGCTACTGCTACCAGAGGGACATTGTTGATCGTTGCCATCTGTGTCCGTATAGCGGACATAATCATCTCTTGGATAGACCATCAATCCTAGGGACAACCTATCAGAGAAGGTGTATGAGGGGGTGCCGTCCAGTGGAGGATCTGACAAGGGGTCAGAAGAACCAGAGGATCCCACCTCACCCCTCTTAGAGGGAGCCAGGGGGGCTCTTGACAGTACCTACAATGCCTGAGGGTTGGTAGGAGCATCCGAGTCCTTCTGCTTGCCTAATCTGCTATTGGTAATTTTCATAATCCTCACGTCTTAGTTCTGTGTTCCCACAGACGGCGCCAATTGATGTGAGTGAAAAAGCTCATTCTTAGGCTTGAGTGGAGTGGATCTTAAATTTCTGCAGGCTATGAAAAGGGAATATGCAAACAAAACGTTACAACTCCGACGCTCAAGTCAGTAAGTAGTTATAGGAGAACAAGTTTGAATAAAGTAATAAAGCGACAATATTTGCTGAACAATTAGCATAAAATGAACTTGGTGCAAATTGAGAGAATAAATTCGTGTGCTAGAGTGCTTAAGGAAAACCGTTACTTGTACCAGCCAAGTAGGCCAGTTTTTATAAAGGAAGACCCAAGTTGGGAGGACTCTTCGTTGACCTGGACTCTAGGAGGGCCAAGTACCAGCCTCCTTAGACTCCTGCAGCATTTAGACTCCTAGAAAGTAGGAGGGTGGTTGGAGGAGTCTTGCGAAGATGAGGATAAAGCTAGGGCTACCCTTATCCGGACTTCCTGATAAGCTCGACCTCTACCCTGGACTGCCTTGGTTGGGCTACCACCCTTTGCCTGGGTTGGGCCTCTCCTCTGCTAGGGAGAGGCCTGACTGGTCTTTCTTGGGCTAGACCAGTGTTCCTTTTGGGCCATCTCTTAGAATGAGCGAGCTCTTGTGTGGGGCTTTGGTATTTTTTGATTAGAGGAAATTACACGATATATTCTTGTGTTTATGCCCTTATTTCCCTCGATATGATGCTTGCTCTTGGGTACATTTGTGACATTTAGGAGCTTTCATAGAAAAAAGGCGAATGCAAGCAAAGAGCTCAAACATAAAGGAAAGAGTCAGAATTCTTCAGAAATGAGCACAAGTTAGACCGTGACCCACGGGCTATCAGAGATTCATGTGACAGAAACGCAAATCACATAACCCGTGGCCCACGGGTTATCAAATGTTCGCTGGGCAAAAATCGCAGATGGGGTGATCCTGAAGTCTGAATTTCAGCAATATGAAGAAGAGTTTTATTTCCTTTTTTTATCTCCTTTGTAATTAGGGCTAGACGTTTGATAAGTAAAGAGTTAGGAAAGAAAAAAATAGTTTAAGGTAGGTAGAATACTTTCCTTTCTTACTGTAGCTAGGTCCAATTATAAAAGGAGGAGAAGATCGAAAGAGAGAGACATTCAATTTTCAGAAATTCGCAGAGACATAGATGTTTTCAGAGCAAAGAAAAAGGTGAGGAGCACGTGAAGAAGGAGATTTGGCATTGGAGTGACAACCATCGAGCCAATCCACTACTCCATGAGTTTTTCTCAATCTTTGTCTTTAGCTTTAGTTCGATTTAGGATGAACTATTATCTTTTGTGCTAGAGCTTTGTGGAAAGCCTAATTAATACAATATGTTAAATATTTTCTGGATTAATCTAGTTCGCTATTTTTGCATATCCATGAGGTATTGTGTTTGTTGCTATTATTTGAGATATTGATCACCTTTTAGATTTTATTAATTATGTTGATGAATCGAGAGGGAATTTAACATAGTGGATAGAATAATTCATGGTGTGGATTGAATGATGTGTAGATATACATTGGCATAGATCCTAATGCATTATTATTATGAGTTTTGGAGAGGAGAGATCCCCTGATCCCTTGATAGTAATAGGTTCGATATAGCTCGAGAGAGTGTATTAGATTAAATTGAAAAAATCTCGGTGTGTGAAAATACTTGTTTGTTCGATTACTTTGTTGATATTGAATTTTTTGTATCAATTAGGTGGACCTATAGCCGTAGCACTTCGCTCTCAATCTGTGTTTTCTTTGTCTCCAACGTAATTGCTTGCTATAGTTGATTTATTGCTTTTTAGTAGTTTCCATAAATCATCCAAACTTTCGATCGTCCAAGTAATTAGAGGCTAGTCATAGTTGTGGTAATTACTTCATTGAATTCTCATGAGTTTGATGTCTTTTATACTACTTGATAGCTAGTGCAGTTGCTAGTACATATTTCTGCAATCAAGTTTTTGGCGCCATTGCCGGGGATTTAATTTGAAATAATATCATAATTTCCTAGTCTTAATTAATTTGGATTTTTCTTTGCTTTATTTTTATTTTTCTGTTTTTACCTCACTTGTCCTCTTTCTTTGGTTTCGAGTTTGATGACATGAAGTAGTGGTGGGGAGTTAGCATAATTTGATCTAGAA
Organism: Sesamum alatum; assembly: GCA_034509735.1. Taxonomy (NCBI): domain Eukaryota; kingdom Viridiplantae; phylum Streptophyta; class Magnoliopsida; order Lamiales; family Pedaliaceae; genus Sesamum; species Sesamum alatum. Next base: position 33,720,391 of record JACGWO010000001.1, on the reverse strand, counting down.
ATTGAGATAACCTTCCACCAACAGAATAACACCATCGAGAGAGGCGAAAGTAGTAGAAATTCCAATACGAAAGATCTATTTGCATTCACAGAATCGGTCATGGAAAACGCAAGAGCTGTAGAAAGGCCAATGATGGAATACTCTTTCCCAACAGCTGATGGGGTGATAATCCAGCATTGCCAAGCCCACGGTCCAGGCCAACAATTTTGAGATCAAGCCAGCCATTATCCAAATAATCCAAGCGCGCGTGTAGTTTTTCGGTTTGCTTGACGAGAATCCTAACAAACATCTCTAACTTTCTCCAAATTTGTGATACCTTTAAGTTTAATGGTGTTAGTGATGATGCTGTTAGACTTAGACTGTTCCCATTTTTGCTATGTGATAAGGCCAAAGATTGGCTGCAGTCATTGCCTGCCGGTAGTATTACGACTTGGGCGGGATTGACACAAAAATTCCTTGTTAAATACTTTCCCCCGTCTAAAACTGCTACGTTGTTCAATGATATTACTTCTTTTGTGCAGTTTGATAGGGAATCATTGTATGATGCATCGGAGCGTTTTAGGGACATGCTTAGAAAGTGCCCTCATTATGAGCTACCTGTATGGAGAGAGGTACAAACATTCTACAATGAAGTGACTTTGTCTAACCGGGCTACTATTAATGCTGCTGTAGGTGGCAATATCATGAGGAAACTACCATCAGAAGCGTTTATCCTCATTGATGAGATAGCATCTAGTTTGTATTCGTATGGTCAAGACTGATGAGGAGTCGGAGCTCACCAAGTCGACGTCGTGACGGCACTATCTCCTCAGATGGCCGCTCTAACACAGAGAATGGACAACTTTGGAGCTGCAATGTGGTATGTCGCACCCATAGGACCTTGCAGCACATGTGGTCAGATAGGTCATTTGTTAGAATACGTGACCAGAAAGTCAATGTGGTTGGTCATTATGAGAACCATTCGTCAATCTTTGAATGAGTAATATTATGTTGATGAATGTAGTAAGGATTCATCATTGGCAACGATGAGTTTGTTGTGCGTACTGCTTGCATTGAACGTCGTTTCGATGTCACAACAAACACCCACAGACCAAATATATGAATCCAAGAAGTTGAACCGTGCATAGGATGGCGGTCATAGAACCAACTTCTGTAGATAGGTTTGAGGCACTCCAAGTCGAGGACCTCGAGATTGGGCATCAAGGGTCCTATAGAGACTTGCACTAAGGATTGCATTCATTAAATGAGTATCGTGTTTCATCGGTGACAGACGTTGGACGTTTATGCAATATGTTAGAATAGGTGACCATGTAAGCCAATTTTGGCAGGAATATGTAACCTATGTCTAGACAATTCTTTGGTATTTGATAAAAAACATTTATGAATAAAGAAGTGAAAATTCATATGGCAATACTTTGTTTACGTTCACTTATCTGCATTTACATTTCTGTTCACTACGCAAACAAAGCCCACGGACTGAGAAACGATTTCGGGGACTGGGACTACGCTTGGAGGTAGGTCCATGAAATCAGTTTTCCCGAATCAGTCCGGAAATCTCCAAGTCAAGGAATCCCGAAAATGGGTACCGGGATTCCCTTTGAGACTTGCACTAAGCATCTGCTGTCGTATTTCATCGACGGGTGACGAAGGTCGTCTAAGCAGTGTTAGTAGGTCAGCGTGCTAGGAAGCAGCTGACTGAGGTGACTCGCGGGAACCGTCTTACTGAGGACCTTGAGTATGGTCAGCAAGGTATGACGTGTATTCCCGGTTCCAACAGTACAGGCCAAGTCCTTTGACTTGAGGAACTGCTGAGTTTACCTGTGCATCAGGTCTGTATCTTAGATATGGTGAGAGATTGCCAAAATACTCTAGAGTAGTCATAAGCCATGTCTAGTGCAGCTCGGGTGTACAAAGTGCCAGTAGTTTCCAAGAAAGGATCTGTCTCCTGTCAAAAGGTATTGACAGTTGAGTCTCATGTATGCTCTGTGTCTTGTCCCTGAAATCTGTGGCCACAGTAACTGAACAGAAGGGAAAGGTTTCCCTTGCGGCGTTTAGTAAGGACAGACCGACTGTTAGGTCCAAAATGGGTACCTGCATTTTCCGTGCCCTAGACCTTAAGTGATGAGACCGAAGAAAGAAGGACAAGTGTACTGTTAGAGCCTAAATGTTCATCCCCGAATATTTCACCTAGTCTCTAGTGCCATGGACCGTTGCTAGATGGCCACCCATGGTAACAGGCGGATTCTAGGAATCCGACCAAGTCTAGCTCAATGGTGAACCTAAAGAGTCACATACTATCCACACACACACACTTAGTATTTAATTTGGAATTAAATATTGGAGTAAAGGAATGATTAAATTAGATTTAATCGGGTCCTATATTTTCTTGGAGAAATTAATTCCTTCTATTTGATAAAGGGAATTAAATTAATAAATAGGATTTATTAAAGGGTTGATTTAATGGGCTTAGAATAAATAATAATATTTATTTATTATATTATATTTATTCTTTTAGCCTTTTGGAATATTTAATGGGATTTAAATATTCCATTAAATTAAAATCAACGGTTGAGATGGAAAGGGGAGATGGAAGGCTAGAATTCGTTTGACTAGGTCAAACACTAGTTTGACTAGGACTTTGACTAGGTCAAAATCCTAGTCAAATTAGAGTTCTTAGAGTTGGAGTTTAAAGAGGATTAAACTCCTCCTCTATATAAACCTCTAGCCTCCAACTATTGAAGGATGATGATTCTTGAAAACACACACAACACACACTCTCCCCTTCTCCTCATCTCTCGTCCGCCCCCCTCTCTCTCTAGCAAGAAAATATTTGTTAGTTCTTTTGTTCTTGGAACATTAGAACTTAGATGAATCAATACCGTTAATCGATAACGTGTTGTTGATTCATCCACTCCAAAAATAATACACTTGTTCGTTGCTAGCACGACGTGCAAGATACGTCCGTGGATCGTGTGTCACGATTTGGAGGGTCTCAAGAACGAGATCTCGGTGCAAAACGGGGAACAACGCCAGTAGCTGTTGAAGACGAAAACGACAACGGGTAGGTCTCGTTTTACTTTTTTCGTCCCTCTTTAATTTTCAACTCTATGGCCTCCATGACTTCTTTACATGCTTTATGATCATGAGATACACCGAACGCCCAGGAACCTCAAGGGCACACCCCTTGAGCGTGTTCTTTTAAATTAAAAAGCATGCTTTATTTTTCGTATGTTTAATTTTATCGTGCTTCCGCATTCGCGCAATTCCCGGCAAGCGCTCCCATGCGCGCGCGCGCGCGCGCAAGGCTGCGCGCCTGCGAGTCCGCGCGCGGACGGGCTCTGTGTAGCGCCGCCAGGCGCGCGCGCACGCAGACGGAGGAGTCTGCGCGCACGCGCCCGGTAGGCGTGCCCAGTGCGCGTCTGCGCGCGCACTGCGCACGGCACGACCGGCAGCCAGCAGGCCAGCGCCCGCGCAAGGCAAGGGAGCCTGCGCGCGCGGCAGCCTGCCGGAATGCCAGGCCGCGCAGCGCGCTGCCGGCCAGGCGCGCGCGCACGCAGGCAAGGGGCCTGCGCGCGCGCGCCCGGCCAATCAGCGCCTTCGCGCGCGCAAGGGCGGCAGGCTGAGCCTGCTGCGCTGTGCGCGTGCCGGCGGGCCGCTGCCGGCGGCGGCTGCTGCTGCTAGGATTTCAAAACCCTAGTAGTGTTTTTCTTTTATTTTTTAATTAATTATTTTCAGTTTTCATTTTGAATTAATTCTGAAAAATCATTTTTTGGTTCAATTATGCCTATTTTTCTAAAGACATTATTTTAGGAGTAAAATAAATTGGATTTGGAATCCCGGGGTAATTTACTTAAAATAATGAGGAAAGGTTTTCCTAAAACGAGAAAATAATATACCAATATTTGTGTTTTATTTTTCACACGTTGTGCACATATTTATTTATTATTTTGGATATTTATGATTGGAAATCATATGTTGTTGGTATTTTGTAATTATATGATTGGATCATGTGATTATGTGTGTTGGATGGAAATGGATGATCGCGAGCCCTAGACCAGATGTATGATTTATTTTCTGTTGGGACTGTGTGCCTCTTTTACTGCTTTCTCCTTCTCTCTTTCTAGTTGTCTTGGAATTATAAGGCATTCTACCTCCCTCCTTATGTACTCCCCCCGGGTTTTCGCTGGGGTTTCTATTTTTAATATGTAATGAGAGTAGACTAGGAGTGAGGTTTCTATTTTTGTAATTGGTGGAGAAGAAGGAAGGACCACATGGAGAGCCCAGACGGGAGGCCCCCTTGGAGTTTTCCATGAAGTGAAGAAAGAGAAAAAGAGACCAAGGTCCATCAGCATGATGATTGGGTTACTATTAATGTAATAGTATAGGACCAACCCTAGATTGACCATAGATCCACTGCGGGCTCAGTGGGTCGCATAGGATTCGGGCTCGTGATCATCCAACAGGGGCGTGCTAGGCTTTAATTTTTGCATGTGGTTATGATGATGAATGAATGGGTTGTTTATTTATCGTAGAACTACTGTGGATGGTTTATTTACGCATTATGGATGTATGTGTAGATATTTATTTATTTGAGATCTCGGTCATTTCTTACTCTCACATTGGTTGGACCAATGTCAAAATATTAGACCCTAGACAAAGTGGACATGAACTCTAGGAGTTTGTCCATGCCTTCCAATCCGTGGCATAGTGAGGAAGCTGCTTTGGGTCAATAGCGTGGTCTCACGAGTCGTGGCACGTTATTGTACTTAAAAGAAGCTGCATTATGTCATGAACGAAAAGCAGGCTGCTGCTACCTGTCTCACGAGTCGTGGGGGTACCAGTGGGTCCGTGGCTCGGTCGATTGGGTTGGGTCTAACGCCCAATTAACATGATTCGCTTGGAGTCCTTGGGATCATGTGAAAGGGTGAGGCAATAATCTTGGGAATCTCGTGGAACGAGAATGTATGGAATACCTCCCACAGGATCTTTTCCATGCGAATCGTAAAAGCGGGGTATGGGAAAAATCGCTGTGGATCCCAAGCCCACTTGGAAAGAATTTCCCGAAAATCACGTTTGAGAGTACCGTATTTTCGTATAAATAGTGGGAGGATTAAATGACTAAAGTCCATGCATTTAATTATTTTATCAAACCACCGTCTTTTATTTTCTGCTGATCGTGCGCTGTTTTCTAAAATGTAGATTTTAAAATGTCTAAGAACCCACTTTCCACCATTCTTGAGACAAACAAATTCAATGGAACAAACTACAATTACTGGTTGCGCAATCTCATGATAGTCCTAGATTACGAGAACCAAGGCTACGTCATGGACGAGCCTCTCCCTAGGACCTTACCGGAAGGATCCACGCCAGAAGAACGTGAGACGTTCGAGACTTGGCATAAGGATAACCGGAAGGTCCGTAGCATCATACTTACTTCGATGACCAATGAGATTCAGAAGGCTAGACGATGTCCCTTCCGTTATGGCTCGCCTTAAGGATTGCTATGCAGTCCCGGACCGGCATACTAGGTATGTCGCGACCAAGGCATTCTTTGGAACTAAAATGACAGAAGGATCCTCTGTACAAGAGCACGGGGTTAAAATGCTTACCCTGGTGGAAAAGCTCGAGGACCTAAAGGCAGGTCTCGATAATGAAACATACATAGATGTGATCCTTCAGTCACTCCCACCCTCATTTGACTAATTTATCGTCAACTACAACATGAACGCACTTGAGAAGGGCATTCATGAGTTGATCAATATGTTGGTGCAATACGAGGCAACGACTAAGAAGTCCACGCCTTCGGTATTGTTTGGAGGTGCTTCGACTTCTAATACGAAAGGCAAGGGTGCCGGACGTTGGAAGAAGAAGAAAGGGAAGGGAAAGGCCGTCAAAGCAGCTACGAACACTAAGAGTGTTCCCATTGCCAAAGAGGGGAAAGGCAAAGGAAAGGGAAAGGTTGTCTCCAAGCAACAGTCAAAGGCATATGACATATGTATCAACTGCTGTGAGAAAGGGCATTGGAAGAGAGAGTGCCCCAAACTCTTCTCGAACCAAGGTATATATGTGATTGAGGTTAATATGGTCACTAGTTCTGCCTCTTGGGTATTAGATACCGGCTGTGGAGCTCATATTTGCAATGACTTGCAGGTGTTGAAAAGAAGCAGAAAACTGGGTAGCGGGGACATGATCCTGAAGCTTGGGAATGGCAAGGCCATCTCGGCAGAAGCAGTAGGATCCGCCACTCTAGTGATTAGTGATAATATTAGCATAAGTTTAGAGCAAGTTTATTTTGTACCCAGTATGATTAAAAACATCATTTCCATTCCATTGTTGGACAATAGTGGTTATGAGTTTAGAATCAATAAAAATTGCTTTTATTTGATGAGGTGTGGAATTGCTCATCTACTTGGTACATTGCATAACGGACTCTATATCTTGCAACAAAAGAATTTCGTCCTCAATGCACAACACAAACGAAAATTAGATAATAACGGGAACGCACGTCTGTGGCACGCTAGGCTAGGTCACATATCCCAAGATAGGATAAAAAGGTTGGTAGACTCAAAGAACCTAGAGGTTGGGGACTTGAGTGATCTACCAACTTGTGAGTCCTGTCTAAGAGGGAAAATGACCAAGAAGCCCTTTGTAGGACAAAGCAGGCTTGCCACAGGTCTGTTGGACTTGGTCCATACAGACGTATGTGGACCACTAAGGACGCAGGCCCGAGGTGGGTTCTCCTACTTCATAACCTTCACCGATGACCATTCGCGGTATGGTTATGTTTACCTGATGAGGTACAAGTCTGAAACTCTTGAGAGGTTTCAAGAATTCAGACTTGAAGTGGAGAACCAAACCAACTGTAAAATTAAAATCCTACGGTCAGACCGAGGCGGTGAATACCTTAGTACGGAGTTCCTAGATTATCTAAAAGAACATGGTATAATATCAGAATGGACACCTCCAGGAACACCACAGTTAAATGGTGTCTCTCAAAGGAGGAATCGAACCCTGTTGGACATGGTTCGGTCCATGATGAGTTTTACCAAGTTGCCCTTATCGTTTTGGGGCTATGCACTAGAGACGGTGGCCAAATTATTGAATTTAGCGCCTACTAGTGCATTGACCCAAACGCCATATGAGATATGGCACGGCAAGCCTGCATCCTACAACTACTTGAAAGTGTGGGGTAGCCCCGCATACGTCAAGAGGTTAGTGGGAGATAAGTTAGAATCTAGGTCTAGCTTATGCAGGTTCGTTGGATACCCTAAAGAAACTGCGGGTTATTACTTTTATGACCCCTTGGAACAAAAGGTGTTTGTTTCAAGAAATGCAGTATTCTTGGAGCAAGGCTTCCCGGAGGATATCCAACCTGATGAGCTGATCCTTGAGGAATCAAGTGATGGAATCCAGCCATCAGAGGAGGCCGCGGAACCCTCACTTAGAGGATTCAGGATAGACAGCTGAAGAGCTGACCAACGTCGAGAGGTCCAACATGCTAGGCATGAAGGACAGCCTCAGGAACAGCCAGCCCCGGTTCCTGAACTACCGGCTCCGATACAATCAGCGCCCACAGTCACCACTGACGTTCCCGTTCTCCGTAGGTCCACTAGAGAGTCCAGACCTCCAGTGAGATATGGCTTTCTAGGAGCGACCGATCTTTTGGATAACGATCCTAAGACATATGGAGAAGCGATGTCTGACATCGACTCCGGGAAATGGCTTGAGGCCATGAAAGCCGAAATGGACTCCATGAGCGAGAACCAAGTTTGGAGTCTCGTAGATCCACCGAAAGGTGTTAAGCCAGTCGGCTGTAAGTGGGTCTACAAGCGCAAACTTGGCGTTGATGGAGAAGTCACAACCTTTAAGGCTAGGCTTGTAGCTAAGGGATACACTCAACGACCCGGGGTCGATTTTGAGGATACCTACTCGCCAGTAGCCATGGCTAAATCCATTCGGATTCTGCTCGCCATAGCAGCATGGTATGACTATGAGATATGGCAGATGGACGTGAAAACGGCCTTCCTCAATGGTTTCGTTGAAGAAGAGATCTATATGGATCAGCCGCAGGGTTTCACGGTCACTGGAGAAGAACAGAAAGTTTGTCGTCTTCAGAAGTCCATCTATGGCCTCAAACAAGCCTCCCGAAGTTGGAACATTCGCTTTGATGAAGTAATACGGGGTTATGACTTCATCAAAAACGAATCCGACCCTTGTGTATACAAGAAGGTCAGTGGGAGCTCGATAGTGTTCCTAGTGCTTTATGTGGATGACATTCTGCTCATTGGTAATGACGTTAGAATGTTAGGAAACACAAAAGCATGGTTGTCAATCCAGTTTTCCATGAAGGACTTGGGTGAAGCCTCCTACATCCTAGGCATCCAGATTGTCAGGGACAGATCTAAAAGGATGTTAGGACTCACCCAAAACTCGTATATGGAGAAAGTCCTAAAGAGATATCGAATGGACAACTCCAAACGAGGATTCCTTCCAATGAGGCATGGGATCAAGATATCCAAGAAACAGTCCCCACAGACTGATGAGGAACTTGAAAGGATGAAGGTCATCCCCTATGCTTCTGCCATAGGTAGCATACAATATGCGGTCCACTGCACTAGGCCTGACATTGCGTACGCTTTGAGCGTGACAAGCAGATATCAGTCCTGCGCAGGAGAAGCACATTGGAATGCTGTTAAGGCATCTTTAAGTACCTAAGGAGGACTAAGGAGATGTTCTTAGTCTATGGCAATGGAGAACTAATTCTGGAAGGCTTCAGCGACGCTAGCTTCCAGTCTGATGACGATGATGCCAAGTCTCAATCGGGGTACGTATTCAAACTCAATGGAGGAGTAGTAGCTTGGAAAAGTTCCAAGCAAGCAACCATTGCTGACTCCACCACAGAGGCTGAGTACATAGCAGCTTCAGAAGCTGCTAAGGAAGCGGTTTGGATGAGAAACTACATCCAAGAGTTGGGTGTGGTGCCTAGCATTGCCGAGCCCATTGTCATCTTCTTGATAACAACTGCGCAATAGCGCAAGCAAAGGAACCGAGATCCCATCACCGTTCCAAACACATTCTTAGACGCTACCATCTTCTTAGAGAAATGGTAGGAAGAGGTGACGTCCGGATGGACCGAGTCAACTCGGCAGACAATACAACAGACCCGCTGACAAAGCCTATGTCGCAGAGCGCTCATACGCAACATCTTGAGAAGATGGGGATTAAGCATATGGGCAATTGGCTTTAAAGGTCAAGTGGGAGATTGTTAGAATAGGTGACCATGTAAGCCAATTTTGGCAGAAATATGTAACCTATGTCTAGACAATTCTTTGGTATTTGATAAAAATATTTATGAATAAAGAAGTGAAAATTCATATGGCAATACTTTGTTTACGTTCACTTATCTGCATTTACATTTCTGTTCACTACGCAAACAAAGCCCATGGACTGAGAAACGATTTCGGGGACTGGGACTACGCTTGGAGGTAGGTCCATGAAATTAGTCTTACCGAATCAGTCCGGAAATCTCCAAGTCAAGGAATCCCGAGATGGGTACCGGGATTCTCTTTGAGACTTGCACTAAGCATCTGCTGTCGTATTTCATCGATGGGTGACGAAGGTCGTCTAAGCAGTGTTAGTGGGTCAGCATGCTAGGAAGCAGCTGATTGAGGTGACTCGCGGGAACCATCTTACGGAGGACCTTGAGTATGGTCAGCAAGGTATGACGTGTATTCCCGGTTCCAACAGTACAGGCCAAGTCCTTTGACTTGAGGAACTGCTGAGTTTACCTGTGCATCAGGTCTGTATCTTAGATATGGAGAGAGATTGTCAAAATACTCTTGAGTAGTCATAAGCCATGTCTAGTGCAGCTCGGGTGTACAAAGTGACAGTAGTTTCCAAGAAAGGATCTGTCTCCTGTCAAAAGGTATTGACAGTTGAGTCTCATGTATGCTCTGTGTCTTGTCCCTGAAATCTGTGGCCACAGTAACTGAACAGAAGGGAAAGGTTTCCCTTGCGGCGTTTAGTAAGGACAGACCGACTGTTAGGTCCAAAACGGGTACCTGCATTTTCCGTGCCCTAGACCCTAAGTGATGAGACCGAAGATAGAAGGACAAGTGTACTGTTAGAGCCTAAATATTCATCCCCGAATATTTCACCTATTCTCTAGTGCCATGGACCGTTGGTAGATGGCCACCCATGGTAACGGGCGGATTCTAGGAATCCGACCAAGTCTAGCTGAATGGTGAACCTAAAGAGTCACACACTATCCATACACACACTTAGTATTTAATTTGGAATTAAATATTGGAGTAAAGGAATGATTAAATTAGATTTAATCGGGTCCTATATTTTCTTGGAGAAATTAATTCCTTCTATTTGATAAAGGGAATTAAATTAATAAATAGGATTTATTAAAGGGTTGATTTAATGGGCTTAGAATAAATAATAATATTTATTTATTATATTATATTTATTCTTTTAGCCTTTTGGAATATTTAATGGGATTTAAATATTCCATTAAATTAAAATCAACGGTTGAGATGGAAAGGGGAGATGGAAGGCTAGGATTTGTTTGACTAGGTCAAACACTAGTTTGACTAGGACTTTGACTAGGTCAAAATCCTAGTCAAATTAGAGTTCTTAGAGTTGGAGTTTAAAGAGGATTAAACTCCTCCTCTATATAAACCTCTAGCCTCCAACTATTAAAGGATGATTATTCTTGAAAACACACACAACACACACTCTCCCCTTCTCCTCATCTCTCGTCCGCCCCCCTCTCTCTCTAGCAAGAAAATATTTGTTAGTTCTTTTGTTCTTGGAACATTAGAACTTAGATGAATCAATACCGTTAATCGATAACGTGTTTTTGATTCATCCACTCCAAAAATAATACACTTGTTCGTTGCTAGCACGACGTGCAAGATATGTGGGTGGATCGTGTGTCACGATTTGGAGGGTCTCAAGAACGAGATCTCGGTGCAAAACGGGGAACAACGCGAGTAGCTGTTGAAGACGAAAACGACAACGGGTAGGTCTCGTTTTACTTTTTTCGTCCCTCTTTAATTTTCAACTCTATGGCCTCCATGACTTCTTTACATGCTTTATGATCATGAGATACACCGAACGCCTGGGAACCTCAAGGGCACATCCCTTGAGCGTGTTCTTTTAAATTAAAAAGCATGCTTTATTTTTCGTATGTTTGATCTTATCGCGCTTCCGCATTCGCGCAATTCCCGGGAGGATCCAACGATTTCTTTCACAATATTAGTGGGTTAGTTGACAAGGGTGTCGGCTGACTGAGGTGACTCGCGGGGATCGTCATATGAAAGCCACACGGGCTTGGTCGGTATGACTTGTATTCCCGATTCTGATAGTACGGGATTAGTCCTCGGACTTGAGTAATCACGACAGTAGCTCACATACGAAGGCTATATCTTGGATCTGGCGAGAGGCGATCCTGTCATATGACATGACCATCATAAGTCTTCTTCAGTGCAGTTGGAGTACGTAGAGAGGACGGTGGATTCTAAGATAGCATCTATCCCCTGTCAAAGATTATGACAGCGAGATCTCCTATGCGCTCTGAGATGGTTTAGACTCTCAAAGTCCATGGCCATAGCATTTGATTGAGTGGGAAAAGGGTTTCCTATGTCAATCATAGAGTTAAAACTATCTCCAGTTTGATGCATAGGTTCTTAAGTCAAGGATGGGAACCGCCATCCTATTCCAGGCCCTAGACTAAGGCCAGGAGATAGGCGACAGTAGGACTGCACCTGTATGTAACTCGGAGCCTAAATGTCACGCCACATATTCACCTATGAAGGACAAGCGGATCCGCCCGGGAGCCCGAGCGGAAGCGAGAAAAGCGAGAAAGTGCGTAAATTTAAATCAAATTCAAAAATACGCGAATCCCAAGGGGTGTACCCTTGGGTGCTCAACCGGGCGTTCGATGTAGGATGTGTAAATATTAAAACATACATTTTAAGCACATAGGGCATAGATATATAAATGAAATCAATCAAAGCGTAATAAACCGTTACCTTTGATTGTTTAGCGTATGCTCCCGGCTACTTGTGTTGTTCCTTCTCCGGAATGCTCACGAAATCCAAACGTATGGATTCTCCAAAGGTGATCCACACCACACCGGAAGAAACACACGTTCTTCTTGCTAGAAAAGAACGGGTTTAGGAAGGAATCGGTTTAAGAGAAGAACACTATGAATTAGTGTTCTCTTAAACTTACTTTGTTCTTCTTCTTGATTCAAAATCAAGTGAAGAACACAAGTGCAAGAGAGGGAGAGAGCACGAAAATTGATCGAGAGGAGAGGATTTTTTTTCTTCTCTTTTTCCTAGAAAAAGATGAATAATGAATCACTTATGTTTGGTGTTGTATAATCTCATATATATACATAATTAATGTGATTATTGGAATGTGTCTAGGTTCATTCAAGGATGTCTAGATTCATTCCAATAATCACCATCAATTCTTCAATCAAGCCTACCAAAATTTATGGTATGATCAAATCATACCAAAAGGGAAGAGCTTGATTGGAGTTGATTTGTCTCTTTCCAAAAGAGATAAGTCAACATACCACCTAGCATGAAACATGGCTGATTTTGCTTCCTCCAAAGGAGCGTGTCGGCCATGTTTGATTAAGGGAAGAAGTCCAACTTCTTCCTATTCCAAAATAGGAATTATTTCTCCTCTCGGGTATAATCTAACGGACCGGGTTTTATCGTAATCCAATTACAACGAACCCAATATTAAATCCACTTTAATGTCCACTTAAATTATTCCCGTTGAACTTTTAATCCAATTAAAAGATCCAACGTTTCAACATCTCAACTTTCCATATTTAATCGAAAATCTAATTTACCGATTAAATGAAAGCCCGATACAATATCGGCCCGTCCATCCAATGGACTTTCCCTTAAGTAATCCAATTACTTATTTTATCCTTCGAGATTGACTCCAAGTCGATCTCTCAACCTCCTCGGTGATTTGTGTGTGACCCTTTAGGTTCACCCTCAGCTAGACTTGGGCCCGTGTCCCACAAGGGCACGTTACCATGGGTGGCCGTCTACCAACGGTCCATGGCAATAGAGACTAGGTGAATTGGCGTGAACATTTAGGCGCCGATTCCGTACGGGTACGATCCTTCCGTCTACCGTCTCCCGGCCTTAGTCTAGGGTATGGAATTGGGCGTCGGTTCCCATCCTTTGACTAGGCATCTATGCTTAATACTCGAGACCACGTATGCTTCATTGCATCGACACAGGAAACCATTCCCTGTTCGACCAACCACTGTGGCCACAGATTCAAACAGCATGAATGTGTCTCCGAGTGCATAGCAGATACCTCTGTCACATACTGACAGGGGACGGATCCTCTTCTTGGAATCCACCGTCCTCGCTACACATTCCGATTGCACTGGACAAGGCTTATAATGATCATCTTACAGAATGATCACCTCTCGCCAGATCCAAGATACAACCGTCCTGTGCACGCGACTGCCATAATCCCTCAAGTCTGAGGATTACTCCCGTACTATCGGAACCGGGGAAAACCAATCATACCGACCAAGCCTCCAAGGCTTCCATATGATGATCCCCGCGAGTCAGTCCAGTCGGCTCGACCCCAGTCGACCAACCCATCAAGATCGTGTAGGCGTCCCACGCCTGTCGCCGATGAAACACGACACTCATCCAATGAACACGACTCTTGACGCAAGTCTCAATAGGACTCTCGATGCCCTGTCTCGAGGTCCTCGACTTGGAACGTTTCAGACCCAACTCTTAATCAGTTGGTTTCATGACCGCCATCCAATGCGTGGCCCAACTGCACGAGTTGTTATCCATGGTCTGTGGGCTTTGTTGCGATGTAAGTTAAACACCGTTTTAACAAATGTAAGATGAGCGCAACAAAGAAGGTACCATTGGTGACGAACACTCATCTTATTCATCACATAATAATATTACATTCACATCAAGTTGTCGGATAGGTTACAAATTGCCAAACCTATTGGCTTTCTGGTCACCTATTCCAACAGTGAGGTCTTATTTTTGTAAATAAAAGTTGCAAGAGAAGACAAGCCCAAGGCATTGGTGGCCCATGGAGGATGCCATCGGTTGGCCCATGGAGGATCCATGGGGAAGAGGCCCGGTGTAGGTCCATGATGGAGAACCCAAGAAGATGAAGAGGACTTACAAGGCCAATTGCATGTAATGGGTTATAAAATTCTTGTAATAATGTAGGCCTACCCTTAGATTGACCATAGATCCACTGTGGGCTCAATGGGATGCATAGGTTTGGGCTTGTGATCATCCTACAGGGGCGTGCTAGGTATTATTTTGCATGCGATGCGTTTTATATGATTTAAGTAATCTATATGCTTTATGTATTTTTACATTCATGCTTAGAATATTTATGCTATTACGCATGCAAAACACTTATAATGTGATGAAGTCTCGTTCATGAAAGGATATCCGGTGTATCGTCCCGGGAATTGCGCGAATGCGGAAGCGCGGTAAAAATAAACATATTAAAATTTACAAAATAAAAGGCATGCTTTTAATTTAAAGAACACGCTCAAGGGGTGTGCCCTTGAGGTTCCCGGGCGTTCGGTGTATCTCATGATCATAAAACAATTAAATAAATCATGGAGGCCATAGAGTTGAAAAATAAAGAGAGACGAAAATCTTAAACGAGACCTACCCGTTGTCGTTTTCGTCTTCAACTAGTACTCGCGTTGTTCCCCGTTTTGCACCAAGACCTCGTTCTTGAGATCCTCCAAATCGTGACACACGATCCACCCACGTATCTTGCACGTCGTGCTAGCAACGAACAAGTATTATTTTTGGAGTGGACGAAGCAATAACTCGTTATCAATTAACGGTATTGGTTCGTCTAAGTTCTTAATGTTCCAAGAACAAAAAGAACTAAGGAAAAAAACTATTTTCTTGCTAGAGAAAGAGAGAGGGGGCGGACGAGAGGTAGGAGAGGGAGAGTGTGTGTTGTGTGTGTTTTTCAAGAATCATCAAATCTCTTAAATGTTGGAAACTAGGGGTTTATATAGAGGAAGAGTTTAATCCTCTTTAAACTCAAACACCAAGTAACCTAATTTGACTAGGATTTTGACCTAGTCAAAGTCCTAGTCAAACTAGTGTTTGACCTAGTCAAACGAATCCTAGCCTTCCATCTCCTCTTTCCATCTCAACCGTTGATTTTAATTTAATGGAATATTTAAATCCTATTAAATATTCCAAAAGGCTAAAAGAATAAATATAATATAATAAATAAATATTATAATTTATTCTAAGCCCATTAAATCAACCCTTTTAATAAATCCTATTTATTAATTTAATTCCCTTTATCAAATAGAAGGAATTAATTTCTCCAAGAAAATATAGGACCCGATTAAATCTAATTTAATCATTCCTTTACTCCAATATTTAATTCTAAATTAAATACTAAGTGTGTGTGTGTGGATAGTGTGTGACTCTTTAGGTTCACCATTCAGCTAGACTTGGTCGGATTCCTAGAATCCGTCCGTTACCATGGGTGGCCATCTAGCAACGGTCCATGGCACTAGAGACTAGGTGAAATATTTGGGGATGAACATTTAGGCTCTAATAGTACACTTGTCCTTCTGTCTTCGGTCTCATCACTTAGGGTCTAGGGCACGGAAAATGCAGGTACCCATTTTGGACCTAAGTGTTGGTCTGTCGTCACCAAACGCCGCAAGGGAAACCTTTTCCCTTCTGTTCAGTCACTGTGGCCACAGATTTCAGGGACAAGACACAGAGCATATATGAGACTCAACTGTCAACACCTTTTGACAGGAGACAGATCCTTTCTTGGAAACTACTGTCACTTTGTGCACCCGAGCTGCACTAGACATGGCTTATGACTACTCAAGAGTATTTTGGCAATCTCTCACCATATCTAAGATACAGACCTGATGCACGGTAAACTCAGCAGTTCCTCAAGTCAAAGGACTTGGCCTGTACCGTTGGAACCGGGAATACTCGTCATACCTTGCTGACCATACTCAAGGCCATCCGTAAGACGGTTCCCGCGAGTCACCTCAGTCAGCTGCTTCCTAGCACGCTGACCCACTAATACTGCTTAGACGACCTTCGTCACCTGTCGATGAAATACGACAGCAGATGCTTAGTGCAAGTCTCAAAGGGAATCCCGGTACCTATTTTCGGGATTCCTTGACTTGGAGATTTCCGGACTGATTCGGTAAAAACTGATTTTATGGACCTACCTCCAAGCGTAGTCCCAGTCCCCGAAATCGTATCTCAGTCCGTGGGCTTTGTTTGCGTAGTGAACAGAAATGTAAATGCAGATAAGTGAACGTAAACAAAGTATTGCCATATGAATTTTCACTTCTTTATTCATAAATATTTTATCAAATACCAAAGAATTGTCTAGACATAGGTTACATATTCCTGCCAAAATTGGCTTACATGGTCACCCATTCTAACAATCTCCCACTTGACCTTTAAAGCCAATTGCCCATATGCTTAATCCCCATCTTCTCAAGATGTTGCGTATGAACGCTCTGCGACATAGGCTTTGTCAGCGGGTCTGTTGTGTTGTCTGCCGAGTTGACTCGGTCCATCCGGATGTCACCTCTTCCTACCATTTCTCTAAGAAGATGGTAGCGTCTAAGAATGTATTTGGAACGGTGATGAGATCTTGGTTCCTTTGCTTGTGCTATAGCGCCGTTGTTATCACAGAAGATGACAACGGGCTCGGCGATGCTAGGCACCACACCCAACTCTTGGATGTAGTTTCTCATCCAAACCGCTTCCTTAGCATCTTCTGAAGCTGCTATGTATTCAGCCTCTGTGGTGGAGTCAGCAATGG
Organism: Sesamum alatum; assembly: GCA_034509735.1. Classification (NCBI taxonomy): domain Eukaryota; kingdom Viridiplantae; phylum Streptophyta; class Magnoliopsida; order Lamiales; family Pedaliaceae; genus Sesamum; species Sesamum alatum. The sequence continues at coordinate 33,703,513 of JACGWO010000001.1, read as the reverse complement.
TTGCTTGCTTGGAACTTTTCCAAGCTACTACTCCTCCATTGAGTTTGAATACGTACCCCGATTGAGACTTGGCATGATCGTCATCAGACTGGAAGCTAGCGTCGCTAAATCCTTCCAGAATTAGTTCTCCATTGCCATAGACTAGGAACATTTCCTTAGTCCTTCTTAGGTACTTAAGGATGCCCTTGATAGCATTCCAATGTGCCTCTCCTGCGCAGGACTGATATCTGCTTGTCACGCTCAAAGCGTACGCAATTTCAGGCCTAGTGCAGTGGACCGCATATTGTATGCTACCTACGGCGGAGGCATAGGGGATGACCTTCATCCTTTCAAGTTCCTCATCAGTCTGTGGGACTGTTTCTTGGATAACTTGATCCCATGCCTCATTGGAAGGAATCCTCGTTTGGAGTTGTCCATTCGATATCTCTTTAGGACTTTCTCCATATACGAGTTTTGGGTGAGTCCTAACATCCTTTTAGATCTGTCCCTGACAATCTGGATGCCTAGGATGTAGGAGGCTTCACCCAAGTTTCCTAACATTCTGACGTCATTACCAATGAGCAGAATGTCATCCACATAAAGCACTAGGAACACTATTGAGCTCCCACTGACCTTCTTGTATACACAAGGGTCGGATTCGTTTTTGATGAAGTCATAACCCCGTATTACTTCATCAAATCGAATGTTCCAACTTCGGGAAGCTTGTTTGAGGCCATAGATGGACTTCTGGAGGCGACAGACTTTCTGTTCTTCTCCAGTGACCGTGAAACCCTGCGGCTGATCCATATAGATCTCTTCTTCAACGAAACCGTTGAGGAAGGCCGTTTTCACGTCCATCTGCCATATCTCATAGTCATACCATGCTGCTATGGCGAGCAGAATCCGAATGGACTTGGCCATGGCTACTGGCGAGTAGGTATCCTCAAAATCGACCCCGGGTCGTTGAGTGTATCCCTTAGCTACAAGCCTAGCCTTAAAGGTTGTGACTTCCCCATCAACGCCAAGTTTGCGCTTGTAGACCCACTTACAGCCCACTGGCTTAACACTTTTCGGTGGATCTACAAGACTCCAGACTTGGTTCTCGCTCATGGAGTCCATTTCGGCTTTCATGGCCTCAAGCCATTTCCCGGAGTCGATGTCAGACATCGCTTCTCCATAAGTCTTAAGATCGTTATCCAAAAGATCGGTCGCACCTAGAAAGCCATATCTCATTGGAGGTCTGGACTCTCTAGTGGACCTACGGAGAACGGGAACGTCAGTGGTGACTGTGGGCGCTGATGTATCGAAGCCAGTGGTTCAGGAACCGGGGCTGGCTGTTCCTGAGGCTGTCCTTCATGCCTAGCATGTTGGACCTCTCGAGGTTGGTCAGCCCTTTGGCTGTCTATCCTGAATCCTCTAAGTGAGGGTTCCGCGGCTTCTTCTGATGGCTGGATTCCATCACTTGATTCCTCAAGGATCAGCTCATCAGGTTGGATATCCTCCGGGAAGCCTTGCTCCAAGAATACTGCATTTCTTGAAACAAACACCTTTTGTTCCAAGGGGTCATAAAAGTAATAACCCGCAGTTTCTTTAGGGTATCCAACGAACCTGCATAAGCTAGACCTAGATTCTAACTTATCTCCCACTAACCTCTTGACGTATGCGGGGCTACCCCACACTTTCAAGTAGTTGTAGGATGCAGGCTTGCCGTGCCATATCTCATATTGCGTTTGGGTCAATGTGCTAGTAGGCGCCAAATTCAATAATTTGGCCGCCGTTTCTAGTGCATAGCCCAAAACGATAAGGGAAATTTGGTAAAACTCATCATGGACCGAACCATGTCCAACAGGGTTCGATTCCTCCTTTCAGAGACACCATTTAACTGCGGTGTTCCTGGAGGTGTCCATTCTGATATTTATACCATGTTCTTTTAGATAATTTAGGAACTCCGTACTAAGGTATTCACCGCTTCGGTCCGATCGAAGGATTTTAATTTTGCAGTTGTTTTGGTTCTCCACTTCAAGTCTAAATTCTTTAAACCTCTCAAGAGCTTCAGACTTGTACCTCATCAGGTAAACATAACTATACCGTGAATGATCATCGGTGAAGGTTATGAAGTAGGAGAACCCACCTCGGGCCTGCGTCCTTAGTGGTCCACATACGTCTGTATGGACCAAGTCCAACAGACCTGTGGCAAGCCTGCTTTGTCCTACAAAGGGCCTCTTGGTCATTTTCCCTCTTAGACAGGACTCACAAGTTGGTAGATCGCTCAAGTCCCCAACCTCTAGGTTCTTTGAGTCTATCAACCCTTTCATCCTATCTTGGGATACGTGACCTAGTAGACTTGTGGCAAGCCTGTTTTGTCCTACAAGGGGCTTCTGGGTCATTTTCCTTCTTAGACAAGATTCACAAGTTGGTAGCTCATTCAAGTCCCCTACCTCTAGGTTTCTTGAATCTACCAATCTTTCCACCCTGTCTTGGGATATGTGACCTAGCCTTGCGTGCCACAGTCGTGCGTTCCTGTTTATTATCTGTTTTACGTTTGGAGAGGAGTTTTGGGGTTACTCCCTCTTCCAATGCCCTTTCTCACGGCAGTTGATACATATGTCATATGCCTTTGACTGTTGCTTGGAGACAACCTTTCCCTTTCCTTTGCCTTTCCCCTCTTTGGCAATGGGAACACTCTTAGTGTTCGTAGCTGCTTTGACGGCCTTTCCCTTCCCTTTCTTCTTCATCCAACGTCCGGCACCCTTGCCTTTCGTTTTAGAAGTCGAAGCACCTCCAAACAATACCGAAGGCGTGGACTTCTTAGTCGTTGCCTCGTATTGCACCAACATATTGATCAACTCATGAATGCCCTTCTCAAGTGCGTTCATGTTGTAGTTGACGATAAATTGGTCAAGGGAGGGTGGGAGTGACTGAAGGATCACATCTATGTACATTTCATTATCGAGACCTGCCTTTAGGTCCTCGAGCTTTTCCACCAGGGTAAGCATTTTAACCCCGTGCTCTTGTACAGAGGATCCTTCTGTCATTTTAGTTCCAAAGAACGCCTTGGTCGAGACATACCTAGTATGCCGGTCCGGGACTGCATAGCAATCCTTTAGGCGAGCCATAATGGAAGGGACATCGTCTAGCCTTTCATACTGCTTCTGAATCTCATTGGTCATCGAAGCAAGTATGATGCTACGGACCATCCGGTTATCCTTATGCAAGTCTCGAACGTCTCACGTTCTTCTGGCGTGGATCCTTCCGGTAAGGTCCTAGGGAGAGGCTCGTCCATGACGTAGCCTTGGTTCTCGTAATCTAGGACTATCCTGAGATTGCGCAACCAGTCGTTGTAGTTGGTTCCATTGAATTGTTTGTCTCATATATGGTTAATAGTGGGGTTCTTAGACATTTTATAAACAGAACGCGCGATCAGCAGAAAATAAAGACGGTGGTTTGATAAAATAATTAAATCCATGGACTTTAGTCATTTAATCCTCCCACTATTTATACGAAAACACGGTACTCTCAAACGTGATTTTCGGGAAATCCTTTCCAAGTGGGCTTGGGATCCACAGCGATTTTTCCCATACCCCGCTTTTACGATTCGCATGGAAAAGATCCTGTGGGAGGTATTCCATACCATTCTCGTTCCACGAGATTCCCAAGATTATTGCCTCACCCTTTCACATGATCCCGAGGACTCCAAGCGAATCATGTTAATTGGGCGTTAGACCCAACCCAATCGACCGAGCCACGGACCCACTGGTACCCCCACAACTCGTGAGACAGGTAGCAAACAGCCCGCTTTTCGTTCATGACATAATGCAGCTTCCTTTAAGTACAATAACGTGCCACGACTCGTGAGACCACGCTATTGACCTAAAGCAGCTTCCTCACTATGCCATGGATTGGAAGGCATGGACAAACTCCTAGAGTTCATGTCCACTTTGTCTAGGGTCTAATACTTTGACATCGGTCCAACCAATGTGAGAGTAAGTAATGATCGAGATCTCAAATAAATATCTACACATACATCCATAATGCGTAAATAAACCATTCATAGCAGTTATACGATAAATAAATAATCCATTCATTCATCATCATAACCACATGCAAAATTAAAGCCTAGCACGCCCCTGTTGGATGATCACGAGCCCGAATCCTATGCGATCCACTGAGCCCGCAGTGGATCTATGGTCAATCTAGGGTTGGTCCTATACTATTACATTAATAGTAACCCAATCATCATGCTGATGAGCCTTCGTCTCCTTTTCTCTTTCTTCGCTTCATGGAAAACACCAAGGGGCCTCCCGTCTGGGCTCTCCATGTGGTCCTTCCTTCTTCTCCACCAATTACAAAAAAGGAAACCTCACTCCTAGTCTACTCTCATTACATATTAAAAATAGAAACCCCAGCGAAAACCCGGGGGGAGTACATAAGGAGGGAGGTAGAATGCCTAATTATTCCAAGGCAACTAGAAAGAGAGAAGGAGAAAGCAGTAAAAGAGGCACACAGGCCCAACAGAAAATAAACCATACATCTGGTCTTAGGGCTCGCGATCATCCATTTCCATCCAACACACATAATCACATGATCCAATCACATAATTACATAATATCAACAATATATGATTTCCAATCATAAATATCCAAAATAATTAATGAATACGTGCACAACGTGTGAAAAATAAAACACAAATATTGGTAATAATATTTTCTTATTTTAGGAAAACCTTTCCTCATTATTTTAAGTAAAATAACCCGGGATTCCGAATCCAATTTATTTTACTCCTAAAATAATGTCTTTAGAAAAATAGGCATAATTGAACCAAAAACGATTTTTCAGAATTAATTAAAAATTAAAACTGAAAATAATTAAAAAAAATAAAAGAAAATTACTGCTAGGGTTTTGAAACCCTAGCAGCAGCAGCTGCCACCGCCGCCGCCGGCGGCGGCTCGGGGGCAGCAGGGCAGCATGCTCAGCCTGCCGCCCCTGCGCGCGCGCACGCGTGGCCACCAGCGCGCTGCGCGGCCTGGCATGCCGGCAGGCCGCCGCGCGCGCAGGCTCCCCTGCCTTGCGCGCGCGCTGGCCTGCTGGCTGCCGGCCGTGCCGTGCGCAGTGCGCGCACAGACGCGCACTGGGCACGCCTGCCAGGCGCGCGCGCAGACTCCTTCGTCTGCGTGCGCGCGCGCCTGGCGGCGCCGCCCAGGACACATCCGCGCGCGGACTCGCAGGCGCGCGGCCTTGCGCGCGCGCGCGGAGACACCCTTGTCTGCGTGCGTGCACGCGCGTGCGCAGAGCCTTCCTGGCTGCGCGCTGCCCCCGCGCGGCCGGCTGGGCGGGCGCGCGCAGGCCTCCCTTGCCTGCCCGCATGTCACAGGCCGTCCTTTAACTAAGAGTGCCGGCTGTGACTTGCGGAGGACGTGCGGGCGATAAGGGGATGTCGGCCCGGCACGTGGGAGCGCAATGGTTCAAGCAGTATGCGATTCGGACGTCGGACGAGGGAGTTGTGGAAAAGGTGCGCTCCTCGGCCATTTGAGGGACTTTGAATATCTACTGTGAGAACAAGGGAAATTATTTTTAAGACTATTATAAGGGAGACAACAGTGGTGAGATCCAGCCAGTCCCCCCCGTGCAGTGAGGCACTAAATGGGCGATTCCCTTGGGGCATGATGGGGGCCTCAGGGGCCGGCTTTTAGGCACCTCGAAGGAAGGGCTAAAATCCGCGGTCGGTATGGGAACCGAACGGGCGGCGTGGGGCCAGGATGGCACACGTTGGGCAAGCAAACGCGCCGAGAGGCTCCGTGTGATTGCGAGGATGCCCCGCGGGCTGTGGAAGGGCATAGGCAATACCTCTCGGGCGGAATGAGCGATCGAGGTGAAGCATTGAAGACCTCGTGAGCTACTCGTGGCATGAGCTATTGGGTTCTAGCCATGCACGATGATCCGTTGGCCAAGATACGCGGTCGTGGGGCGACGCCGCGCTGTGGGCAAATTATGAGGCCACGCCGAAAGGCAAGGAGGCATGTTGGGCATGCCGTGCGAGACTGATGCGAGATGTTGGCATAGAGTTGGGCAAAGGACGAATGATGCTGCCCTACTCGGGCGAGGCATGCGAGACGGGCATGGCGAAGACATGCGCCGGTAATGCGAGACGGGCATGGTGAAGACATGCGCCGGTAATGCACCGAGTAATTGTTGTGCGTGCGATGGGCGTTGTGGGCGTAAGTTGGCCCATAGTGCCGAGACGGGGCGAAGATGCTCCGAGCCATTGCGAGAAGTATCGGCAGGGCCCGAGATTGTGGGCGAGATACGTGATGGCAAGCTAGCTAGTTGGGGCCGGACATGAAGGCGCGCAAGGCGCGAGAGCCGCGACCCTCTGCGAACATGGACATTCCGGATAGGCGAGTGCTTGGGCGCAAGGCGCCGCATAGGGATGCGTTCGGATGTCGCGCTAGTAAGCTGCGAGTGTCGAAGACACATGGTCGGGAGACCGAGAGGACTCGAATGGAGAAAGGCCGGTCGAAGGTTGTGAGCAACCTGAGAGGCATCACGGGCAAAAATGAAATATTCCGCTGCGACAAAAGAGTCCCCCCGTCACAGCATGCGAGACGGGCATGGCGAAGACATGCGCCGGTAATGCGAGACGGGCATGGTGAAGACATGCGCCGGTAATGCACCGAGTAATTGTTGTGCGTGCGATGGCGTTGTGGGCGTAAGTTGGCCCATAGTGCCGAGACGGAGCGAAGATGCTCCGAGCCATTGCGAGAAGTATCGGCAGGGCCCGAGATTGTGGGCGAGATACATGATGGCAAGCTAGCTAGTTGGGGCCGGACATGAAGGCGCGCAAGGCGCGAGAGCCGCGACCCTCTGCGAACATGGGCATTCCGGATAGGCGAGTGCTTGGGCGCAAGGCGCCGCACAGGGATGCATTTGGATGTCGCGCTAGTAAGCTGCGAGTGTCGAAGACACATGATCGGGAGACCGAGAGGACTCGAATGGAGAAAGGCCGGTCGAAGGTTGTGAGCAACCTGAGAGGCATCACGGGCAAAAATGAAATATTCCGCTGCGACAAAAGAGTCCGCCCGTGACACTTGATATCAGAGCCTCGGTTGCCTGATGGGGCCGAGGCGGGTTACGAGACTTGGTAGAGTCCGAAGGACGAAGTGCGCACTTGAGATGAAAGTGTGGCACCTGATCTCTACAGCAGGTAGAGGCGAGTTGAGACCGTTTTGAGACAGAATCAGACTGGATTATGGCACAGTGATGTGTTGGTTTGCTGCGTGTGACTTTGAAGTGCTTCAGTGAGCCGATTGTAAGACGGAATGGTTTTGGGGGATGTTCGCCACAGAATGAGAAATCGGTGGCACCTTTTGCGCGCGTTGGGGCTGCTTGTGAGCAAGTAGCGAGGGTCCAACCTTGTGATGTGTTATGCGGGTTGGCAGTGTTGTTGGCATGATATGTGTTAGAGCAAGCTGTCAAGCCGTCCCCGAAATTTTTGTTTTGGGGTAATGATGGAAGAATCAGATTTCAGAATTCATCTTGGCTTCCCTATGAGGGAGGGAGACATGCCGATGCGTCGGGTGGACTGCGAGAGCCACGTTTGCGCGATTTAGCAACCATGTGTGCAGGAATGCTGCAAGTCAGGAGACGATTAAGGCGTTGAGGCCGTTCGGTGGGTGAAATACCACCTTGTTGAGAAACCTTCCAGCAGGGAAGGATGAGCAGATGCTGAGGTGCTGAGGCACAGTTGCACATCAGGTGCAGGCAGAGCAAGCCACCCTTGGGGTTGCAAGGAGTGGACGCCTAGACCCCTTCGTTTGTGGACAGTGTTGCGCATAGAGAGTGTTCCGAACAATGTGTTTGGACAGAGCTGAGAATGTTGGGATGAAGTTCTCATGGAAGAGATGGGGGTGCATCGAGCGAAAAGATGACACGCTCCAAGAACCAGAGGGCGGAGATCCGCAATGGGTGATTTAAGGCAACTTGTCCGGATCAATTCGGGTGTATATGAGGCACTGTTTTGAGGGACATGATTCGTTCTAGCTCAATTCCGGGTGTATATGAGGCACTGTTTTGAGGGACGACATAGTATGACGGCACACTTGACGAAACTTACGGCACAGTTCAGTTTGTTACCCACCAGTCACAGAAAGAGAGTGCCAGAATATCGGCACAGACTTCGGACTTGGGGATTTGAGTGTATTGAGACACTACCCATGGGGGCAAACTATCAGTTGAAGCAACAGTCTGGGAAGAGAGTGTAGAGATGTACACAGACTTCCAGCTTGCGTTCAGTTTGGGAAGAGAGTGTAGAGAATGTACACAGACTTCCAGCTTGCGTTCAGCTTGGAAAGAGAGTGTAGAAATGTACACAGACTTCCAGCTTGTGTTCAGTTTGGGGAGAGAGTGTAGAAGCGTACACAGACTTCCAACTTGAGTTTCAGTGAAGAATGGAGTGCATCAAGGCACTATATTTGTGGAGGCAACCCAGGTACTGAGGAAGTGAGTGCTGAATGAGAGTACAGACTTCCAGCTTACACTTTTGTGTTGAATTGGGTGCATTGCGGCACTATTCGGGGGAGCCAACCACCAATTGAGGGAGAGGGTGTAAGATGAAGTACACGGACTTCCATTTGTGTTGAGCAGGCCACTATGGGGTGCAGATGAGGCGCCATCGGGGTGGAGACAACGTGTTGTGCTGAAGAGGCACTCACGCAGATGGGCTTAAAAAAGAGCCAGAAGTCGGTCTGGTGCTGCGTGATACTGGGAGGAGTATCAGGCACTGCATACACTTCGATTCCTTGTATATGTGTTGACGAGGACGTCAACAGATTGAGTGGGGGAGGATGTCACAGGCCGTCCTTTAACTAGGAGTGCCGGTTGTGACTTGCGGAGGACGTGCGGGCGATAAGGGGATGTCGGCCCGGCACGTGGGAGCGGAATGGTTCAAGCAGTATGCGATTCGGACGTCGGACGAGGGAGTTGTGGAAAAGGTGCGCTCCTCGGCCATTTGAGGGACTTTGAATATCTACTGTGAGAACAAGGGAGATTATTTTTAAGACTATTATAAGGGGGACAGCAGTGGTGAGCTCCAGCCAGTCCCCCCCGTGCAGTGAGGCACTAAATGGGCGATTCCCTTGGGGCATGATGGGGGCCTCAGGGGCCGGCTTTAGGCACCTCGAAGGAAGGGCTAAAGTCCCCGGTCGGTATGGGAACCGAACGGGCGGCGTGGGGCCAGGATGGCACACGTTGGGCAAGCAACGCGCCGAGAGGCTCCGTGTGATTGCGAGGATGCCCCGCGGGCTGCGGAAGGGCATAGGGCAATACCTCTCGGGCGGAATGAGCGATCGAGGTGAAGCATTGAAGACCTCGTGAGCTACTTGTGGCATGAGCTATTGGGTTCTAGCCATGCACGATGATCCGTTGGCCAAGATACGCGGTCGTGGGGCGACGCCGCGCTGTGGGCAAATTATGAAGCCACGCCGAAAGGCAAGGAGGCATGTTGGGCATGCCGTGCGAGACTGATGCGAGATGTTGGCATAGAGTTTGGGCCAAGGACGGATGATGCTGCCCTACTTGGGCGAGGCATGCGAGATGGGCATGGCGAAGACATGCGCCGGTAATGCGAGACGGGCATGGTGAAGACATGCGCCGGTAATGCACCGAGTAATTGTTGTGCGTGCGATGGGCGTTGTGGGCGTAAGTTGGCCATAGTGCCGAGACGGGGCGAAGATGCTCCGAGCCATTGCGAGAAGTATCGGCAGGGCCCGAGATTGTGGGCGAGATACGTGATGGCAAGCTAGCTAGTTGGGGCCGGACATGAAGGCGCGCAAGGCGCGAGAGCCGCGATCCTCTGCGAACATGGGCATTCCGGATAGGCGAGTGCTTGGGCGCAAGGCGCCGCACAGGGATGCGTTTGGATGTCGCGCTAGTAAGCTGCGAGTGTCGAAGACACATGGTCGGGAGCCGAGAGGACTCGAATGGAGAAAGGCCGGTCAAAGGTTTGTGAGCAACCTCAGAGGCATCACGGGCAAAAATGAAATATTCCGCTGCGACAAAAGAGTCCGCCCGTGACACCGCGTCTGCCCTGCCGGCAGCGTGCGGCTGCGCGCGGCCAGCCCCTCCCGGCTGGCCGGCTGCGTCGTTTCTCGTTTTCCGTTTAATTTTCCACCCCGTTTCCCAAGAAAAACAGAAAATCACCAACATTCATAAATTCACACGAATCAAAAGCAATAAAATTGACATGCTTAAAATCAAGAACAATCAAGATTTAATAAAAAACATGCCAATTTCACGTTTCATGCTTATAACGCACATAAACCCTAGGCCTATACACCGAACTGGGGTCTCTGATACCACTGAAAGGATATCCGGTGGATCGTCCCGGGAATTGCGCGAATGCGGAAGCGCGGTAAAAATAAACATATTAAAATTTACAAAATAAAAGGCATGCTTTTAATTTAAAGAACACGCTCAAGAGGTGTGCCCTTGAGGTTCCCGGGCGTTCGGTGTATCTCATGATCATAAAACAATTAAATAAATCATGGAGGCCAGAGTTGAAAAATAAAGAGAGACGAAAATCTTAAACGAGACCTACCCGTTGTCGTTTTCGTCTTCAACTAGTACTCGCGTTGTTCCCCGTTTTGCACCAAGACCTCGTTCTTGAGATCCTCCAAATCGTGACACACGATCCACCCACGTATCTTGCACGTCGTGCTAGCAACGAACAAGTATTATTTTTGGAGTGGACGAAGCAATGACTCGTTATCAATTAACGGTATTGGTTCGTCTAAGTTCTTAATGTTCCAAGAACAACAAGAACTAAGGAAAAAAAAATATTTTCTTGCTAGAGAAAGAGAGAGGGGGCGGACGAGAGGTAGGAGAGGGAGAGTGTGTGTTGTGTGTGTTTTTCAAGAATCATCAAATCTCTTAAATGTTGGAAACTATGGGTTTATATAGAGGAAGAGTTTAATCCTCTTTAAACTCAAACTCTAAGTAACCTAATTTGACTAGGATTTTGACCTAGTCAAAGTCCTAGTCAAAACTAGTGTTTGACCTAGTCAAACGAATCCTAGCCTTCCATCTCCTCTTTCCATCTCAACCGTTGATTTTAATTTAATGGAATATTTAAATCCTATTAAATATTCCAAAAGGCTAAAAGAATAAATGTAATATAATAAATAAATATTATAATTTATTCTAAGCCCATTAAATCAACCCTTTTAATAAATCCTATTTATTGATTTAATTCCCTTTATCAAATAGAAGGAATTAATTTCTCCAAGAAAATATAGGACCCGATTAAATCTAATTTAATCATTCATTTACTCCAATATTTAATTCTAAATTAAATACTAAGTGTGTGTGTGGATAGTGTGTGACTCTTTAGGTTCACCATTCAACTAGACTTGGTCGGATTCCTAGAATCCGTCCGTTACCATGGGTGTCCATCTAGCAACGGTCCGTGGCACTAGAGACTAGGTGAAATATTCGGGGATGAACATTTAGGCTCTAACAGTACACTTGTCCTTCTGTCTTCGTCTCATCACTTAGGGTCTAGGGCACGGAAAATGCAGGTACCCATTTTGGACCTAAGTGTCGGTTTGTCCTCACCAAACGCCGCTAGGGAAACCTTTTCCCTTTTGTTCAGTCACTGTGGCCACAGATTTCAGGGACAAGACACAGAGCATATATGAGACTCAACTGTCAACACCTTTTGACAGGAGACAGATCCTTTCTTGGAAACTACTGTCACTTTGTGCACCCGAGCTGCACTAGACATGGCTTATGACTACTCAAGACTATTTTGGCAATCTCTCACCACAATCTAAGATACAGACCTGATGCACAGGTAAACTCAGTAGTTCCTCAAGTCAAAGGACTTGGCCTGTACCGTTGGAACCGGGAATACTTGTCATACCTTGCTGACCATACTCAAGGCCCTCCGTAAGACGGTTCCTGCGAGTCACCTCAGTCAGCTGCTTCCTAGCACGCTGACCTACTAACACTGCTTAGACGACCTTCGTCTACGACAGCAGATGCTTAGTGCAAGTCTCAAAGGGAATCCCGGTACCCATTTTCGGGATTCCTTGACTTGGAGATTTCCGGACTGATTCGGTAAGACTGATTTCATAGACCTACCTCCAAGCGTAGTCCCAGTCCCCGAAATCGTATCTCAGTCCGTGGGCTTTGTTTGCGTAGTGAACAGAAATGTAAATGTAGATAAGTGAACGTAAACAAAGTATTGCCATATGAATTTTCACTTCTTTATTCATAACTATTTTATCAAATACCAAAGATTTGTCTAGACATAGGTTACATATTCCTGCCAAAATTGGCTTACATGGTCACCTATTCTAACAGTTCAATTAAAACTGTCACTTGGTTGGACCAAGTTAAAATATTAGACCCCTAATAAATGGACAAGAGCCTAAGTGGTTCGTGTTGTCCTGAAAATAAGTTGCACGTTTGTTGTGACCGAAGTGAATACACTCCTGTTACCTGTCTAACGAGTCGTGGGGGTAGTAGTGAGTGTTATGATTCGGTTGATGGGTCAGGTTTAACGCCTGAATAACGTGATTTGCTTGGAGTTCTCGGGTTCGCGTAAAAGGGTGAGGCAAAACATCTTGGGAATCTCGTTGGACGAGAATGGTATGGAAGAGGTTATTTTCCATGCGAATCGTAAAAGTGGGGTATGGAGAATTTCGTTTGGGGACCCCAAGCCCACTAGGAGTCCATTTTTCAAAATCTCGTTTGAGAGTGATGGGCTTTCATAGAAATAGTGGGAGAGGTTAAGGAATAAAGACCAAGTCTTAACTTAAATTTAATATTACTTCATTCTATTTATTATTTTCTGCTTTGTATATTATGAATGTCCAAGTATCCACCAAATGTGTTACTAGAGGCTAGTTAATGGAACCAACTGCATGAATTGACTATGAAATATGAAGATGGCCTTAACTCACATGTCGGATGAGGACGTTCCTCAAGCCTTGTCGGAGGGGTTGACAACTAAAGCAATGCTTGGCGTTCAAAAGTTGAAGGACGGCCACCGGCAAGTCCACGGTATCGTACTAGCCTCGATGATAAATGAGATCTAGAAGCAGTACGACTAGCATAATGATGTTGGCTCAATTATGCTTCGTTTACACAACGTCTATGCGGTCTCGGACCGGCATGTAGGGTATAATGCAATGAAAGCATTTTTTGGAGCTAAGATGATGAAAGGGACGTCTGTACAAAGAACATGGAGTGATGATACTATCCCTAGTGGAGAAGCTCAAAAGACCTCCACGTCAGTCTTGAAATAGACACATACATTGACATTATCCTTTAAGTCTCTTCCTCCCTACTACGATCCGTTAATTATCAATATGAATGAGCTTGAAAAAGATCTTCACAGGTTGATAATTATATTGGTGTAGTACGAGGCAACAATTGCAAAATCACCGCCATTGATACTAGTATGAGAGGCTTCAACCTCTATAGCGAAAGACAAGTGAACCAAACGCCAAAAAGGGAAGAAGGCTAAGGTGACATCAACTGTTAAGCACTTCGAGTGCTGTTCCTTTTACACCACAAGGTGGAGGTAAAGGAAAGAGCAAAAGTGTTCAGCAGTCAAGTTCATAGATTCCTAAGAATGTATGCATTTATTGTCATAAAGAGGGCCATTGGAAGATGGAGCGTCCTGAACCCCTCTCCAATGAAGGTAAAATTTGATTTTGAGTATTGACATGATCACTTTTATGCTGTTTGGTATTAGATACCGTTCTTGTCACGAATCTGTAAGTGGTTTGCAGAAAATGATAAGGATTAGAAAGCCAAGAACAGTTCTATGATTCAACAAATGGCAAGGCCATTGCTGAAAATGACTAGAGAGTTGTTAGGCGTACATTCTTGATCATGTGAGGATAGTTTATAGGAATTACGTAACCTAGCATGATCAAAGTATGTCTCTTTATTGGACAAAGGTTTTATTTCATACATATAAGATCAACAAAATTATTGAATATTGATTCATGTTTGCTAGTGTTTACACGTAAATTCCTAAAACACAATCCCATAAAAGGTTTATGAATACCCAAAATTCAAATGATCTAAATAGATTAATCAAGACCAACTTACAGATTTGGCATCCGCAACAGTTAGGGCAGTTTTCTCTTATTAAAGATAAGTAAATTGGAAAGTTCGATGAATCTAGAAATAGACTATTCGAATTGACTAAATTTACAAGTCTTTTCTGAAGAAGGAAAAGTCCGATAGTGCTTTGTTGGACAAAGTAGGCTTGCCAAATAGTCTATTGGATATGATCCAACAAGACAACTGTAGGTTACTGATACACAAGACCATGAGTGGGTTCAGAAGTCTAAAGGTCCCATGTGAGGTATTGGAATTAAACTTGAGGTGGTGAACCGAAAATGGTTGCAAAACTAAACCTGTTTTGATAAGGATTGAAAAGGCCATATGTGTAGTGGGAGCTCTTAAGCATCCAGTTGAGAATGGAATTCTCAATGAAACACTTCCTTTGAAGACCAAGTATGACGGTCTCTGATAAAGGGACCGATCGAGCCTCGTTGGACGAAGGACGATCGAAGTTTCACCAAATTACTTCAGCCCGTATAAACGTAGACTTGAAAATTGCCAACGTATGGAACGTGGCATTTTTCTAGGAGTCACGCATTGGTGCCATGGTTTGGCAAGCCTGTGTCCCGACAAAGTCCTTGAGCATGTAGGACGGTCCTACATACGTCGAGGGACTCGTGGGAGACAAATTAGACTCGGTGTTTGATTTGTACAGGTTTACGGCAGAATAATGCTAATGTTGCTTATGATCGCATTTCTTACATAAATTGATCATATTCCAGTCCGCGTAAGAACAAACCTGAATGTCGTAGAGGTACAAGTGATCGGGATAAGTTAGGTCAAATTTGGATAGTGATCCAAACGACTTGCGGAACGTGATGTTAGACATCGTAGTCAGATTTATGGAGAGGAGCCATAGAATACGCTAGGAAATTCAAAAAAGGTTTGAAACACTAAAGAACTAGAATAATCGTTTTGATGAGCTTATACGGAGTGTGACTCGGTCTTAAACGACGTAGGTGATCAGTGGGCATTAGGAATCACTATAACACAACAGTAGCTCACGAAAATTCTCCATAACATTTTAGGGCTCCCACATACATATCTTGAGTTGAGCCTTTTCGAAGACTCAGTCATAACAGACTGATGAGAAAGCTCAGATATGTAAGGGGATAAGTTGTTAAAGACTCAGTCTCTGACTAGACTGATGAGAAAGTTTAGATACTATGAATAAAGCATTAAGCCATTCAAGACTTAGTCACGGTATACTAATGAGGAGGCTTGGATGTTAAGTATCCCTACGTCTTAACCCTAGATAGACATGAGATATGTTTACTCGATGCATAGGATCTGATGTTGAGCGTGCTTCTTGCATGACTCAATAGAAATCGGTAATGCATTGAGGGGTTGAAGACAACATTCAAAAAGAATCCTTAGTACCTGAATAAGGACTAAAGATATGTTCTCGATGCATCGTCTGTGGAGAGTTGTTGTGGAAGGCTAAAGCGATAGTAGCTTCCAGAGCATAGTGAAAATGGTTCGTCTGAAAAGTATGCACAGTCAGGCTGAATGATGATTGCATTAGATAGTGATTATGGATGAAAACCGCGTCCACAGGATGGACGTGGTGCCTAGCACGGCCAGGACAACCATATTATGGCAAACGTTATGGCCCAAGATCTCATCACAAGATCCACGAAATATTCTTAGACAACCACCATCTCTAGGAGGCGATGCTGGATAGAGGTAACACGGTTAGACCGTATTGCTTCGACAAGGAAATATAGCGGAGTCATGACACCTTAGTCGGTATCGCAGATTACTCGTGCTCAGAAGGTTCTGAACAAAATGGGTAATTGACTTAATGGTCAAGTGGGAGATTTTTAGAATAGGTGATCAGAAAGTCAATGTGGTTAGCTGTTCTAAGAACCATTCATCAACATTTGGACGAGTAATATTATGTTGATGAATGTCGTAAGGATTCATCATTGGCAACGATGAGTTTGTTGTGCTTACATGTTGCATTGAACGTCGTTCCGATTTAACAGCAAATGCCCACAGATCGGATATATGAATACAAGAAGTTGGACCACGCATAGGATGGTGGTCATGGAACCAACTTCTGTAGATAGGTCTAAACACTCCAACTCGAGGACCTCGAGATTAGGCATCGAGGGTCCTATAGAGACTTGCACTAAGGATTGCATTCATTAAATGAGTATCGTGTTTCATCGATGACAGACGTTGGACGTCTATGTAATATTAGTAGGTTAGTTGACAAGGGTGTCGGCTGACTGAGGTGACTCGCAGGAATCGTCATATGGAAGGCACACAGGCTTGGTTGGTATGACTCGTATTCTCGGTTCTGATAGTACGGGATTAGTCCTCGAACCTAAAGAATCACGACAGTCGCTCACATACGAAGGTTGTATTTTGGATCTGGCGAGAGGTGATCGTGTCATATGATATGACCATCATAAGTCTTGTTCAGTGCAGTCGGAGTACATCGAGAGGATGGTGGATTTCAAGATAGCATCTGTCCCCCCTGTCAAAGATTATGGCAACGAGATCTCCTTTGCGCTCTGAGATGGTTTAAACTCTCAAAGTCTATGGCCATAGCATTTGATTGAGTGGGAAAAGGGTTTACTACGTCAATCATAGAGTTAAAACTATCTCAACTTTGAAGCATAGGTGCCCAAGTCAAGGATGGGAACCGCACCTAGACTAAGCCGGAAGATAGGTGACAATAGGACCGCACCTGTATGTAACTCAGAGCCTAAATGTTAACGTCATATATTCACCTAGTCTCTAGTGCCATGGACCGTTGCTAGACGGCCACATCGTGATAGACTACTTTGGTTATGAGATAACAAGAAGTAAGTCCAAGTCTAGCTGAGGGTGAACCTAAAGAGTCACACCCGCTACACCGAATGTGAAAGGAATTATTTTGGAATTAATTCTCGGAGAAGGTTTAATTTAATAGGATTAAATTATACTTCTTGGAGATACAAGCCTCGATGGATTAATTGGATTAATCGGGCTTGAGTTCATAAATTAGATTTTTGGATTTAATAAATCATGGGCTTCCCTTTTAATTAGATTAAAAGGGTGAATTAATTAGTGGGCTTGGAATATTAAATAGGATCTAATATAAAGTTCATTGGACCGTGGGACTATTTACTTTAGAATTAAATAGGCCCATTCCATATAGCCCATCTAAAATGGATGGACGAGATTTGATCTAGAGATTGATGAGATGAAGGGCCATGATTAATTTGACTTAATCAAAGCCTAGGTTGACTAGGATTTGACTAGGTCAAAATCCTAGTCAAAGTGTGCCTCTTTAGAAGAGGTTGAGTAGGATTAGAAAAATATATTTTCAATAAATACTCAAAAACACACACACACACCTACTATTTTATACACTTTTCATCTCACATCTCTCTCTCTCTCAATTTCGTCCACCTCTCTTCAATTCACTACAAGATTTCCCTTTTGTTCTTCTTGATTAATTCAAGGTAGAACATTAGAGACGTCGATAGCGTTAATCAATAGTGTTGTATCGATGTCTCTTCTCCCTGAAACGATTTCTTGCTAGCACGAGGGTTCGTTGCTTTCCGGTGTAGCGTGTGGACTATTTAGAGGGTTTGTACTTTGAGATCTTGGTGCTAACGGGGAACAATGCGTGTAGCCGAACGAAGATGACTACAAGAGGTAAAGTCCTCTTTTACGTTTCTTGTTCCTAAATTCTATGGCCTGCATATTGTATTTTCTTGAACATGAGATACACCGAACGTCCGGGAGAATCAAGGGCACACCCCTTGATCCGTTTATGCATGTTTGATGTATGCTTTTAATTACGTTATGTTTAGTTTACGCTTTGCAATTTTATTATGCAACCCATCGCACTTCCTCTCCCGGGACGATTCACGCTCGCTTTCATCATTTGAGCCAGGGTTGCAAGGTAGGAAATCCAAACACTATTTTTGAAGATGCTAATTTTATCTCTCATGATGGCAGGACCAACTTTAATCCATACTCCAACAACTACAATCCGGGATGGTGTAGCCATCCTAATTTTTTGTGGAGTAATAACCAACAGCAATGACCACCGGGATACCAACAACCACCGCGAGAGAAGAAGAGCAACTTTGAAGACATACTCTCCACTTTCATCACCGCGCCAACATTCGTTTGCAGAACCATGATGCATCAATATGAAATATCGAGTTCCAAATGGGGTAAATCACGAGCTTGTTATTTGGTAGGAAGGAGGGGCAATTTTCGAGTAACACCGAAAAAAATTCCAAGGAGCAAGTTAACGCAATCACACTCAAGAGTGGAAAAATTCTCGAAGAAGAACTACCCAACAAGCACGTGGACGAGCCACAACCGAAAAAAGAGGAGCCTCAAGAGGAAATGAAAGGGAGTACTCCTAAACTTAAAATTAATTTAGATAATGTTCCTCCAGACGTTCCCTATCCCGGGAGAGTTTTAAAAGCTAACTTGGATAAACAGTTTGGTAAATTCTTGGAGATATTTCAAAAGATTCATGTTAACATTGTTAGAATAGGTGACCAAAAAGCTAATAGGTTTGGCGATTTGTAACCTATTATACAACTCGATGTAAATGTAATATTATTATGTGATGCATAAAATGAGTATTTGTCACTTCTGGTGTTTACTTTGTTGTGCTCATTTCACATTTGTTAAAACGATGTTTTAACTTATATCGCAACAAAGTCCACATACCATGGATAACAACTCGTGCAGTTGGGCCACGCATTAGATGGTTGTCATGAAACCAACTGATTAAGAGTTGGGTCTGAAACATTCCAAGTCAAAGACCTCGAGACAGGGCATCGAGAGTCCTATTGAGACTTGCGTCAAGAGTCGTGTACATTGGATGAGTGTCGTGTTTCATCGGTGACACGCGTGGGACGCCTACACGATCTGAAGGACAAGCGGATCCGCCCGGGAGCGCGAGCGGAAGCGAGAAAGCGCGAAAAGTACGTAAATTAAATCAAATCTAATTTGAAATACGAATCCCAAGGGGTGTACCCTTGGGTGCTCAACCGGGCGTTCGATGTAGGATGTGTAAATATTGAAAACATATATTTAAACACATAGGGCATAGATATATAAATGAAATCAATCAAAGCGTAATAAACCGTGACCGTTGATTGTTTAGCGTATGCCCCCGGCTACTAGTGTTGTTCCTTCTCCGGAATGCTCACGAAATCCAAACGTATAGATTCTCCAAAGGTGATCCACACCACACCGGAAGAAACACACGTTTTTCTTGCTAGAAAAGAACGGGTTTAGGAAGGAATCGGTTTAAGAGAAGAACAATATGAATTAGTGTTCTCTTAAACTTACTTTGTTCTTCTTCTTGATTAAAAATCAAGTGAAGAACACAAGTGTAAGAGAGGGAGAGATCACGAAAATTGAGAGAGAGGAGAGGATTTTTGTCTTCTCTTTTTCCTAGAAAAAGATGAATAATGAATCACTTATGCTTGCTGTTGTATATTCTCATATATATACATAATTAATGTGATTATTGGAATGTGTCTAGGTTCATCCAAGGATTTCTAGATTCATTCCAATCAATCACCATCAATTCTTCAATCAAGCCTACCAAAATTTATGGTATGATCAAATCATACCAAAAGGGAAGAGCTTGATTGGAGTTGATTTGTCTCTTTCCAAAAGAGATAAGTCAACATACCACCTAGCATGAAACATGGCTGATTTTGCTTCCTCCAAGGGAGCATGTCGGCCATGTTTAATTAAGGGAAGAAGTCCAACTTCTTCCTATTCCAAAAAAGGAATCATTTCTCCTCTCGGGTATAATTTAACGGACCGGGTTTTATCGTAATCCAATTACGACGAATCCAACATTAAATCCAATTTAATGTCTATTTAAATTATTCCCGTTGATCTTTTAATCCAATTAAAAGATCCAACGTCTCAACGTCTCAACTTTTCATATTTAATCGAAAATCCAATTTACTAATTAAACGAAAGCCCGATACAATATCGGCCCGTCCATCCAATGGACTTTCCCTTAAGTAATCTAATAACTTATTTTTATCCTTCGAGATTGACTCCAAGTCGATCTCTCAACCTCCTCGGTGATTTGTGTGTGACCCTTTAGGTTCACCCTCAGCTAGACTTGGGCCCGTGTCCCACAAGGGTCCGTTACCATGGGTGGCCGTCTAGCAACGGTCCATGGCACTAGAGACTAGGTGAATTGGCGTGAACATTTAGGCGCCGATTCCGTACGGGTACGATCCTTCCGTCTACCGTCTCCCGGCCTTAGTCTAGGGTATGGAATTGGGCGTCGGTTTCCATCCTTGACTAGGCATCTATGCTTAATACTCGAGACCACGTATGCTTCATTGCGTCGACACAGGAAACCATTCCCTGTTCGACCAACCACTGTGGCCACAGCTTCAAACAGCATGAACGTGTCTCCGAGTGCATAGGAGATACCTCTGTCACATACTGACAGGGGACGGATCCTCTTCTTGGAATCCACCGTCCTCGCTACACATTCCGACTGCACTGGACAAGACTTATGATAATCATCTTACAGAATGATTACCTCTTGCTAGATCCAAGATACAGCCGTCATGTGCACGCGACTGCCATGATCCCTCAAGTCTGAGGATTACTCCCGTACTATCGGAACCGGGAAAAACCAATCATACCGACCAGGCCTCCAAGGCTTCCATATGATGATCCCCGCGAGTCGGTCCAGTCGGCTCGACCCCAGTCGACCAACCCATCAAGATCGTGTAGGCGTCCCACGCCTGTCGCCGATGAAACACGGCACTCATCCAATGAACACGACTCTTGATGCAAGTCTCAATAGGACTCTCGATGCCCTGTCTCGAGGTCCTCGACTTGGAACGTTTCAGACCCAACTCTTAATCAGTTGGCTTCATGACCACCATCCAATGCGTGGCCCAACTGCACGAGTTGTTATCCATGGTCTGTGGGCTTTGTTGCGATATAAGTTAAATACTATTTTAAGAAATGTAAGATGAGCGCAACAAAGAAGGTACCATTGGTGACGAACACTCATCTTATTCATCACATAATAATATTACATTTACATCAAGTTGTCGAATAGGTTACAAATTGCCAAACCTATTGGCTTTTTGGTCACCTATTCCAACAATCTCCCACTTGACCTAAAGCCAATCACCCATTGACCTCGAACCTCTTATTCGGATGGTGAGTATGGGCAATTTGCGACATGGGCTTAGCAAGTGGATCTGCTATGTTTTCTGCGGAGCTGACTCGGTCCAACCGAACGTCACTCCTTAGCAGCTTCCAAAGCTGCTATGTATTCAGACTCTGTGGTGGAGTCCGCCGTGGTAGCCTGCTTGGAACTCTTCCAAGCGACCACGCCACCATTAAGTCTGAACACATAACCAGACTGAGACTTGGCATCATCGTCATCCGACTGGAAGCTAGCGTTGCTATAGCCTTCCAGTATCAACTCTCCACCGCCGTAGATCAAGAACATGTCCTTAGTCCTTTTCAGGTACTTCAGGATATTCTTGACTGCACTCCAGTGTGCCTCCCCGGCACACGACTAATATCGGCTAGTTACGCTCAAAGCGAAAGCCACATCAGGTCTAGTGCACTAAACAGCATACTGTATGCTACTTACGGCTGAAGCATAGGGGATGTCCAACATCTTTTTAAGCTCCTCATCAGTCTTAGGAGACTGCTTCTTGGATAACTTAATTCCATGCCTCATAGGAAGGAATCCTCGTTTTGAGTTCTCCATCTTGAATCTCTTCAAGACTTTCTCAATGTACGAGGACTGGGCCATTCCTAACATCCTTCTAGACCTATCCCTGTAGATCTTGATGCCAAGGATGTAGGATGGCTCGCCCATATCCTTCATGGAGAATTGCGTTGATAACCAAGCTTTAGTGGTACCCAACATCTTAGCGTCATTCCCAATGAGCAAGATGTCATCCACGTAAAGTACCAGAAACGCAACTGAGCTCCCACTGATCTTCTTGTATACACAAGAATCGGACTCGTTCTTGGTGAAATTATATCCCCGTATGACTTCATCAAAATGTATGTTCCAGCTTCAGGAAGCTTGTTTAAGGCCGTAGATGGACCTTTGGAGATGGCAGACCTTCTGCTCTTCTCCAACAGTTGTGAAACCTTCCGGCTGATCCATATAGATATCTTCCTCTACGAAACCGTTGAGGAAAGCCGTTTTCACATCCATCTGCCATATTTCATAGTCATACCATGCTGCTATGGCAAGCAGTTTCAGAATGGACTTGGCCATTGCTACGGGCGAGTAGGTTTCCTAAAAATTGACCCCGGGTCGTTGAGTGTAACCTTTTGCCACAAGCCTGGCTTTGAAGGTTGTAACCTCCCCGTCAGCTCCAAGCTTACGTTTGTAGACCCATTTACACCCTACGGGTTTAACCCCTTTGGGTGGATCTACTAGGGTCCAAACCTTGTTTGTACCCATCGAGTCCATCTCGGATTTCATGGCCTCAAGCCACTTGTCTGAATCGATGTCCGACATCGCTTCTCCGTATGTCTTTGGATCATTATCCAACTGACCGGTCAGGCCCAGAAATCCATACCTATCAGGTGCATGGGATACTCTGGCCGACCTACGGAGGACTGGAACAATATCAGTGGGAACTTCTGGCTCAGATGTCACTGCCGCCTCTTGGGGTGCCTCACTTGATTCCTCAAGGAGCACCTCATCGCGTCGACTATCCGATGGAAAACCTTTTTCCAAGAACACTGCGTTTTGCGAGACAAAAACTTTTTGCTCGGAGGGATCATAGAAATAATACCCCGCAGTTTCTTTTGGATAGCCGATGAACCTGCATAAACTAGACCTCGAGTCCAGTTTATATCCCACTAATCTCTTGACATATGCGGGGCAACCCCACACTTTCAAGTATTTGTAGGAGGCAGGCTTGCCATGCATATCTCATATGGCGTCTGGGATACCTTTTTAGATGGCGCCAAGTTCAAAACTTTGGCCGCCGTCTCAAGAGCGTATCCCCAGAAGGAAAGGGGTAGTTCGGTAAAACTCATCATGGATCGAACCATGTCCACCAAGGTCCGTTTCCTCCTTTTAGACACACCATTAAGTTGCGGTGTTCCAGGAGGGGTCCACTGAGAGAGAATCCCATTCTCTTTTAGATAATTAGTAAACTCACCACTCAAATACTCTCCGCCTCGGTCCGCCGAAGAGCTTTGATCTTTCGACCGGTTTGGTTCTCTACTTCAAGTCTGTATTCCTTAAAACTTCCAAAGGCTTCAGACTTGTACCTCATCAGGTAAACATAACCATACCACGAGTGATCATCGGTAAAGGTTATGAAGTACGAGTACCCACCTCTAGCCTGAGTATTTAGTGGACCACAGACATCTGTATGGATCAAATCCAACAGACCACTGGCTAGCGTACTTTGTCCAACAAAGGGTTTCTTGGTCATCTTTCCCTTCAGACAGGATTCGCAGGTCGGTAGGTTGTCCAAATCGTCTATTTCTAGACCCTTTGAGTCCACCAACCTTCTTATGATATCTTTAGAGATATGACCTAACCTCGCATGCCATATCTGTGCGTTATTGTGATCATCACGTTTTCGTTTGTGTTCTGCAGTCATAATCCAATTAGACTGTTGAAGTATGTACAGACCGTTGACCAATGTACCAAGCAGATGAGAAATACCACCTTTGATAATGAAAAAACCGTTTTTATTGATGGTAAATTCATGTCCCTCCTTATCAAGGACCGGGATGGAAACAATGTTTTTAATCGTGCTAGGTACATAGAAACAGTCGTTCAGTACAATCCTAACATGACTACTAATGGCTAACTCTAGTGATCCTACGGCCTCCGCAGCAACGGCCTTGCCATCGCCTAGCCTCAGGATCATCTCATCCTTGGTTAGCCTTCTGCTTCTTTGCAGTGCCTGCAAATCATTGCAGATGTGAGCACCACACCCGGTATCCAATACCCATGAAGCAGAATTAGTAATCATATTAACTTAACCACAAACACACCTGGGTTGGAGAGGATTTGTGGGCACTCCCTCTTCCAATGCCCTTTCCCTTGGCAATGCATGTAGACATCATTTGCCTTGGACCGCTGAGAAGCACGGGCCTTCCCTTTCCCTTTGCTCGGTCCAACCGGAGCAACAGGGACGCCTGGAGCGCGAGCAGGGGCCACAACCGTCTTCCCTTTGCCCTTCTTCCTCTTGCAGCGTCCAGCCCTCTGGCCATTCGCCTTGGAGGTCGAAGCCTCTCCTATCAATACCGCCGGCGCCGACTTGTGGGTCGTTGCCTCGTATTGGACCAGCATGTTGTTCAACTCATGAATAGACTTCTCAAGTCCGTTCATGTTATAGTTTACAACAAACGGGTCATAGGATGGAGGAAGCGACTGGAGGATCACATCAATGTACATGTCATTGTTAAGCCCAGCTTTAAGGTCCTCGAGTTTCTCCACTAGGGAGAGCATCTTGACCCCATGACTTTGTACAGACGCTCCTTCAACAAGCTTGGTGCCAAAGAATGCTTTTGTGGCGGCATATCTGATATGCCTATCCGGAACCGCACAAACCTCGTTCGTGCGGAGCATTATGGCGGAGACGTTGTCCAGCCTCTCATATTGCTTCTGAATGTCATTAGACATCAAAGCTAGTATGATACTGCGTACTTTCCGGTTGTCCTCATGCCATTTCTCGAACGTCAAACGTTCTTCAGGCGTGGACCCCTCCGGTAAGTCGCTCGGTGGCGGCTCGTCCAAGACGTAGCCTTGGTTCTCGAAACCGAGGACAATCCTCAGGTTTCTCAGCCAGTCCTAGTAGTTCGTTCCGTTGAATTGTTTAGTCTCGAGAATCATGGTTAATGGGTTCTTAGACATATCTACATTAATGAAAATGTAAAGCAGAAATTGGCAAATGATGGTAATATTATTGTTCAAGTTGAAGACTTGGTCTTTTAGTCTTTAACCCTCCCACTATTTATACGAAAGTCCGCCACTCTCAAGCGGAGTTTCGGGAAACCATTTCCTAGTGGGCTTGGGATCCACAAGCGTAATCTCCATGCCCCGCTTTTACGATTCACATGAAGAAGACCTTGTGGGAGATATCCAATATCATTCTCATCCAATGAGATTACCAAGATATTTTGCCTCACCTATTCGCATGGTTCCGAGGACTCCAAGCGAACCATGTTACTCAGTGTTAGGCCCGACTCATCAACCAAATCATACCTCAAACTGTCGCCCCCCACGACTCGTGAGACAGGGAAACAGCGAGCGCAGTCTTTTTGTTCACAACAATAGTGCAGCTTTCCCCTATTCCAAGTGTGCCACGACTCGTGAGACCACACTTGGGTAGTGGTAGCTTCCTCACCACATTGCTGTGGATGGAAGGCTCGGACAGACCAAAATACCATTTTGATCCAAGTCCGTTCTGGGCCTAATATTTAATTTGGTCCAACCAAATGAGAGTTTAAGTGTGACCGAGACCTCATCACATTATGGTGTTTTAGCATGCATAAATATCCAATATTTAAAGCGATAAATAAAAAACGCCGCATGCATAAAACATAGCATACCCCTGTTAGGATGATCACAAGCCCAACCTATGCGAACCACTGATCCCGCAGTGAGTCTATGGTCTGTCTAGGGTGGTCCTAAATTATTAAAATAATAATAAACCCATTGTCATTCCAATAGGCCTTGAAGTGCTTCTTGTTTCACGCCTTGATACTCCTCCTTGGGGTCTCCGACTCCAATTGCTTGTTAAAGTTAAAACCTCACCAGTCCTATCTACTCTCATTACAACTGAAAGTAATACATCGGTAATAAAGAAAACAAGCCTTAACATCATGAGGCTGAAAAATACGGGAGATGATAGTCCCAAAAACAAGAGGCACGCAGGCCCCACCCAACAGAAAATAAATGATCATACATTCATCCAAACATAAGGTCTAGGGCTCTTGTGATCATCCCATGTTGATTCCATCAACTCACATAACACAATTATTCCAAATAATCATGCATAAATACCAATGGATATTCCAAATACCCAAGTGATGTCCAACATCACAAAAGCATAAACATACAAATAATATGCAAAATTCAAATTTCAAATTTAATGGACATTTTAAACAATGCATCCAATGCATGTATTAATCCTAAATTAATTAAGCAAATTTAATTCAAGGAATAATCCAATTATTCCAAAATTAAAAATACAAAATTAATATATTTTCAGAATATTGTGCAGAATATACAGAAAATCAAATTTTTTGGAAAAAGTCGAAAAACGGCACAAAACGGCCAAGCCGTTGTGCTGGCCGCCCGGCCGCGCGCACAGGGCAGCGCACGCGCTGGCCTCGGCCAGCAGCGGTCGGCTGCGCACAGCGCGCGCGCCCGCTCGCGCTGGGCTTCGGCCACTGCCGGCTCGATCAAATTTTTTTTTTTTTTCAAAAATGTTTCAGCACAATAAAAATAATATTATTCTAAAAATAAGCATGCAATTTTAGATCCAACCTAATAAAATTAAGCATGCCAAAAGTCCATTAAATCCAAACAATTGAATCATCATATTATTCATATATTTATGTAATCCAACATGTCAATAAAGCCATTTAAAAGCAAGTAGATCATGCCGAACACATAGATCTATGTCCCTTATATCGAACTTGGCTCTGATACTACTTGAAAGACATGCGGATCCGCCCAGGAGCGCGAGCGAAAGCGAGAAAGCGCGAAAAGTACGTAAATTAAATCAAAATCTAATTTGAAATACGAATCCCAAGGGGTGTACCCTTGGGTGCTCAACCGGGCGTTCGATGTAGGATGTCTAAATATTGAAAACATATATTTAAACACATAGGGCATAGATATATAAATGAAATCAATCAAAGCGTAATAAACCGTTACCTTTGATTGTTTAGCGTATGCTCCCGGCTACTAGCGTTGTTCCTTCTCCGGAATGCTCACGAAATCCAAACGTATGGATTCTCCAAAGGTGATCCACACCACACCGGAAGAAACACACGTTCTTTTTACTAGAAAAGATCGGGTTTAGGAAGGAATCGGTTTAAAAGAAGAACACTATGAATTAGTGTTCTCTTAAACTTACTTTGTTCTTCTTCTTGATTCAAAATCAAGTGAAGAACACAAGTGTAAGAGAGGGAGAGAGCACGAAAATTGAGAGAGAGGAGATGATTTTTTACTTCTCTTTTTCCTAGAAAAAGATGAATAATGAATCACTTATGCTTGGTGTTGCATATTCTCATATATATCTTGAAGGACAAGCGGGTGTACCCTTGGGTGCTCAACCGGACGTTCGATGTAGGATGTGTAAATATTAAAACATATATTTAAACACATAGGGCATAGATATACAATTGAAATCAATCAAAGCGTAATAAACCGTTACCTTTGATTGTTTAGCGTATGCTCCCGGCTACTAGCGTTGTTCCTTCTCTGGAATGCTCACGAAATCCAAACGTATGGATTCTCCAAAGGTGATCCACACCACACCGGAAGAAACACACGTTCTTCTTGCTAGAAAAGAACGGGTTTAGGAAGGAATCGGTTTAAGAGAAGAACACTATGAATTAGTGTTCTCTTAAACTTACTTTGTTCTTCTTCTTGATTCAAAAATCAAGTGAAGAACACAAGTGTAAGAGAGGGAGGGAGCACGAAATTTTGAGAGAGAGGAGAGGATTTTTGTCTTCTCTTTTTCCTAAAAAAAGATGAATAATGAATCACTTATGCTAGGTGTTGTATATTCTAATATATATACATAATTAATGTGATTATTGGAATGTGTCTAGGTTCATCCAAGGATGTCTAGATTCATTCCAATCAATCACCATCAATTCTTCAATCAAGCCTACCAAAATTTATGGTATGATCAAATCATACCAAAAGGGAAGAGCTTGATTGGAGTTGATTTGTCTCTTTCCAAAAAGAGACAAGTCAACATACCACCTAGCATGCAATATGGCTGATTTTGCTTCCTCCAAGGGAGCATGTCGGCTATGTTTAGTTAAGGGAAGAAGTCCAACTTCTTCCTATTCCAAATTAGGAATTATTTCTCCTCTCGGGTATAATTTAACGGACCGGGTTTTATCGTAATCCAATTACGACGAACCCAATATTAAATCCAATTTAATGTCCACTTAAATTATTCCCGTTGATCTTTTAATCCAATTAAAAGATCCAACGTCTCAACATCTCAACTTTCCATATTTAATCGAAATCCAATTTACCGATTAAATGAAAGCCCGATACAATATCGGCCCGTCCATCCAATGGACTTTCCCTTAAGTAATCCAATTACTTCTTTTATCCTTCGAGATTGACTCCAAGTCGATCTCTCAACCTCCTCGGTGATTTGTGTGTGACCCTTTAGGTTTACCCTCAGCTAGACTTGGGCACGTGTCCCACAAGGGCCCGTTACCATGGGTGGCCGTCTAGCAACGGTCCATGGCACTAGAGACTAGGTGAATTGGCGTGAACATTTAGGCGCCGATTCCGTACGGGTACGATCCTTCCGTCTACCGTCTCCCGGCCTTAGTCTAGGGTATGGAATTAGGCGTCGGTTCCCATCCTTGACTAGGCATCTATGCTTAATACTCGAGATCACGTATGCTTCATTGTGTCGACACAGGACACCATTCCCTGTTCGACCAACCACTGTGGCCACAGCTTCAAATAGCATGAACGTGTCTCCGAGTGCATAGGAGATACCTCTGTCACATACTGACAGGGGAAGGATCCTCTTCTTGGAATCCACCGTCCTCGCTACACATTTTGACTGCACTAGACAAGGCTTATAATGATCATCTTACAGAATGATCACCTCTCGCCGAATCCAAGATACAGCCGTCCTGTGCACGTGACTGCCATGATTCCTCAAGTCTGAGGATTACTCCCGTACTATCGGAACCGGGGAAAACCAATCATACCGACCAAGCCTCCAAGGCTTCCATATGATGATCCCAGCGAGTCAGTCCAGTCGGCTCGACCCCAGTCGACCAACCCATCAAGATCATGTAGGCGTCCCACACCCGTCGCCGATGAAACAAGACACTCATCCAATGAACACGACTCTTGACGCAAGTCTCAATAGGACTCTCGATGCCCTGTCTCGAGGTCCTCGACTTGGAGCGTTTCAGACCCAATTCTTAATCAGTTGGTTTCATGACCACCATCCAATGCGTGGCCCAACTGCACGAGTTGTTATCCATGGTCTGTGGGCTTTGTTGCAATATAAGTTAAACACCATTTTAACAAATGTAAGATGAGCGCAACAAAGAAGGTACCATTGGTGACGGACACTCATCTTATTCATCACATAATAATATTACATTTACATCAAGTTGTCGAATAGGTTACAAATTGCCAAACCTATTGGCTTTCTGGTCACCTATTCCAACACGATCTTGATGGGTTGGTCGACTGGGGTCGAGCCGACTGGATTGACTCGTGGGGATCATCATATGGAAGCCTTGGAGGCTTGGTCGGTATGATTGGATTTCCCCGTTTCTGATAGTACGGGAGTAATCCTCAAACTTGAGGAATCATGGCAGTTACGTGCACAGGACGGTTGTATCTTGGATCTGGCGAGAGGTGATGATTATGTAAGATGATTATCGTAAGCCTTGTCCAGTGTAGTCGGAATGTGTAGCGAGGACGGTGGATTCCAAGAAGAGGATCCGTCCCCTGTCAGTATGTGACAGAGGTATCTCCTATGCACTCGGAGACACGTTCATGCTGTTCGAAGCTGTGGCCACAGTGGTTGGTCGAACAGGAAATGGTTTCCTGTGTCGATGCAATGAAGCATACGTGGTCTCGAGTATTAAGCATAGATGCCTAGTCAAGGATGGGAACCGACGCCCAATTCCATACCCTAGACTAAGGCCGGGAGACGGTAGACGGAAGGATCGTATCCTTACGGAATCGACGCCTAAATGTTCACGCTAATTCACCTAGTCTCTATTGCCATGGACCGTTGCTAGACGGCCACCCATGGTAACGGGCCCTTGTTGGACACGTGTTAGAATAGGTGACCATGTAAGCCAATTTTGGCAGGAATATGTAACCTATGTCTAGACAATTCTTTGGTATTTGATAAAAACATTTATGAATAAAGAAGTGAAAATTCATATGGCAATACTTTGTTTACGTTCACTTATCTGCATTTACATTTCTGTTCACTACGCAAACAAAGCCCACGGACTGAGTAACGTTTTCGGGGACTGGGACTACGCTTGGAGGTAGGTCCATGAAATCAGTCTCATCGAATCAGTCCGGAAATCTCCAAGTCAAGGAATCCCGAAAATGGGTACCGGGATTCCCTTTGAGACTTGCACTAAGCATCTGCTGTCGTATTTCATCGACGGGTGACGAAGGTCGTCTAAGCAGTGTTAGTGGGTCAGCGTGCTAGGAAGCAGCTGACTGAGGTGACTCGCGGGAACCGTCATACGGAGGGCCTTGAGTATGGTCAGCAAGGTATGACGTGTATTCCCGGTTCCAACGGTACAGGCCAAGTCCTTTGACTTGAGGAACTGCTGAGTTTACCTGTGCATAGATATGGTGAGAGATTGCCAAAATACTCTTGAGTAGTCATAAGCCATGTCTAGTGCAGCTCGGGTGCACAAAGTGACAGTAGTTTCCAAGAAAGGATCTCTCTCCTGTCAAAAGGTGTTGACAGTTGAGTCTCATATATGCTCTGTGTCTTGTCCCTGAAATCTGTGGCCACAGTGACTGAACAGAAGGGAAAAAGGTTTCCCTTGCGGCGTTTGGTGAGGACAGACCGACACTTAGGTCCAAAATGGGTACCTGCATTTTCCGTGCCCTAGACCCTAAGTGATGAGACCGAAGACAGAAGGACAAGTGTACTGTTAGAGCCTAAATGTTCATCCCCGAAAATTTCACCTAGTCTCTAGTGCCATGGACCATTGCTAGATGGCCACCCATGGTAACGGACGGATTCTAGGAATCCGACCAAGTCTAACTGAATTGTGAACCTAAAGAGTCACACACTATCCACACACACTTAGTATTTAATTTGGAATTAAATATTGGAGTAAAGGAATGATTAAATTAGATTTAATCGGGTCCTATATTTTCTTGGAGAAATTAATTCCTTCTATTTGATAAAGGGAATTAAATTAATAAATAGGATTTATTAAAAGGGTTGATTTAATGGGCTTAGAATAAATTATAATATTTATTTATTATATTATATTTATTCTTTTAGCCTTTTGGAATATTTAATAGGATTTAAATATTCCATTAAATTAAAATCAACGGTTGAGATGGAAAGGGGAGATGGAAGGCTAGGATTCATTTGACTAGGTCAAACACTAGTTTGACTAGGACTTTGACTAGGTCAAAATCCTAGTCAAATTAGGTTACTTAGAGTTTGAGTTTAAAGAGGATTAAACTCTTCCTCTATATAAACCCCTAACTTCCAACATTTGTGAGATTGATGATTCTTGAAAAACACACACAACACACACTCTCCCTCTCCTACCTCTCGTCCGCCCCTCTCTCTTTCTCTAGCAAGAAAATATTTTTTCTTAGTTCTTTTTGTTCTTGGAACATCAAGAACTTAGATGAACCACTACCGTTAATTGATAACGAGTTATTGATTCGTCCACTCTAAAAATAATACTTGTTCGTTGCTAGCACGACGTGCAAGATACGTGGGTGGATCGTGTGTCACGATTTGGAGGATCTCAAGAACGAGGTCTTGGTGCAAAACGGGGAACAACGCGAGTCGCAGTTGAAGACGAAAACGACAACGGGTAGGTCTCGTTCAAGATTTTCGTCCCTCTTTATTTTTCAACTCTATGGCCTCCATGATTTATTTAATTGTTTTATGATCATGAGATACACCGAACGCCTGGGAACTTCAAGGGCACACCCCTTGAGCGTGTTCTTTAAATTAAAAGCATGCCTTTTATTTTTTAAATTTTAATATGTTTATTTTTACCGTGCTTCTGCATTCGCGCAATTCCCGAGACGATCCACCGGATTTTCTTTCAACACGGGCCCAAGTCTAGCTGAGGGTGAACCTAAAGGGTCACACACAAATCACCGAGGAGGTTTAGAGATTGACTTGGAGTCAATCTCAAAGGATAAAATAAGTAATTGGATTACTTAAGGGAAAGTCCATTGGATGGACGGGCCGATATTGTATCGGGCCTTCGTTTAATCAGTTAATTGGATTTTTGATTAAATATGGAAAGTTGAGACGTTGAGACGGTGGATCTTTTAATTGGATTACAAGATCAACGGGAATAATTTAAATGGACATTAAATTGGATTTAATGTTGGGTTCGTCGTAATTGGATTACGACAAAACCCGGTCTGTTAAATTTTACCCGAGAGGAGAAATAATTCCGATTTTGGAATAGGAAGAAGTTGGACTTCTTCCCTTAATTAAACATGGCCGAGATGCTCCCTTGGAGGAAGCAAAATCAGCCATGTTTCATGCTAGGTGGTATGTTGACTTATCTCTTTTGGGAAGAGATAAATCAACTCCAATCAAGCTCTTCCCTTTTGGTATGATTTGATCATACCATAAATTTTGGTAGGCTTGATTGAAAAATTGATGGTGATTGATTGGAATGAATCTAGACATCCTTGGATGAACCTAGACACATTCCAATAATCACATTAATTATGTATATATATTAGAATATACAACACCAAGCATAAGGGATTCACTATTCATCTTTTTCGAGGAAAAAGAGAAGACAAAAATCGGATCTCCTCTCCCTCTCTAACTCACGATTTTTCCTCCCCTTTTCACTTGTGTTCTTCACTTGGTTTTGAAATAAAGAGGAAGAACAAAGTAAGTTTAAGAGAACACTAATTCATAGTATTCTTCTCTTAAACCGATTCCTTCTTAAACCCGTTCTTTTCTAGCAAGAAGAACGTGCGTTTCTTCCGGTGTGGTGTGGATCACCTTCTGAGAATCCATACGTTTGGATTTCGTGAGCATTCCGGAGAAGGAACAATGCAAGTAGCCGGGAGCACACGCTAATCAATCAAAGGTAATGGTTTTACTACGCTTTGATTGATTTTATATACATCTATGCCCTATGTGTTTAAATATAAGTTTCTAATATTTACACATCCTACATCGAACGCCCGGTTGAGCACCCAAGGGTACACCCCTTGGGATTCGTATATTTAAATTAGATTTAAATTTACGCACCCTTTCTCGCTTTCTCACTTCCGCTCGCGCTCCCAGGCGAATCTGCTTGTCCTTCAAGTGGTATCAGAGCCCGGTTTGATGTTAGGGGCATAGATCTATGTGCTTGGCATGATCTACTTGCTTTTATGGCTTTATTGGCATGTTAGATTATATAAATGTATGAATAATATGATGATTCAATTATTTGAATTTGATGGACTTTTGGCATGCTTATTTTTATTAGATTGGATCTAAAAATTGCACGCTTATTTTCAGAAAAGTTGTTACTGTTATTGTGCTAAAAAAGGATGTTGAATAAAAAAAAATAATAATTGGGATCGAACGGCAGCGGCCGCTGCTGGCCGAGGCCAGCGCGCGGGCGGCCGACCGGCACAACGGCTGTGCTGTTTTGTGCCGTTTTTTCGACGTTTTCCGGAAAATTTGATTTTCTGTATTTTCTGCACAATATTCTGAAAATATGTTAATTTTGCATTTTTGATTTTGGAATAATTAGATTATTCCTTGAATTAAATTTGCTTAATTAATTTTGGATTAATACATGCATTAGATGCATTGTTTAAAATGTCCATTAAATTTGAAATTTGAATTTTGCATATTATTTGTATGTTTATGCTTCTGTGATGTTGGACATCACTTGGGTATTTGGAATATCCATTGGTATTTATGCATGATTATTTGGAATAATTATGTTATGTGTGTTGATGGAATCAACATGGGATGATCACAAGAGCCCTAGACCTTATGTATGGATTAATGTATGATCATTTATTTTCTCTTGGGTGGGGCCTGTGTGCCTCTTGCTTTTGGGACTATCATCTCCCGTATTTTCAGCCTCGTGATGTTAAGGCTTGTTTATTATCAATGTATTACTTTCATTTGTAATGAGAGTAGATAGGATTGGTGAGGTTTTAATTTTAACAAGCATTTGGTGTCCGAGACCCCAAGGAGGAGCATCAAGGCGTGAAACAAGAAGCGTTACAAGGCCCATTGGAATGACAATGGGTATATTATTATTGTAATAATTTAGGGCCACCCTAGACAGACCATAGACTCACTGCGGGCTCAGTCGGTCGCATAGGTTGGGCTTGTGATCATCCTAACAGGGGTATGCTATGTTTTATGTATGCGGCGTATTTATTTATCGCTTTAAATATTGGATATTTATGCATGCTAAAACACCATAATGTGATGAGGTCTCGGTCACACTCAAACTCTCATTTGGTTGGACCAAATTAAATATTAGGCCCAGAACGGACTTGGATCAAAATGGCATTTTGATCTATCTGAGCCTTCCATCCACAACAATGTGGTGAGGAAGCTACCACTACCCAAGTGTGTTCTCATGAGTCGTGGCACACTTGGACTAGGGGAAAGCTGGACCATTATTGTGAACAAAAGGACTGCGCTCACTGTTTCCCTGTCTAACGAGTCGTGGGGGGCGACAGTTTAAAGCATGATTTGGTTGATGGGTCGGGCCCAACACTGAGTACCATGGTTCGCTTGGAGTCCTCGAAACCATGTGAATAGGTGAGGTAAAATATCTTGGGAACTGCATTGGATGAGAATGATATTGGATATCTCCCACGAGATCTTCCTCAAGTGAATCGCAAAAGCGGGGCATGGAGATTACGCTTGTGGATCCCAAGCCCACTAGGAAATGGTTTCCCGAAACTCCGCTTGAGAGTGGCGGACTTTCGTATAAATAGTGGGAGGGTTAAAGACTAAAAGACCAAGTCTTCAACTTGAACAATAATATTACCATCATCTGCAAATTTCTGCTTTACATTTTCATTAATGTAGATATGTCTAAAAACCCATTAACCATGATTCTCGAGACTAACAAATTGAAAGGAACGAACTACTCGGACTGGCTGAGAAACCTGAGGATTGTCCTCGATTTCGAGAACCAAGGCTACGTCTTGGACGAGCCGCCACCAAGCGACTTACAGGAGGGGTCCACGCCTGAAGAACATTTGACGTTCGAGAAGTTGCATGAGGACAACCGGAAAGTACGCAGTATCATACTGGCTTCGATGTCTAACGACATCCAGAAGCAGTATGAGAGGCTGGACAACGTCTCCGCCATAAATGCTCCGCATGAACGAAGTTTATGCGGTTCCGGATAGGCATATTAGATATGCCGCCACAAAAGCATTCTTTGGCACCAAGCTTGCTGAAGGAGCGTCTGTACAAAGTCATGGGGTCAAGATGCTCTCCCTAGTGGAGAAACTCGAGCACCTTAAAGCTGGGCTTAACAATGACACGTACATTGACGTGATCCTCCAGTCGCTTC
Source organism: Sesamum alatum (assembly GCA_034509735.1). Classification (NCBI taxonomy): domain Eukaryota; kingdom Viridiplantae; phylum Streptophyta; class Magnoliopsida; order Lamiales; family Pedaliaceae; genus Sesamum; species Sesamum alatum. Next base: position 33,667,894 of record JACGWO010000001.1, on the reverse strand, counting down.
CTCCATCCTATGACCGTTTGTTGTAAACTACAACGTGAACGGACTTGAGAAGTCTATTCATGAGTTGATCAACATGCTGGTCCAATATGAGGCAACGACCCACAAGTCGGCGTCGGCGGTATTGATAGTAGAGGCTTCAACCTCCAAGGTGAATGGCAAGAGGGCTGGACGCTGGAAGAGGAAGAAGGGCAAAGGGAAGACGGTTGCGACCCCTACTCACGCTCCGGGCGTCCCTGTTGCTCCAGTTGGACCGAGCAAAGGGAAAAGGAAGGCCCATGGTTCTCAGCGGTCCAAGGCAAATGATGTCTGCATGCATTGCCAAGGGAAAGGGCATTGGAAGAGGGAGTGCCCACAACTCCTCTCCAACCCAGGTATGTTTGTGGTTGAAGTAAATATGATTACTAATTCTACTTCATGGGTATTGGATACCGGGTGTGGTGCTCACATCTGCAATGATTTGCAGGCACTGCAAAGAAGCAGAAGGCTAACCAAGGATGAGATGATCTTGAGGCTAGGCGATGGCAAGGCCGTTGATGCGGAGGTCGTAGGATAACTAGAGTTAGCTATTAGTAGTCATGTTAGGATTGTACTGAATGACTGTTTCTATGTACCTAGCATGATTAAAAATATTGTTTCCATCCCAGTCCTTGATAAGGAGGGATATGAATTTACCATCAATAAAAACGGTTTTCTTATTATCAAAGATGGTATTACTCATCTGCTTGGTACATTGGTCAACGGTCTGTACATACTTCAATAATCTAATTGGATTATGACTGCAGAACACAAACGAAAATGTGATGATCATAATAACGCACAGATATGGCATGCGAGGTTAGGTCATATCTCTAAAGATAGGATAAGAAGGTTGGTGGACTCAAAAAGTCTAGAAATAGACGATTTGGACAACCTACCTGAAAGATTATGGATCGTCCCGCGAAAATAGCGCGAATGCAGAAGCGCGATATAAAATTAAAATACGAAAATTAAACATGCTTTGATAAAATAAATAAACACGTTCAAGGGGTATGCCCTTGAACTTTCCCGGGTGTTCGGTGTGTCTCATGAAATTAAAAGCATAAACAAATCATGGAGGCCATAGGATTGAAAAATGAAAGGAACGAAAAATTAAATCGGAACCTACCGATTGTCGTTTTCGTCTTCTAACTGCTACTCGCGTTGTCCCCCGATTTGCTCCAAGTCTCGTTCTTGAGACTCTGCAAACAGTAACACGCAATCCACCTACGTATCTTGCACGTCGTGCTAGCGAACGAACAAGTATAATATTGGAGAGGATGAATTAATAACACGTTATTAATTAACAGTATTAATTCTCCTTTTTGATCTAATGTTCCAAGAACAAAAGAATCAAGAAGTGTTTTCATGTTTGAGGAGAGAGAGAGGGCGGACGAGAGGGGAGAGGGAGAGAGCCGAATTTGTGTGTGTGTGTGTATGTTGGAATTTCGTCACTTTTCAAATAGTGAAAGACTAGGACTATATATAGAGGAGGAGTTTAATCCTCTTTAAACTCCAACTCTAAAGAGGTCTATTTTGAATAGGATTTTAACCTAGTCCAAGTCCTAGTCAAAGTAGTATTTGACTTAGTCAAATTAATCCTAGCCATCCATCTCTCCCTTTCAATCTCAACCATTAATTTAATTTAATGGAATATTTTAAATCCTATTAAATATTCCAAATGCCAAATAAATAAATATAATAAATTATAAATATTTATTCTAGGCCTATTAAATTAATCCTCTAATAAATATAATTTATTAGATTAATTCCTTTTATCAAATAATAGAAATTAATTCTCCAAGAAAATAAAGGACCCGATTAAATCCAATTTAATCATTCCTTTTCTTCAATATTTAATTCTAAATTAAATACTTGATGTGTGTGGATTGTGTGTGACTCTTTAGGTTCACCTTTCAGCTAGACTTGGTTGGATTCCTAGAATCCGTCCGTTACCATGGGTGGCCATCTAGCAACGGTCCATGGCACTAGAGACTAGGTGAAATTTCGAGGACAAACATTTAGGCTCTAACAGTACACTTGTCCTTCTGTCTACGGCCTCACCACTTAGGGTCTAGGGCACGGAAAATGCAGGTACCCATTTTGGACCTAAGTGTCGGTCTGTCCTTACTAAAACGCCGCAAGGGAAGCCTTCCCTTCTGTTCAGTTACTGTGGCCACAGATTTTAGGGACAAGACACAGAGCATACGTGAGCCTCAACTGTCAATGCCTTTTTGACAGGAGACAGATCCTTTCTTAGAAACTACTGTCACTTTGTACACCAGAGCTGCACTAGACATGGCCTATGACTACTCAAGTGCTTCTTGGCAATCTCTCACCATATCTAAGATACACACCTGATACACAGGTAAACTCAACAAGTCCTCAAGTCAAAGGACTTGTCCTGTACCGTTGGAATCGGGAATACACGTCATACCTTGCTGACCCTACTCAAGGTCCTCCGTACGACAGTTCCCGCGAGTCACCTCAGTCAGCTGCTCCGCAGCAGGCTAACCCACTAACACTGCTTAGATGACCTTCGTCACCCGTCGATGAAATACGACAGCAGATGCTTAGTGCAAGTCTCAAAGGGAATCCCGGTACCCATTTTCGAGATTCTTTGACTTGGAGTTTTCTAGACTGATTCGGCGGGACTGATTTCATGGACCTACCTCCAAGCGTAGTCCCAGTCCCCGAAATGGGCTTTCAGTCCGTGGGCTTTGTTTGCGTAGTGAACAGATAGATAAAGCAGTAAAGTGAACGCAAACAAAGTAATGCCAGAATGAATTTCACTTCTTTATTCATTAATAGTTTTATCAAAACACTGGAATTTTCTAGACATAGGTTACATTTTGCCCGCCAAGATTGACTAGATGGTCACCTATTCTAACACTACCGACCTACGAATCCTTTCTGAAGGGAAAGATGACCAAGAAACCCTTTGTTGGACAAAGTACGCTAGCCAATGGTCTGTTGGATTTGATCCATACAGATGTCTGTGGTCCACTAAATACTCAGGCTAGAGGTGGGTACTCGTACTTCATAACTTTACCGATGATCACTCACGGTATGGTTATGTTTACCTGATGAGGTACAAGTCTGAAGCCTTTGGAAAGTTTAAGGAATACAGACTTGAAGTAAAGAACCAACCCGGTTGAAAGAACAAAGCCCTTCGGTCGGACCGAGGTGGAGACTATTTGAGTGGTGAGCTTACTGATTAGCTAAAAGAGAATGGGATTCTCTCTCAGTGGATCCCTCCTGGAACACCACAACTTAATGGTGTGTCTGAAAGGAGGAAACGGACCTTGTTGGACATGGTCCGATCCATGATGAGTTTTACCGAACTTCCCCTTTCCTTCTAGGGATACGCTCTTGAGACGGCGGCCAAAGTTTTGAACTTGGCGCCATCTAAAAAGATATCCCAGACGCCATATGAGATATGGCATGACAAGCCTGCCTCCTACAAATACTTGAAAGTGTGGGGTTGCCCCGCTTATGTCAAGAGATTAGTGGAAGATAAACTGGACTCAAGGTCTAGTTTATGCAGGTTCATCGGCTATCCGAAAAGAAACTGCGGGGTATTATTTCTATGATCCCTCCGAGCAAAAAGTTTTTGTCTCGTAAAATGCAGTGTTCTTGGAAAAGGGTTTTTTCATTGGATAATCGACGCGATGAGGTGCTCCTTGAGGAATCAAGTGAGGCACCCCATGAGGCGGCAGTGACATCTGAGCCAGTAGTTCCCACTGATATTGTTCCAGTCCATTAGAGTATCCCATGCACCTGATAGGTATGAATTTCTGGGCCTGACCGGTCAGCTGGATAATGATCCAAAGACATACGGAGAAGCAATGTCGAACATCGATTCGAAAAAGTGGCTTGAGGCCATGAAATCCGAGATGGACTCGATGGGTACAAATAAGGTTTGGACCCTAGTAGACCCACCCAAAGGGGTTAAACCCGTAGGGTGTAAGTGGGTCTACAAACGTAGGCTTGGAGCTGACGGGGAGGTTACAACCTTCAAAGCCAGGCTTGTGGCGAAGGGTTATACTCAGCGACCCGGGGTCGATTTTGAGGAAACCTACTCGCCCGTAGCAATGGCACAGTCCATTCGGATACTGCTTGCCATAGCAGCATGGTATGACTATGAAATTTGGTAGATGGACGTGAAAACAGCCTTCTTCAACGGTTTCGTAGAGGAAGAGATCTATATGGATCAGCCGGAGGGTTTCACAAGTATTGGAGAAGAGCAGAAGGTCTGCTGTCTCCAAAGATCCATCTATGGCCTCAAACAAGCTTCCCGAAGTTGGAACATATGTTTTGATGAAGTCATACGGGGATATGATTTCATCATGAACGAGTTCGATCCTTGTGTATACAAGAAGATCAGTGGGAGCTCAGTTGCGTTTCTGGTGCTTTACGTGGATGACATCTTGCTCATTGGGAATGATGCTAAAATGTTGGGTACCACTAAAGCTTTGTTGTGAATGCAATTCTCCATGAAGGATATGGGCGAGGCATCCTACATCCTTGTCATCAAGATCTACAGGGATAGATCTAGAAGGATGTTAGGAATGGCCCAGTCCTCGTATATTGAGAAAGTCTTGAAGAGATTCAAGATGGAGAACTCAAAACGAGGATTCCTTCCTATAAGGCATGGAACTAAGTTATCCAATAAGCAGTCTCCTAAGAGTGATGAGGAGCTTAAACGGATGTTGGACATCCCCTATGCTTCAGCCGTATGCAGCATACAGTATGTTGTTCAGTGCACTAGACCTGATGTGGCTTTCGCTTTGAGCGTAACAAGTCGATATCAGTCGTGTGCCGGAGAAGCACACTGGAGTGCAGTCAAGACTATCCTGAAGTACCTGAAAAGGACTAAGGACATGTTCTTGATCTACGGTGGTGGAGAGTTGATACTGAAAGGCTGTAGCGACGCTAGCTTCCAGTCGGATGACTGTGATGCCAAGTCTCAGTATGGTTTTGTTTTAGACTAAATGGTGGCGTGGTTACTTGGAAGGGTTCCAAGCAGGCTACCACGGCGGACTCCACCATAGAGTTTTGAATACATAGCGGCTTTGGAAGTTGCTAAGGAGTGGTTTGGTTGATGAGCTACATCCAAGGGTTGGATGTAGTACCTAGCATTGCTAAGCCTGAGATTATCTTTTATGATAACAACGGGACGATAGTGCTAGCAAAGGAACCGAGATCTCATCATGATCCAAGCATATTCTTAGACGCTACCATCTGCTTAGAAAGATGGATAGCAGGAGTGACATTCGGTTGGACCAAGTCAGCTACGCAGAAAACATAGCAGATCCACTTGCTAAGCCCATATCGCAAGTTGCCTATACTCATCATCTGGATAAGAGGTTCAAGGTCAATGGATGATTGGATTTAGGTCAAGTGGGATATTGTTAGAATAGGTGACCAGAAAGCCAATAGATTTGGCGATTTGTAACCTATTATACAACTTGATGTAAATGTAATATTATTATGTGATGAATAAAATGAGTATTTGTCACTTCTGGATTTTACTTTGTTGCGCTCATTTCACATTTGTTAAAATGGTGTTTTTGTTAGAATAGGTGACCATGTAAGCCAATTTTGGCAGGAATATGTAACCTATGTCTAGAAAATTCTTTGGTATTTGATAAAACATTTATGAATAAAGAAGTGAAAATTCAAATGGCAATACTTTGTTTTACGTTCACTTATCTGCATTTACATTTCTGTTCACTACGCAAATAAAGCCCACGACTGAGAAACGATTTCGGGGACTGGGACTACGCTTGGAGGTAGGTCCATGAAATCAGTCTCGCCAAATCAGTCCGGAAATCTCCAAGTCAAGGAATCCCAAAAATGGGTATCAGGATTCCCTTTGAGACTTGCACTAAGCATCTGCTGTCGTATTTCATCGACGGGTGACGAAGGTCGTCTAAGCAGTGTTAGTGGGTCAGCAAGGAAGCAGCTGACTGAGGTGACTCGCGGGAACCGTCTTACGGAGGACCTTGAGTATGGTCAGCAAGGTATGACGTGTATTCCCGGTTCCAACGGTACAGGCCAAGTCCTTTGACTTGAGGAACTGCTGAGTTTACCTGTGCATCAGGTCTGTATCTTAGATATGGTGAGAGATTGCCAAAATACTCTTGAGTAGTCATAAGCCATGTCTAGTGCAGCTCGGGTGTACAAAGTGACAGTAGTTTCCAAGAAAGGATCTGTCTCCTGTCAAAAGGTGTTGACAGTTGAGTCTCATGTATGCTCTGTGTCTTGTCCCTGAAATCTGTGCCACAGTAACTGAACAGAAGGGAAAGGTTTCCCTTGCGGCGTTTAGTAAGGACAGACCGACACTTAGTAAAGCCCTATTACAACCTAGAAAAAACCCTTTGATTCTCACTCCTAACTCACTTCAAGCGGTGGAGATGTGATATAAGAGCAAGCCTACGGTAAAACCTTGTTAAAGCATGGTCTGAGAGTTGTTGTTCACCCTTAAACACTTCGAGCGTATTGAGTGCATCTCAAGCAAGGGTGTTCACTCACTTTGCTTTTTTTATTACGAATGGATTGTTGAGATATTTGTTATATTGTGTGGCTTGTGTGAATTGGTACTATGTAGTCTATTGATGCTTGCACTCTGATGGTAAATTCATTTTGAAATGTTGGCATAGGTGAAAATAGGGTGAGATGTAATAGGAGGGATTTCCTTTTTAGAGTTGATTGAATTATAATATTATATGCTTGAGGGCAAACATGGTCTCAGTGTGGGGGTATTTGATTAGAGAAAATTATATGATATATTCTTGTGTTTATGCCCTTATTTTCCATGATATGATGCTTGTTCATGGGTACATTAGTGACACTTAGGAGCTTTCATGAAAAAAAACGCGAATACAAGCAAAGAGCTCAAACATAAAGGAAAGAGTCAGAATTCTGCATAAACGTGCACAAGTTAGCCCATGACCCACGAGCTATCAGAAACTCGTGTGATAGAAATGCAAATCACATAACCCGTGGGCCACGGGTTATCAGATGTTTGCATGGGCGAAAATCGCAAACGGCCTGATCATGGAGTTTGAATTTCAGCACCATGAAGAAGAATTTTATTTTCTTTTTTATCTCTTTTGTAATTAGGGTAGACGTTTGATAAGGAAAGAATTAGGAAAGGAAAAATAGTTAAAGGTAGGTAGAATACTTTCCTTTCTTACCGTAGCTAAGTCCTATTATAAAAAGAGGAGAAGATAGAAAGAGAGAGGCATTAAATTTTCAGAAAATTGCAAAGACATAAACATTTTCAGGAAAAGGAAATAGCGAGGAACATGTGAAGAAGGAGATTCGGTGTTGGAGTGACGACCATCAAGCCGATCCACTACTCCATGATTTTTTTCTCAATATCTCTCTTTAGCTTTAGTTTGATTTAGGATGAACTAATGTCTTTTGTGCTAGGGCTTGTGGAAAGCCTAATTGATACAATGTGTTAAATATTCCAAGATTACCTAGTTCTCTATTTTTTTTATATCTATGAGTTTTTGTGTTTGTTGCTATTATTTGAGACATTGATCACCTCTTAGATTTTATTAATTATGTTGATGAACCGGGAGGGAATTTAGCATAGTGGATAGAATAATTCATAGTGTGGATTGAATGATGTATAGATATACATAGGCATGATCCATATGATTCGATAGGTTTTTCATAGATCCTAATGCATTATTGTCACAAAGTTCTGGAGAGGAGAGATCCCCTAATTCCTTGATAGTAATAGGTTCGATATAGCTCGAGAGAGTGTATTAGATTAAATTGGGGAAAACTTTAGTGTGTGAAAAATACTTGTTTGTTCGATTAATACGTTAATATTGAATTTGTTGTATCAATTAGGTGGACCTATAGCCTAGCACTTCTCTCTAAATCTGTGTTTTCTTTGTCTCCAACGCAATTGCTTGCTATAGTTCATTTTATTGCTTTTTAGTAGTTTCCATAAATCATCCAAATTTTCAATCACCAAATAATTAGAGGTTAGTCACAGTTGTGGTAATTACTTCATTAAATCCTCGTGGATTCGATATCTTTTATACTACTTGATAGATGGTGAATTTGCTAGTATATATTTTTGCAATCATTTCTCCTTGGGCTCCTCAGACCCTCCTTGGGCCAAGCACTTTAGTGCATATCAGGTTTGAAAATATTTTAACAAACTTTGACCAAACACTATAAGAAGTTAAATTTAATATTTCTAAAATTAAAATATTAGATAAATTTTATTTTATTATAAATAATAAAATATTTTTTCCATTATATTTATTTGTATTTTAGATAAATTTTAGCATCTTTATATTATTTTTTTATTTTGAATTATTATTTGGTCTAAAATATTTTAATAATCTTTGACAACAAGAAATAAGAAATTAGAGAAATTTTATTCTTATACAAATATGGAATAGTTTTTTAAATTATAATTGTTGGGCTAAATTTTTTTTAACTCCCGCTAAAAAGGGCTAGGTTTTTTCCACTACAAGAAAATAACTCAATAGCAACGAAAAAAATTAGCGTCGAGCAAATTAGCAAGTAAAATTATCGTGGCTAATTTACGTTATTTAATACAAGAAAATTTACTTGCTAATACATTTAGCAACAAAAACTTATGATGTGAGCAAAAAGAGCTCAAACAAAGTTGTCTTCTTGGACTCGAATGGAGTAGGCCTGAACATTTGCAAATTTGGAAAGGGAACGTGCAAAAAAACGTTAGCACTCCGGCGCTCAAATCAGTAAACAATTTTGGAATAAATAAACTTGAATGCAAGAAGAAATTAGTGATAATAATCAAGTGTGCCAAGTGTAAAGAGAAATTCGGAGATTAAGAGAGTAAAGAGACGCTACTTGCCCAGCCAGGAGGATTGGTATTTATAGAGGGAGTTCCTTGGAGTAGGAGAGTTCTGGGGGGTTAGGACTCCTTGGGGGCTTGATTGCCGCCTTCCTATAGTCCCCTTGGGACTGGCCTCCTAAAGAGGGGGAAACAGTTTCGAGATCCACCTTAGATAAGAGGGAATATTCGGATATTGCTTGTCCCAGCTTCCTAGACTGAGTCCACAAATCCTTCCTTCACAGGTCTTTCCTTCTAGGCCTTGATAGGTCTCCTTCCTTTATACGGGCCTTGCTCTTGGGCCTGGATGGACCTCCTTCCTTTACACGGGCCTTGTTCCCTCCGTTGAGGAGTACCTGGCCTGCTTCCTTGAGTGGGCTGGTCCTGAAATCTCCCAGGCTGGCTTTTAAAGGTTTTTGGGCCCTTCTCTTTGGCCCAAACCCCTTTGGTGGATCCTTATACTATTTTGGGCCGTGAGTATGAGCCAACCTTTTTGTAGCATATCAATCACTCCCCCCCCCCCACCCTAGATAGGACTCCTTCTCCTGGGGCAAGGCAGTCCTGGCTTCTCCATCTTCCACCTTCCGAGTGCGAAGCCTTCCTCGTTACCAAGAAAAGTCAATAATTATTTGGGATGTAAGGCCAAGGGCGGTTGTTTGATAACCGGCCACGTCTGTCACCACACCTTCTTTGCACATACTTCTAGTAACTTCATCTTCTCCCCTCTCGCCCCTATAATCGCACCCATAAGAACTTCCTCTTGCCTCATTCCTCTCTACCCCACGCCTTTTGAAAGAGAGAACTGAAGCCTTCTTAACCAGTAATTTTATCTTCTTCCTGTTGTCTTTCTGCCATTTTCTTCTTCTTAATGAGAATGTCTTCTTTTTCTACCCCTTCTGACGAGTTCGTGCATTATGTAGGGGTGAGGTATGTAGGTGATGATCCCTCAGAGGCCCCTTCTGGAGACGCAGGCCATGGTCCGGTGGCTGCCCTTGGTGATCGGAGGTGGAGCATTAGGCAACTTTCGTGGCCTTCTAGACGTCTAATAGATGAACCAGTGGAGGAGGAGAACGAGGAAGAGGTAGAGGAGGAAGAGGAAATTGAGGGCTCCGAGGGAGAGAGTGAAGTAGGAGATGAGGCAGAGGATTCCTTCCAAGAGAGGCGTGGGTGACGTTTGAGCCAGAGGAGGAAGGGAGAGAGGTGAGCTTGGTTGGGGCAGGTAGATCCTCTTCCTTCTGCAATGTCGCCGCCTTGAGGGAGGAGTTTGGCATCCCCCGAGATTTTGATATTTATATATCCCCTCATATGTTGATGTGCCCGTCGTTTATTATAGATAGTCCCAATCACTAAGTCGGAACAATTATGTTAGAGCAAGATCCCATTGGGCGTCCTCCTAAAGGATGTTTGAGTTTTTTCTTGGCCCAACTATGGGCGGGCCTTAGATTTCCTGTGCCCTCTTTTTATCAGGATGTGTCTAACTTGTACCAAGTCCCTTTGAACCAGCTAAATCCCAACTCCTTTAATTGTCTTGCTAGTTTTTCCATGATCTTGAGCTATAATGAAGTGTCAGTTGCGGGTGACCACTTTTTTATTTTTTTTTGCTTTCGTCTGAAGAGGTCAAAACTGGGAGTCCTTCATTCCTTCCCCCATCAGGGAGTTAGTTTTCTGTCGGCCCCGGGTGCCCCCAAGCGTTGGAAGGGGACTTTATCTTTGTCCGCCCCCCTAAGTCTTGGTCCTGTCCTAGTCAATGGATCATGGATCCTCCACCTTTCCCTTCTTTTTCGATAAAGGAACAACCGACCGCCTTCTCTTCCGCCTGGCAGAGTTGAATAGCCAGCCCTACGCTATCAAGGATATGATTGATGAGAGGTTCCTCTCCTGGTTTGGGCTGAGTCCTAAAGAGGTCCCTGTGGAGGAGCCCCTGGGTACTCTTATTGCAAAAATATGTACGGGTTACTAGCAAGTGCACTAGCTATCAAGTACTATAAAAGATATTGAACCCACGAGGATTTAACGAAGTAATTACTACAACTATAACTAATCCCTAATTATTCAGACGATCGAAAGTTTGGCTAATTTACGATAACTACGAGAAAGCAATAAAATTAACTATGGCAAGCAATTACGCTGGAGAAAAAATGCAGATTTAGAAAAGGTGCTACGGCTATAGGTCCACCTAATCGATACTACGAATTAAATATTAATAGATTAATCAAACAAACGAGTATTTTCACACATTGAGATTTTCCTAATTTAATTTCATATACTCTCTCGAGCTATACCGAACCTATTTCTATCAAGGAATTAGGGGATCTCTTCTCTCCAAAACTCGTGACAATAATGCATTAGTGTCTATGAAAAACCCATGTAACCAGATGCATCATGTCTATGTATGTCTACACAACATTCAATCCACACCATGAATTATTCTATCCACTATGCCAAATTTTCTCTCGGTTCATGAACATAATTAATAAAATATAAGAGGTGATCAATCTCTCAAATAATAGCAACAAGCACAATAACTCATGGATATGAAAAAATAACAAAATAGATTAATCTAGAAAATTCTTAACATATTGTATCAATTAGGCTTTCCATAAGCCCTAGCAAAAAAGATATTAGTTCATTCTAACTAGAACTAAAGCTAAAGAGAAAGATTGAGAAAAACTCATGTAGTAGTAGATCGGCTTGATGGTCGTCACTCCAACACCGAATCCGTTTCTTCATGGGCTCCTCATCTTTTTCCCTTGCTCTCAAACGTGTATGCCTATGCAAATTTGCTGAAAATCGAATCTCCTCTCCTTCCATCCTCTACTTCTTTTATAATAGGTTCGAGCTATGGTAAGAAAGAAAAATATTCTACCTACCATAAACTCTTTTTTTTTACTTTCCTAACTCTTTCCTTATCAAACTTCTAGCCCTAATTACAAAGGGGATAACAAGGAAATAAATTTCTTCTTTGTGTTGTTGAAATTTAGACTTTACGATCAGCCCATCTGCATCTCCGCCCAACAAATATCTGATAACCCATGGGTCACGGGTTATCTTCTTTACGCTTCTATCACATGGATCTCTGATAGCCCGTGGGTCATGGGCTAACTTGTGCTTGTTTCTACAGTATTTTTGGCTTTTTCCCCCATGTTTGAGCTCTTTGCTTGTCTTCATCTTTTTGTCATGAAAGCTCATAAATGTCATAAATGTACCCAAGAACAAGCATTATATCAAGGGAAAATAAGGGCACAAACATAGAAATATATCATATAATTTCCTCTAATCATACTCCTTGATTCCTTGCTACATTATTTGTTTTGAAATGATGTATTTCTGATTTTTGATTCTTCTTTTGCGACAGAGGTTATCATGCTTGGGAAGCATTCACGGGATAGTGCCCAGGGCATCCCAGCGGGACCCCATCTACTACTCGGACCGCTGATGGGACCCCTGGCGATATGAGAGGGAAACGGACTATCCCTTCCCCGCTGGGGGGTTCTTCAAAGAGAGCGAACGGGGTGTCCTCCAGCTAGCTTCCTTCAGGGGGTTTCCAGAAGGCGGTTACTCGCTCTACCACTGCACCCCCTCCTCCACCCCCTCCTTTAGGGAGTTCTTCTCCTCGCCGCTCGAGGTTCCTTCCTGACCGACGGATGTACAACCATCTGTCTGTCCTAAAAGAAAAAGGAGAATCGAGAATCTTCCCTGAGCTCTGGGGGACTGGTGCTCCCCACGGACAAGCGATCCATGCACTCTTACACCAGGGAGGACATGGCCAGTGCCTTATCATGCCACGTCTCAAAGGTATTATTTTTTATAATTTCTCTTAGGCTTGTTTACAAGCTTGTCTTGAGATGGGTGTTTGTGTAAATGTCTGGTGCAGGTGGCAACTTTGGTGGGGAGACTTCTAAGTCGCCCTTAGGAGATGCCTCCCTCTCCTTCAGTGGAGGGGCAGAGGAAGAAGCTGGACGAGCGCCTGGAGCAGATGGCTACGGAGCTGACCAAGCTGAAGGGATTGAGGAAGGAGGTCTAGGGGAAACTCCATGAATCTGAGAGGGAAAGGAAGAAACTTCACCGAGACTTCCTGGCTTTATCAAAGGATCATACGTACACTCTAGAGAGCACAGCGGATCAGGCCCGTTGGGAATTGCCTTATTCAAATGAGGGACAGGACTTCCTGGCCACTTATTAGAAAGCCGCCTTACGGCCTACAAAAAGTCTGATGACTTTCAAAAAGCGGTGGCCAGATTGCTGGGCTGTTTCTACGTTACAGTTTCCAGGCCTGCATAGTTCGCAGCCCATGGTCATCCCCCGGAAGGGACCGAGCCCACCTTGTTGGATTTTGAGTCTACCTTGTAGGGCGTTCCGAACCCTTTCGCACCTCCTCCCTCAACTGATCCAGGTAATAAAATTACTATGTTGACTCTTGTTTTATCTCGAGCCTTCAGGCTATTGAATGATATGGCTGGTAAATACCTTGTAGAAGGTAATTTAGATTAGCTGTTGGACACTATTATTGAGGAGGTCAGGGTTCCCAGGCAGGAGGACGCAGATGTGGAGGCCTTTGAGGAAGAGCCTTGTGAGGCAACACTGCCCCCCCCCCCCCCCCCATGTCCTACTGAGGTTGATCCCCCTTCCACAGAGCTTAAGCCCATGGTGCAAGCTGAGAAGACCCCCGCCTATGGGGAAAGATGAATGATTTATACTCTATCCCCCATGGAAACAATCTACTTTTATGCTTACCTCCCCGGATGGGGATGAAAAAATTTACTTGTTTTCTTTCTTCTTTTCTTTGTTTTGAATGATGTTGCCTTCCCGTTGGGGCCGATTTGGCCTGGGGGTCTTTAATTCTTAGTTCTTTTTTTGTCTGTATACTGCAAATTGTCTTGCTGCTAAGGTTTGTCGCCCCTGTTTTGTGTGTTGGTGATGAGGGTCTGAGACCCACTCATGTTTCCTGTACTTCTATTGAGGGCCTGTACGCTTTGGAACCTGCAAATGCATAGTAGTTTGTAGAAAGATATAATTTTAGAAGCACCTGCTAGAAGGCGTAAATCCCTTGCTTTTGAAGAGGGATATTAGATATACCTGTATGTAGACATGGCTTGCTTGAGGACAGGGCTCAACTTCCTGGAGGGCGTAGTGCTTTCTTGAGGCAGGACTTATTTTCTTAGGGAGTGCCTATAAGAGAACAGGGCTTAGAATTTGAAGGTGCCTGTTGCGAGATAGGGATTACAGTTAGTTCCCTGCTAAGGACATGAAGTGATTATGCCAGACACTTTTTAATGGGAGGATTTTACCTTATTTGATGATATTTCGAGGGAGCATCCTGCCCCACTGTAGGATTTAGCTAGGAAAGCTTTATTTCGAAGAGTCTGGCCTCAGAGCAAACCTTGTTTCGAGAGAATGCCCCTCAAGGAAGCAGAAATTTATTTTGGTACTGACCACCCAGGCTCGAGGTAGGACGTATCCTGGGAGACTTCCTACCAGGAAGGCAGGAGGGTGTCTTATAGGGAGTGGTCCCAGCTGGAAGGCAAGACTTATTCTTGACGGGGGTGTCTTATAGGGAGTGGTCCCAGTTGGAAGGTGAGACTTATTCTTGAGGGGGTCCTACCAGAGAGGCGGGAGAGTATCTTATGAGAGTGATCCCGACTGGAAATGGGACTTATTTTTGCGAGGGTTCCCGCCAGGGAGTCATGAATATGACATTCTGTTGAGTGTTGCGCCCGAAGGGTAGGGTTTACGTGAAGAATCTTCGCAGGTTGTGGATATTCCAGGGTCAAGGCAAAGGACGCCCCTCCCCATCTTCCAATTCATAGGCTCCATTTCCTAATATTCCCCTAACTTTATAGGGTCCTTCCCAAGTGGGATCAAGCTTTCCACTAGTTTCGAGACCTCCACTTTTCGCAACACCAGGTCTCCCACTTACAGCTCGCGAGGTCTTACTCATTTGTTGTATGTGTTAAGCATTATACTTTTGTATTGTTGCATGCGGGAAAATGCTCTTTCGCGAAACTTCTCGATGAGATCGAGGCTTTCTTTGAGTAAATTATTATTTCTATGTTCACTGTAACATATTATTCGATGGGGGTGTTAGAATAGGTGACTAGAAAGTCAATGGTATTGGCTGTTCTGAGAACCATTCGTCATTCTGTGAACAAGTAATATTATGTTAATGAATGTAGTAAGGATTCATAGGCATGAGTTTGTTGTACTTACTGCTTGTCTCAACAAACGCCCACAGACTGAAATCACATGTTGGGGACTGGGACTACGCTTGGAGGTAGGTCCATGAAATCAGTTTCGCCGAATCAGTATGAAAATCTCCAGGTCAAGGAATCTCGAAAATGGGTACCGAGATTCCTCTTGAAACTTGCACTAAGCATCTGCTGTCGTGTTTCATCGATGGGTGATGAGGATCGTCTAAGCAGTATTAGTGGGTCGGCCTGCTGGGGAGCGGCCGACTGAGGTGACTCGCAGGAATCATCATATGGAAGCCATTCGGGCTTGGTCGGTATAACTCGTATTCTCGGTTCCAATAGTACAGGATTAGTCTTCGGACTTGAGGATCATGGCATCCCCCTACATACTAAGGCTGTATCTTGGATCTGGTGAAATTTGACCGGTTATATTACATGATCATCATAAGCCTCGTCCAGTGCAATCGAAGTATGTAAGAACGGTGTATTCCAAGATAGGATCTGTCCCTGTCAAAGGATATGACAACGAGAACTCCTATGCGCTCGGAGATGGTTTAGACTCACAAAGTCTATGGCCGTAACACTTGATGTAGTGGGAAAGGATTTCCTACGTCGAGGTATACCTATCTCGGGCATTATGCTTACTTGCCTAGTCAAGGATGGGAACCGACGCCCAATTCCATGCCCTAGACTAAAGTTCGGGAGACAGGCAACAGTAGGACCGTACCCGTACGTATTGAGCGACGGTAGGACCGTACCTGCATGTAACTCGAAGCCTAAATGTTCACACCACATATTCACCTAGTCTCTAGTGCCATGGACCGTTGCTAGATGGCCACCTATGGTAACGGACTACTTTGGTAATGGAATAACAAGAAGTAGGTCGAATTTTAGCTGAAAGGTGAACCTAAAGAGTCACACCCGCTACACCAAATGAAAGGGAATTAATTTGGAATTAATTCTGGGAGAAGGTTTAATTTAATGGAATTTAATTATACTTCTTGGAGATTCAAGCCTCGATGGATTATTTGGAATAATTGGGCTTGAGTTCATAAATTAGATTTATGGATTTTATAAAGCATGGGCTTCTCTTTTAATTAGATTAAAAGGTTGAATTAATTAATGCGCTTGGTATATTAAATAGGATTTAATATAAAGTTCATGGGACTATTTAATTGGGAATTAAATGAAGTCCATTCCATTAATTAATTAATGGGCTTAGTATATTAAATAGAATTTAATATAAAGTCCATGGGATTATTTAATTTAGAATTAAATGGGGCCCATTCCATAAAGCCCATCAAAATGGATGGACAAGATTTGATCAAGGGATTGATGAGATGAAGGGTCATGATTAATTTGACTTAATCAAAGCCTAGTTTGACTAGGATTTGACTAGGCCAAAATCCTAGTCAAAGTGTGTCTCTTTAGAAGAGTTTGAGAAGGAATAGGAAATTCCATCTTCTATAAATACTCAAAAACACACACACACACCTACTAATCTCTACAACTCTCATCTCCCAAAATTCTCTCTAGAATTCGTCCATCCCCTCTTATACTCTCCAAGATCTCTATTTTGTTCTTCTTGATGGATTCAAGTTAGAATATAAGAGACGTCGATTGCATTAATTGATAGCGT
The DNA here is from genome assembly GCA_034509735.1 of Sesamum alatum. Classification (NCBI taxonomy): domain Eukaryota; kingdom Viridiplantae; phylum Streptophyta; class Magnoliopsida; order Lamiales; family Pedaliaceae; genus Sesamum; species Sesamum alatum. The sequence goes on along the minus strand of JACGWO010000001.1, from coordinate 33,651,198 downwards.
GTATCGATGTCTCTTCTCCCCAAATAATTTCTTGGTAGCACAAGGATTCTTTGCTTTCCGGTGTAGCGAGTGTCATGATTTAGAGGGTCTCTTCTTTGAGATCTTGGTGCAAAATGGAAAACAATGCATGTAGCCGAACGAAGACAAAACTACAACCGGGTAGGTTGTTTAATTACGTTTTTCGGTTCCAATTCTATGGCCTCCATGTTGTGTTTTTATTGAACATGAGATACACCGAACGCCCGGGAGAATCAAGGGCACACCCCTTGATCCGGTTATGTATGTTATGCATGATTTAAATTCCGTTTAATTATGCTTTGCAATTTTATTATGCAATCTTTCGTGCTTCCGCTATTCGCGTTCATCTCCCGGGACGATCCACATAATATTTCAGTGGTATCAGAGTCCGGTTCGGTGTATAGGCCTAAAATTCTATGTGCTCTGTGCGTTTAAGCATGATAAATGTGTTTTAATTTACGTTTATAGCATGTTCAGCGTAGATCTTGATTGGCGTTTAATTTTGCATAGGATTTTGGATCTTGGTTTTCTTGAATGTGTTTTTACATGTTTGTGGGTTGAATTTATCTTGTGGTTCAGAAAAATAGCATAAAAAGTCGAAAAAGTGTGGAAAACGACGAACTGGCAGCAGCAACACGCTGGCCGGGCACGCAGGGGCACGGCCAGGCCCGCGTGCAGGCAGGGGCCTGCGCGCGCCCGGCCAGCGCGCCCAACGTGCGCGGACAGCACGCGCCTCGTTGTGTGCGCAGGCAGAGGCGCCTGTGCGCGCACGCGCCTTGCTGGCCGGCTGTGCCGTTTTCCGTTTCTCTCCCATTTTTGGCTCGATTTTCAAAAACTATTTTTATTGAATTATTTTTATGATATTTTCTGCATTATTCTGAACCTGTTGACTTAGAATATTTATTTTTGAGATTTAGAATTTTCTAAAATAAATATTGCTTGGTTGATGAGGAAAGGATTTCCTAACAAGATTTAATTCTTGCAATTGTTGCAACCAATGATCAAGATTTAAATGTGAAATTTCATTATAATTTATGTGTTTTATGAAGTTGGATATCATGGTTATTTTATGGCTTGGGCATGAGTAGATCTTGACATGTATTAATATTGCACGAATGTTGGATTTTGGAATTTTTGAATATATGGGCATATTCTTGAATTGTTGGTTTTTGTGTTTCAGATATTTAATTGCAAGAAAATATTTAAACATGAAAAATGATGGTGGTCGGCAGGGAGGCCGCACGACAAACAGCAGGCGCGTGCCTGTGCGCGCGGGCGAGGGCCCATGCGCGCAGGCGTACGCACTGCACTGTGTGCCCGCGCTGCTGCTGCGCGAGGACAGCACTTGCGTGCGCGGGCGAGGGCCCGTGCGCGCGCAGGCGCGCGTCCTGTGCAGGATGCGCTCCTGGGCGGCGGTTGTGGACCCTTTTTTTAGTTTTTTCGTTGTTTTCGTGCGTTTTCAAAAAAATTTGATTTTTCTGTATAATTCTGGGAATTTTTCTAAATTAATTAACTTGGAGCATTTTAATTTTGGTTGAGATTTATATTTCATAGAATTAATATTGCCTTGTTAATTATGGAAAAGGATTTTCCAACACCAATCGTTGTGCATAGGTTGCACCATTATCCAATATTTGGTGTGAATATTTTCCATGTAATTTCTACATTTATTTTATGGTATGGGATATCATGGATGTTTGAATAGCATATTTTACATGAGGTATGTATTTGTGCTATTTGTGTTAATTGGATTGACGAAGGATGATCACAAAGCCCCTAGACCGCATGTATGGTTTATTTATATTCTTTTGTTGGGTTGTGGCCTATGTGCCTCTTTATTTTCCTCTCTGTCTCTCTTCTAGTTGCCTTGGAATAATAAGGCTTGCTCTCTCCGTCCTAATGTACTCCCCCCAAATGTTTAATTGGGGTTTCTTATTTTATGATGTAATGAGAGTAGAATTAGGGGTGAGGTTTTTATTTTTGTAAATAAAAGCTGCAAGAGAAAACAAGCCCAAGGTGTTGGAGGCCCATGGAGGTAGCCATCAGATGGCCCACGGAGGATCCATGGAGAAGAGGCCCGGTGTAGGCCCACGATGGAGAGCCCAAGAAGATAAAAAGGACTTACAAGGCCCATTGCATGTAATGGGTTATTAAACCTTGTAATAGCATAGGGCCTGCCCTTAGATTGACCATAGATCCGCTGCGGGCTCAGTGGTTCGCATAGGTTTGGGCTTGTGATCCTCCTACAGAGGCGTGCTAGGCTTTATTTTGCATGCGATGCGTTTTATCTGCTTATGATTATTCTATATGCTTTATGTATGGTTGCATTTATGCTTAGAATATTTCTGCTATAACGCATGCAATGCACTTAATATGTGATGAGGTCTCATTCTATCAAAACTCTCACTTGGCTGAACCAAGTTAAATATAGACCTTTAATAAATGGACTAGGACTCTGGCAGTTTGTCCAAACCTTCCATCCATGGCAAAAGTAAGGAAGATCTTTTAGGTCGATAACGTGGTCTCACAAGTCGTGGCACGACTATCGTGCTTAAAAGAAGTTGCACTTTGTCATGAACGAGGAGTAGACTGTTGTTACCTGTCTCACGAGTCGTGGAGGTAGCAGTGGCTCTATGAATTGGTTGTTGGGTCGGGTCTAACGCCCAAATAACGTGATTCGCTTGGAGTCCTCGGGATCACGTGAGAGGGTGAGGCAATTATCTTGGGAATCTCGTGGAACGAGAATGGTATGAAATACCTCGCACGGGTTCTTTTCCCATGCGAATCGTAAAAGCGGAGTATGGGGGAGATCGCTGTGGATCTCGAGCCCACTAGGAAAGGATTTCCCGAAAACAACGTTTGAGAGTGCCGTGTTTTCGTAGAAATAGTGGGAGGGGTTAAGGACTAAAGACCGAGACTTAACCAAAGTATTACTTCATTCTGCTTATTATTTTCTGTTTTATATATTTGTGAATGTCTAAGTATCCACCAAACACATTACTAAGAGGCTTATTAAAAGGGAACCAATTACACAAATTGACTGCGAAATCTTGAGATGGTCTTAGATTTTCAGAACCTTAACTCACATACCGGATGAGGACGTTCCTCAGCCCTTGCCGGAGGGGTCAATAACTAAGGCAACGGTTGGCGTTCAAAAGTTGAAGGATGACCACCGGCAAGTAGGATAAAATGATGTTGGCTCAAACTATGCTTCGTTTGCATTATATGGTCCAGGACCAGCATGTAGGGGTAAAATGCAAGGAAGGCATTTTTGGAGCTAAGCTGACGGAAGGAATGTATGTATAAAGAACATGGAGTGATGATGCAATCCCTAGTGGAGAAGCTCAAAAGACCTCCACGTTAGTCTTGAAATAGAGATGTACATTGACATGATCCTTTAGTCTCTTCCTTCCTCCTACGAACCATTAATTATCAAACATGAACGAGCTTAGAAAAGATCTTCATAGGTTGGTAATTATGTTGGCCTAGTACGAGGCAACGATTACAAAATCTGCGCCGTCGGTACTAGTAGGAGAGGCTTCAACCTCCATAGCGAAAGGCAAGGGTGCCAGACGCCAAAAGCGGAAGAAGGGTAAGGTGAAATCAACTATTAAGCAGCTCAAGTGTTGTTCCTTTACTACACAAGGTGGAGGCAAAGGAAAGAGCAAAAGGTGGAAGCAGCCAAGTTAATAGATTTCTAAGAACGTAGGCATTCACTGTCGTAAAGAGGGCCATTGAAAAAGAGTATCCTAAACCTCTCTCCAATATAGGTAAAATTTGATTTGAGTATTGACATGATCACTTTTACTCTATTTGGTATTTGATACCGTTCCTATCACTAATCTGCGGGTGGTTTGCAGAAAGTGAATAAGGACTTAAAAGCCAAGAACAGTTCTAGGATTCAACAATGGCAAGGTCCATTGCTGAAAAAGACTAGAGACTTGTTAGGCCCATAATCGTGATCATGTTAGGATAGTTTATAGGAATTACGTAACCTAGCATGATCAAAAGTATGTCTCTTTGTTGGACAAAAGTTTTATTTCATACATATTTGATCAACAAAATTATTGAATATTGATTCATGTTTGCTAGTAGTTACACGGAAATTCCTAGAATACCATCCCATAAAAGGTTTATGGATACTCAAAATTCAAATTATCTAAATGGATTAAACAAGACTAACTTATAGATTTGGCATCTGCAACAGTTAGGACGTTTCCTCTTATTAAAAGATAAGTAAATTGAAAAGTTCGATGAATCTAGACATAGATGATTCGAATCGACTAAATTTACAAGTGTTTTATGAAGAAGAAAGTCCCAAAGCTCTTTGTTGGACAAAGTAGGCTTGCCAAATAGTCTATTGGAAGGGAGCCAACAACTGTAGGTTACTAATACACAAGACCATAAGAGGGTTTAAAAGTCTAAAGGTCCCATAGGAGGTTTGGGAATTAGACTTAAGGAGGTGAACCATAAATGGTTGCAAAATTAAACCTGTTTTGATAGGAACGAAAAGACCGTGTATTTAGTGGGAGCTCTTGAGCATCCAAATTGAGAATGGAATTCTCAATGAAACGTTTCTGATAAAGGGAACGATCGAGCCTCGTTGGATGAAGATCGATCGAAGTTTCACCAAATTACCTTAGCCCGTGAAGACGTAGACTCGAAAATTGCCACCGTAAGGAACATGGCACTTTGCTAGGAGTCACGCACAAGGAGCCATGGTTTGGCAAGCCTGTGTTCGACAAAGTCCTTGAGCATATAGAAGGATCCTACACGCGTCAAGGGACTAGTGGGAGATAAATTAGACTCGGTGTCTGGCTTGTATAGGTTTACGACAGAATAATGCTAAACGTTAATCGCATTTCTTACTTAATTGATCATATTCCAGTCCCCTTAAGAACAAACCCCTACGTCGTAAGAGGTACGAGTGATCGGGATATGTTCGATCAAAATTGGATAGAAATCCAAATGACCTGCGGAACGTGATGTTGGACATCGGAGTAGGATTTATGGAGAGGAGCCATAGAATCCGCTAGGAAATTCAAACAAGGTTTGAAACACCACATAACTAGAATATTCGTTTTGAAGAGCTCATACGGAGCATGACTCAGTCTTAAACGACGTAGGTGATCAGTGGGAGTAGAAATGGTGTTCCATGTGTTTAAGTGTGTAATGTATTGATTCATGGATGAATTCAAGATATTAGGAATCACTAAAACACAACTATAACTCACGAAAATTCTCCATGACATTTTAGGGTTCCCATATACATATCATGAATTGAGCTTTTCAAAAACTCAGTCATGGTAGACTGATGACAAAACAGAGATATGTAGAGAGACAAGTTGTTCGAGACTTAGTCATGGTAAGACTGATGAGAAAACTTAGATACTATGAATAAAGCATCAAGCCATTCAAGACTTAGTCATGGTGGACTAAATGAGAAGGCTTGGATGTTGAGTATCCCCTACGTCTTAACCCTAGGCAAACATACGATATGTTTACTCGGTGCATAGGAACCGATGTTGAGTGTGCTTCTTGCATGACTCAACAGAAATCGGTAACGCACTGAGGGGTTGAAGACAACAATCAAGAACGATCCTTAGTACCTGAATAAGGACTAAAGATGGGTTCATGATGCACCGCCTGTTGACAGTTGCTTTTGAAGGCTAAAGCGATACTAGCGTCCAGAGAATAAGTGAAAACTAGTTAGTCTCAAAGGTATACACAGTCAGGCCCAATGACGAGTGCATCGGATAGTGGTCACTGATGAAGACCGCATCCATAGGATGGACGTGGCGCCTAGAACGGGTAAGCCATGTTTGCCTATATGGCAGGCAACTTGGCTATGGGAGTATTGGCACGAGATCTCATCACAAGATCCACGAAAATATTCTTAGCAACTACGATCTCTAGGAGGCAATGGTGGATAGAGGTAACACGGTTAGACCGTATTGCTTCGCAAGGAAATATAAGCGGACTCACAATACCTTAGTCGGTATCGTAGATTACTCATACCCAGAGGATTTTGAACAAAGGGGGTAATTGACTTAATGGTCAAGTGGGAGATTGTTAGAATAGGTGACCAGAAAGTCAATGGTATTGGTTGTTCTGAGAATCATTCGTCAATCTGTGAACAAGTAATATTATGTTAATGAATGTAGTAAGGATTCATAGGCATGAGTTTGTTGTACTTACTGCTTGTCACAACAATGCCCACAGACTGAAATCACATTTCGGGGACTGGGACTACGCTTGGAGGTAGGTCCATGAAATTCGTTCCGCCGAATCAGTCTGAAAATCTCCAAGTCAAGGAATCTTCAAAATGGGTACCGAGATTCCCCTTGAGACTTGCACTACGCATCTGCTGTCGTGTTTCATCGACCGGTGACGAGGATCGTCTAAGCAGTGTTAGTGGGTCGGCCTGCTGGGGAGCGGCCGACTGACGTGACTTGCGGGAATCGTCATATTGAAGCCACTCGGGCTTGGTCGGTATAACTCGTATTCCCGGTTCCAATAGTACGTGATTAGTCCTCGGACTTGAGGATCACGGCAGTCCCCTAGATATTAAGGTTGTATCTTGGATCTGGTGAAATTTGGCCGGTTATATTACATGGTCATCATAAGCCTCATACAGTGCAGTCGGAGTATGTAAGAACGGTGTATTCCAAGATACGATCTGTCCCCTGTCAAAGGATATGACAGCAAGAACTCCTATGCGCTCGAAGATGGTTTAGACTCACAAAGTCTATGGCCATTGTACTTGATGTAGTGGGAAAGGATTTCCTATGTCGAGTTATACCTATCTCGAGCATTATGCATAGTTGGCTAGTCAAGGATGGGAACCGACGCCCAATTCCATGCCCTAGACTATTGGCCGGGAGACAGGCGACAGTAGGACCGTACCCGTACGTATCGAGCGACGGTAGGACCGTACCTGCATTTAATTTGGAGCCTAAATGTTCACACCACATATTCACCGAGTCTCTAGGCCATGGACCGTTGCTAGATGGCCACCCATGGTAACGGACTACTTTGGTTATAGAATAACAAGAAGTAGGTCCAAGTCTAGCTGAAAGGTGAACCTAAAGAGTCACGCCCGCTACACCAAATGAACGGGAATTAATTTGGAATTAATTCCGGGAGAAGGTTTAATTTAATGGAATTAAATTATACTTCTTGGAGATTCAAGCCTCAATGGATTATTTGGAATAATTGGGCTTGAGATCATAAATTAGATTTATGGATTTTATAAAGCATGGGCTTCCCTTTTAACTAGATTAAAAGGGTGAATTAACTAATGGGCTTAGTATATTAAATAGGATTTAATATAAAGTTCATGGGACTATTTAATTGGGAATTAAATGACGTTCATTCCATTAATTAATTAATGGGCTTAGTATATTAAATAGGATTTAATATAAAGTCCATGGGATTATATAATTTAGAATTAAATGGGGCCCATTCCATAAAGCCCATCAAAATGGATGGACAAGATTTGATCAAGGGATTGATGAGATGAAGGGCCATGATTAATTTGACTTAATCAAAGCCTAGTTTGACTAGGATTGGACTAGGTCAAAATCCTAGTCAAAGTGTGTCTCTTTAGAAGAGTTTGAGAAGGAATAGGAAATTCCATCTTCTATAAATACTCAAAAAAACACACACACACACCTACTAATCTCTACAACTCTCATCTCCCAAAATTCTCTCTAAAATTCGTCCATCCCCTCTTATACTCTCCAAGATCTCTACTTTGTTCTTCTTGATGGATTCAAGTTAGAACATAAGAGACATCGATTGCGTTAATTGATAGCGTGTATCGATGTCTCTTCTCCCCAAATAATTTCTTGCTAGCACAAGGATTCTTTGCTTTCAGATGTAGCGAGTGTCATGATTTAGAGGGTCTCTTCTTTGAGATCTTGGTGCAAAACGGGGAACAATGCATGTAGCCGAACGAAGACAAAACTACAACTGGGTAGGTTGTTTAATTACGTTTTTTAGTTCCAATTCTATGGCCTCCATATTGTGTTTTTATTGAACATGAGATACACCGAAAGCCCGGGAGAATCAAGGGCACACCCCTTGATCCGGTTATGTATGTTATGCATGATTTAAATTCCGTTTAATTATGCTTTGCAATTTTATTATGCAATCTTTCGCTCTGCTATTCGCGTTCATCTCCCGGGACGATCCACATAACGTTTCAGGGAGGGTACGACTGGTGACCTCCACTTGACCATTAGTCTGTGGATGTGCCACAGAGGTGAACCTTCGTTTAATTCGCAGATCTCTGCACCATTCTTGGATTTTGTTTCCCTGAAATTGTCTTTTGTTATCAGAAATAATTTCAAATGATGTTCTTTCAGAGGATCTTCATGACTTCCCTACGAGAGAGCGGTTCAGCTTCTACCCATTTTGTGAAGTAGTCAATTGCTATTAAGAGGAATTCATTTACCTGGGAGCCATAGGGAAGGGTCCCACGTGTCCATCCCTCATTGAGCGAAAGGGCAAGGGGCCAAAAGAGTGGTTAGTGGCTCGACTGGCTGATGTAGTAGAGAGGCATGTCTTTGACACTTTTCACAGTACTTTACCATTGTCTTGGCATCTTATTTCATTGTGGGCCAGAAGTATCTAGCTCTTTGGGCCTTATTGGCTAGAGCCAGCACCCCTATATGGGACCCACAACATCCGTCGTGGATTTCCTTGAGGACATGGATCTCCTCCTCCTGGAATAGGCATTTCAGCAGGGAATGAGTAAATGACTTCTTATAGAGCGTGCTCCACATGAGGAGGAACCGAACAACCCACTTCTTCAGGCAGACGGCTTGGCATTTATTGGAGGGGAGGCTGCCTTCTCTCAACCAATATCGGACTGGCTACCTCCAATCCCCCCCCCCCCCAGGGAGGATAGTTTGGACCTCCAAGGAGGATCTGGGCTTTGACAGATGTTGTATTGTAATCTGTGGAGTTCGACAGTCTTCCGTAGTGCTGGCCAATTTGGACAAGTAGTCAACTTTGTTGTTTTCTTCTCGTGGAATTTGAACAATCTAAAAGTCTTCGAATTTTGCCTTCCATTCTCTGATCCTTTGGAGATATTGCTTCATGCTTTCCTCCTTGACTTCATAAATTCCTTCTGTTTGTTTAACGATGAGCTGAGAATAAGAATAGGCTATTAGGCGTCGAACTCCAACCTCCTATGCCATCCTCATGCCCAAAGCTAGGGCTTCGTATTCTGCCTCATTATTAGAAGCATTAAACCCGAATTTGATCACAAATTCTAAGTCCACTCTTTCAAGGGAGGTGAGGACCACTCGTGCTCCACTTCCATGCGCCATGGAAGATCCATCTACATGTAGCAACTACCTTCCTATTGGAGTGGGGAGAGGTGCCCTCTGACATAAAATCAACCAAGGATTGAGCCTTGATAGCTGTGTAAGTGAGGTATGAGATGTCGTATCAAAACGAGCGTGAATCGGCCTGGGAGAAGCGCGAATGCAGAAGCGCGATGAGTTGCATAATATAAAAATTGCAAAAGCGTATAATTAAAACAAAACTAAACATACATCAAACATGCATAAACGGATCAAGGGGTGTCCCCTTGAATCTCCCGGGCGATCGGTATATCTCATGTTCAAGAAAGACACATGTAGGCCATAGAATTTAGGAACAAGAAACGTAAAAGAGGACGTTACCTCTCATAGTCATTTTTATTCGGCTACACGCATTGTTCCCCATTTTGAACTAAGATCTCAAAGTAGAATTCCTCTAAATCGTCCACACGCTACACCGGAAAGCAACTAACTCTCATGCTAGCAAGAAATCATTTAGTGGAGAAGAGCATTGATACAACGCTATTGATTAATGCTATCGACATCTCTAATGTTCTACCTTGAATTAATCAAGAACAAAATAGAAATCTTGGAGAGAATTGAAGAGAGGTGGATGAAATTGAGAGAGAGATTTGAGATGAAAAGTGTAAAGATTAGTAGGTGTGTTTGTGTGTGTGTTTTTGAGTATTTATAGCAAACATATTTTCCGATTCCTACTCAACCTCTTCTAAAGAGGCACACTTTGACTAGGATTTTGACCTACCCAAATCTTAGTCAACCTAGGCTTTGATTAAGTCAAATTAATCATGGCCCTTCATCTCATCAATCTCTAGATCAAAACTCGTCCATCTATTTTCGATGGGCTTTATGGAATGGGCCTATTTAATTCTACATTAAAAAGTCCAAAGATCCAATGGACTTTATATTAAAGCCTATTTAATATTCCAAGCCCACTAATTAATTCACCCTTTTAATCTAATTAAAAGGGAAGCCCATGCTCAATTAAATCCATAAATCTAATTTATGAACTCAAGCCCGATTAATCTAATTAATCCATGGAGTCTATGCTAATGAACTCAAGTATAATTTATCCTATTAAATTAAACCTTCTCTCGGAATTAATTCCAAATTAATTCCTTTCACGTCCAGTGTAGCGGGCATGCCATCTAGACTTGGAATTAGTTCTCATTACCTCATAACCAAAGTAGACTGTCACTATGGGTTGCCATCTAGCAACGGCCCATGCCACTAGAGACTAGGTGAATATGTGGCGTGAACATTTAGCCTTCGATTGACATACAGGTACGGTCCTACAGTCGCCTATATCTCGGCCTTATTCTAGGGCATGGAATAGGATGTCGGTTCCCATCCTTGACTTAGGCATCTATGCTTCAAACTTGAGATGAGTTTAACTCTATGATTGACGTAGGAAATCCTTTCACAGTCAATCAAGTGTTATGCCTGTAGACTTTGAGAATCTAAACCATCTCAGAGCGCATAGGAGATCTCGTTGTCATAATCTTTGACAAGGGACAAATCCTATCTTGGAATCCACCGTCCTCTTAACGTACTCTGACTGCACTGAACAAGGTTTATGATGGTCATGTCTTATGATACAATCATCGCTTATCAGATTCAAGATACAACCTTCGTATGTAAGCGACTGTTGTGATTCCTCAAGTCCGAGGACTAATCCCATACTATTGGAACTGAGAATATGAGTCATAACGACCAAGCCCATGTGGCTTCCATATGACGATTCTTGCGGGTCACCTCAATTAGCCGACACCCTTGTCAACTAACCTACTAATACTGCATAGACGTCCATCTGCCATCGATGAAACACGGTACTCACCCAATGAATGCAATTCTTAGTGTAACTCTCTATAGGACCCTCGATACCCAATCTCGAGGTTCTCGACTTGGAATGTTTCACAACTATCTATAGAAGTTGGTTCCATGACCGACAACCTATGTACAGTCCAACTTCTTGGATTCATATGTCCGATCTGTGGGCGTTTGTGACATCGAAATGACGTTCAATGCTAGCAGAAAGCATAACAAACTCATCGTTGTCAATGATGAATCCTTACTACATTCATCAACATAATATTACTCTCATTCAAAAATTGAAGAATGGTTCTCAGATTAGCCAACCACATTGACTTTCTGGTCACCTATTCTAACATCGTACTCACTGAGCTCTATAGCGCATTTGATTAGCCTCCCAGATGTGTCTGGCTTCCCTAGGAATTGCTTGAGGGGGTGAAAGGTACGAACGCCTATAGGATAGTACAAGAAGTAAGGGCGCAACCTTCGGGCAAAGGATATCTTTTCTATGAGTTTATATCATCCTTTGGCTCCATTGAAGACTTTACTGACATAGTATATAGGCATTTGGTGCCCGCCTTCCTCCCGCAGGTGGACCGAGCTCACCGCTCGAGGGTTGGCCGCCAAGTAAACATATAGGGTATCTCCTGGCGTAGGTTTGACCAGCAATGGAAGGCTAGCGAGATACTTCTTGAGCTCCTCGAAGGCGTTATGGCATTTTTCCCCGCACTCGAAGTCTTTGGCCTTCTTTAAAAAGCTGAAGAAAGGCAGGATCCTTTAAGCTGCCTTAGCTATGAACCGACTAAACTCAGTTATCCTCCATGTGAGACGTTGTACTTCATTAATGCCAGTGGGAGCCTTTATCTCCAGGATTGCCTTCATCTTGAGGGGTTGGCCTATATTCCCCTCTCTGTTACCATGAAAGCCTAGGAAGCATCCCCCCCTCGCACATCGAAGGCGCATTTAGCGGGGTTGACCTTCAGCCGGTATTCTAGAAGGACGCCAGAGGTCTCTTCTAAATCATGGTCCTCTGCCTTTTTTCTCTTGACGAGAATGTAGTCCATATATACTCCAATATTCCTCCCTAGTTGAGGGCGAAAGATCTTGTCCACCAAGCGCTGTTCCAAGGCGCTTGCATTTTTAAGCCCAAAGGGCATAGCTACGTAGTAGAAAGTCCCGCTGAAGTGATGAAGCTAACTCTCTTACGATCTTTTGGAGCCAACATGATCTGGTGATACCCTTGCGAGGCTTCCATCATGCTTAGCAGCTCACACCTTGAGGTAGAATCCACCAACTAATCAATGCGTGGAGAGGATAGCAGTCCTTCGAGCAAACTTTGTTGAGATCTCGAAAATCTATGCACATCCTCCATTTTCCTCCTTGTTTAGGGACGAGAACCACATTCCATAGCTATTCCAGAAATTGGATTTCCTGGATATGGTCGGCCTCCATTAGTTTTTCTATTTCAGCCTGAATAATCTTGTCTTTTTCTGGACCAAAGTGTCTCTTTTTTTGTTTGACGAGCTTCATCGAAGGATCGTTATTAAAGTGGTGCATGATGATTCTGGACTTATTCCTTCCAAGTCGTGGGGGAGACCAAACGAACACATCCAAATTACGTTAAAGGAATTGTATCAAGCCTTCCTTAAGGGGCCCTTGTAACTGGGACCCTATTCGAGCGGTCTTGCCTATATCTCTCGGGCAGAGCTCTATTGTCAGCAACTCCTCTGCAGGTTGAAGCCATGGTCTTCCTTCACAAGGGAAGCTTCTTCTTTGGGAGCTCCAGGCTTCCCTACTTCTTTCCCCTTGAAGGGGTCCTTGCCCTGTCTCTTACGCATTTCTTCTGGGGGCAACATTATGGCTCCTCATTTTTGTCCCTTGCGTACGGCTTCTACATAGCATTTTCGAGATTGTTGTTGGTCTCTGCTAGCTTCGCGTATCCCTCTATGCACGGGGAATTTTATCTTCATATGAAAAGTGCATATGACAGCTTGTAAGGCATTTAGCGTAGGCCTCCCAAAGATAATGTTGTATTCCGAGGGAGTATCAACTATTAGAAATTTGATCAGACAGGTCCTCCTCAGCGATCATTGTCCCAAGGAGAGCGAAAGGGTAATCAATCCTCTTGGATGAACCACTTCTCCCACAACCAGTATAGGGAAGCGTCTACTCTCTCCAAGGGGGCTTCCCCCAACTGCATTTGATTGTAAACTTCCCCAAGGAGAATGTTTGCTGAGGTCCCAGAATCTATGAAGACTTTGTTTACTTCGTAGTTGGCCATCATGGCCGTGATCACCAGTGTGTTATTATGGGGGAGCATAATCCCCCTTTTCTCACTTGGCCCAAATTGTATAATGGGTGCGCTCTCTACAGTATCTGCCTCCAACACTTCCTCGGGGGGAAAGCATCCGGTTTCCCTAGCTGGCGTTCTCTGAGACCTATAGGAGTATCCCCCTATGGGTCCTCCTGATATCATTTGGATAACTCCCTTCTTGGGGAGGTTCGGGTCTCCCGCCTGCCTAGAGGAGGCAGGATTACGTCTTTCTGTTCTAGGCAGGTCAGGACTGGATTCCACAAGGGATTTCTCCTAGTCCTGATCCTTCTTTTGATAAGGGCCTGTGCCTTGAGGTTTTTCATGACACACGAATTCCTGCAAGTATCCATTTTGGACTAGTCGTTCGATTTCGTTCTTCAAATGTCGATATTCCTCCATGGTATGGCCATAATCGTTATGAAAACGACAGAATTTATCAAACTTGGGCCACATGGGTCCTTTCCTAGCACCACAAGGCCGCATTAATAGTCCATTTCCTTCCACCGCCATGAGGGCTTGAGCGATAGGAGCGTTGAGGAGAGTGTGGACAGGAGGTCCCCTTCGGAAAGAGGGTTTCTGATCAGTGCGGGTCTTCTTGCTAACTCCTTCTTCACGAGTATCCTTCCGCTTCTCACCTCATCCTTCCTTCTTGGAGGCCTGGGCGTCCTCCATGTTGATGTATTTCGCCGCTCTAGCCAAAAGGCTGTCAAAATTTGGGGTCGGCTTCTTAGCCAAGGACTTAAAGAAATCCCCATCCAAGAGCCCTTATGAGAAGGCACTAGCCTTAACTTCCTGTGTGGCCGCAGGGACCTCCAGGGCAGCAGTATTAAACCTATGCAAGTAGTCCCTCAGAAACTTGGAATCCTTTTGTCGCACAATGAAGAGGCTCAAATGAGCCTTGCAATGCCTCCTGCTGTTGGCAAATTGGTGCAGGAACAGCAAACGAAACTCTTGAAAGCTCCTCACCGACCCTGGCAGGCAATGGGTTGAACCACTGCTGGGCCGCCCGAGCGAACATATGTTAGAATAGGTGACTAGAAAGCCAATTGCATTGGCAGTTTTGGGTACTATTTAGCAATCTTTATTAGAGTAATATTGACTTGATGAATATAGTAAGTATTCATCCGTGGCACTATGTGTTTGTTGTGCTTACTGGTTACGTTAAACGGCGTTTAACTTCACAACAAATGCCCACAGACCAGTTGGATAACCCATGTAGTTGGGCTGCGGATTGGATGATAGCTATGAAACCAATTTCTGAGGGTTGGTCTGAAATGTTCCAAGTCGAGGACCTCGAGACAGGGCATCGAGGGTCCTATAGAGACTTGCACTAGGGATTGCATTAATTGGATGAGTGTCGTGTTTCATCGGCAACAGACGTTGGACGCTTATGCAATATTAGTGGGTTAGTTGATGAGGGTGTCCGCTGACTGAACTTACTCGCGGGAATTGTTATATGGAAGCCTTGGAGGCTTGATCGGTATGACTGGAATTCCCAGCTCTGATAGTACGAGATTAGTCCTCGGACTTGAAGAATCTGGTAGTCACATGCATATGATGGTTGTATCTAGGGTCTGACAAGAGATGTACGTATCTGGGATACGTTCAATAGAAGCCTTATCTAGTGCAGTCGGAATATGTATTGCGGACGATGGATTTCAAGATAAGATCCGTCACCTGTCAGTATATGACAGTCGAGTCTCCTATGCGCTCTAAGACGATTTAAGCTCTTTAAGTCTGTGGCCACAATGATTGGTCGAGTAGGAAAATGGTTTCCTATGTCGATCAATAGAGCAAACATGTCTTGAGTTATTGAGCATAGTTGTCTAGTCCAGGATGGGAACTGACGTCCAATTCCATGCCCTAGACTTAGACCGGGAGACGGATAATGGAAGGGTCGTACTCGTACGGTACTCGGGAGCCTAAATATTTACGCCAACATTCACCTACTCTCTAGTGCCATGGACAGTTGCTAGATGGCCACCCATGGTGATCGGCATTTTTCTGATTAATGTTAATCAAAAAATAGTTAATGAAATTGGATTTAATTGACCAATTGCGTTTGATACAAGCCCAAGTCTAGCTGAGGGTGAACCTAATGAGTCACACACAAATCACTTTGGATTTGGCTGAATTAATTTGGAATTAATTCAGAAGGAACGGATAAATTTAATTGGATTAAATTTATTCAAGAGAGAAATAAGTGATTGGATCATTTATTGAGAAATCCATTTGATGGATAGTCCAAGAATTAATTAACTGGATTAATTAATTTTTGGACTCAGAGCCTTTAAATTAATTGGATTAATTTATCAGGTTTTGGCTAGAACAATTGATTGGATCAATTATTCACAATTTGAACTTATGTTTATTTAATTGGATTGAATATACAATTGGGCTTCAATTGGATTGGAGTTAATTAGATTAATTAATGCCCAATGGATACATGTTTGGACTTTATTTAATTTGATTAAATACAAGTCCAAAAACATAAAGATCCAAGTCCATTTTTCATGCAAGTTGAAGCTAGTTAAGGAGGAGTTTCAACTCTTCACATATCACATGATGTCCACGAAAATTTGCTGATTTGTGGGTGGTTTTCTCTTGTTATCATGTGTAGTGGATGTACTAGAAGTGTATGTATGTGAAAGTTGCCTTGGAGGTTACTTATGTAGGTGGTTTTTTTTAACTCTACATTCTACATACACAAAACAACTTTGGTAGATATTATTCACTTAACTTGCTTCATTTTTGCTGGAGATTTAAGCCATAAACACCTCTAAAAATTCTCTCTAAGTGTTCTTTTCTTTTGGAAAGAAAAGAACTTAAAACATTCTAAAGATCACTAATTGATAGTATTGTTTTGGAATTGTTTTCTTTTTCTCTTCACACTATTTTATCTAGCAATGAACTATAGTTTGAATCCTTTGTGTGGTGTGGACAATACTTAGAGGAGTTCTAAGTTGAGCTCTCAAGTGGACATACGAAGAAAGAAAAGAAAGGAACAACGCATGAACTCGTTCTACATAACAAACAAAGGTCGGTGTTCTTTTACGTTTACAGGTACCTTTGTTCTTCTCCTTTTAAGCCACATGTACAACATATTTTCTTTTGTTATTTATGCTTTGACAAACACCGAACGCCTGGGAACTTCAAAGGGAACACCCCTTTGAATCCAGTTTAAATTATGCTTTAAATTCATGTTTTTAACGATTCCGTTGTGTTCCCGGGCCGTACCCAATTCTTTCAAGATAGCGAAGAACACCGAACACTTGATCCCATCTGTATGTCGATGGAGGAGAGTTGCATTCTCGAACTGGGATAAGTGCTCTTGAGGATCGATAGTGTTGTCATATTCTACAATGGCTGGAATCCTACAATTAGGAGGGAGGTCATCGGCCATAACTTCATCGCTAAATGGAATACCGCCTCGTGTCTCCAGCTAGACTCCCATCACTCTGCGTTGAACATGTTGCAAGCTTTTCTGTAAGGATTCTAGCTGGGCCTCGCAATGAAGGGGAGCTTCCACCCGTGCTGGGAGAGGAGGAAAAGCTTCCTCCTTTAGGATTACGGGGAACCTCCACTCCGAGAGGGCCCCCTCGCCTTCCGCTGGCCCTTCTACCACCACGGGGGCTTCCTGAGGTCCCGGGGCTGCTGTTGCCAAAGGGGCAGGGCTAGTGGCTGCCATGTGCTCCTTGATGGCGGCCGTGATCATCCACCAAATTGTCACCAGTAGGCCCACGAACACCCTATCTGAAGAGGTGTCCGAGGAGGTGCTAGAACGAGAGGGATCCGAAGGGAGATTAGAGGGACCTGAAGGTCCTGCTTTCCCGCGCAGAGCAGACGCCAGGGGTGTTCTTGCTACCACCTACAAAGCTTGAAGATCTACTGCAACATGCAATCCCTTCTGCCTATCTAGCCCGGTGTTGGGAGTTTCCATTGTTCTCGTGTCTTGACTCGGGATACCCACAGACGGCGCCAAATTGATGTGAGCAAAAGGAACTCAACCAATGTTGTCTTCTTAGACTTGCGTGGGCCTGATCGTTTGCAAATTTGGAAAGGGAACCTACAAGAAAACGTTAGCACTCCGACCCTTAAGTCAGTAAATAATTTTGGAAAAAATAAGCTTGAATGCAAGAATAAATTTGTGATAATGATCAAGTATGCCAAGTGTAAAGAGAAATTTAGAGATTAAGAGAGTATAGAGATATTACTTGCCCAGCTATGAAGGCTGGTATTTATTAAGGGAGATCCTTGGAGTGGGAGAGTTTTGAGGGACTAGGACTACTTGGAGCCTTGACTGCCACCTTCTTAGAGTCCCCTCGAGACTGGCCTCCTGAAGAAGATGAAACGGTTACGAGATCCACCCTAGATAAAGGGGAATGTTCGAATAATTCTTATCTCAGCTTCCTTGACTGAGTCCACGAATCCTTCCTTCACAAGTGTTTCCTCCTGGGCCCGGATGGGCCTTCTTGCTTTATACGAACCTTGCTCCTGGACCCGGATGGGACTCCTCCCTTTACACGGGCCTTGCTCCCTCCGTTGAAGAATGTCTGGCCTACTTCCTTGGGTAGGCGTGTCCTTAAATCTCCTAGGCCGGCCTTTAAAGGTTGTTGGGCCCTTCTCTTAGGTCCAGACCCCTTTGGTGGATCCTTCTACTATTTTGGGCAGTGAGTACGGGCAAACCTTTTTGGGGTATATCAAATTACTTGCTAATGAATTTAACAAAGAATCGTTTAAAATACATATTAGATAGTGTAGATTTTTTTAGAGGAATTAGATAGTGTAGATTAACAACAAAAAATTTATTTACTAATTAGCTTGAAGCTGATTTTAGTAACAAATTTTTCGTAGCTATTGAGTCATTTTCTTGTAATGCCCCTCCCATATGGGGAGTTAACGGACATGTGCATGCGCATGACCTTGGCCATGTGCCATGCACATGATCTTGGTCATTAACTTTTAACGGTGTGGGACCAAAAAATCTTGATTTTGAATTTAACGGGACTAGTTCCATTACAGTTCAAAATTGTGGTACAAAAAAAATGACCCTTTTTAATGGGACTAAAATAAATTTAGCTCATTTTTAGCAATTAGAGGACTTTGATCACTGGAGTTTTGTAACTTGTCAAAAATTGTTGATATGGATGAAATCATTATTGTTTTGAACTGGGATTTTGGTGACGAAGCATCCAATCTACCCCCCTAGCCAAGCACT
The DNA here is from genome assembly GCA_034509735.1 of Sesamum alatum. Lineage (NCBI taxonomy): Eukaryota > Viridiplantae > Streptophyta > Magnoliopsida > Lamiales > Pedaliaceae > Sesamum > Sesamum alatum. Next base: position 33,632,486 of record JACGWO010000001.1, on the reverse strand, counting down.
GGCTAAATTACATTTTATGTCATGTATGTTTGGCGGGTTGGCATTTTAAGGATTGTAGTTACTAAGGGTAGGCAATTCAAGAATCATAATTCATTAATTTGTACACTTAGAGGACTTTTTTCCATGTCATCAGGTTGAAATGAAAAACAATTTCTAGATTGCAAAAGGTACCGTGCATATGCCACACAAAAGTAGCAAGACAACACATAATGGGGGTTGATGTGAGCAAAAAGAGCTCAATCGAAGTTATCTTCTTAAACTTGGACGAAGTGGGCCTGGATTTTGCAAATTTTGACAAGGAACCTGCAAAACAAACGTTAGCACTCTGATGCTCAAGTTAGTAAACAATTTGAGAATAAATTGCTTAAACGTAAAGGAGAAATTGAAGATAATAAGTGGATAATGATGAGAATAAAGTGTGCCAAGTGCAATTCAAAGAGAAATTCAAGATTCAGAGAGTAAAAAAAGGCATTCCTCGTCCAGCCAAGAAGGCTGGTATTTATAGAGAGAGTCCTTTGAAGTAGGAGAATTATGGGGGGGTTAGGACTCTTTTAGCTTAGTTGATGTCTCCCTAGAGTCCTACCCGGCCTGGTCTCCCAACCAAGAGGGAGGCGGTTGTGAGATCCGCCCTAGATAGGTGGGAACATTTGGATTATCCATATCCGAATTTCTTGATTACGTCTATCTCTTCTTCCACAAGTCCCTTCTCCACAGGTCTTTCCTCCTGGGCCCGGATGGTCCTCCTTCCTTCACATGGGCCTTGCTCCCTCTTCCTAAGGAGGGTCTGGCCTGCTGCTTTAGGTGGGCTGGCATTGGATTTCACCAGGGGGCCTCGGGGGCTGCTTGTTTATTCTTTTGTGCTTATACTTTGTAAATGGACTCTCTTAGTACACTGGGCCGTGAGTATGGGCCAACCATTTTGGTGCATATCAGGGGTCATTTTTTTACAGTTTTAGTTGATGCCAGATTTTGTGAACTTGTTGCCCAGTTTGTAAACAATATCTTGATTTCCTATTTGTAAAGTCCGATGTGAAGAACTTTACATTTTTTTTTTTTTTTTGTTGTATATCAAATTTGTTCCGAACATTTTTCTCAAATTACTATATTAATATATCTTCAAACTTATTTATCCTTTTTTATACATTGTCATTAGCTTCTATTGTTATAATTAGTCAAATTCGTATTATGCCTACAAGTCATGTATCAAGTCAAAACAACATACTAATGCACATAAGTTGATGACATGAAAAAAAAAAAAAAAAGAGTCGTGAAATTGTACAAAATTGATGAATTATGGGTATTTAATTGTCAATTCTTTGTAACTATAGTTCTTAAAATGTCACCGCTTAAATATATAAGGCATAAAATGCAATTTAGTCATCGATTACATGATTACAGGGGCAGATTGGATTCTTCATCCGCAAAAATCCCAATTTAATAAACCACAATTTTGTCTGCTTCAGTAATTTCGAACAAGTTAGAAAATTTTAGTGAGTGGGGTCCTCTAATTGCTAAAAATTATTTAACTATGTATTATAATTTGTCATCCCATAGCTAGATCAATATGCCACCCCCAAACATTAAGGACAATAGATGAATATGCCTCCGACACACCATCATGCACACTTACAAACACAAATTTAATATCTACATATGTGTATTCATTATACCCAAAGACCAGTACACTTAATGTGTGTACTTGCATTAATGTAAGGTGTCCAGAGACATTTGCATCTTTCTTTTAATGAGATACTTTTTGCTGTTTCTTTGTTTTATTTTATTTTTTTTACTTGGGCAGAAAATTTTCAATATATGAATTTTATTATTATGACGATATTATTTTTAATCATCAATTGATCATATTTTGTACATGCCTTGAGTATCTCAAGTGTTTAGCGATATATGTAAGTGCACACAGCGGCTGTAGGCTACAAGTGGTTGCGATATTTCGGGGTTGGTGAATGCGGTGGTGAAGACTAGTTGATGGGTGGTTGGTCTCGCTAGGCATGGGATGATGTGGGCTAAATTGCTTTTTTAGTCTCATAAAAAGGGGAATTTGTTTTTTTTGGTTCCATGATTTATGAATTTTTTTTAGTCCCAAATTTATTAAAAAAATTATAAATTTTGTCCCAAAAATCTATTTCCGTTAAGTTTTAACGGTAAGTGACAAGATTCCGTTAACCCTGAACTGTTAAATTGCTTTTTTAGTCCCATAAAGGAGAGTGTTTTGCTTTTATGGTCCCACAATTACGAAAACTCTTTTTAGTACCAAAATTATTAAATAATTTGCAAAGTGAGTCCCAAAGCTTCATTTTCATTAAATTCTGTCATTAATCAATAAATTGGTGTACACAATATATGAATTATTTTATTAAATAAACAATCACTCTTACCCAATCATTATTGAATAGACTATTTATTTATTTATATTTGTTATAATATAATCTGTGAGTTGTAATATAAATTATTATTTATATTTTATATTTATAATATTGATAAACAAACAATAATGTACAACCTATAACTATACAATAAAAAGATTAATAAAAAAATATCAATATGTTGATTATTTTATTTTTTTTATTTTCTAATTATGTGCCTAGTTAAAAAAAAAAAAAACTTGAGTAGTTTCAAATCACATACAATATTTGTTGCTCGATCACATAATAATTATTGCAAAAATGAATTTCTCAATCACATTGAGGTGAGCTAAAATAGCTCGATCTGGATGATAGCTTTGGGCATGAACAGGATGGGCCTTGGTTCCTACAAGTTAGAAATGGGGACTTGCAAAAAAACACGTTAGCACTCCGATGCTAAAGTCAGTATTCAGTTATGCAATAATAAAGTTTAGAAAATGATAAAGAATCGATGATGGGAGATTGGGTAAAAGAATAAATGGAACACGAAATATGCTATCGCAATAATGTGAGTAATTGGTATGCTTGGGAGAAGGGTAGAAAATCGTTACCCGATACCAGCCAAGAAGGTTAGTATTTATAGAGGAGGTTATTAGTCTGGGTGGACTCTCGTCTCCCATGTCTTCAAGAAGGTGGTTGTAGGTCTTTTTAGAGTCTGAGGAGGTGAGTCTCCTAAGATGACGGAGGAAGTTGGGGACCTTATCCAGATAGGATAAGGATGAGCAGGCCTTATCCCGGCCTTCTCGCATGGCCAGGCCTTCTCTTTATCATACTTTGATTCCGGGACCAAGCCAGGCTCTTCTTACCGTCTGGTCTTGTGCTGCTATTTGGGCCTTAGAGAGGGCTCGGTCTGGTCCTTCTTTAGTCCAAGCTACAGCTTCTTTGGCCATACTTCTTGAAGGGACAAGTGGATTCATCCGGAGCGCGAGTGGAAGCGAGGAATGCAAAATATTGCATAAATTAAAAGTAATTATTATCAAAATTCAAAGGGTGTACCCTTGGGTGCTCAACCGGGCGTTCGATATAGGATAAGATAATATAAAAGTGTATATATATATACCATATAGAGCATAGATGTGGAAATGAAACTACAGTAGCGTAAAACGACAATTACCTTTGTAGTTAACTTTCTTGCACAGCTACAAGCGTTGTTCCTCTCCGGATATGTTCACTAAGTTCAAATGTATGAACTCTCTAATGAAATCCACACCATACCAGAAGAAATCACGTTTCTCTTGGTATAGAAAAATGGATCGAAGAGGATACGATCCAAGAAAATAGAACACTATTATGTTAGAGTCTCTTCTTGATCTAGTTTTTATTCTTCAAAATGATCTAAGATCAATGAAGAACAAAGAGGGTAGTATGTGTGTATAGAGATGGCCAAAAAATTGGAGGGAAAATTAGAGTGTGTTTTTCTTCTTTTTTCTAGAAAAAGATGAAATGTAATTCACTTCCTTTGATGATAGTATATACTCATATATATATATATATATTTAATTAATGTGATTATTTGGAATGTGTCTAGATTCATCCAAGGATGTCAAGATACATCCCAATCAATCCACTAATTCATCAATCAAGCCTACCATCTCATAAGGTATGATTTAATCATACCAAATCAAAGAGGCTTGATTGGAATTGATTTGTCCCTTACCAAAAGATACAAGTCAACCCTTCATCAAGGCCATGCATTGGACGATTTTTAGCTTTCCAAAAGAGGCAATTTTCGGCCATGCTTGTTTGGGAAGAAATCCAACTTGTTCTCATTCCAATGAAGGACAAGCGGATCCGCCTGGGAGCGCGAGCGGAAGTGAGAAAAGCGAGAAAGTGCGTAAATTTAAATCAAATTCAAAATACGCGAATCCCAAGGGGTGTACCCTTGGGTGCTCAACCGGGCGTTCGATGTAGGATGTGTAAATATTAAAACATATATTTAAACACATAGGGCATAGATATACAAGTGAAATCAATCAAAGCGTAATAAACCGTTACCTTTGATTGTTTAGCGTATGCTCCCGGCTACTAGCGTTGTTCCTTCTCCGGAATGCTCACGAAATCCAAACGTATGGATTCTCCAAAGGTGATCCACACCACACCGGAAGAAACACACGTTCTTCTTGCTAGAAAAGAACGGGTTTAGGAAGGAATCGGTTTAAGAGAAGAACACTATAAATTAGTGTTCTCTTAAACTTACTTTGTTCTTCTTCTTGATTCAAAATCAAGTGAAGAACACAAGTGTAAAGAGAGGGAGGGAGCACGAAATTTTGAGAGAGAGGAGAGGATTTTTTGTCTTCTCTTTTTCCTAGAAAAAGATGAATAATGAATCACTTATGCTAGGTGTTGTATATTCTAATATATATACATAATTAATGTGATTATTGGAATGTGTCTAGGTTCATCCAAGGATGTCTAGATTCATTCCAATCAATCACCATCAATTCTTCAATCAAACCTACCAAAATTTATGGTATGATCAAATCATACCAAAAGGGAAGAGCTTGATTGGAGTTGATTTGTCTCTTTCCAAAAGAGACAAGTCAATATACCACCTAGCATGCAACATGGCTGATTTTGCTTCCTCCAAGGGAGCATGTCGGCTATGTTTAATTAAGGGAAGAAGTCCAACTTCTTCCTATTCCAAATTAGGAATTATTTCTCCTCTCGGGTATAATTTAACGGACCGGGTTTTATCGTAATCCAATTACGACGAACCCAATATTAAATCCAATTTAATGTCCACTTAAATTATTCCCGTTGATCTTTTAATCCAATTAAAAGATCCAACGTCTCAACATCTCAACTTTTCATATTTAATCGAAAATCCAATTTTACCGATTAAATGAAAGCCCGATACAATATCGGCCCGTCCATCCAATGGACTTTCCCTTAAGTAATCCAATTACTTATTTTATCCTTCGAGATTGACTCCAAGTCGATCTCTCAACCTCCTCGGTGATTTGTGTGTGACCCTTTAGGTTCACCCTCAGCTAGACTTGGGCCGGTGTCCCACAAGGGCCCGTTACCATGGGTGGCCGTTTAGCAACGGTCCATGGCACTAGAGACTAGGTGAATTGGCGTGAACATTTAGGCGCCGATTCCGTATGGGTACGATCCTTCCATCTACCGTCTCCCGGCCTTAGTCTAGGGTATGGAATTAGGCGTCGGTTCCCATCCTTGACTAGGCATCTATGCTTAATACTCGAGACCACGTATGCTTCATTGTGTCGACACAGGAAACCATTCCCTGTTCGACCAACCACTGTGGCCACAGCTTCAAACAGCATGAACGTGTCTCCGAGTGCATAGGAGATACCTCTGTCACATACTGACAGGGGACGGATCCTCTTCTTGGAATCCACCGTCCTCGCTACACATTCTGACTGCACTGGACAAGGCTTATGATAATCATCTTACAGAATGATTACCTCTTGCCAGATCCAAGATACAGCCGTCCTGTGCACGCGACTGCCATGATCCCTCAAGTCTGAGGATTACTCCTGTACTATCGGAACGGGAAAAACCAATCATACCGACCAAGCCTCCAAGGCTTCCATATGATGATCCCCGCGAGTCAGTCCAGTCGGCTCGACCCCAGTCGACCAACCCATCAAGATCGTGTAGGCGTCCCACGCCTGTCGCCGATGAAACACGGCACTCATCCAATGAACACGACTCTTGACGCAAGTCTCAATAGGACTCTCGATGCCCTGTCTCGAGGTCCTCAACTTGGAACGTTTCAGACCCAACTCTTAATCAGGTGGTTTCATGACCACCATCCAATGCGTGGCCCAACTGCACGAGTTGTTATCCATGGTTTGTGGGCTTTGTTGCGATATAAGTTAAACACCGTTTTAACAAATGTAAGATGAGCGCAACAAAGAAGGTACCATTGGTGACGAACACTCATCTTATTCATCACATAATAATATTACATTCACATCAAGTTGTCGGATAGGTTACAAATTGCCAAACCTACTGGCTTTCTGGTCACCTATTCCAACAATCTCCCACTTGACCTAAAGCCAATCACCCATTGACCTCGAACCTCTTATTCAGATGGTGAGTATGGGCAACTTGCGACATGGGCTTAGCAAGTAGATCTGCTATGTTTTCTGCGGAGCTAACTCGGTCCAACCGAACGTCACTCCTGCTATCCATCTCTCTAAGAGATGGTAGCGTCTAAGAATATGCTTGGATCGTGATGAGATCTCGGTTCCTTTGCTAGTGCTATCGCCCTGTTGTTATCATAAAAGATAATTACAGGCTTAGCAATGATAGGTACTACATCCAACCCTTGGATGTAGCTCATCAACCAAACCACTCCTTAGCAGCTTCCAAAGCCGCTATGTATTCAAAACTCTATGGTGGAGTCCGCCGTGGTAGCCTACTTGGAACCCTTCCAAGTAACCACGCCACCATTAAGTCTGAATACAAAACCATACTGAGACTTGGCATCATCGTCATTCGACTGGAAGCTAGCGTCGCTATAGCCTTCCAGTATCAACCCTCCACCGCCGTAGATCAAAAACATGTCCTTAGTCCTTTTCAGGTACTTTAGGATAGTCTTGACTGCACTCCAGTGATATCGGCTAGTTACGCTCAAAGCGAAAGCCACATCAGGTCTAGTACACTGAACAGCATACTGTATGCTGCCTATGGCTGAAGCATAGGGGATGTCCAACATCCTTTTAAGCTCCTCATCAGTCTTAGGAGACTGCTTCTTGGATAACTTAATTCCATGCCTCATAGGAAGGATCCTCGTTTTGAGTTCTCCATCTTGAATCTCTTCAAGACTTCTCAATGTACGAGGACTGGGCCATTCATAACATCCTTCTAGATCTATCCCTGTAGATCTTGATGCCAAGGATGTAGGATGCCTCGCCCATATCCTTCATGGAGAATTGCATTGACAGCCAAGCTTTAGTGGTACCCAACATCTTAGCATCATTCCCAATGACCAAGATGTCATCCACGTAAAGCACCAAAAACGCAACTGAGCTCCCACTGATCTTCTTGTATACACAAGGATCGGACTCGTTCTTGATGAAATCATATCCCCGTATGACTTCATCAAAACGTATGTTCCAGCTTCGGGTTTAACCCTTTTGGTGGATCTGCTAGGGTCCAAACCTTGTTTGTACCCATCGAGTCCATCTCGGATTTCATGGCCTCAAGCCACTTGTCCGAATCGATGTCCGACATCGCTTCTCCGTACGTCTTTGGATCATTATCCAACTGACCGGTCAGGCCAAGAAATCCATACCTATCAGGTGCATGAGATACTCTGGCCGACCTACGGAGGACTGGAACAATATCAGTGGGAACCACTGGCTCAGATGTCACTGCCGCCTCATGGGGTGCCTCACTTGATTCCTCAAGGAGCACCTCATCGCGTCGACTATCCGATGGAAAACCTTTTTCCAAGAACACTGCGTTTCGCGAGACAAAAACCTTTTGCTCGGAGGGATCATAGAAATAATACCCCGCAGTTTCTTTCGGATAGCCGATGAACCTGCATAAACTAGACCTCGAGTCCAGTTTATCTCCCACTAATCTCTTGACATATGCGGGGCAACCCCACACTTTCAAGTATTTGTAGGAGGCAGGCTTGCCATGCCATATCTCATATGGCGTCTGGGATACCCTTTTATATGGCGCCAAGTTCAAAACTTTGGCCGCCGTCTCAAGAGCGTATTCCCAGAAGGAAAGGGGTAGTTCGGTAAAACTCATCATGGATCGGACCATGTCCAACAAGGTCCGATTCCTCCTTTCAGACACACCATTAAGCTGCGGTGTTCCAGGAGGGGTCCACTGAGAGAGAATCCCATTCTCTTTTAGATAATCAGTAAACTCACCACTCAAATACTCTCCACCTCGGTCCGACCGAAGGGCTTTGATCTTTCGACCGGTTTGGTTCTCTACTTCAAGTCTGTATTCTTTAAACCTTCCAAAGGCTTCAGACTTGTACCTCATCAGGTAAACATAACCATACCGTGAGTGATCATCGGTAAAGGTTATGAAGTACGAGTACCCACCTCTAGCCTGAGTATTGAGTGGACCGCAGACATCTGTATGGATCAAATCCAACAGACCACTAGCTAGCGTACTTTGTCCAACAAAGGGTTTCTTGGTCATCTTTCCCTTTAGACAGGATTCGCAGGTCGGTAGGTTGTCCAAATCGTCTATTTCTAGACTCTTTGAGTCCACCAACCTTCTTATCCTATCTTTAGAGATATGACCTATCCTCGCATGTCATATCTGTGCGTTATTATGATCATCACGTTTTCGTTTGTGTTCTGCAGTCATAATCCAATTAGACTGTTGAAGTATGTACAGACCGTTGACCAATGTACCAAGCAGATGAGAAATACCATCTTTGATAATGAAAAAACCGTTTTTATTGATGGTAAATTCATATCCCTCCTTATCAAGGACCGGGATGGAAACAATGTTTTTAATCATGCTAGGTACATTGAAACAGTCGTTCAGTACAATCCTAACATGACTACTAATGGCTAACTCTAGTGATCCTACGGCCTCCGCAGCAACGGCCTTGCCATCGCCTAGCCTCAGGATCATCTCATCCTTGGTTAGCCTTCTACTTCTTTGCAGTGCCTGCAGATCACTGCAGATGTGAGCACCACACCCGGTATCCAATACCCATGAAGCAGAATTAGTAATCATATTAACTTCAACCACAAACACACCTGGGTTGGAGAGGAGTTGTGGGCACTCCCTCTTCCAATGCCCTTTCCCTTGGCAATGCATGCAGACATCATTTGCCTTGGACCGCTGAGAACCACGGGCCTTTCCTTTCCCTTTGCTCGGTCCAACCGGAGCAACAGGGACGCCCGAAGTGTGAGCAGGGGCCACAACCGTCTTCCCTTTGCCCTTCTTCCTCTTCTAGCGTCCGGCCCTCTTGCCATTCGCCTTGGAGGTCGAAGCCTCTCCTATCAATACCGTCGGCGCCGACTTGTGGGTCGTTGTCTCGTATTGGACCAGCATGTTGATCAACTCATGAATAGACTTCTCAAGTCTGTTCATGTTGTAGTTTACAACGAACGGGTCATAGGATGGAGGAAGCGACTGGACGATCACGTCAATGTACGTGTCATTGTTAAGCCCAGCTTTAAGGTCCTCGAGTTTCTCCACTAGGGAGAGCATCTTGACCCCATGACTCTGTACAGACGCTCCTTCAGCGAGCTTGGTGCCAAAGAATGCTTTTGTGGCGGCATATCTAATATGCCTATCCAGAACCGCATAAACCTCGTTCATGCGGAGCATTATGGCGGAGACGTTGTCCAGCCTCTCATACTGCTTCTGGATGTCGTTAGACATCGAAGCCAGTATGATACTGCGTACTTTCCGGTTGTCCTCATGCCATTTCTCGAACGTCAAACGTTCTTCAGGCGTGGACCCCTCCGGTAAGTTGCTCGGTGGCGGCTCGTCCAAGACGTAGCCTTGGTTCTCGAAACCGAGGACAATCCTCAAGTTTCTCAGCCAGTCCGAGTAGTTCGTTCCGTTTAATTTGTTAGTCTCAAGAATCATAGTTAACGGGTTCTTAGACATATCTACATTAATGAAAATGTAAAGCAGAAATTAGCAGATGATGGTAATATTATTATTCAAGTTGAAGACTTGGTCTTTTAGTCTTTAACCCTCCCACTATTTATACGAAAGTCCGCCACGCTCAAGCGGAGTTTCGGGAAATCATTTCCTAGTGGGCTTGGGATCCACAAGCGTAATCTCCATGCCCCGCTTTTACGATTCACATGAAGAAGACCTTGTGGGAGATATCCAATATCATTCTCATCCAATGAGATTCCCAAGATATTTTGCCTCACCTATTCGCATGGTTCCGAGGACTCCAAGCGAACCATGTTACTCAGTGTTAGGCCCGACCCATCAACCAAATCATACCTCAAACTGTCGCCCCCCACGACTCGTGAGACAGGGAAACAGCGAGCGCAGTCTTTTTGTTCACAACAATAGTGCAGCTTTCCCCTAGTCCAAGTGTGCCACGACTCGTGAGACCACACTTGGGTAGTGGTAGCTTCCTCACCACATTGCTATGGATGGAAGGCTCGGACATACCAAAATACCATTTTGATCCAAGTCCGTTCTGGGCCTAATATTTAATTTGGTCCAACCAAATGAGAGTTTGTGTATGACCGAGACCTCATCACATTATTGTGTTTTAGCATGCATAAATATCCAATATTTAAAGCGATAAATAAATACGCCGCATGCAGAAAACATAGCATACCCCTGTTAGGATGATCACAAGCCCAACCTATGCGACCCACTGAGCCCGCAGTGAGTCTATGGTCTGTCTAGGGTGGTCCTAAATTATTACAATAATAATAAACCCATTGTCATTCCAATGGGCCTTGAAGTGCTTCTTGTTTCACGCCTTGATGCTCCTCCTTGGGGTCTCCGACTCCAATTGCTTGTTAAAATTGAAACCTCACCAATCCTATCTACTCTCATTACAACTGAAAGTAATACATCGGTAATAAAGAAAACAAGCCTTAACATCATGAGGCTGAAAATACGGGAGATGATAGTCCCAAAAACAAGAGGCACGCAGGCCCCACCCAACAGAAAATAAATAAATATTCATCCATACATAAGGTCTAGGGCTCTTGTGATCATCCCATGTGGATTCCATCAACTCACATATAACATAATTATTCCAAATAATCATGCATAAATAACCAATGGATATTCCAAATACCCAAGTGATGTACAACATCACAAAAGGCATAAATATACAAATAATATGCAAAATTCAAATTTTAAATTTAATTGACATTTTAAACAATGCATCCAATGCATGTATTAATCCCAAATTAATTAAGCAAATTTAATCCAAGGAATAATCCAATTATTCCAAAATTAAAAATGCAAAATTAATATATTTTCAGAATATCGTGCAGAAAATACAGAAAATCGAATTTTCCGGAAAAAGTCAAAAAAACGGCACAAAACGGCCCAGCCGTTGTGCTGGCCGGCCGCCCGCGCCCTGGCCCTCGGCCAGCAGCGGCCGGCTGCGCACAGCACGCGCGCGCGCCTGTGCGCAGCGTCTGCGCGCATGGCGCGCGCGCTGGCCGAAGCTCAGCGCGCGCAGGCGCCCGCCTGCGCGCTGCCACTGTCGGCCCGACCAAAATTTTATTTATTTATTTATTTTTGTTTTTTTTTTAAAACTGTTTCAGCACAATAACATTAATATTATTCTGAAAATAAGCATGCAATTTTAGATCGAATCTAACAAAATTAAGCATGCCAAAAGTCCATTAAATCCAAACAATTGAATCATCATATTATTCATATATTTATGTAATCTAACATGCCAATAAAGCCATTTAAAAGCAAGTAGATCATGCCAAACACATAGATCTATGCCCCTTACATCGAACCGGGCTCTGATACCACTTGAAGGACAAGCGGATCCGCCGAGAGCGCGAGCGGAAGCGAGAAAAGCGAGAAAGTGCGTGAATTTAAATCAAATTCAAAATACGCGAATCCCAAGGGGTGTACCCTTGGGTGCTCAACCGGGGCTTTCGATGTAGGATGTGTAAATATTAAAACATATATTTAAACACATAGGGCATAGATATACAAGTGAAATCAATCAAAGCGTAATAAACCATTACCTTTGATTGTTTAGCGTATGCTCCCGGCTACTAGCGTTGTTCCTTCTCCGGAATGCTCACGAAATCCAAATGTATGGATTCTCCAAAGGTGATCCACACCACACCGGAAGAAACACACGTTCTTCTTGCTAGAAAAGAATGGGTTTAGGAAGGAATCGGTTTAAGAGAAGAACACTATGAATTAGTGTTCTCTTAAACTTACTTTGTTCTTCTTCTTGATTCAAAATCAAGTGAAGAACACAAGTGTAAGAGAGGGAGGGAGCACGAAATTTTGAGAGAGAGGAGAGGATTTTTTGTCTTCTCTTTTTCCTAAAAAAAGATGAATAATGAATCACTTATGCTAGGTGTTGTATATTCTAATATATATACATAATTAATGTGATTATTGGAATGTGTCTAGGTTCATCCAAGGATGTCTAGATTCATTCCAATCAATCACCATCAATTCTTCAATCAAGCCTACCAAAATTTATGGTATGATCAAATCATACCAAAAGGGAAGAGCTTGATTGGAGTTGATTTGTCTCTTTCCAAAAGAGACAAGTCAACATACCACCTAGCATGCAACATGGCTGATTTTGCTTCCTCCAAGGGAGCATGTCGGCTATGTTTAATTAAGGAAAGAAGTCCAACTTCTTCCTATTCCAAATTAGGAATTATTTCTCCTCTCGGGTATAATTTAACGGACCGGGTTTTATCGTAATCCAATTACGACGAACCCAATATTAAATCCAATTTATATCCACTTAAATTATTCCCGTTGATCTTTTAATGCAATTAAAAGATCCAACGTCTCAACATCTCAACTTTCCATATTTAATCGAAAATCCAATTTACCGATTAAATGAAAGCCCGATGCAATATCGGCCCGTCCATCCAATGGACTTTCCCTTAAGTAATCCAATTACTTATTTTATCCTTCGAGATTGACTCCAAGTCGATCTCTCAACCTCCTCGGTGATTTGTGTGTGACCCTTTAAGTTTACCCTCAGCTAGACTTGGGCCCGTGTCCCACAAGTGCCCGTTACCATGGGTGGCCGTCTAGCAATGGTCCATGGCACTAGAGACTAGGTGAATTGGCGTGAACATTTAGGCGCCGATTCCGTATGGGTACGATCCTTCCGTCTACCGTCTCCCGGCCTTAGTCTAGGGTATGGAATTAGGCGTTGGTTCCCATCCTTGACTAGGCATCTATGCTTAATACTCGAGACCACGTATGCTTCATTGTGTCGACACAGGAAACCATTCCCTGTTCGACCAACCACTATGGCCACAGCATCAAACAGCATGAACGTGTCTCCGAGTGCATAGGAGATACCTCTGTCACATACTGACAGGGGATGGATCCTCTTCTTGGAATCCACCGTCCTCGCTACACATTCTGACTGCACTGGACAAGGCTTATGATAATCATCTTACAGAATGATTACCTCTTGCCAGATCCAAGATACAACCGTCCTGTGCACGCGACTGCCCTTATCCCTCAAGTCTGAGGATTACTCCCATACTATCGGAACCGGGGAAAACCAATCATACCGACCAAGCCTCCAAGGCTTCCATATGATGATCCCCGCGAGTCAGTCCATTCGGCTCGACCCCAGTCGACCAACCCATCAAGATCGTGTAGGCGTCCCACGCCTGTCGCCGATGAAACACGGCACTCATCCAATGAACACGACTCTTGATGCAAGTCTCAATAGGACTCTCGATGCCCTGTCTCGAGGTCCTCGACTTGGAACGTTTCAGACCCAACTCTTAATCAGGTGGTTTCATGACCACCATCCAATGCGTGGCCCAACTGCACGAGTTGTTATCCATGGTTTGTGGGCTTTGTTGCGATATAAGTTAAACACCGTTTTAACAAATGTAAGATGAGCGCGCAACAAAGAAGGTACTATTGGTGACGAACACTCATCTTATTCATCACATAATAATATTACATTCACATCAAGTTGTCGGATAGGTTACAAATTGCCAAACCTACTGGCTTTCTGGTCACCTATTCCAACATCCAAAAGTGGAATTAACACACCTCTTGGGCCAAAATTTAATGGATTGATTTTCATTGTAATCCAATTACAACGAGCCCCAAAATTAAATTTCATTTAATTCAAGGTCCACTTAAATAATTCCTGTTAATCTTTTAATCCAATTAAAAGATCCAATTTTTGATTCTCTACATTAACCGATAAATTTTATTTACCGATTAAAATGAGGGCTCGATACAATATCGGCCCGTCCATCCAATGAACAATCCCTTAAGTAATCCAATTACTCATTATCCTCTGAAATTGACTCCAAGTCCATTTCTTCACCTCCTCAGTGATTTGTGTGTGACCCTTTAGGTTCACCCTCAGCTAGACTTGGGCCCGTGTCTAACAGGGGCCCGTTACCATAGGTAGTTGTCTAGCAACGGTCCATGGCACTAGAGACTAGGTGAATGTTGGCGTGAACATTTAGGCACCGATTCCGTACAGGTAAGGTCCTTCCGTCTACTGTCTCTCGGCCTTAGTCTAGGGTATGGAATTGGGCGTTGGTCCTCATCCTTGACTAGACGTCTATGCTTAATACTTGAGACTACGCATGCCTCATTGCATCAACACAGAACACTATTTCTTGTTCGATCAACCATTGTGGCCACAGGTTTAAGCAGCATGAACGTGTCTTCGAGTGCATAGGAGATACCTCTGTCACATACTGACAGGGGACGGATCCTCTTTTTGAAACCCACCGTCCTCGCTACATATTTTGACTGCACTGGACAAGGCATAATAATGACCATCTTATAGAATGACCACCTCTCGCCAGATCCAAGATACAGCCATCGTGTGTACGTGACTGCCATGGTTCCTCAAGTCTGAGGACTACTCCCGTACTATTGGAACCGGAAAAATCCAATCATACCGACCAAGCCTCCAAGGCTTCCATATGATGATCCCTGCAAGTCAGTTCAGTTGGTTGGACCCCAGTCGACCAACCCATCAAGATCGTATAGGCGTCCCACGGCTCTCGCTGATGAACACAACTTTCATCCAATGAATACGACTCTTGGTGCAAGTCTCTATATGACTCTCGATACCCTGTCTCAAGGTCCTCGACTTGGAACGTTTCAGACCCAATCCTTTATCATTTGGTTTCAAAACCACCATCCCATGCGTGGCCCAACTGCATAAGTTGTTAACCGTGGTCTGTGGGATTTGTTGTGATATATGTAAAACAACATTTTAACATATGAAAATGAGCACACAAAGAAAGTACCAATGGTAATGAATACTCATTTTATTCATTACATAATATTACACTACATCAAGTTATCAAATAGGTTACAAAATGCCAAACCTATTGGCTTTCGGCTCACCTATTCTGACAATGTCCCACTTGAACTAAAGTCGATCACCCATTGACCTGAAACCTATCTTATCCAGATGCTGATATAGACAACTTGCGACACGGGCTTAGTAAGTGGATCTGCTATATTTTCTACCGAGCTGACTCGGTCCATCCGAACGTCACCTCTGCTAACCATCTCTTTGAGCATATGGTAGCGTCTAAGAATATGCTTGGATCCGTGATGAGATCTCGATTCCTTTTCTTGTGCTATCGCCTCGTTGTTATCGCAGAAGATAACTACTGGCTCAGCAGTGCTAGGCACTACACCCAACTCTTGGATGTAGCTCTTCATCCAAACCGCCTCTTTACCAGCTTCCGAAGCTGCTATGTATTCAGACTCTGTGGTGGAGTCCGCCGTGGTAGCTTGCTTGGAACTCTTCCAAGCAACCACGCCACCATTTAGTCTGAATACAAAATCAGACTGAGACTTGGCATTGTCGTCATCCGAATGGAAGCTAGCGCCGTTGTAGCCTTCCAGTATCAATTCTCCACCACCGCAAATCAAGAACATGTCCTTAATCCTTTTCAGGTACTTGAGGATAGTCTTGACCGAACTCCATTATGCCTCTTCGCACATGCCTGATATCGACTTGTCACGCTCAAAGTGAAAGCCACATCAGGTCTAGTGCACTGGACAATGTACTGAATGCTGCCTACAGCTGAAGCATAGGGAATGTCCAACATCTATTTAAGCTCCTCATCAGTCTTGGGAGACTGCTTCTTGGACAGATTAATTCCATGCCTCATAGGAAGGAATCCTCGTTTTGAGTTCTCCATCTTGAATCTCTTGAAGACCTTCTCAATATACGAGGACTGAGCTATTCTCAACATCCTTCTAGATCTATCCTTTTAGATCTTGATGCCAAGGATGTAAGATGCCTCGCCCATATCCTTCATAGAAAATTGTGTTGACAACCAAGCTTTAGTGGTTCCCAACATCTTAGCATCATTCCCAATGAGCAAGATGTCATCCACATAAAGCATAAGGAACGAAACAGAGCTCCCACTGATCTTCTTGTATACACAAGGATCGGACTCGTTCTTGATGAAATCATACCCCCGTATGACTTCATCAAAATGTATGTTCCATCTTTGGGAAGCTTGTTTGAGGCCATAGATGAACCTTTGGAGACGGCAGACCTTCTGCTCTTCTCTAACAGATATGAAACCTTTCGGTTTATCTATATAGATCTCTTCCTCTACGAAACTGTTGAGGAAGGCGGTTTTCACGTCAATCTGCCATATTTCATAGTCATACCATGCTGCTATGGCAAGCAGTATCTGAAGGACTTAGCCATTGCTACAGGCAAGTAGGTTTCCTCAAAATTGATCCCAGGTCGTTGAGTGTAACCTTTCGCCACAAGCCTGGCTTTGAAGATTGTAACCTCCCCGTCAGCTCCAAGCTTACATTTGTAGACCCATTTACACCCTACGGGTTTTACTCCTTTGGGTGGGTCCACTAAGGTCCAAACCTGGTTTGCACCCATCGAGTCCATTTTGGATTTCATGGCCTAAAGCCACTTATCCGAATCGATATTCGACATCGCTTCTCCGTATGTCTTTGGATCATTATCCAATTGATCGGTTCGGGCTAGAAATCCATACCTATCAAGTGGTTGGGATACTCTCGCCGACCTATGATGGACTAGAACATTATCAGTAGGAACTACAAGCTCATATGTCGTTGGTGTCTCATGAGGCACCTCACTTGATTCCTCAAGGAGTACCTCATCACGTTGACTATCCGATGGAAAACCCTTCTCCAAGAATACTGCATTTCGCGAGACAAACACCTTTTTCTCGGGGGAATCATAAAAATAATACCCCACAATTTCCTTCGGATATCCGATGAACCTGCATAAACTAGATCTGGAGTCCAGTTTACCTCCCACTAATCTCTTGACGTATGAGGGGCAGCCCTACACTTTCAAGTATTTGTCGGAGGCAGGCTTGCCATGCCATATCTCATATGGCGTCTGGTATATCTTCTTAGATGGCGCCAAGTTCAAAATTTTGATCGCCGTCTCAAGAGCATATCCCCAGAAGGACAAGGGGAGTTCGGTAAAACTCATCATTGATCAGACCATGTCCAACAAGGTCCGATTCCTCCTTTCAGACACACCATTCAACTGTGGTGTTCCAGGAGGAGTCCACTGAGAGAGAATTCCATTCTCTTTTAGATAATTAGTGAATTCGCCACTTAAATACTCTCCATCCCGATCCGACTGAAGTGCTTTAATCTTACGACTGGTTTGGTTCTCTACTTCAAGTCTGTATTCCTTAAACCTTTCAAAGGCTTCAGCTTTGTACCTCATCAAGTAAACATAACTATACCACGAGTGATCATTGGTAAAGGTTATAAAGTACGAGTACCCACCTCTAGCTTGGGTATTCAATGGACCATAGACGTCTGTATGAATCAAATCCAATAGACCGTTGGCTAGCGTGCTTTGTCCAACAAATGGTTTTTTGGTCATCTTCCCCTTTAGACAGGACTCGCAGGTTGGTAGGTTGTCCAAATTGTCTATTTCTAAACTCTTTGAGTCCACCAACCTTCTTATCCTATATTTAGAAATATGGCCTAACCTCGTATGCCATATCTGTGCATTATCTTGATTATTATATTTTTGTTTGTGTTCTACAGTCATAATCTAATTAGACTGTTGAAGTATATACAGACCGTTTACTAATGTACCAAGCGAAAGAGACACACCATCATTGATAATATAAAAGCCACTTTTATAGATGGTGAAAGAATAACCATCCTTATCCAGGACGGGTATAATTATAATATTCTTTATCATACTAGGTACATAAAAATAGTCGTTCAGTACTACCCTAATATGACTACTAATGGCTAAATCTATTGATCCTATGGCTTCCGCAGCAATGGCCTTGCCATCGCCTAGCCTTAGGATCATTTCATCCTTGGTTAGCCTCTGCTTCTTTGCAGCACCTGCAAATCATTGGAGCTGTGAGCACCACATCTGGTATCCAATACCCAAGAAGCAGAATTAGTTATCATGTTTACTTCAACCACAAACATACCTAGATTGGAGAGAAGTTGTGGGCACTCCCTCTTCCAATGCCCCTTTCCTTGGCAATGCATGCAGACATCATTTGCCTTAGACTATTGAGAACTCAGGGCCTTCACTTTCCCTTTACCCATTCCCACTGGGGCAACAGGGGCGCTAGGAGCACGAGCAGTGGCTACAATTGCCTTCCCTTTTCCCTTCTTCCTCTTCCAGCATCTAACCCTCTTGCCATTCGCCTTGGAAGTCGAAGCCTCTCCTATCAATACCGACGACGCAGACTTGTGGGTCATTGCCTCGTATTGGACCCGTATGATCAACTCATGAATAGACTTCTCAAGTCCGTTCATGTTATAGTTGACAACAAACGGGTCATAAGACAGAGAAAGCGACTGAAGAATCACGTCGATGTACGTGTCATTGTTAACACCAGCTTTTAGGTCCTCAAGCTTCTCCACTAGGGATAGCATCTTGACCCCATGACTTTTGTACAGACGATCCTTCAGCTAGCTTGGTGCCAAAGAATGCTTTTGTGGCGGATGTTCCAAAATTGTTTCCTAAATTTTCAGGAATTACACTAAATCTTTATATTCTTTTGTATATGCATAGTATGTCTAAATATTTTAAATATGATTATATATTATAATAATTAGTGCCTATATTTTCCTATATCCTTACATTATATTATATGTAACAATCCTAAGAAATCATAAGAAATTTGTAACAATTTTCCAAAATTTCTTAAAAATTACAAAAAAATTCCTAAAAAAACACAGAAAAATTCCAACTAATTTTTCGAATTTCTTAGACTTACATACTTTTAATTAACTCCTAAATTCTGAAAATTCCTTCAAAATTAGAAAAAAAATTCTTAAAAATACAGATCATTTTCAAAAAAATATTTTCAAATAACAAAAAATATTTTAAAAATAACATAAAAATACAAAATTTTATGAAAATTATAACAATTTTTTTCAAAAAAATGAAATTTTTTTTTTAAAATAACTGAAAAATTTGTAAAAACAAGTGATATTTTTTAATAATAACGGAAAAATACAAATTTTGCAGAAAAATAATAATTTAATTATTTTAATTGAAAAATATTTTAAAATAACATAAATTTTCAGAAATTTCCAAAAAAAAATCCAATATAATTCTAAGAAATTTTCAAAAATTACCCAAACATTTTCATAAAATTTTCATAAATTACACAAAAATCATAGGGCCAAAAATTACACAAACTCATATGAATTATTTTCATAAATTACACAAAATAGAAAAATTCAATAGAAAAATTGCAGAAAAATTATTATGCCCAAATATTCACAAATTGTATACATAATTCAGAAAATCCAAGAAATTACATACACCCAATTACAGAAAATTATTAACCTAAAATTATCAACAATGCCAACAATATCCACAAATGCCTAATAATTCACAAATTACAAAATTTACAAAAAAATAAAATAAATTACAAATGCCGACATTACAGAAATTACATAAGATTTCCTAAATCACAAATTTACAGCAAAAATTCACATAATTTTACATTTATAGAAATTAAACAAAAAATAACATTAAAATAAATTTAAAAAAAATGAACCTCAAAAGTCAAAACGGTGGGCAGGCGGAGCGGAGCCGGAGGCGAAGGCGGATGGTGGTTTTGGGAGGGAGAGAGACAGAGGTCAGAGGGCGAAAGAGTGAAAAAAATTCTGCTAAGGAGCCAATTTATAGTACAATTTTAGAACGGTCATATTTTGCTATGACCATTCCAATACCCGGTCCCAATGTAAACAAACGACATCGTTCTGAGTTAAAAACGATGTCGTTTTAGTATCTTGTACTGATATTGAAACTCATAGGAATGGTCATTTATCAGAGAAAGCGTTACCAGACTGTTCCTAAACGTACAAACAACGTCGTTTGTAGAACTGTCTGTTGTAATCGTTCCTATTATGTTCATAGATCGTTCTGATTTGTTTTGTAAATAATATTTTATTTTCCTAGAAAATAAATAAAAATTCAAAAAAATACGAACCGGACACATTAATGAGCATAGAAAACTATACAATGTGCAATTTAAGGTAATTGAATACATAACATATTTTTCGTGAGATTGATACATGTTCATAATATGAAGTATATTTGTATGTTTTAATTTGTTAGCATTTCACAGATGTAACTAGCATCTTATATTGTTGTACTGCATCGCCTAATCAAACTGTCAAAATTCTAATCAGACCGTTAGATACGATTGAACACACAAAAGAATACATTTTATGAAACTTTGACCAATTTCGCTAGTTGGATATCGAGATATCGTATCTAGTCCGTAATCTTCATCATAAGAAACAGTGTAACCTTCAATTAGGCCATGTGATTGAAAATCAAACCGTTAGATATGAAATCTTATTCATAATCTTGTATGTGCTAAGTTTGGTGTTTAACCGGCTCACGGATGTTCAGATATCATAACTGGAACGTAAAATAGACATTTCTGGAATAGTATTTGGAACTGTTGGAAAAAACATTTGGCACAGTTGGTCGATAATATAACATAGAAACGGTTATTAGATACAATTAGGAACGGTTTATTCAAAAGCGAATGGTGGAATGGTTTAAAGTAAATAAACTGCTCCAAAGTTTGATTTTCCCACCTATTTTTTCAGAAGGCACCAAATAAAAAATTTGGACCTGTTATTGGAACAATTGACTATATATTTGGACCGTTCAAAGTTTTAAACTTCTCACCTATTTTTCCAGAAGGCGCCTTATTGAAAATTTGAAACTGTAATTGGAACGGTTGAAACATATTTTGACCGTTCCGAGTTTCAAAATTCCCATATATTTTTCAAGGATCCGCAAAACTGAAATTATGTTGCAACTAATTTAGGAACGATCCTTTTGGAAAAACAAAATCGCTCCTATTTTTTATTTTTGCAGTATTTTACGTTGTTTAAACAAAACCAAAAGTTATACTATTTTACAAAACAATTATAATTAATACAATGTTGAAACTACAATTTTTTCTCTATGCATTGGAAAGATACCTAATATCACTACACACTCAATAAGTCTCTTTTTCGGTCTCATACTCCTCAAAATTATCTTCGTTAGCTTCATCATCAGATTCACCATTTGGCGAACGGGATGTACCTGCTCTATGTTATGTGACGAATAGATCAACGACTAATTGTATACTAGATGGATCATGAAGTTCGTACGTCTTATTGTCTATACCAACATTTGGAGTAGGTACCACTTCATCCATCTAATAGGCGACCTCGGTCCATCGCGAGTCATTGATTACTCTTCATGCCTTGATTTTACAAATAGTTTTTCGGTCAGCTTTGTCTCTCTTCATGCTCGAGTAATCCGCGTAGTAGATTAGGTGCAGCCGTTCCACAATGGTTGGTCGCCAGCATGCACTACATCAAAAAAACGGTCTGACAACCCAAACACATAATCATAGGTCCCCCCGCCGTAATATGAACTAGGCCCGACATCAGAAGGACAATACCTAGTACCATCATCAGGCACACCCTCCTGGTTATAAGAAGACCAGAGTCTTGTCCATATACAAGTGCGTTGCATGAATACTTCTTGGCTTAATCATATTTTTGGTCTCATAACTTAGATTATTTGGTGTTTTCGTCATTTAAAATTTTAGAATTTCATTTTGGTCCTACATATTTTAAATTTTTATGATTTCAGTCCTTTTTTCCACCAGAGTTCACCCTTCTCGCCGAAACAATGCATGTGCATATTTTCAAGTGATATTTTAAAATGGTCTATTGTTCCTATTGGCTCAAGTTTCCAGTATTTTGGTCCTTTAATTTTGTAGGATAACAATTTGGTCGTGCATTATTTTAATTTTTACGATTTCAATCTCTTTTTTCGCCGGAGTTCACTCTTTCTTACCAGTGAATGTCTTCTCACGAAAAAAATGACTGAAATCATAAAAATTAAAATGATATAGGACCAAAATACTATCCTAAAAAGTTAAAGGATGAAAATATCAAATAATTAAATTATAGGACCAAAAATAAATTTAATCCTCTACTTCTTCATAATGATCAATCCTGTTCTCTGTCAACAATGTCAACATACTTACTCATAGAAGTATGGGCAAATATTGATGGCATTTGACGGTCAGGTTCCTACCAATTTCTTTCCCTTTACAACATTCAGAGCGTTTAAGGGCAACCCTTTTTTCTTATACTTTTGTTTCTATCTTTTTTGTCATTGATGAAAACAAACAAAATATAACTTCCTGTGGTGAGAAACGTGGAGTGAAGATTGCACAGCCATGGAGTAGTAAAATTTCTGAAGAGAGTGAAGTATTTATTGAAGAAGAAGAAGACTTTCCCTTTTTGTATATTGAGTGAACACACAACAAGAGCTATAAATAACCTCTCAAAATAAGACTTAATGCCCTAACCGATTAACCGCTAATAGAACTGACTAACCACCTAACTAATCTTAAGAAAAGCGTGCGACTAACAGAGTCGTAATACCGTTTTCACAAATAAAACAAAAACACTTATCAACAAAGAAACAAAACGTGTTTCTAACCCTAAGAAACGTAGGAATGAAATTACACTTTCATTCCAGCAAACCAAACTGTAAGAAAACAACCTTCTTATCAACCCTCCCCCCCCCCCCCCGCCCTCAAGTTGGGCTTGGGGTGAAGTCAACCAAGCCTAACTTGGAAATCATATCCAAGAAGGCTGGCCCCGTAAGGGACTTTGTAAATACTTCCGCGAGTTGAAGCTTGGAAGGAACATACTGAGGAGCCAAAAAACCAGCTTTAAACTTATCACGAACCAAATGGCAGTCAATCTCCAAGTGCTTTGTACGCTCATGGAAGACCGGGTTAGCAACAATGTGTAAAGCCGCTTGGTTGTCACAGAGGAAAGGTATGGGTGTGGGCACACAAACCCCAAAATCCAACAACAAATTGTATATCCAAACTAGCTCACAAGTAGTAGAACCCATACTTCGTATTCTGCTTCGGCTGTCAAACGGGAAACGGTTGACTGCTTCTTAGTTTCCTAGGATATAAAGGAGGAACCTAAGAAAATACAGAATCCTGTTAACGATCGTCTGGTATCCAAGCAGGAAGCCCAATCTGCATCTGAATAGGCAATAAGCTCCAAGGCCCCACCTGCAGGAAAAAACAAACCTTTAGTAGGAAAACCTTTCAGATATCGAACCAAATGAAGTGCAGTATCCCAATGTTGCTGGCATGGGTGCTGCATGAATTGACTAAGTTGCTGAGCAACATGAGAAACATCACGCCTAGTGAATCCTAAGTAAAGAATTCTCCCAATATATCTCCTATAGATTTTAGGATGAGGAAGCTCATGTCCAGCCTCGGCAGTGAACTTTATTCGTGCAGGAAGTGGGGTAGTGGCTGCTTTGGCATGTGTCAATCCTGTGTCAGCAACTAAGTCCCGAATGTATTTTGTTTGAGTTACTACTAGCCCCTGCGTAGACCTGGCAATCTCCAGGCCTAGATAATACTTGACTGTGCCCAAATCCTTAATAGTAAAGAGATCATTAAGGTAACTCTTCACTTCTTGAATACCTGTTTCTGAGGCACCTGCAATAAGAATATCATCAACATAAACAAGTAAAATAAGTAAACCATCAGATGTACTCTTTGTAAAAAGACAATAATCATGCTGTGATTGATGAAACCCAAAGGCTGCTATCTTAGAAGTAAACTCCAAATTCCATTGCCTGGAAGTCTGTTTGAGCCCATACAGGGACTTCTTTAGCTTACACACATGTCCTTCAGGTACAAGATACCCCTTTGGGGGCTGCATGTAGAGCTCCTCCTCCAAGGACCCGTGGAGGAAGGCGTTGTTCACGTCAATGTGGTGGAGCAACCAATTCTTAGAGGTTGCAACTGCAAGTAGAGTGCGCACTGTGACTGCTTTAGCCACTAGAGAAAAACTGTCCACATAGTCTACCCCTTCCACTTGGGTGTAGCCTTTGGCCACCAAACGAGCCTTGTGTTTGTCAACTGTCCCATCTGCCCTTAGCTTCAGTTTGTAGACCCAACGACAGCCTATGGGTTTCTTTCCTTTGGGCAATGGTGTGACTTCCCAAGTCTCATTCTTGTGCAAGGCTGCTAGCTCATTCTTCATGGCACACTGCCATTCTGCAGACTGGGATGCTTGTTTGTAGCTTCTAGGTTCCTGCAAACTTGTTAGTGATGACAAGAAACAATTATGCAAATGACTGAATTCAGTGATGCAAGGGGATCTGAACTTGCCACATTATATGTGCAGTCAAAATCCTGCATCCAAGCAGGTTTGTGAGCTAACCTAGAAGACCTTCTCAAGGGAACTTCTACAGATTCTGGTTCAGGTTCAGGGGTATTATCTAGTGCTATAGAATTGTCAGTGTTTTCAACCTGAGCAACAGGTTCCTGAGAGAGGGACTGTATGGAATCGTCTAAATGAGTAGGTAACGTGCAAGTAACAGGGTCTAAATGTTTACCTACATAGGGAAATATGTCCTCATGAAAGATAACATCTCTGGACACAAAAAGAGTGTGAGTGTTTAAGTCATAGATTCTATATCCCTTCTGTCCTAAAGCATATCCCAAGAATACACCTCTAATAGCTCTATAATCAAATTTGTTTTTGTGTGGCTGTACATTAGTAGAAAAGTAGAGGGTGCCAAAAACCCTCATATGATCATAGTTAGGAGCCCGTTTATGCAGCAACTCAAAAGGGGATTTCCATGATAGGGTTTGAGTAGGCAACCTATTTATAATATATGTGGCTGTAAGTAAGGCTTCAGACCAAAAAACACTAGGCATGTTGGATTGAAACATGAGTGCTCGGGCAATTTGAAGTAGATGCTTATGTTTTACTTCCACTGCTCCATTTTGCTGTGGGGTGTATGTACAGGTTCTTTGATGTATAACACCTTCCTCAGCCATGAACTTCTGACAGTCTTGACTGAGGAATTCAGGTGCCATTATCACTTCTTATAGTTTTAATTCTCTTATTAAACTGAGTTAGTACCATTTTGTGAAAGGTCTTGAGAATATATGAAGTTTGGGACTTATACTTCATCAAGTAAATCCGTGTACTACGGCTATAATCATCCACCAAAGTAAGCATATAACTGCAGTGGGAAATAGAGGGCTGATTATATGGCCCCCAGATATCAATGTGTACAAGATCAAAAAAATCTATAGATCATGTCTGACTAGTGGGGAAAGAGAGTCATTGTTGTTTGGCTAACGGGCATATTGTACACAGATCAAGAGAAGAAGTAGATTTATTCAAAAATTTCATATGAGATAGTACAATGGAAGAAGTGTGACCCAATCGTTTATGCCACAGATCAGCATCTAATGCCTTAACAGCCAAGGCCTTTTCTTGTGTATGTGTGAGCAAGTGTTCTATGTTACATGCTTCAAAGGAATTGGCATCCAAAACATAAAGTTTCCCTATCAGCCTCTCTACTGCCACAGTCTTACTAGTCCTGTGGTCCTGCAAAACACAACATCTTGGATAAAATTTAAACCTTATATTTGTGTCATCATAGACTTTACCAACAGACAGCAAGTTGAATTTTAGGGAGGGAAAATGCAAAACATCAACAAGAGTTAGGTTATTTGGGAGTAACACCTCCCCTATAGTGTCAACTTTCTGCTTGGAATAATCAGCAAGGTGAACATATAGATTAGCAGTCTGTTTCTTTATCTTATGGAAGAGTGATAAATCATTACACATATGAGATGAAGCACCACTGTCAATAATCCAAAACTTGGAACATCTTAATAGCAGAGTGTTGAGAATGGTTTTACCTGCAAAGTTCTCGAGTTCGCCTATATCCTCAAGATCATCATGATGCGTTCCTTTCAGCATCCTCTGCTGCTCACTTCTCACAATTTGTGATAGGGCCTCATCATCAACTGCATTGTGTACTGACTCTTGGTTAGTTTCCTGACGTGCAGTGGCACTGGTTCCTCCTTTCTTCCTTTGTTCCATGAGGACTTTGTACCACTCAGGGTACCCAACAATCTCAAAACAATTGTCCTTCACATGCCCAGTTTTGTGACAGTGAGAACAGACTTGGCTACGTTTTTCTTGGACAGTTTTCTTTTTCCATTGTCCTTTTCCTTGTTGGAATGTCTTGGCCTGCATAGCTACATTCTGTTGTGGGGCAGTGAAAGATGTGGTGACCTCTCTTTGTCTCTCATCCCTCAATACCATAGCATAGGCCTTGGCCACTATAGGCAGTAGCTCAATCATCAATATCTGACCTCGAATACTTTCAAACATCTCGTTCAAACCCATCAAGAACTGTATAAGGTGGTCCATTTCATGTTGTGTACCTAACTCTTTAACTGCTCCACAACTGCAGGAGGGCGTCTTCACCAGGCACCCCAACTCATCAAAAAGGGTTTTCAATTTGGCAAAATAGGCTGAAACAAAAAGATTTCCTTATGTTGCAGAGGCGATTTCCCTCTACGATTGATAGATCAAGGGGCCGTTACTGACCCCATATCTAGCCTCAATTTCCAGCCACAATTCTTTGGCTGTATCAATATACAGGAAAGACTCCACTATATCTTTGGATATAGTGTTCAAGATCCAGGATATAACTAACCCGTCTGCTCTAGCCCATTGTTCATAATCTCCCGATGTCTCATCAGGTTTGGGATTCCTTCCGTCAATAAAACCCATCTTCATTTTAACCCTAAGTGCGATCTTGATAGAGCGACTCCAGGCCAAGTAATTGGGTCCTGTCAGGACATTTGAAACAAGGATGGTTCCTGATTTTTCTGTGACCTGCATTCTCAGCATGTCCAGGTCGATTTCGACCTTCTTCCCCTTGGCTTCAGTCTTGGTGGGGCTCGCCATTGTTGGTAATTTTCAAGAAACTGGAAGAAAGAAACAAAGACTCAGATTACTTTAAAAAAAAAAAAAAAAGGAGAATGATCGAGTACCAGAGACCATCAAAAGATGGCTCTGATACCATGGTGAGAAGCGTGGAGTGAAGATTGCACAACCATGGAGTAGTAAAATTTCTGAAGAGAGTGAAGTATTTCTTGAAGAAGAAGAAGAAGAAGAAGAAGAAGAAGAAGAAGAAGACTTTCCCTTTTCGTATATTGAGTGAACACACAACAAGAGCTATAAATAAGCTCTCAAAACAAGACTTAGAGGGTGTTTGGCTAAGCTTTTTTAAAATAGCTTATAAGCTCCTACATCTTATAAGATGTTTTAGGAGCTTATAAGATGTTGGATCTTATTTTAAAAATAAGTCCTAAAGTGTTTGGATAAAATAAGATGTTATAACTTATAAGATGTTAGGGTGTTTGGCATAATAAGGTCTTTTTATTGCAAAATGACCAAAAACGGCATGTTACTATTAGAGTCAAATAAGTTGTCATTTCTTGACATATTTTGTATTTTAATATTTTAAAAATACTTTCATAAGTAGTACACCTTTGTTTAACTTCTAATAAAAATTTAACAGATAATATTTTTTAAAAAAAATAAAAAATGATGATAATTATTACCTAATATTTTGAATAAAAATAAATGTTAGTTGAATATTGACATTGATATATAATTAATATTCTATTTGTTAATGACATGACTACTTTCTAGTCGTATAATTTTTAAAGTCGTTAATTTATATTTTTTCAGTAAATATAATATCAATAGCAATCTTATTTTTATTTCATAAATAGTAATATATTAAATAATGAAACAATTTCCCTTTTCAATTG
This sequence comes from Sesamum alatum, assembly GCA_034509735.1. NCBI lineage: Eukaryota > Viridiplantae > Streptophyta > Magnoliopsida > Lamiales > Pedaliaceae > Sesamum > Sesamum alatum. The sequence goes on along the minus strand of JACGWO010000001.1, from coordinate 33,604,216 downwards.
AAAGAAAAATTAAATACTTATAAAATGCTTTAAAATCTTAAGAGAGAGAAAATGTATTTGTATGTGTGGAGAGAGAGAGAGAGAGAGAGAGAGAGAGAGAGAAAAATGTGTGCATGTGTGGGTGTGGGTGTGAATGAAGGTATTTTTGTCCAATTACATATTAATTTATGGAGTTTATAAGATCTTAAGAAAAAAGTTGGGGGAGGTTAACTTTTTTCTAAAGAGCTTATAAGATCCAAAACATCTTATTTTGAGATCTTATAAGCTCTTTAAATAAAAAATTGCCAAACAGTTTTTTAGAGCTTATAAGCTCTGAAACATCTTATAAGATGTTTTGAGGAGCTTATAAGCTTAGCCAAACACCCTCTTAATGCCCTAACTGATTAATCGCTAATAAAACTGACTAACCACCTAACTAATCTTAAGAAAAGCGTGCGACTAACAGAGTCGCAATACCATTTTCAAAAAAAAAAAAACAAACACTTATCAACAAAGAAACAAAACGTGTTTCTAACCCTAAGAAACGCAGGAATGAAATTACACTTTCATTCCAGCAAACCAAACTGTAAGAAAACAGCCTTCTTATCATCTTACTATTCCGAAATAATTGCTTCATATGTTATAGTAAAAATTAAATTCTTTAATTTTTTTGACAAAGTTATAACATTTTTATATATTTATTTAGTCAAATCTCAATATTTGTAATTTTATTTTATGTTACGAGGTTTTCAAAAGATACTAAATCGTTTATCACAAAAAATGGATTAAATGCAATAAATCACCCTTCCTATAAAAATACTAATACAAAAAAACCTTTTTAATAAACAAAAATAGAGCAACTGAACTTCCCTATGCAGGAGACAGCAAATTTTCTCTTTTTTTTTTTAAAAAAAAAAAAAAAAAAACTGAGGATTTTGTGTTTTAAATTTTTCTCTTATATTTAAGAGGATCTTTTGTTGTCCCACGACCTTAGAAATTATTTGTTCGAACCCCTCCAATACATGAGATGATAGTCTACTGTATAGTAGGATTATTTGTATGCTGTAATAGTAAGGGTTGTTGAGATTTAATTTATGTGATATTGTCGATTAATATATGATTATTGTAATTGCCTCTGTTAGATATTGATAGACGACAGTAGGCCTATCAACGGGCGGGCATTACCCTAATCGGACCCGGACCCAATAAATACCCATAATTGTTATTTATAGACACTACCCAAACCCTATCAATATAATACCCATTGGGTCTTACCCATGCTATATCCGTAATAATTGGGCCCAATATGGGTCTTACCTATGTTAATTTGTTAAAGTGATAAAGCATTATATACATATTTTTTTATAATGATATCATCAAAACATATTACAAAATTAATTTAATAAAAATATTTCATGAATTTGCAATCGATAAAATAAATTAAAAGCTATTCAATTTTTTATCATTTGCAAATCGAACATCGATAATTGAAATGTAAATAATGATTTTGACTTTGCTCAAATATTAGCCATTATTAATCAATTACATAATCTACATAGATTCGAAATCTGAACATAAATTGAAAAACGGTAAGAAAAATGAAGTATGAAAATAGGCTTTAAGTTTGAAATATATTTTTTTTATCAATTTGAAATTGCGTTCAACTTTAATTTAATGAGTTTTTACAATTCAAATTCAAACAAATCTTATCTTCATATGTTAGTCGAGCTTAACTAATTTTACATGACAAGTAAATCGAGTCGATTGATATATAAAATTTTTATAAATTTGAAGAATTTTGAATTTTACCCGTTCAATACCCGTACTCGCGGGTATTTTAAGGTCTAGACCCTACCCATACCCAAAAGACTTATTTCAATGGATATGGGTCCGGGTCCGGGTCTGGGTCTAATATAAAATTATTGGATCTGGGTATGGGTATTAACTATTGTAATGGGTACGGGTTTGGGTATTACTCGCCCATTAACAGGTCTAGACGATAGGGTTGATTGTAATCGATTTAGTTCAATTAATAATATTTATTGCTTTCACTTAAAAAAAACAAAAAACATCTTTTGTTGTATAGAATTTTTACGGGAGTTAAAATGAAATCAATTCATTAATAATTTAAGTTACAATTGCTACTCAGTCGCAGTAAAAGGAACTCTCTTTTTTATTTTTATTCTTTCGGAATAGATGGAGCACCAGCATACTAATCAACCCACTTGCAGGTCCATTGGCATGATACGATCCGTTTCTTTTTACTGTAGAACAGATATACATTCTTTTTTATTTAATTTTTTCCTGATAAGTACAACATATATACACTAGCTAATACATATCAGTCCAATTCCTACCCTACTGACTGACATGGTCATGTTTCTCTCTCTCTCTCCTTAACAAAATAAAAGAAAGTGAAAAAACTGAACAACTCACGAGCAAACACTCTACAGATTTTTTGAAACTTCAAAAAAAGGGCGTCCACAAACCCCTCTCAGACATACGTACTTACACTGAGAAAATATTTGTTCATAATAGAAGCAAATACAATAGCATAGAAACAAAAACCTGCAACACAAATTGTGGTGGACATCCAATTCTCTCACTCTCTCTCTCTCTCTCTCTCTCTCTTCCTATAACTTAAATTTATAAAAATATATACAGCAACATAACCACAACACAGCACATTTTGCACTTACAGTCCCTCCTTCCATTGCCTTTCAGGATAACAGCTTTTCAATTCCCGTAAGCTTTTCCTGGATATATATAGTTTACATAGCAAGTAATCAGTGGTTGTTGCACCAATCCCACTACACAAAGTATTTCAAATACTCCAAAATCTATACATAGAGAGCGTGAATCTATAGATACAACCCATATATATAGAGAGGGCTTAATTGGCTGGGATGCTTGCTGTCTCGCCATTGAGGAACACCAAGAATGAAGCCGAAGGCGAAATGGAGGGTTTCTCAATGGGAGAGAATGAGTTTCCGGACTTCTCCGCCGGGAATTTGCTTGACAGCATTGATTTCGATGACCTTTTCGTGGGAATCAGCGACGGCGACGTGTTGCCCGATTTGGAGATGGACCCGGAAATCCTTGCTGAATTCTCAGTTGGTGCAGGCGAGGGATCGGAGGTGAACGTCCCATCAGTAGTTTCAGCTGAGAAATCGGAGGAGGAAAAATACAGCTCAAGAAAACAAGAAACAATTGCAGCCAGCTCGGGTTCGGGTTCGGGTTCTGTTTCGGACCTCGGTTCCGGATATTCATCAAGCCCTATTCGGGGAGAGGAGACTGTGAGTAAAAGGGATGAACCTGTTGGGGTTAACCCATCTCCCAAAGAAGCTGATAAAGGAAGAAAATCATCGGCCAACTCGAAAAACCCTCCGGGGAAGAGGAAAGTGAAGGTAACTGCGATGATAAAGTCTATCTTGATCTTAGGGTTAGTTCAGCTTGGGAGGGTAGCTCATTAGTTGAAATCACTGTTTCTTTACAAGAAAAATGAGCCTTATCCATATGGAATAACTTCCTCTTTTTTTCCTGTGTTTCTCTTTCATATTTATGAATCTGTCACACATTCCATGGGAAAGGTGTAGGTCACAAGAATCCGCGGTTGCTCTCAAATTAAATGAATCCCAAGTGAAAAAAATGTACTTTTCCAAGGAACCTTGACAAGAATTAATTCGCGTTGTGTGTGTGCGTATGTAGGTGGATTGGACGCCAGAACTTCACAGGCGATTCGTGCAAGCAGTGGAGCAACTGGGAGTCGATAAGGCAGTGCCTTCAAGAATTCTTGAGCTCATGGGGATTGAGTGTCTCACTCGCCATAACATTGCCAGCCATCTTCAAGTATGTTCATCTATATATATATATATATCTTTGATTAATTATTCAGAATTCCGAAGTGGGGTTTCTCCTTTTACTTTTCTGCTGCAGAAGTCGAAATGGGTTGCTGGAAACTTGTCTGCAGATCTTGCAGAAGCTTTTGTCCTTGTGTTCAATGTGTCTTTCTTTTACATTTGTATTTCCATCGAACAAAACGTTACGGCTTTCTGTGAATTTTACATAGCCAGCATTAACCTTTTTCTTGCTGGTAAAAAGTGTTCTTTTTTTTTGGCTTTAAAGTTTTGGCAAAAATTACTGTACGAATGGTCGTAAATTCACAATCTTCTTTCCATCATATAAAGCCAGCGTCTGAAAAAGGAATTCCACTATTTTCCCTTTTTTCTTTATCTCTAAGTGGGAACGTTATTTCCTATATAATAACATAACGTAAATAAGCATGATAGGATCCATACGGCTTTTCTTGATGAGCAAAAAATTCATACATTTTGCAGAAATATCGTTCCCATCGGAAACATTTGCTAGCCCGGGAAGCGGAGGCGGCGAGCTGGAGCCACAGGCGGCAGATGTACGGCGGAGGTGGGCCGGGGCCCGGTAAGAGAGATAATGTGAACCCTTGGATTGCACCCAGCATCGGGTTTCCGCCCGTGACACCAATGCCTCACTTTAGACCCTTTCATGTATGGGGTCATCCACCCGTCGACCAATCGCTGATGCACATGTGGCCTAAACATCTAACCCCCTCACCGCCGCCGCCACCACCACCACACGCTTGGCCTCCAGCTCAGCCCCCTCATCCTCCAGCGCCGCCGCCCCCGGTTGATCCTTCTTTTTGGATTCCCCACCACCAACATGTAAGTATATATCTATATATTCCATAACAGACACACACATAATACATATATATATATATATATAACAATCAACCCTCATACATTTCCTTACACACATCATAGGTTCCAACACCGGGAACGCCTTGCTTTCCTCCACAACTGCAGCCTACGGTAATAACGAACGAAACCCTATTCAAGAATTAGTTAATGATATTCTTTGTTACATCCAGTGTTTCGAATTCCGAGTTAGATTCATATGACTGAATTGTTTGACGATGATACGCAATAACGCAGAGATTTCCGAGTCCAGCAGTCCCCGGCGTACCACCTCCGGCAGCCATGTACAAAGTAGAGCGGCCCGGCCTTGGCGTCCCGACCGTAGCCCCCGGCCAATCACTGCCTCAACCCCCATCGGATGTTCACCCGGTGAGCCTTCTTTTTTCATTTACCTCAATATTTCTAATTCCTGAAACAAGTTAGTAGATCCAAAGTACCTTGTAAATCATAAATACTGCATTAGGATGGAAAAATTTTAAAAATAATAATTGCAAATGACTTCATATCAAAAAGATTTAAAATTCATTAATATTATAAAATATAGTTCAAAATAAAAATTGAAGTAATATCTGAAATACTTTCTAATATAAAATTATTTAGGAAAAATGTAGGCAACCTCCTGTAATATTGCAAATGAATATATTACTCCTATATAAAATAAATAAATATCAATTTACATCCCTATATTTTTTAAAATAAAATAATTTATCCTCTTATATTTTTTTAAAATGAAGCAAGTTATCTCGCTGTCTAAGGGGGTAAATTGCTTTATTATAAAAAATACAATTTGTTCATTTGCAATATCACAATAGGGTAAATTGCATTAAAATCCAAAATTATTCAAATAAATGCAAATGATTTGTTATTAAAAATTTGAACTTCCTACTTTCTAATTCATCAATTCAAGTATTGAAAGAGAATTTATAGATGATTTAAAGTTGGATTTGATTAGATGATTTATTAAGAACTTCAAACTTGATTTAATAACTGCACGAGCTTTTTTCATTTTTCTTTTCCCGTTTATACTTTTCGGTTATTGTATATGAATTCCAAAACTATATGATCAATATAAAGGAATTTAATGCAATTTACCTCCCTATAATATTGCAAATGAGTAAATTTACCTTCTATAAAAACATAATACCAGTTTATGTCCCCAAGTTCTTTAAAATTGAGCAATTTGCTCAATTTTAAAGAACATGGAGAGGTAAATTGATTCATTTTAAAAAATACAGAGAGGTAAATTGTTATTTTATTTTTCATAGGAAAATAATTTACTCATTTTCAATATCACATGGGATTGCTTACATTTTCCCCTAATATAAAGTCTAATAACATTTGAAGCTTTTAGCTCATATCCAAATCTAAATCCAAATCATCCATTGTAAGCAACCTAAGTGCATACACTATTTTCGAGTCTAAGTAGTAGTAGTGAATTGTTGAAGAAACGACTTTAAAAGTCGATGCTTATTAATTATGAACTATGTATATAAGTTTCTTATTTTCTTGTCTCACGTGAATTATTGGTATACAGTCAAAGGAGAGTGTGGATGCAGCCATCGGAGACGTTCTATCAAAGCCATGGCTGCCGCTGCCACTTGGGCTGAAGCCCCCATCTGTTGACAGTGTGATGGTGGAACTACAACGTCAAGGGATATCAAAAGTACCACCAACTTGTGCTTAATTAAACTCAACTCGACGACATTTCCAGCACGCAAGATGATTGAAATCGTCTTATGTGCGTGTTCTTTTTCTAATTATTTCCCTTTGGTCTCTCTCTCTCTCCTCTCTCTCATGAGTGTGCTGTTCTTAATTCCTTGTTTACAAAGAACGATCGATGTGTATCATGATGGTCTGGACATTATTTTTTGTAATGTTAATTACGATAAATATAGAGTAATTAGCGGCAGGAGAACTTCGCCTTGCGTTCTAAAGCATTTTAAACTTCATTTATTTTCTCTAATAACTCCTTTCTGTTGTTTTTAATTAGTATATTGTACATATGGTCTGGCCGTGATTTTTATTTTTGGCTGAAAAAATGATATATGTTATGCCAACTGGATATTTTTTTTAAAGTTTTTAAGCCTATGTAGCTTTGGTGATGAGTTGAAAAGACATGGTGGACATATTTGGGAGGGAAGAAGTATTTACTTGAATTATATTATATGTATATATACTTAAAATTTTAAAAAAATAAAATTATTATTTAAAAAAAAAACCCACCCACCTACGCCACCCCCCTCCCCCTCCCCAAACCTTCGGCGCTGCCGTCTATCCTCCGACCCCGTAGAAGGGGACAACAACAACTCGTCGGCCAGGCCATAACTGGATCTGGGCAATGGCATGTGTTGCCCAAAGGTGAGGAGGGTACAACACCGCACCCTCCTCTGCGGGAGCGGCGACGTCACCATCGTCCTCCTCTGCAGCAGTGACGGCATTGCTATCCCTACAGTATAAAAAAATTAATTAAATTTTTATTAATTTAATTAAAAATAATTAAAAGAAATTTTTTAAAAAGTTAAGATTTTAAAATAAAGTAAAAAAATTAAAAGTTAAGAAAATATAATTTATTAAAATATATTTTAACTAAATAATTATTCAAATTATTAAAATATAATTTTATAATTTTATAATATTTTATATATTATTTTTTTAATTATGATATTTTAAATAATGTCCAGTCAACATTAATGGCCATGTGTCACTACACGTGATTGTATATGTGTATAAGTGGTCGAAAATTAAACAAATACTTGCCACGTGGGCAACTTTCGGCAAATTTCAAAATCTCACCGGAAAATTGAGTAAAAAAACCCTGATTCGGACTAAATTTCATCAATCTTGAAACTTATTGGACTTAAAAAAAATGGACATAGTTACCGAACCAAAAACTAATATTAGGCATACTTAGCGGACCAAATAACAATTTTCCCGTACATTAAATATTAGCAACATACTTTAATTATACATTGATGCCCCCTACAATTCCACCTGCAAAGGCCAAGAGCTAAGTGTGGACCTCCGAGCAGGATAGCCCAGCAGGCCAAGCTCATCTGGCCCAAAATAGTAAGCCCTCCTTCCTTCTTTTGAGAACACTAACTTGGCAGGCCCACGAAAAAGCATTGTACAGTAACTCTAGTCAGCATACAACAGGGATTTCATGATGTATAGGTAGCCAACACGTGGGACCACGTCATATCAATAGATTCGGCCAAATACCCAAAGGATTGGCCAAAATCCGAATTTTTTCTTAGTAGGTAACCACTCTTTGAAAAACGTGATAGACCTGGCAAGGATGATTCAAATGGTCATATTTTCTCCAATTCGTATCCGATATCCGCGCGGTTTGTTGGAGAAGATAGCTAACTTCTCAAGGTTTCCAACGCCGTATGGCTCTCAACCTAATTCCCCAAAACCGGGCACAAGACATTATAAAATCACTAAATGTGCAGTCATTTTTCAAGTAACTTCTACTCTACTTTGGCCCTTCACTTGCACACAGATTCTCTCCATTTATCAGCTAATTTTAGCTCACTTTTACACTCTTCAACACTTCACCATTGTTTTAGTATATTTCAAGTTTTCCCATTTTATTTTTTCAACAAAGAATATTATTGACTTAACCATCGGAGTGCTAACCCCTCATTACAGGTTAGTCCCCCCTCAATCTATGGATTTTTCGTGAAGGTCCCTCAACTTTTGTAGTGCTGCTGAATTCCAGTACGCATCATTGGTGTCGTCTGTGGGAGACACTTGAGCTTTGACGTGAGAAAATGGCAAGTTCTGATAACGGTAGCGATAATGTTTCTTTTGAGGGAAACACGTCCCCTCCCTGTTGCAGTCGGATTTGCTGGTCCATCCCAAGAGCAAGCACTGGAGGGGCTCAATGTACCTCCTCCTGTATTCGACCCGGCAACCCTGCCTGCTACTGCCAACTCGCTCTTTTATGAGCAAGTCCGACGATTCATCATAGAAACCATCCAACATCCCAGCAAGTGGAGCAGAACAACCTTCTCAGTAGGAGTTGGGAGCTAATATGCTCGTACCCGCTGCATCGTAGCAAGGTGACAATGCACATGCTGATCGTGTCAGCAAAGATCCCGCACCTTAGGAACCCCCTAGTATTGGAGCTCTCTCAAGAAGGAGGTGGTTGAACTCTGCCAGGAGATAAGAAAGGAGGTCTTGCCTGCTAAGCGTGGAATGCCCCTTCAGCACTGACATCATGGCCGAGGAGCTCCCTGCTCACTTTCGACCACCTTTGCACCTACCTGCTTATAACAGTACTACCGACCTTGTTGAGCACATGTGTAAGTTCGAGAATGCAGCGCTGCTGCACAGGTATACTGATGGTACTAAATGCCCTGTTTTTCTTACTACACTAACCGACACAATTTGCTAGTAGCAAGAAGTACCAAAAAATAGCAATCAGCCTTTTGGGGGCCCAACAGAAGGAAAGGGAAACCCTGAGGACGTATGTCCAGCTCTTCAACAATATAATCCTAGAAGTCCCTACTGTACACTACGAGGTGCTGGTCACCGCTTTCACACAAGGGCCCCCGGATGGGGACCCTCTTCGAATCCTTAGCGAAGAAACCTACAGTTAATTTCCATGAAGAACTCGCTCAAGCAAAGAAGTACATGGATCTCGAAGATGCCCAAATGGTCAAAAAAGGGGACAACAAGGACAAGAGGAAGGATGGAGATACCTCCTCCATCCGTAGGAGTAGGGGAGAACTTAGAGGATGGTTCAACCCCCTCGATCCAAGAAGGAGCATTACACCCCACTGATTACCAGCCCAGCGCGGATGCTGATGGCCATAGTATTAGAATAGGTGACCCCAAAGCCAATTGGATTGTCGGTTTTGGGTACTATTTAACAATCTTTATTAAGAAAATTTAACTTGATGAATATAGTAAGTATTCATCCGTGGCATTATGTGTTTGTTATGCTTACTGATTATGTTAAATTGTGTTTTAACATCACAACAAATGCCCACAGACCAATTGGATAACCCATGTAGTTGGACTGCGCATTGGATGAGAGCTATGAAACCAACTTTTGAGGGTTGGTCTGAAATATTCCAAGTCAAGGTCCTTGAGATAGGGCATCGGGGGTCCTATAGAGACTTGCACTAAGGATTGCATTCATTGGATGAGTGTCGTGTTTCATCGGCGATAGACGTTAGACGTCTATACAATATTAGTGGGTTAGTTGACAAGGGTGTTAGCTGACTGAACTGACTCGCGGAAATCGTCATATGGAAGCCTTGAAGGCTTGGTCGGTATGACTGGAATTCCCGGCTCTGATAGTACAAGATTAGTCCTCAAACATGAGGAATCATGACAGTCACATGCATATGAAGGCTGTATCTAGGGTCTCGCAAGAGATGTCCGTATCTGGGATACGTTCATCATAAACCTTATCCAGTGCAGTTGGAATATGTATTGAGGACGGTGGATTCCCAGATAGGATCCGTCACCTGTTAGTATATGACAGTCCAGTCTCCTATGCGCTCTGAGATAGTTTAAGCTCATTAAGTCTGTGGCCACAACGATTGGTCGAGTAGGGAATGATTTCCTACGTCGATCAATAGAGCAAACGTGTCTCGAGATATTGAGCATAGTTGTCTAGTCCACGATGGGAACTAACACCCAACTCTATGCCCTAGACTTAGACCTAGAGACGGATGATGGAAGGATCATACTCGTATGGAACTCGGGAGCCTAAATGTTCACGCCAATTTTCACCTAGTCTCTAGTGCTATGGACCGTTGCTAGACGACCACCCATGGTGATGGGCGTTTTCCGTTTAATGGTTAATTGAAAAACAGTTAATTAAATTTGATTTATTTGACCAATTGTGTTGGACACAAGCTCAAGTTTAGCTGAGAGTGAATCTAATGAGTCACACACAAATCACTATGGGGTTGGTGGAATTAATTTGGAATTAATTCTAGAAGAAACGAATTAATTTAATTGGATTAAATTAATTCAAGGAGAAAATAAATGATTGGATCATTTATTGAGAAATCCATTTGATTGATGGTCTAATAATTAATTAATTGGATTAGTTAATTATTAGATTAAGAACCTTTAAATTAATTGGATTAATTTATCGCTATTCGTTTAATTAATTGATTGGATCAATTAATTACTGTTTGAGCTTATGTTTATTTAATTGGATTAAATCAACTTTTGAATTTCAATAAGGTTTAAAATTAATTGGATTAATTTGGGACCTATGGGTCTTAGTTGGTCTTGATTTAATTTGACTAAATCAAAATCGATCAAAATTGGTCCATGCCTTGAAGTCCAAGCTCTAGAGGTTGGAGCAAGTTGAGGAGGAGTTTCAACTCCTCCACATATGAAAGCCATGATGGTTCATGTAGAGAATAGTGTGCATATGTGTGTAGAGGTTACCTTGGAGGTACTTATGTTTTGAATTGGGAATACATGGAAAAACATACAACACACAAAAACTCAGTCATGCTTGCACGAAATTTCTAGCCCAAAAACACTCAAGAATCTCTGCAAATTTTCTCCTTTTTGTGTTCATACCTTTTGAAAAGGATTGAACTAAAAAACATTCCAAAAGGCACTAAAAAATAGTGTTGTTTTGGAAGTGTTTATCTTCATTTCTCTATTTCTATCTAGCAATAGAGTAGAGTATTTGTCCATAGTGTGGTGTGGAAAATACTTAGAGGAGTTCTACGTTGAATTCTCAAGTGAACGGACGGAAAAATGAAAAGGGAACAACACACGTACCGGTTTAACGTGTTATGATCAAAGGTTGATTTTCATTCACGTTACTTGTACCTTTTTGTTTTTAATCCTTTAGCCACATGTCCAGCATTTATTTATGCTTTGACAAAAATCAGACTCCTGGGAACTTCAAAGGGAACACACCTTTGAACCTGTTTAAATTACGCCTTTAAATTCACGTTTTTTACGCTTCTGTTGCGTTCCCGAGTCGTCCCATTTCTTTCAGTGGTATCAGAGCCCGGTTCGGTGTTGTGGCTATAGGATTGACATGTTATTATGTGTTAAGCATGAAGAACGTGTTTAAATTGCTTTTGAAAAGCATAATTTATGGCTTTAAAGCATGATTATTTGCATAAAAATATGTGTTAATTTTGCTTTTGAAATTATGGATATCCATGCATTTTGGAGAATTGAATTTTCTGTAAATGCATGTTTATGTTTCAGTTTTTTACAGCAGAATTTAAAAAAAAAAAAATTGGTGAAAAACAGTGCCGGCCGCCCGGCAGGGTCCGCAGTAGCGCGCGGCCATCTGGGACGGCCGGGCAGCAGCACTGATTTGTGCCGTTTTTGCCATTTTTTTCGGAAAATTGGATTTTCATTTTTGCTAGTTTTTTGAAACTATTAATTTTGTCATATTTTAATTCGTAGTTAAATTGGATTTTTCTAAAATTATTTTTATGCCTTAAATTAATTTTGAAAATGGTTTCCAAAAAAAAAATAAAATGATTTGTACATTGGATGTATAGTTGATATCCATATTTTTAATTGGATTATTAATATGGTATTTTATGCATTTTATTATGTTTATGGTTTTAGATATTGAATATCTATTTATAAATACATGGGGATGGGTTTATATGCTTGGCATGTTTATATTTAATATAAATGTGCTTTGTTGTTGTTGTTTATTTGATAAACAATAAGGATGATCACTAGCCCTTTTTTTGGCCTATGTATGATTTATTTATTGTTGGGTGAGGCCTGCATGCCTCTTTGTTTTTTCTTCTCTCTATCATTTTTAGCCTTAAAATAATAAGGCTTTCTTCTTATCTTTTAATGTACTCCCCCCGCTTTATGATTTGGGTTTCTTTTAAGTTGTAATAAGAGTAGATTAGCATGTGAGGTATTTTTTATTTTTGAAAATAAATGTAAGCTTCCATGGAGATGAAGGCCCAAAAGAGGTCCGTTGGACGGAGCCCACGACGGAAGGCCCAAGAAGAACAAAGAAGGATTTACAAGGCCCCATTAGAATGATAATGGGATGTAAAAATTGTAATAGTGTAGGCTTACCCTAGATTGACCATAGATCCACTGCGGGCTCAGTGGATCACTTCGGAACGGGCTTATGATCATCCTACAGAGGCGTGCTAGGCTTATTTTGCATGTGCTTAATGTTTTAATGCTTTGATGTTTGATGTCTTTGGAATGCATCTATTTACATTAAATGTTTAAAACTTGAGCATGCAAAATAGTAATAATGATGAGGTCTCGGTCTTAATAAACTATAACTGTCACTTGGATGGCCCAAGTAAATATTAGGCCCAAAATGGAAAAATTAAAATCAAATGGTTTGATTATTCCAAGCCTTCCATCCATAGCAATGTAGTGAGGAAGCTACTTTCACCCACTCGTGGTCTCACGAGTCGTGGCACATTTGGAATGGAAGAAAACTCCACTATTGTTGTGAAAGAATGGAATATGCTCCTATTTTCTTGTCGCACGAGTCATGGGGGGCGATAGTTGAGATATTTATTTGGTTGATGGGTCGGGCCTAACGCCAAGGAATGTGATTCGCTTGGAGTCCTCGAAATCACGTGAAGAGGCGAGGCAAAATAACTTGGGGATCTCATTGGATGGGAATGGTATAGGTTACCTCCCACAAATCAATTTTCCACGTAAATCGTAAAACCGGGGCATGGAGAATTGCTTTTGTGGACTCCGAGCCCACTAGGAAATGATTTTCCGAAAATCCCACTTGAGAGTGGTGGGCTGTAGCACCCCCTACAGCATTACGCTTTCATATCACTAATTATAATACATCCTCATTAATTAAACCCATTTTACAAGAAATTTATATGAAAACCAATAAATCGTGAAGTACACATTCAAATAAAAATCTAACATCTCTGTAGTTATGTAGCTAAAGATCTCAACCCAAGATATCACTACTGACCCACCTAATAATACTGACAACACGTCTTATGATCCAATTTAGCTAGTCACTGTGACTTATATCCTGAAAAATATTGGCAAGGGATGAGCTGCCTACTCAATAACTATAGGTAATCGACTTATATATACATATACACGTACATACACAATAAAATGAATATGATGCAATTACAACAAATATAAGAAATAACATATAACAACAATCATATATCAATCTACACATAATACTCAACTTCATTATTTAATTTCTTAGGACCCTGCTTACCCAAGGTGGAGTGCATCGCTGAATGGTCATTGCCGGCTACCACCATCTCAACCATAATATCTTCTTCTTTTTTTTCCTTGGTACCACACATCACATAGCTCGTATGGTACCCCATCATCAATGATATCACACAACACACAGCTCGTATGATATCCCATCATAAATCATATCACACAGCACACAGCTCGTATAATATGTCACATCATCTCCATTGATCAATGACAACACACAACTCGTCATTAATCGTATCATCATGAGCTATTACAGTATGCTCCCCAGTTAGGTAAGCCATTTCCTTATATCAATTCACAGTATTCCTATCAATAACTCGATCATTCAGTTTCATTCGACAATCAGTATCCCAATAATAACTTCATCCTTTAATACAATTATCAATCACATATATAGTATCACATTATCATTCATCTGACTCGTACCCCATAGCCATAGATAAGCACGTAATATCCATTTCACAGACCAAATAACATAACTCAGGCAGATAACCAATAATCCACAATCAGGTATAACAAACAATGAGTACACACATAAATATATATATATATATATATATATATAATTCCAATTAACTTTACTTACCTCAAATTCAAAATATCATGTTAATAGAAGGAGTTGTTCAATTCTCTACTTTATCTTCTTGTCCTATAATAGGTTATAATATGAGTAATCAATGTATCGAAAATATATATCGTAAATTCTAACTAAAATATTAAGATAATATTCGTACCTTTTCCATCAATATTTTAGTATTTCATTTATATTGAAATTCAAACCCTCGTCCCATTTTTGTCTACATTACTAAACATTATAAGCTTTTTCGGTATATCTAATTTATCAATTAACTCATAAGATTTTATTTTATCAAACCCCTTATATTTTATAATTATCATTCTCGACAACATCCCTAAATTAAATTATTATGAAAATCTCATATTCCTTTATAATAAAGATAATATTTCTCAAATAGAGTTTTTCTAATATCTCTCAAATATAATTTTTTTCTAATATTTCTATTAATTTCTACCAATTCTTCACTATTATAATAATCAATTAAGCACCAGTACGTATAATTCTTGTTAATAAACCCATTCCGTTTGAGTAAACCCATTATAAATATGGCTAAATCTAATAGATTAATTAAATTTTATTTATTGGCTACAATATCCCATTTCAGTTAAATACTTATCCAATCATTAATTTATAAAAGTACTCGAATTCGTTAAATTTTTCGGTTAAATAGTAAATTCGATAATACTAATCATATTTAATAAATGCACTAATCAAATAATATAATTATATAAATTAATAATAATTTTAAAATAAAATTCATACCTCTGGAAAACCGCCGAATGTGTGTAAATGTGTGTGTGTATGTTTTTGTTTTCAAAGAGTATAACACATATATATAGAGTAAGTGAGGGATAGGGTGGCGACACGTGCTACCCCAATTTCAATCTCTCTCTCCCTTTTTTTCTTATATATATATATATATTAATCTTTTCTTTAAATACCCATTACATCCTTCTTAATTTTCTTAATTACTATAATTTGTTCCCAAATATTTTATAAACCTCTAATTCACTGTGTTCAAGTCTTAATATGATCAAACTTTAATCTATAATTTATTTACTAATTAACTAACTTTTTTTATAAATAATTATCAATTAATCCCATAATTACATATAAAAATTTGGGGATGTTACAATTCTCCCCCCCCCCCCCCCCAATAAAAATTTCATCCACGAAATTTGATTAGCTTATCCACTCAAGGAATGAATAAGGGTACTTCTCTTGCATATTTTTCTCAATCTCCTAAGTGGTTTCTCTGGGAGAGTAATAACTCTAGTTTACCTTCACTATTGATATTTCTTTATTCCTCAACTTTTTTACAATGAAATCCAAAATTTCTATTCGGTTCCTTGACGTGTGTTAGTTCCTTTGAAATCTCTATCTCCGGTTCACACAAGATATAACTAGGATGAGATTTATATCGTCGTAGTATAACAGTATGGAACATGTTATTTATTTGTGACAATTCTATTAGTAAGGTAATTAAGATGCTAGTGGTCCCTATATCTCTGTAATTTCATGCAAGCCAATATACCTCGAACACCTTTTCCTTTACTTACCAGATCTCAATATTTATTTCCACTCGGATACTTTCAGAAAAATTTCCTACCTATCACATATTCCATATCTCTTTTGATGTTTATCAAAGGAATTTTCTTACCGATCTTGTGTTATTTTCAAACAATTCTTAACCATTTGTAAAGAAATTTTCTTACCGATCTTGTGTTATTTTCAAATAATTCTTAACCATTTGTATCTGGTCTATCATTTCTTATGCCAATTCAAGATCCACTAGTGATTGTAATCCCTTAACATCCCACCCTACTTGACATCATTCAATCCAAACTTTTAATTTTATCACAATACTAAAAGGACCTATATCCACAAAAATCAAGTGACCTAATTTCTCGGGTCAGTACTTTAATTATAGTAAATCGTATACTAGTCGGTTGTCCAACAGTAATTTATAATAATTTTACTAAATAAACCTAAAAGTCCCAAAATAACTTAGGCTTCTGAACATCTATTCCAATCCATTATGTCTTTACTTAATTACAAGTTAAGTATCTAGTCACAACTCCTGCTACATCCTTTCTCCTCATCATCTCCCACTAGTAGGAGGATTCTAGATTTCAAATACATTTTCAAAGTACCAGGATACCTGATAGGGTCTATTGTATACTTTCTATATGATTTCATCGTATAACCCATCCATATCATGTACAAAATCTCGCCCCACTTTCACTATCACCCCATCCGACCTTATTAACTATTTGGCTTTTTTTTTAACCCTAGTCTATTTTCTCTAACCTCCGTAATAAGAAAGGATCCAACTGGATCTTAGTAGTTCCATCACTATTTATTTCTACTACATATCAAGTTTCAAGATATTCTTTCCAACATATAAAAGCAGTAAGTACGATACATTGTCCAAGTGTACTAATATAGTCCCAATGTATGAATAATAATATTATATACAAACCATACCCACTTCATCATTTCCCTCTCATACCTCAAGATTTATCCATGAATAAGAATTCTATTAGTTAGCTCTAAACTCAACATTCACTTTTCTTATATCTCATCAATATAATTTCACCAAAATCATCATTCCTAAGCCCAAATATCTCTCGTATATTGGCATTACAAAATTTATTGAGCACCAACAATATTATCTCTTCTATCTAATAGATGCTATAGAAGTTTTAAATCATTTCTTACACCATTCTAATAATAATCCTTACGTAAAATTTAGTTAGTAGTTGTTAATCCCAAGACACCTATTACGAATTGACCCTCACTATCAACGATTGCTAATATCAAAATTTTGTCAAACAATTAATACCAAGCTTATCACATAAGTTTCTTTCGAAATACCAAATATAGTATGTCTCTAAGATTCCTTATCAAATTGAGAACCAATAGGGAACCAGACTTTTAATATTGTCACAACCCTAAGAAAACTACCCCAACAAGATCAGTGACTAAATTTCTCAGATTAGTACTCCAATTATAGTAAATCATGTATTAATTGCTCACCCAACATTGGTTCATCACAATTTATCATTGAATCGATCCAAAATTCCAAAATAACTGAAGTTTTTAAACCGTTACTCTATTCAATTGTTAACTTACACATTAGTGCCAAAGATCTTATCCTAATGCTGGTAAGATGGTAGTTGGCTTAAATTGTAAAGTTTCTAACAAATCCACTACATGATCAATCTTTAACTTCATATTCATTGGTATTATTTTTAGTAATAGTATCACATTAAGACTTTTCAAATTATCTAAAAAGTGATTGAACTTTCCTACTCGAGGCATCCGCTACTACATTCGTCTCCCAAAGATGAAATCAGTAGTGCAATCATAATTCTTTAACAGTCCTATCCATATTCTTTTACTTAAATTCCTCCTTGTACGTCAAAATATATTTTAAACTCTTATGATCATTGAAAATCTAAAATCTTTTTTCAAACAAGTAGTGTCTCCAAATCTTCAATCCATGGACAATTGTTGCTAGCCAAATTTTGCGTAGGTAACTTAACTAGTTGTTCCTTAATTGACGAAATGCATACAAAATCACCTTCTTATTTTATATTAATACACACTTTAAATCTTGTTTAAAGCACCTGTGTACATCATGTATCCACCCCTACTAGATAGTAAAACTAAAATCGAGTTGAACTTAATCTTTTCTTTAACTTATCAAAACTTTAATATTATTCGACCTAGTGAAACACCACCCCTTTACTAAATAACTCCATCAAAAGGAATTATATAAAAACCATCAACAAATATCATGTAATACCCAACAAGTCCTAGAAGCTTTGAACTTCAATCCCCTATTTCTGTATTCTTCATTCGATAATAACTTTTACCTTTACAGGGTCAATCATAACCCTATTCGCTTGATATCACATATCCTAGAAAAACTTCCTAATTCACCCAAAACTCGGATTTACTTAAATCAATATAAATCTTTTTCTCTTGCAAGATCTGAATCACTATGTTCAAATGTTGTTCATAATCTCCCATATTCCTTGAATACACAAGAACGTCATCTATAATAACTATCACAAATTGACCCAGGCTCTCTTGACCTTAATGATCGATTCCTGAATGTCGCAAATGTCATCAGTGCATTCCTTAATCTGAATGGCATTACTAAAACTCATCAATGATCCTAACGAATGTGAAAAGATGTTTAAGGCATAATCTTTTCCGCTATCCTCAATTGTCGATAGCTAGACCTGAAATGGATCTTACAAAATACTGCGGCTCTTTTCAAGTGGCCTAGAAAATCACCAATTCCTGGTACTGGGTATTTAGTTTTCATTGTCACCCAATTCAATTGCCTATAATTAGAACACTTTCTCATACTGTCATTCTTATTTTTTTGTAAACAACACTAATACTCCCCACAGTAAAGTACTCCGTCTAATGAGTTCATCTCTAATATTTCTTCTATTTGTTTCTCAAACTCCTATAATTCTACTAGAGCTATTCTATATGGCACAACCAAAATAGTGAAGGACAAGCGGATCCGCCCGTGAGCGCGAGCAGAAGCGAGAAAGGGAAGAAAAGTGTGTAAATTTAAATCTAATTTAAATAAATGAATCCCAAGGGGTGTACCCTTGGGTGCTCAACCGGGCGTTCGATGTAGGATGTGTAAATATTAGAAACGTATATTTAAACACATAGGGCATAGATGTATATTAAATCAATCAAAGCATAGTAAAACCATTACCTTTGATTGTTTAGCGTATGCTCCCGGCTACTAGCGTTGTTCCTTCTCCGGAATGCTCATGAAATCTAAACGTATGAATTCTCCAAAGGTGATCCACACCACACCGGAAGAAACACACGTTCTTCTTGCTAGAAAAGAATAGGTTTAAGAAGGAATCGGTTTAAGAGAAGAACACTATGAATTAGTACTCTCTTAAACTTACTTTGTTCTTCTTCTTTATTCAAAATCAAGTGAAGAACACAAGTGTGAGAGAGGGAGAGAGGCCGAGAGTTGAGAGAGAGGAGAGGGATTTTTTTCTTCTCTTTTTACTAGAAAAAGATGAATAATGAATCACTTATGCTTGGTGTTGTATATTCTAATAAATATACATAATTAATGTGATTATTGGAATGTGTTTAGATTCATCCAAGGATGTCTAGATTCATTCCAATCAATCACCATCAATTCTTCAATCAAGCCTACCAAAATTTATGGTATGATCAAATCATACCAAAAGGAAAGAGCTTGATTGGAGTTGATTTGTCTCTTTCCAAAAGAAATAAGTCAACATACCACCTAGCATGAAACATGGCTGATCTTGCTTACTCCAAGGGAGCATGCGGCCATGTTTAATTAAGGGAAGAAGTGCAACTTCTTCCTATTCCAAAATAGGAATTATTTCTCTTCTCGAGTAAATTTAACGGACTGGGTTTTATCGTAATCCAATTATGACGAACCCAATATTAAATCCAATTTAATGTCCATTTAAATTATTCTCGTTGATCTTTTAATCCAATTAAAAGATCCAATGTCTCAACGTCTCAACTTTTCATGTTTAATCGAAAATCCAATTTACCGATTAAATAAAAGCCCGATACAATATCGGCCCGTCCATCCAATGGACTTTCCCTTAAGTAATCCAATTACTTATTTATCCTTCGAGATTGACTCCAAGTCGACCTCTCAACCTCCTTGGTGATTTGTGTGTGACCCTTTAGGTTCACCCTCAGCTAGACTTGGGCCCGTGTCCCATAAGGGCCGTTACCATGGGTGGTCGTCTAGCAACGGTCCATGGCACTAGAGACTAGGTGAATTGGCGTGAACATTTAGGCGCCGATTCCGTACGAGTACGATCCTTCCGTCTACCGTCTCCCGGCTTAGTCTAGGGTATGGAATTGGCCGTCGGTTCCCATCCTTGACTAGGCACCTATGCTTAATACTCGAGACCACGTATGCTTCATTGCGTCGACACAGGAAACCATTCCCTGTTCGACCAACCACTGTGGCCACAGCTTTAAACAGCATGAACGTGTCTCCGAGTCCATAAGAGATACCTCTGTCACATACTGACAGGGGACGGATCCTCTTCTTGGAATCCACCGTCCTCGCTACACATTCCGACTGCACTGGACAAGGCTTATGATGATCATCTTACAGAATGATCACCTCTCGCCAGATCCAAGATACAGCCGTCCTGTGCACGCGACTGCCATGATCCCTCAAGTCTGAGGATTACTCCCGTACTATCGGAACCGGGGAAAACCAATCATACCGACCAAGCCTCCAAGGTTTCCATATGATGATCCCCCGCGAGTCAGTCCAGTCGGCTCGACCCCAGTCGACCAACCCATCAAGATCGTGTAGGCGTCCCACGCCTGTCGCCGATGAAACACGACACTCATCTAATGAACACGACTCTTGACTCAAGTCTCAATAGGACTCTCGATGCCCTGTCTCGAGGTCCTCGACTTGGAACGTTTCAGACCCAATTCTTAATCAGTTGGTTTCATGACCACCATCAAATGCGTGGCCCAACTGCACGAGTTGTTATCCATGGTCTGTGGGCTTTGTTGCGATATAAGTTAAAAACCGTTTTAACAAATGTGAAATGACCGCAACAAAGTAAGCACCAAAAGTGATAAATACTAATTTTCTTCATCACATAATAATATTACATTTTCATCGAGTTGTATAATAGGTTACAAATCGCCAAACCTATTGGCGTTCTGGTCGCCTATTCTAACAATCTCCCACTTGACCTAAAGCCAATCACCCATTGACCTCAAACCCATCTTATCCAAATGTTGAGTATGGGCAACTTGCGACATGGGCTTAGTAAGTGGATCTGCTATGTTTTCTGCGGAGCTGACTCGGTCCATCCGAACGTCACCCCTACTAAACATCTCTCGGAGCAGATGGTAGCGTCTAAGAATATGCTTGGATCGGTGATGAGATCTCGGTTCCTTTGCTTGCGCTATAGCCCCGTTGTTATTGTAGAAGATAACCACTGGCTAAGCGATGCTATGTACTACACCCAACTCTTGGATATAGCTCTTCATCTAAACCGCCTCCTTAGCAGCTTCCGAAGCTGCTATGTATTCATAATCTGTGGTGGAGTCCGCCGTGGTAGCCTGCTTGGAACTCTTCCAAGCGACCACGCGACCATTAAGTCTGAACATATAACCAGACTGAGACTTCGCATCATCGTCATCCGACTGGAAGCTAGGCCTTCCAGTATCAACTATCCACCGCCGTAGATCAAGAACATGTCCTTAGTCCTTTTCAGGTACTTTAGGATAGTCTTGACTGCACTCCAGTGTGCCTCCCTGGCACACGACTGATATCAGCTAGTTACGCTCAAAGCGAAAGCCACATCAGGTCTAGTGCACTGAACAACATACTGTATGCTGCCTACGGCTGAAGCATAGGGGATGTCCAACATCCTTTTAAGCTCCTCATCAGTCTTAGGAGACTGCTTCTTGGATAACTTAATTCCATGCCTCATAGGAAGGAATCCTCATTTTGAGTTCTCCATCTTGAATCTCTTCAAGACTTTCTCAATGTACGAGGACTGGGCCATTCCTAACATCCTTCTAGATCTATCCCTATAGATCTTGATGCCAAAGATGTAGGATGCCTCGCCCATATCCTTCATGGAGAATTGCGTTGACAACCAAGCTTTAGTGGTACCTAACATCTTAGCGTCATTCCCAATGAGCAAGATGTCATCCACGTAAAGCACAAAAAATGCAACTGAGCTCCCACTATACACAAGGATCGGACTCATTCTTGATGAAATCATATCCCCGTATGACTTCATCAAAACGTATGTTCCAGCTTCGAGAAGCTTGTTTGAGGTCATAGATGGACCTTAAGAGACGGCAGACCTTCTGCTCTTCTCCAACAGTTATGAAACCTTCCGGCTGATCTATATAGATCTCTTCCTCTACGAAACCGTTGAGGAAGGCCGTTTTCACGTCCATCTGCCATATTTCATAGTCATACCATGCTGCTATGGCAAGCAGTATCCGAATGGACTTGGCCATTGCTACGGGCGAGTAGGTTTCCTCAAAATCGACCTCGGGTCGCTGAGTGTAACCTTTCGCCACAAGCCTGGCTTTGAAGGTTGTAACCTCCCCGTCAGCTCCAAGCTTACGTTTGTAGACCCATTTACACCCTACGGGTTTAACCCCTTTGGGTGGATCTACTAGGGTCCAAACCTTGTTTGTACCCATCGAGTCCATCTCGGATTTCATGGCCTCAAGCCACTTGTCCGTATCGATGTCCACATCGCTTCTCCGTATGTCTTTGGATCATTATCCAACTGACCGGTCAAGCCCAGAAATCCATACCTATCAGGTGCATGGGATACTCTGGTCGACCTACGGAGGACTGGAACAATATCAGTGGGAACCACTGGCTCAGATGTCACTGCCTCCTCATGGGGTACCTCACTTGATTCCTCAAGGAGTACCTCATTGCGTCGACTATCCGATGGAAAACCTTTTTCCAAGAACACTACATTTTGCGAGACAAAAACCTTTTGCTCGGAGGGATCATAGAAATAATACCCCGCAGTTTCTTTTGGATAGCCGATGAACCTGCATAAACTAGACCTCAAGTCCAGTTTATCTCCCACTAATCTCTTGACATATGTGGGGCAACCCCACACTTTCAAGTATTTGTAGGAGGCAGGCTTGCCATGCCATATCTCATATGGCATCTGGGATACCTTTTAGATGGCGCCAAGTTCAAAACTTTGGCGCCGCCTCAAGAGCGTATCCCCAGAAGGAAAGGGGAAGTTCGGTAAAACTCATCATGGATCGGACCATGTCCAACAATGTCCAATTCCTCCTTTCAGACACACCATTAAGCTGCGGTGTTCTAGGAGGGGTCCACTGAGAGAGAATCCCATTCTCTTTTAGATAATTAGTAAACTCACCACTCAAATACAATCCACCTCGGTCCGACCGAAGGGCTTTGATCTTTCGACCGGTTTGGTTCTCTACTTCAAGTCCGTATTCCTTAAACCTTCCAAAGGCTTCAGACTTGTACCTCATCAGGTAAACATAACCATACCGTGAGTGATCATCGGTAAAGGTTATGAAGTACGAGTACCCACCTCTAGCCTGAGTATTTAGTGGACCACAGACATCTGTATGGATCAAATCCAACAGACCACTGGCTAGGGTACTTTGTCCAACAAGGGGTTTCTTGGTCATCTTTCCCTTTAGACAGGATTCGCAGGTCTGTAGGTTGTCCAAATCGTCTATTTCTAGACTCTTTGAGTCCACCAACCTTCTTATCCTATCTTTAGAGATATGACCTAACTTCGCATGCCATATCTGTGCGTTATTATGATCATCACGTTTTCGTTTGTGTTCTGCAGTCATAATCCAATTAGACTGTTGAAGTATGTACAAACCGTTGACCAATGTACCAAGCAGATGAGAAATACCATCTTTGATAATAAAAAAAACAGTTTTTATTGATGGTAAATTCATATCCCTCCTTATCAAGGACTGGGATGGAAACAATGTTTTTAATCATGCTAGGTACATAGAAACAGTCATTCAGTACAATCCTAACATGACTACTAATGGCTAAGTCTAGTGATCCTACGGCCTCCGCAGTAACGGCCTTGCCATCGCCTAGCCTCAGGATCATCTCATCCTTGGTTAGCCCTCTGCTTCTTTGCAGTGCCTACAAATCATTGCAGATGTGAGCACCACACCAGGTATCCAATACCCATGAAGCAGAATTAGTAATCATATTTACTTCAACCACAAACATATCTGGGTTGGAGAGGAGTTGTGGGCACTCCCTCTTCCAATGCCCTTTCCCTTGGCAATGCATGCAGACATCATTTGCCTTGGACCGCTGAGAACCACGGGCCTTCCCTTTCTCTTTGCTCGGTCCAACTGGAGCAACAGGGATGCCAGGAGCTCGAGCAGGGGCCGCAACCGTCTTCCCTTTGCCATTCTTCCTCTTCCAACGTCCGGCCCTCTTGCCATTCGCCTTGGAGGTCAAAGCCTCTCCTATCAATACCGCCGGCGCCGACTTGTTTAGCGTAGGGCATAGATGTATATTAAATCAATCAAAGCATAGTAAAACCGTTACCTTTGATTGTTTAGCGTATGCTCTCGGCTACTAGCGTTGTTCCTTCTACGGAATGCTCACGAAATCCAAACGTATGGATTCTCCAAAGGTGATCCACACCACATCGGAAGAAACACACGTTCTTCTTGCTAGAAAATAACGGGTTTAAGAAGGAATCGGTTTAAGAGAAGAACACTATGAATTAGTGCTCTCTTAAACTTACTTTGTTCTTCTTCTTGATTCAAAATCACGTGAAAAACACAAGTGTGAGAGAGGGATAGAGGCCGAGAGTTGAGAGAGAGGAGAGGGATTTTTTTCTTCTCTTTTTACTAGAAAAAGATGAATAATGAATCACTTATGCTTGGTGTTGTATATTCTAATATATATACATAATTAATGTGATTATTGGAATTTATTTAGGTTCATCCAAGGACGTCTAGGTTCATTCCAATCAATCACCATCAATTCTTCAATCAAGCCTACCAAAATTTATGGTATGATCAAATCATACCAAAAGGGAAGAGCTTGATTGGAGTTGATTTGTCTCTTTCCAAAAGAGATAAGTCAACATACCACCTAGCATGAAACATGGCTAATTTTGCTTCCTCCAAGGGAGCATGTCGGCCATGTTTAATTAAGGGAAGAAGTTCAACTTCTTCCTATTCCAAAATAGGAATTATTTCTCCTCTCGAGTAAATTTAACGGACCGGGTTTTATCGTAATCCAATTATGACGAACCCAATATTAAATCCAATTTAATGTCCATTTAAATTATTCTCGTTGATCTTTTAATCAAATTAAAAAGATCCAACGTCTCAACGTCTCAACTTTCCATATTTAATCGAAAATTCAATTTACCGATTAAATAAAAGCCCAATACAATATTGGCCCGTCCATCCAATGGAGTTTCCCTTAAGTAATCCAATTACTTATTTATCCTTCGATATTGACTCCAAGTCGATCTCTCAACCTCCTCGGTGATTTGTGTGTGACCCTTTAGGTTCACCCTCAGCTAGATTTGGGCCCGTGTCCCACAAGGGGCCGTTACCATGGGTGATCGTCTAGCAACAGTCCATGGCACTAGAGACTAGGTGAATTGGCGTGAACATTTAGGCGCTGATTCTGTACGGGTACGATCCTTCCGTCTACCATCTCCCGGCCTTAATCTAGGGTATGGAATTGGGCGTCGGTTCTCATCCTTGACTAGGTATCTATGCTTAATACTCGAGACCACGTATGCTTCATTGTGTCGACACAGGAAACCATTCCATGTTCGACCAACCACTGTGGCCACAGCTTTAAACAGCATGAACGTGTCTCCGAGTGCATAGGAGATACCTCTGTCACATATTGACAGGGGACAGATCCTCTTCTTGGAATCCACCGTCCTCGCTACACATTCCGACTGCACTGGACAAGGCTTATGATGATCATGTTAGAATAGGTGACCATGTAAGCCAATTTTCGGCAGGAATATGTAACCTATGTCTAAGACAATTTTAGGTGTTTGATAAAACATATATGAATAAAGAAGTGAAAAGTTCATATGGCAATACTTTGTTTACGTTCACTTACATCTGCTTTTACATATATGTTCACTACGCAAATAAAGCCCACGGACTGAGAATCGATTTCAGGGATTGGGACTACGCTTGGAGGTAGGTCCATGAAATCAGTCTTACCGAATCAGTCCGAAAATCTCCAAGTCAAGGAAATCCCGAAAATGGGTACCGGGATTCCCTTTGAGACTTGCACTAAGCATCTGCTATCGTATTTCATCGACGGGTGACGAAGGTCATCTAAGCAATGTTAGTGGGTCAGCATGCTAGGAAGCAGCTGACTGAGGTGACTCGCGGGAACCGTCTTACGGAGGACCTTGAGTATGGTCGGCAAGGTATGACGTAGTCCCGGTTCAAACGGTACAGGTCAAGTCCTTTGACTTGAGGAACTGTTGAGTTTACCTGTGCATCAGGTCTGTATCTTAGACATGATGAGAGATTGCCAAAATACTCTTGAGTAGCCATAAGCCATGTCTAGTGCAGCTCGGGTGTATAGAGTGACAGTAGTTTCCAAGAAAAGATCTGTCTCCTGTCAAAAGGTATTGACAGTTGAGTCTCATGTATGCTCTGTGTCTTGTCCCTGAAATCTGTGGCCACAGTAACTGAACAGAAGGGAAGGTTTCCCTTGCGGCGTTTAGTAAGGACAGACCGACACTTAGGTCCAAAATGGGTACCTGCAGTTTTCCGTGCCCGAGACTCTAAGTGATGAGACCGAAGACAGAAGGACAAGTGTACTGTTAGGGCCTAAATGTTCATCCCCGATTATTTCACCTAGTCTCTAGTGTCATGGACCGTTGCTAGATGGCCACCCATGGTAACGGGCGGATTCTAGGAATCCTACCAAGTCTAGCTGAAAGGTGAACCTAAAGAGTCACACACTATCCACACACACACTTAAGTATTTAATTTGGAATTAAATATTGGAGTAAAGGAATGATTAAATTAGATTAATCGGGTCCTATATTTTCTTGGAGAAATTAGTTCCTTCTATTTGATAAAGGGAATTAAATTAATAAATTGGATTTATTAAGGGAATTGATTTAATGGGCCTAGAATAAATATTAATATTTATTTATTATATTTATTTGGCCTTTTGGAATATTTAATGGAATTTAAATATTTCATTAAATTAAAATCAACGGTTGAGATGGAAAGGGGAGATGGAAGGCTAGGATTGGTTTGACTAGGTCAAACACTAGTTTGACTAGGACTTTGATTAGGTCAAAATCCTAGTCAAATTAGAGTTCTTAGAGTTGGAGTTTAAAGAGGATTAAACTCCTCCTCTATATAAACCTCTAGCTTCCAACAATTGTAGGATGATGAAATTCCAACACACACACAACACACACTCGTCTCTCTCCCTCTTACCTCTCGTCCGCCCACTCTCTCTCTACAAGAAATATACTTTCTTGTTCTTTTATTCTTGGAACACTAGAACATTGATGAATCAATACCGTTAATTGATAACGTGTCGTTGATTCATCCACTCCAAAATATACACTTGTTCGTTGCTAGTACGGCGTACAAGATACGTGGGTGGATCGTGTGTCACGATTTGGAGGGTCTCAAGAACGAGATCTTGGTGCAAAACGGGGAACAACGCGAGTACCCGTTGAAGACGAAAACAACAACGGGTAGGTCTCGGTTTACGTTTTCGCCTCCTTTTATTTTTCAACCCTATGGCCTCCATGATTGGTTACGTGTTATTTATTCATGAGATACACCGAAACACCCGGGAAATCTCAAGGGTACACCCCTTGAGCGTGTTCTTTAATTCATTAAGGCATGCTTTATTTTTGTACTTTATTTTATATCGCGCTTTCACATTCGCGCAATTTCCTGGGACGATCCACGATTTCTTTCAGTGGTATCAGAGCCCGGTTCGGTGTATAGGCCTAGGGTTTATATGCGTTTTAAGCATGAAACGTGAGTCAGTCCAGTCGGCTCGACCCCAGTCGACCAACCGATCAAGATCGTGTAGGCGTCCCACGCCTGTCGCCGATGAAACACGGCACTCATCTAATGAACACGACTCTTGACCCAAGTCTCAATAGGACTCTCGATGCCCTGTCTCGAGGTCCTCGACTTGGAACGTTTCAGACCCAACTCTTAATCAGTTGGTTTCATGACCACCATCCAATGCGTGGCCCAACTGCACGAGTTGTTATCCATGGTCTGTGGGCTTTGTTGCGATATAAGTTAAACAACGTTTTAACAAATGTGAAATGAGCGCAACAAAGCACCAGAAGTGATAAATACTCATTTTATTCATCACATAATAAAATTACATTTACATTGAGTTGTATAATAGGTTACAAATCGCCAAACCTATTGCTTTCTGGTCACCTATTCTAACAAATAGGTGATGTCCCAAGAATAGTCTCTATTTTAGAATCTACTTCTCAATAACGAGGTAACCCAAGTAGTTCCTCAGGAAATATTAGGGATTTCTCTAACTATTGGAACATCTAATACCACAGGACTAACTATCATAATATCATGTAAATTAGCCCAATACGCCTCACAGCTTTATTTAATTAAATTTAAGACAGTCACACGTATATTAAACAGTTAGGTATAACTCTCTCTTTCCACAATTACCGTACTCATTCGCCTATTGACTTCTACTACCACTTTCTTTATTTAATGGTCAACGATAACCTGTCTACGAGATAATCATTCCATTTGCAAAATAACATCAAAACTCTCTAAGGTTTATCATAACTAACTCTGCATGTGGTGTAACATCAACCACTCTATACCATATCTTACTATAGTATTAACTAGCATAACTCCACCAAATGGGGACATATACACATATATCGGACTTTAGTAGTTCTATATCAATATATACAAACTCCAATGACTCCTTAAGGTCAGCAGTGTCCACTGGACATTCCAGCCTATATGAAACTCACATTTACACTTAGGTTCATTATATATGTTTTAAGATATTCAATAATACTAATCTTCACAAATTATCCCCATAGAATCTAATCCCTGCTCTGATACCACATAATGTAGAACCCCCTACGGTGTTATGCTTTCATATCACTTATTATAATACATCTTCTATAATTAAACCCGTTTTACAAGAAATTTATATTAAAATCAATAAATCGTGAAGTACAAATTCAAATAAAAATCTAATATCTCTGTAGTTATGTAGCTAAAGATCTCAACCCAAGATATCACTGTTGACCCACCTAATAAGACTGGCAGCACGTCTTATGATCCAATTTAGCTAGTCACTGTGACTTATATCCTGAAAAATATTGGCAAGGGATGAGCTGCCTACTCAATAACTATAGGTAATCGACTTATATATACATATACATGCACATACACAATAAAATGAATATCATCCAATTACAAAAAATATAAGAAGTAACATATACCAACAATCATATATCAATCTACACATAATACTCAAGTTCATTATTTATTTTCTTAGGACCCTGCTTACCCAAGCTGGAGTGCATCGCTCAATGGTCATTACCGGCTACCACCATCTCAATCATAATATCTTCTTTTTTTTTCCTCGGTACCACACAACACACAGCTCGTATGGTACCCTATCATCAATGATATCACACAACACACAGCTCTTATGATATCCCATCCTCAATCATATCACACAACACACAATTCGTATGATATGTCACAGCATCTCCACTGATCAATGGCAATACACAGCTCGTCATTATTCGTATCATCATGAGCCATTGCAGTATGCTCCCCAGTTAGGTAAGCCATTTCCTTATCTCAATTCACAGTATTCTTATCAATAACTCCATCATCCAGTTTCATTTGACAATCAGCATCCCAATAATAACTTCATCCTTTAATACAATTATCAATCACATATATAGTATCACATTATCATTCATCTGACTCGTACCCCATAGCCATAGATAAGCACGTAATAACCATTTCACAAACCAAATAACATAACCCAGGTAGATAACCAACAATCAACAATCAGGTATAACAAACAATGAGTACACACACACACACACACATATATATATAACTCCAATTAACTTTACTTACCTCAAATTCAAAACATCACGTTAATAGAAGGAGTTGTTCAATCCTCTACTTTATCCTCTTGTCCTATAATAGGTTATAATATGTAATCAATATATCAAAAATATATATCGCAAATTCTAACTAAAATATTAAGATAATATTCGTACCTTTTCCATCAATCTTTTAAGATTTCATTTATATTGAAATTCAAACCCTCGTCCCTTTTTCGTCTACATTACTAAACATTATAAGCTTTTTAAGTATAGATCTAATTTATTAATTAACTCATAAGATTTTATTTTATTAAACCCCTTATATTTTATAATTACCATTCTCGACAACATCCCTAAATTAAATTATTACGAAAATCTCATATTCTTTTATAATAAAGATAATATTTCTCAAATACAGTTTTTCTAATATCTCTCAAATATAATTTTTTTCTAATATTTCTATTAATTTCTACATATTCTTCACTATTATAATAATCAATTAAGCACCGGTACGTATAATTAAGTATTTGTTAATAAACCCGTTCAGTTAGAGTAAACTCATTATAACAACGACTAAATCTAATAGATTAATTAAATTTTATTTATTGGCTACAATATCCCATTTCAATTAAATACTTATCCAATCATTAATTTAGATAAATACTCGAATTCTTTAAATTTTTTGCTTAAATAGTAAATTCGATAATACTAATCATATTTAATAAATACACTAATAAAATAATATAATTATAAAAATTAATAATAATTTCAAAATAAAATTTGTACCTCCGAAAAACCGTCGAATGTGTGTAAATGTGTGTGTATGTTTTTATTTTCAAAGAGTATAACACATATATATAGAGTAAGTGAGGGGTGGGGTGACGACACGGGCGCGCTGGACGGGCGCGCGTAGGCCCCTGCCTGCACGCTCGCCCAGACGCGCCCTTGTGCTTGCGGCCAGCATGCTGCTACTGCCGGTTCGCCGTTTTTCACTCTTTTTTTACTTTTCATGCTATTTTCTGAACCACAAGATAAATTCAACCCAGGAACATGTAAATACATATTCAAGAAAAACAAGATCCAAAATCCCATGCAAAATTTAATGCCAATCAAGATCTACTCAGAACATGCTTCAAACGTAAATTAAAAACACGTTGATCATGCTTGAAGCACATAGCACATAGAATTCTAGGTCTATACACCGAACCGGGCTCTGATACCACGGAAATATTTTGTAGATCGACCCGGGAGATGAACGCAAATAGTGTAAGCATGAAAGATAACATAATAAAATTACAAGGCATAGTTAAATAGAATTTAATGCATGCATAACATACATAACTGGATCAAGGGGTGTGCCCTTGATTCTCCCGGGCGTTCGGTGTATCTCATGTTCAATAAAATACAACATGGAGGCCATAGAATTTGAACTGAAAAAACATAATTAAAGAACCTACCCGATTGTAATTTTTGTCTTCGTTCGGCTACATGCATTGTTCCCCGTTTTGCACCAAGATCTCAAGAAAGAGACCCTCTAAATCATCTCACTCGCCAGACCGGAAAGCAAAGAACCCTTGTGCTAGCCAGAAATTATTTGGGGAGAAGCGACATTGATACACGCTATCAATTAACGCAATCGACGTCTCTTATGTTCTAGCTTGAATAAATCAAGAAGAACCAAGTAGAAATCTTGGAGAGTGTGAGAGAGGGTGGACGAAAACTTTGAGAGAGATTGTGAGATGAGGGTTGTAAAGATTAGTAGGTGTATGTGCGTGTTTCTTTTTGAGTGTTTATAGAAAAATGATTTTCCTATTCCTACTCAACCTCTTCTAAAGAGGCACACTTGACTAGGATTTTTACCTAGTCAAATCCTAGTCAAACTAGGCTTTGATTAAGTCAAATTAATCATGGCCCTTCATCTCATCAAATCTTGTCCATCCATTTGATGGGCTTTATGGAATGGGCCTATTTAATTCTAAATTAAATAGTCACATAGACTATATATTAAATCCTATTTAATATACCAAGCCCATTAATTAATTAATGGAATTGACTTATTTAATTCTAAATTAAATAGTCTCATGGACTTTATATTAAATCCAATTTAATATATGAAGCCCATTAATTAATTCACCCTTTTAATCTAATTAAAAGGGAAGCCCATGCTTTATAAAATCCATAAATATAATTTATGAACTCAAACCCGATTATTCCAAATAATCCATCGAGGCTTGAATCTCCAAGAAGTATAATTTAATCCCATTAAATTAAACCTTCTCCCTGAATTAATTTCAAATTAATTCCTTTTTATTAAGTATAGCGGGTGTCACTCTTTAAGTTCACCTTTCAGCTAGACTTGGACCTACTTGTTATTTCATAACCAAAGTAGTCCGTTACCATGGGTGGCCATCTAGAAATGGTCCATGACACTAGAGACTAGGTGAATATTGACGTGAACATTTAGGTGCCCATTTTGTACGGGTACGGTCCTACTGTCGACCGTCTCCCGGCCCTAGTCTAGGATATGAAATTGGGCGTTGGTTCCCATCCTTGTCTAGGCAACCATGCTTCATACCCGAGATGCGTTTACTCTATCGATCGACGTAGGAAACCCTTTCCTACTCAATCAATTGCTATGACCATAGACTTTCAGAGTCTAAACCATCTCAGAGCGCATAGGATACATCACCGTCATATACTGACAGGGGATAGATCCTATCTTGGAATCCACCGTCGTAGCTAAATACTCCAACTGTACTGGACAAGGCTTATAATGACTATCTTACAGAATGATCACCTCTCGCCAGATCCAAGATACAGTCTTCATATGCACGTGACTTCCATGATTCCTCATGTCCGAGGACTAATCTTGTACTATCGGAACCGGGAATACGAGTCATACCGACTAAGCCCGAGTGGCTTCCATATGACGATTCCCGCGAGTCACCTCAGTCAGCAGCCACCTAGCTGGCTGACCCACTAACACTGCATGGACGAGCCTCGTCACTTGTTGATGAAATGCGACTGCAGATGCTTAGTGCAAGGCTCAAATGGATTCTCGATGCCCTCTCGAGATTCCTTGACTTGGAGTATTTCAGACCGATTCGGCGAAACTGATTTAATGAACCTACCTCCAAGCGTAGTTCCGATTTCCCGAAATGTTATTTCAGTCTGTGGGCATTTGTTGTGACATCGAAACAATGCAAGCAGTAAGTACAACAAACTCATGCCTATGAATTCTTACTACATTCATTAACATAATATTACTTATTCAAAGATTGATGAATGGTTCTCAGAACAACCAACCTCATTGACTTTCTGATCACCTATTCTAACACTTCTGTAGGTACAACAGAGAGTATGGACAGGACACCAATAGGTATCGCCAGCTAAGACAAGAGATAATTAGGCTCATCCAAGTCGGTTACTAAAGGATTACATTGACAAGGATCGGTGGCGTGAATAGAAGGAGGAACACTCCCTCCATTTTGATTCCCGCAGGAGCGAGGAGCAGGTCACTGACCCTGGCCCGAAGACGAAGCACATAAATGAGAAGTTCCATGCGTAGGAGTAGAGCCCGGGGAACATCCTTGCTAAAGGGGTGATCCACATGATTGCAGGAGGACCTACTGATAGGGACTCCACGAGAGCTACACGAGTCCATGCCCGTGCTATCCGAGCCGTCATGGAGCTCAACCACAAAGCACCAGCAGGGGATCCTATAATCCACTTTGGACCTGCTGAGATAAACGGAGTTCATTTACCTCGTAGTGATGCACTTGTTATTCTGCAACTTCAGCTAACTACACTGTACAACGTATTTTTTTAGATTCTGGCAGTTCTGCAGATATCATTTTCTACAAGGTCTACCGGCAGATAGAGCTTGGTGATACCCTACTGGAGCTCGTAGACACGTCGCTAGTGATACCCTGCTGGAGCCCGTAGACACGTCGCTATATGGCTTTGCAGGGAAGGTGGTACACCCCTAGGACAAATCCCGCCCCCTTGTCTTTAGGAGCAGAACCTAACAGGAAACTAAGATGATCCGCTTCCTAATGGTAGACATGCCCTCGACATACAATGTCATTCAAGGATGTCCTGCACTAAACGCCTTCCAAGTCGTTGTCTCCACCTACCACATGAAGCTCAAATTCCCAACTAGAGCTGGAATAGAGGAAGTCACCAGCGATCAGTACGCAGCACGGAAGTGCTATGTAGAATCTGTGAAAGAAGGCCGTCGGAAGGACAAGGAGATAGACCTTTTTCCCAGCCCAGCAGAGAGAAGGTAAAGAGACCTGTGCAGTACAATGAGCAAGGCCATGAGCTTCCTGCTAGAGTTCAGCCTGCTGAGGAGCTGTTGAGTATCCAGCAGATACCAGGAGAGTCGAATAAGACCACCAGGCTCGGCTCCCAACTGAGCCTTGACTTAGCAGGGACTAACCACTTTCTTGCAGGAAAATGTGGACGACTTTCACCTGGTCAGCCAGCTACCGGGTTTGACCTTAGCATTGCTGTGCACAGTTTGAACTTGGACCCTACCTTCCCTCCTGGAAAGCACAAAAGGAGGCATTTTGGTCCTAAGGACAAGGTCATCTAGCAAGAGGTAAGCAAGCCCCTTGGTGTGGGACACATCAAGGAGATCCAATTTTCCGAATGGTTGTCCAACGTGGTATTTGTTCCAAAACCAGGTAACAAATGACACATGTGCGTGGATTTTAGAGATGTGAACAAGGGTTGTCCTAAAGATTTCTATCCCTTACCTCGTATAGACCAGCTGGTGGATTCCACCTCTGGTCATGAGCTTTTAAGTCTAATGGATGCCTCACAGGGTTACCACCAGATTATCGAGTTAGCTTCATAACGTCAGGGGGACATATTGCTAAGTTGTCATGCCCTTTGGGCTAAAAAATCCAAGTGCGACCTACCAGTGGCTGGTGGACCGTATGTTCCCAAAATAGCTTGGACGTAACATGGAGGTATACATGGACGACATGCTGGTGAAGAGCTGACTGGCTGACCAACACATCACAGACCTTGCTTAAACATTCAACATATTGAGCAAATACCACATGAAACTGAACCCAACCAAGTGTGCCTTTGGAGTCCGGAGTGGGCAATTCCTGGGCTACTTGGTAACAGAGAAAAGTATTGAGCTCAACCGGATAAGATACGAGCAATCCAAGAGATGAAGCTTCCTGCTAACCTCAACAATGTCCAAAGACTGTGGCCACATTGCTGCCCTCAGCAGGTTTATATCTCGTTCAGTTGAGCATAGCCTCCCCTTGTTCAAAGCCTTGAGGAAGGCCAAAGATTTCACCTTGGATGGAAACTGCTAACAAGCTTACAGGATTCGAAGTCCTACTTCGCCGAGCTACCCCTACTCATGAAGCCCTCACCAGGTGAACCATTGTACTTGGTCTTTATAAGCGGGACCACCAATGCTCAGTTGTGGATCTTATCTGGAAATTTGGTTTGGTGCTTCTTGGTCTGCTGGAGTGCGAGGTTGCCCAGTAGAATGTGGTGTAGGTTCGTGACTTGATATGGCCTGACCGGATGTGGTTTGTGGATTATGTTAGAATAGGTGACCGTGAAGCCAATCTGATTGGGCTTATGTAACCAGTTTCTGACAATAATGGTGTAATATGATACTTTGAATAAAAGTGATATTTAGTTCTTGGCATGTTATAGTTTGTTGTGTTCACTTATATTACTGTTCATTACACAAATAAAGCCCACAGGCCGAGTATGTAAATCCAGGAGGTTGGACTGTGCATAGGTTGGCAATAATGAAGCCAGCCTCTGTGGATTAGTCTGAAACCCTCCAAGTCAATGACCTTGATATTGGGTATCGAGAGTCCGAGTAAGACATACACTAAGAATTGCAGTTGTGTTTCATCGAAATGAGACAAGGGTCGTCCATGCAGTATTAGTAGGTTAGTCGGCTTAGGGTCTAATGACTGAGGTGACTCGCGGGAATCGTCATATGAAATTCTTAAGTGGTTTGATTAGTATGACTGGCATTCCCAGCTTCGATAGTACGAGATTAATCCTTAGACTTGAGAAACCACAAAAGTCACATGCACACTATGACTGTATCTTAGGTTTGCGCGAAAGGCTACCATATCAAAAGACTTGGTTGCTATAAGCGCCATCTAGTGTAGTCAGAAAGTGCATTGACGTCTAAGATAAAATCTGCCTCCTTTCAATGTTTGACGATAGTGTCTCATGTACACTCTAAGGCTCATTTCCTATAAAATCATTGGCCACAGTGACTGAACAGTGGGTAAACGAGTAGTTGCTTAAGTCAAGGATGTGGGCCGACGTCCAAATTCCATACCCTTGACTATAGCTATGAGATAGTAGATGGATGGACTGTACTCGTATGCATTCGTGAGCCTAAATGTTCACGCCATGATTTCACTTAGTCTCTAATGTCATAGATCATTGCTAGACGACCACCCATGGTGATGGACGAATTTCGATTATGGTATAATTGGGGATTGTCCCAAGTCTAGCTGAAGCTGAGCCTAAAGAGTCACACACAACTCATTGGAAGTAACAATATTAATTTGGAATTAATCTAGGAGAAGAAATAATTTAATTGGATCATATGGATCCCCTTTGGAGTGACGAGCTATTATGGATTAATTGGATTAATCGAGCTTGTTTTATAAATTAGATTTATGAAATTAGAGGTTGGGCTTTCCCTTTTTAACTAGATTAAAAGGTGAAAATTATTATTTGGGATTAAGTATTAATTAGATTTAATACATGAAGCCCATTGGACTTTGGGCCATTTAAATTAAATTCAATAGGTCCATTCCATAAAACCCATAAAAAATGGATGGACGAGATTTGATCTAAGGTATTTTGAGATGGATGGCTAGGATGAAGTTTGACAAGGTCAAGTCCTAAGTTGAGTAGGATTGACTAGGTCAAAGTTCTAAGTTGATTAGGGTTGTCTCTTTGGAAGAGGTTGAGAAGAATTAGGAGCACTAATCACATAAACACTAATAACACACATAATCACACATAACTCTCATACTCTCCTAACTCTCTCTCTCTCTCTCTCTCTCTCTCTCTCTCTCTCTCGGCCATCCTCTGCCCAATTCAAAAGTGTTTTCTTGGTCTTCTTGTCTAATACAAGGGGATCTATGAAAAATTGATCACGTTAATAAATAGGGTTTGGTCAATTGTTCTCTCCCTTTTCATATCTTGCTAGCATGAAAGTATCAAGAATTCCGATGAGTTGCATGGACGTTTTAGACCATATCTATGTTGGGATCTAGGCGGCAAATCCGGGAACAACGCATGTATCCGAATGAAGAAAGCTACAAGGGTAAGTATCCTTGTTACATTTTTTGTCCTTATCTTCTACCGTAGGGTTTCCATTAATCTTGTTTATGTTTCTTTTATTCATGAAATACACCGAACGCCTAGGAGAATAAAGGAACACCCCTTGATCCAATTTTAAATTTTGCTTTAAATTCCGTTTATGCATGCTTTATTGTTCAACTGCGCTTCCACCTCGCCACTCCCAGGCCAATCCCCTCGCTTACAGTGGTATTAGAGCCCGGTTTTATGTATAGCTGTTAGAATAGGTGACCGTGCAACCAATCTTGTTGGGCTTATGAAACCTATTTCTGACAATGGGTGTTTAAATAAAGTTCATTTTGAATAAAAGTGATATTCAGTTACAACATTAATACTTTGATTGGGTTCACGTATTGCTTTAATTTATGTGACTGTTCAATGCATAACCAAAGGCCACAGACCAAAAGGTTAATCCAAGAAACTGGACTGCGCATTGGTTGGCAAGTCATGAAATCAGTTTCTGTGGATCGGTCTGAAATACTCCAAGTCGAAGGACCTCGAGATTGGGTATCGAAGGTCCATTCGAGACTTGCACTAAATGATTACAGTCGCGTTTCATCGACAAGTGACGAGGGCCGTCCATGCAATATTAGTGGGTTGGCCAGCTTGGTGCTGGTTGACTAAGGTGACTCGCAGGAATCGTCATATGGGAAACCTTGAGTAGGGTTGATCGGTATGACTTGAATTCCCGATTCCGACAGTAGGAGATTGGTTCTCGGACTTGAGGGAGTACTATGGTCACATACACACCATGCCTGTATCTTAGCTTTGGCAAGAGGCTACCAAGTCGAGAGATGTGGTTGCTATAAGCCCTATCTAGTACAACTAATATGTGTAGTGTGGATAGTAGGTCCCAATATAGAATCTGTCTCCAGTCAAACGATTAACGGTAGTATCTCACATATACTTTGAGACTTGTCCTCTATAAATCTATGGCTACAGTAACTGAACAGTAGGATGGGATCCCAGTGACGTGTAGTATGGACGAGCCTAGGTCTAAGTCAAGAATGGGTACCGATACCCAAAGTCCATACCCTAGACTAAGGCGTGAGGTAGTAGACGGAAGGACATACGTACTCGAGAACCAAAATATTCACACCATGATATTCACCTAGTCTCTAGTGCCATGGATCGTTGCTAGACGACCAGCCATAGTAACGGATGAGTTCCCATCATATGATGAGTGGGAATTCTGCCAAGTCTAGCTGAGGGTGAACCTAAAGAGTCACACACAATTAACTGATAACGGAGGAATTAATTTTGGGAGATCGAACAATTTAATAGGATTAAATTGGTTCTCTTCTTGGAGTATCAAGTCTTTAATTAGATTAAATATACTTGACTTATAAATTGGATTTATGGAGTTGAGAATGAAGGACAAGCGGATCCGCCCGGGAGCGCGAGCGAAAGCGAGAAGCATGGAAAATACGTAAATTTAAATGAAATAAATAAACGTAATCCCAAGAGGTGTACCCTTGGGTGCTCAACCAGGCATTCGATGTAGGATGTATTAATATTTAAACATATATTATACATAGGGCATAGATGAAATGTAAATCTACAAAGGCGTAATTAACCGTTACCTTTGTAGACTTCACGTGTGCGTGGCTACTTGCGTGGTTCCTTCTCCAGAATGTTCACAAAGTCCAAACGTATGGACTCTCCAAAGGAGATCCACACCACACCAGAAAAAACTCACGTTCTCCTTGCTAGAAGAAAATGGGTTTATGAAGGAATCGGTTTAAGAGAATAAACACTATGAACTAGTGTTCTCTTAAACCTA
The DNA here is from genome assembly GCA_034509735.1 of Sesamum alatum. Taxonomy (NCBI): domain Eukaryota; kingdom Viridiplantae; phylum Streptophyta; class Magnoliopsida; order Lamiales; family Pedaliaceae; genus Sesamum; species Sesamum alatum. Next base: position 33,564,868 of record JACGWO010000001.1, on the reverse strand, counting down.
CTTTGTTCTTCCTTTTTGATCCAAGATCAAATGAAAAACACAAGTGGGAGAGGGAGAGAGGGCTGAGAATGAGAGAGAGGAGAGAGGCCGATTTTTGCTTCTTCGTTTCCTTGAAAAGATGAATAATGATTCTCTTGCACAAGGTGTTAGTATATACTCATATATATACATAATTAATGTGATTATTGGAATGTGTCTAGGCACATCCAAGGATGTCTAGATACATCCCAATCAATCACCATTAATTCTTCAATCAAACGTACCAACTTTTAAAGTATGATCAAATCATACCAAAAGGGAAGGGCTTGATTGGAGTTGATTTGTCTCTTACCAAAAGAGACAAGTCAACCACCACCTAGCATGCATCATGACTGAATTTTGCTTCCTCCAAGGGAGCATTTTCGGCCATGCTCAATATGGGAAGAAGTCCAACTTCTTCCTATTCCATAATAGGAATTAATTCTCCTCTCGGGTCAAAATTTAACGGACTGGATTTTATCGTAATCCAATTACGACGAACCCAAAATTAAATCCAATTTAATGTCCACTTAAATAATTCCCATTGATCTTTCAATCCAATCAAAAGATTCTACATCTCGGCTTTCCATATTTAATCTATAAATTCAATTTACCGGTTAAATGAGGGCCCGATATTCATCCATTGGACTATCCCTCAAGTAATCCAATTACTTATTTATCCTTTGAGATTGACTCCAAGTCGATCTCTCAACCTTCTCGGTGATTTGTGTGTGACCCTTTAGGTTCACCCTCAGCTAGATTTGGGCCCGTGTCCCACAAGGGCCAGTTACCATGGGTGGTCGTCTAGCAACGGTCCATGGCACTAGAGACTAGGTGAATGTTGGCGTGAACATTTAGGCATCGATTCCGTACGGGTATGTTCCTTCCGTCTCCCGTCTCTTGGTCTTAGTCTAGGGTATGGAATTGGGCGTCGGTTCCCATCCTTGACTTGGCATCTATGCTTAATACTCGAGACCACGCATGCCTCATTGCGTCGACACAGGAAACCATTCCCTGTTCGACCAACCACTGTGGCCACAACTTTAAACAGCATGAACGTGTCTTCGAGTGCAGATACTGACAGGGGACAGATTCTCTTCTTGGAATGCACCGTCCTCGCTACACATTCCGACTGCACTGGACAAGGCTTATAATGATCATCTTACAAAATGATCACCTCTCACCAGATCCAAGATACAACCGTCCTGTGCACGTGACTGCCATGGTTTCTCAAGTCTGAGGACTAGTCCCGTACTCTCATAACCGAGGAAATCCAATCATACCAACCAATCCTCCAATGCTTTCCATATGATGATCCGTGCGAGTCAGTCCAGTCGGCTCGACCCCAGTCGACCAACCCATCAAGATCGTGTAGGCGTCCCACGCCAGTCGCCGATGAAACACGTCACTCATCCAATGAACACGACTCTTGATACAATTCCCAATAGGACTCTCAATGCCCTTTCTCGAGGTCCTCGACTTGGAACGTTTCAGACCCAACTCTTAATCGGTTGGTTTCATGACCACTATCCAATGCGTGGCCCAACTGCATGAGTTGTTAACCGTGGTCTGTGGGCTTTGTTGCGATATAAGTAAAACACGCAATCCGTTCACGTATCTTGATCTTCGTGCTAGCGAAAGAGAAAGTATATTTTGGAGAGGATGGATCGATCAAACGTTATTGACTTAATGAGATCGATCCTCCTTTAATGTTCAATTGTTAAAACAAAAGAACAAGAAATACTTTCTTGGAAGGAGGAGAGAGGCACGGCCGAGAGGGAGAGGGAGAGGGACAAGTGTGTGTGTGTGTGTGTGTGTGTTTCAAGAATCATCATCTTCTTCAAAGTGTGTGCTACAGAGTATTTATAGAAGAGGAATCCTATTCCTCTTCAAATTTCCTACACTTTGAAGACTCCTCCATAACTAGGATTTGACCTAGTCAAATCTTAGTCAAATTCTTGCTTCTTGGTCAAACCAATCTTAGCCATAGAATCCTCCCTTTAATCTCAACCATTGATTTAATTTAATGGAATATTAAATCCTATTTAAATATTCCAAGGGCAATAAATATAAATATTTATTGCAGGCCCATTAAATTAATTTCTAATAAATCTAATTTATTAGATAAATCCCTTTTATCTAATAAAAGGAATTAATTCTTCCCAATAAAATAAGGACCCGATTAAATCCAATTTAATCGCTCCACTTCTCCAAATATTTAGTTCTAAATTAAATACATTTATGTGTGCGGATTGTGTGTGACTCTTTAGGTTCACCTTCAGCTAGACTTGGTTGGATTCCTAGAATCCGCCCGTTACCATGGGTGACCGTCTAGCAACGGTCCATGGGCACTAGAGACTAGGTGAATATACGGGGATGAACATTTAGGCTCTACAGTACATCTATCCTTCCGTCTACAGTCTCACCACTTAAGGTTTAGGGCACGGAAAATGCAGGTACCCGTTTTGGACCTAAGTGTCGGTCTGTCCTTTACCAAATGCCGCAGGGGAATCCTTCCCCACTGTTCAGTCACTGTGGCCAATGATTTTAGGGACACGACACAGAGTATTTGTGAGACACAACTGTCAATACCATTTGACAGGAGACAAATCCTTTCTTGGAAACTACTGTCACTTTGTACACCGGAATTGCACTAGATATGGCTTATGACTACTCAAGTGCATCTTGGCAATCTCTCACCATACCTAAGATACAGTCCCGATATACAGGTAAACTCAGCAATTCCTCAAGTCAAAGGACTTGACCTGTACCATTGGAACGGGGAACACGCGTCATACCTAGCCGACCCTACTCAAGGTCCTCCGTAAGACGGTTCCTGCGAGTCACCTCAGTCAGCTGCTCCCTAGCAGGCCAACCCACTAACACTGCTTAGACGACCCTTGTCACCTGTCGATGAAATACAACATCAGATGCTTAGTGTAAGTCTCAAAGGGAATCTCGGTACCCACTTTTGAGATTCCTTGACTTAGAGATTTCCAGACTGATTCGGCAGAACTGATTTCATGGACCTACCTCCAAGCGTAGTCCCAGTCCCCGAAATGCGTTTTCAGTCTGTGGGCTTTGTTTGCGTAGTGAACAGTTATAAAGCAGATAAAGTGAACACAAACAAAGTAAATGCCATATGAATATCACTTTTTATTCATTAACAATTTATTAAAACCTCGAAATTGTGCAGACATAGGTTACAATTCGCCTACCAATATTGGCTACATGGTCACCTATTCTAACATATATAGTAGACATCTTGGATTAAGCTTGAATGAAAGATGGAAGCAAATTGGGAAAGTAAATATATAGAAAATTATCCAAGCTGTTTTTTTGAAGGGGAAAATTATCCAAGCTCTATAGAGAGTTCTGGGGCTTGAGCATTATGACCAATTTTTGGATTAATGACCAATACTTGTTATACACCAACGTGATCGATGTATTTAGAGCGACACTAAACATGATTCATCTATAAACCATGTACTTAGACACCATATGTGTTGATAATTAAATTCATAATTTTTAAAAAGTTTGTATTACTTTTGGAATAGTCAAATCAACTGTTTTTGAGCATGTAATATTATATAACGTTTTAGTTTAGAAGATCAAAATGCCAAAATGTTGGTCAAAATACCGAAATGTCAAGAAGATCATTTAAATTTTACAAGAAGAATTTTGGTTATCGATTTCAAGTATTAGGCACTAATAAGTTTACTTCACTCATATTTATTGAAAATTTTCATACTAACCAAACATCAACTTTCATGTAATATATTGATTCAAAATTGACTAAATTTAACATATAAATTTTGTGACTGTAAAATTAACCTTAGTGCAGTGATAATACATAAAAGCAAATTCGAGCCCCCTTAATGAAAAGTATATGTACAATGGTATTTTGAAATCATTTTAATGAAAAGTATAGTCTTGATTACATGTATTTGATATCAATTAATTGTCGTTACCATAAAGTATATTGGAATTGGTGAACTTCTAAAAATTTTAAAAATACATATAAAAAACTGAAAATCATATTGCAACTATGTTAAATGCTCCACTAATTCAAATTGATGTGACCTATTCGATAAATTTCAAACTATTTTCAAAATTAAATGTAAGAAGTTGAAAAACATATTGCAACAATATTTTTTCTCAATAATATATATTGCAATAATATGTTTGTTGTTAATTTTCATAAATTGGATATCTATTAAGAAAATTATTAACAAAAAATGTTTTCGCTTCTTATTTATTCAAGTTTATGTAAATGAATATGGCTTTAAGTACAAGTGGTAAGCCTTGAATCTCTACTTAATCAATTGATTGGATTTAAATCTAACATAATACCGGCAAACTACCATGTTGACAACAATACAGCTTCCGATGTTAGTGTTGTACTGCATTTTTTTTTTGTTAATCATGCATCATTAATATATACAACATTTGTATAAGCTTACAAGTTTCTCACTTATAAACCAGCAGTTGTATTAAATACTAAGAAATTGGTGAATGAATTAGACATTAGATTTTTCTCTTTTTCATCATTAATTACAAAAAATCCTCCTATGAACTCCATACAACAAAGATTAAAACCATAAATAAATTGTTAATTTTCATCGTTGGTTGATTTATTTTTTTATTTTTTTATTTTTTTGTATGCGAATGTATCTTACCATTTTCACATAAAGAAATAGTGTATTATTTAAAAATCACATGTTAAAAGCATAAAGAGAATTATGCAAGATTTCAATCCCCTTAAAATTGTTGAAAATTTAATAGTCAATTTTTGACCACTGTAAATAATAAGAAACCTCTTACCAAAAGTCAGTAGTCTTTCTCTTGTATAAATACACCCAATCGAGTGAAAAGTTACAAGTAAAAAGTTCAAAATAATCATCAAGCAATATGACAAAAAATAGAATCAAACACGAACAAATACCGAACATGAATAGGAGAAACGTCATATTTGGGAGAAGGGCGAACGGCTTGCTCAAGAAAGCAAATGAGCTCTCGATCTTTTGTGGAGTCGACATTGGCATAGTCATCCACAAACAAAGATGAGAAAACAATGCGATCTTGTGGCCATCCCCTGAAATCTTTGGGTAAAGACTACATAAATTTTTGGACTTTTCTTATTTGGAAAAAGCCAAAAAGATGGTTTTACATGAGAAATATCCTGAGCCAATGATAAGTAAGGACACAAATTATTTCTTGAAATCCACGAAGAGAACTGAAGTGAAAAAGTCCCAACAACTACTGAGTGAGCTCCAACAAGGTAAGAATCTCAATCAACTTGATTTGTATCAGTTGAATCGCTTACACTCAACTACAGTTGAAATGCTCAAAAACCTTCAAATGAGGGATAATAAGTTTAATAATGACAAACAACAAGCTCAATTGTTGCCTCTTCCTCCTCCACCACTATTGGTTCCTTCTCCTGATTGGCAACGGTCATGTAACAACAAATTGGTGGTGATGACCAGTTCATCGGAAACATGCTAGAAGAATGAGATATTACTGAGGTTCGAGGTATCGCCAAATGTTGGTGATGTCGCTCATTCTACTAGTGGAGAAATTACCTGGTGATGCCACTAATTATGCTAGTGGAGTGGGGGATGGAGGCATCCAAATGCTACCTGGTGGAACATCATCGCGTTCTAATAATGATGTTGCTTCTTAAGTTGTGACCATAAGCATATAAGTTAAATTTTGTTCTTTTATTTATTTTCTTATATTGAATAATATAAAGTTTCAGATTACTCTTCTTTTAGTATGTTTTTGTGTAAAATTACAACAAAAAATTCATATGTTTTAACTATGAAAAGTTTCATTACTTGTCTTAAAAGAATCCACAAAATCAAAGGGAGAAAGAGAAAAACATAAACCAAAAGAATCACAATTAGGGGAAAAACCAAAAACAAACAAAAAAACAAAAAAACCCATTTTATTCTACATGATAATTATATACTTTCAAAGCATTTTGAATTTGGAAACATTAGTGTTAGACTAACCTTTCATCTTCTTCGTGTTATTCTAATTCAAGATATTCGAGCTTATAATAAATAAAAAGAATTCATTAGCTAACCATAAGGAGAGAAGACTAAAAGAAAAGATGGAATTGTTACGTGGCTTGACTGGTAAGTTACAACGACCACGTATTTATGGGCTAAATGTCTTTTTAGTCCCTAAGATTAAGTCATTATCCTTTGGTACCACAACTTAGACAGTTGGCGATCTTAGTCCAATAAAATACGATTTTAGGTATTTTTAGTCCCATGATAACCAAGGTGGCCATGATTTTATATGTTTTTAGTCCCATAAAATACGATTTTAGGTATTTTTAGCCCCACGATTTTAGATATTTTTAGTCCCAAGTTAATAGGTATTATCAGAAATGTGCAAAGCACATGGCTTTTTGGGACCAAAAATACTTGAATTCGTATTTTATGGGACTGAAATCGTCACCTACCTAAATTGTGGTACCAAAAAAAGTAATGATCTAATCTTATAGAACTAAAAAAACATATTGCTCCGTATTTATATAATTGAAAAGAAGCGGCAACTTAGTATTAGATAGACAAAATCACTTTATTGTAGAATCAAATTATACAAAATAAATTAATAGCAAAAGCGAATATCATAAATTGTTGTGATCTTCTAAATACTTTGAAAAAGAAAACCATTTAACTTTTTAAAACCAAATTAACTTTCCATGTAATTTGAAGGTATAACTACGTCATTGCTACTCGAAGCGAACAATTTTTCAATGACTACTCGAACATTTGTGGATGCTTCATCTTAATCATGTTCTATGAACATTCGGATAAGGAAAGAAATATATTCTTTTTGAATAGGCGAAATTACTTGTTGAAAAATTCAAGTCGATTTTTTGTGGATGATTCATCCTAATATTTTTTTTTTCTTTTGATCATTCAAATCGATTATTTGTTTTATACAATATCTCTTTGCTCTATTTGTGAGTTAGCTATCTTTTAAGCATATCGATCAATTCATTGGATATTTTTTTTAAGGGGGGCTCTAATTTGCTTTTATATATAAGCACTAAACTAAGGTAATTTTGACTCTACCATCACAAATTTATATGTTAAATTTAGTCAAAATTCTGAGTCAATATTATAAGAATTTTGGTATTATATATGGTTACTATGAAATTAATACTCAATATTTACATGAGAGAAGTAAACATACATTACAAAAAAATACGAGAATTAGACGGATATAGCCGATCGTCCCAAATAAGAACGGTAAGTGGAACGATTATGGAACGGGAAATCGTTGATGACGTCACTTTCGAGTTAATTGTAGTACGAAGGAATAGGAATGGCACGACCGTTCCTATATATGTGCCAACATATGTGTGCCAATATGTAAACCTATTACCGTTCCTAAAAAGGACCGGATATATTTTGGTATTCCATTTGGAACACATGTGTAAAAGATGGAACAGTTACGCCACCTGGAACAGTGACCGTTCTTGTATGTGTTCCAAACACCGGTTCTATTTGGACCGGTTTCTTGACCGTTCCAATATGTAGTGCTATATGAGGTCCTTTTAAGCCATGAGCAAAAATGTAATGCAATGACCGTTCCAAATTGTGGGTATAAAGGAAATACAATATTGTTACAATGACCGTTCCCAATTGTGCTCCAAGTAGGAACGGTCGTGGTCGACACGTGCCACATACCGTTCCTAATATGTCCTAACGGCTATATTACAACAGTAAGAACCGTTTCTATAACCGTGTCTGAGATCGTTCCTAAAGCTGGAACAATGGCTACATTTCAACGGCTAGTTTTGTGTTCCAAATAATATTGTAATGCCCGTTCCAATATGTTCTATATATCTATCCCCCTTATTTCTCATTGTTCTTATAATTACTCTCCAACTCATTTTGTGGTAACTCCCCCTGTTGATTCTTTATACGAAAAATCGAACATATAAATTACTTGCGCGAATTTTGCATTGATATTGATAGGTGTTTTGCTCAGGTAAGTATGCAAAATTCTGTAATTGTTAGTTATATATATATAATATATTCTCGTCATGTAATTGCGTACTGTTAGGAATTATACATAGGACCAATTATGTTAAGACAGTTGAGGAAATGGATGTATGATCGAGACATCCTGGGTGTGACGCCGGAGTTTGAGGATGGTGTTACAATATTTTTAGACTGGGCCTAGTCTCATTGTGCATATATGGACGGGGACGAGATTAAGTGTCCCTGCCAGAAGTGCAAAAATGAACGGTTCAAAACACCAGACGAGGTAAATTTTGATTTGTGTATGAAGGGGTTTATGCCTGAGTATTATAATTGGACTTAGCATGGTGAGGAGAGGGTGCAGGAATACTTTAAAACATTGACAACGCCCCCTGTGCAGCAGCAACAAATGCCACCTATTCAAGAGGAGGGTAGTTCGCATTGGGGTGATGCGACTCAGATGGATTGGGCGCAGAGGATGGTATTCGATACCGCCGAATCGTCTTTCTGGTCTTCGTACAACCAGGAGGGACCGGCTGATGATGGTACTCGGTATTGTCCATCGAATGTGGGTCCTAGTTCATATTACGATTCGGGGCCCTATGATTATGTGTCTGGCTTGTCAGACCATTTTTTTGATGTAGTTCATGCTGCGGACCAACCATTGTGGAACGGCTGCACCACCTCTCAGTTGGTGTCAATTGCCTCTTTGGTGAATATCAAGCCGAAGCGGATTTTTTCGAGCATACATATGATCGGTTATGCCAGTGGGCTGATACTGTAATGCCCCGCGATCACACTTTTTCCGTCGATTATTACAATACGAAGAAATTAAAGAGAATTGGGTTTACCAGTTTAGAAGATTAATGCTTGCAAAAACGGTTGCATGTTGTACTGGAAGGATGATATTGATTTGGAATATTGCAAGTTCTGTGGAGACGCTAGGTACAAGCCCACCAGGGACAAAAATCCTAAACGCAAGAAGTCCCCGTATGCCATTCTTAGGTATCTACTGCTTACCCCTCGGCTGCAGAGGTTGTATGCGTCGGAGGCCACAACAGAGCATATGACTTGGCATGCGAGCCATCAGACGCAGGAAGGATCCATGTGTCATCCGTCCGATGCAGAGGCTTGAAAGTATTTTGACCGGACGTATCGTGATTTTGCAGTTGAGCCTCGTAATGTTAGACTTGGGTTGTGCACGGATAAGTTTGCATCGCACACCAGTATGGTAAAACTTACTCATGTTGGCCTGTGATACTTTTACATCGTACAATCTCCCACCGGGAATATGCATGAAGTCTGAGTATATGTTCTAAACGATGGTGATCCCTGGCCCATTGAATCCGAACGTCTTATCGATGTCTACTTGGAGCCGTTGATCGAGGAGTTGCAAAATTTATGGCATGTGGGTGTACGTACGCACGATACTGCGACAAACCAGGCATTCATGATGCATGCCGTATTGATACGGACAGTGAACGACCTTCCTGCTTATGGGATGGCGTCTGGATGGAGTACCGCCGGTGTTATGGGGTATCCAGTTTGTATGGAGGACACACGGGCACATTCTATTTATAGCACGGTCAGAAGGCATACTATTTTGACTGCCACAGACAGTTCCTACCATAAGATCATCCTTATCGCAGGAACAAGAAAGCCTTCACTAAAAATCGAATGGAGAGAAAGGTTGCACGTCCGAGGCTGACTTGACAACAGACTCGAACCCGTTTCGATGTGTTTAGTGTGGCAGTTGAACAACCGTTAAGTGAACCGGAGGGCTACGGTGTCGACCATAAGTGCATGAACAAAAGCATCTTCTGGGAGCTTGAATACTGGGGGCGCATTTGATATGACACAATCTTGATGTCATGCATATTGAGAAGAATGTGTTCGATAATATATTCAATACTTGATGGACATCAAGGGGAAAACGAAGGACAATCTGAATGCACGAAAGGATCTGAAGACCATATATAATCGGCCAGAACTTTAGGTGGACGAAAGGAGACCGAACGTGATGCCCAAGGTGGTATATACACTAACGAAGGAGCAAAAGAAGAAGATATATGAGTGGTTCTGTTGTCTTAGGTTTTCTGATGGGTATGCCTCTAACTTGGCCCCTTGCGTCCACATGAAGGAGTTAAGGATGCACGGCATGAAGAGCCATGATTGTCATGTATTCATGCAAAAATTGATTTTGGTTGCCTTCCTGAAATGCTTCCAGAAAACGTGTGGGGTGAAAGATTGTGGATCGTCCCGGGAAATAGCGCGAATGCAGAGCGCAGTATAAAATTAAATAACAAAAATTTAAACACGCTTTACCTAAATTAAAGAACACGTTCAAGGGGTGTTCCCTTGAAGTTCCCGGGTGTTTGGTGTATCTCATGAATTAAAAGCATACAAAAGAATCATGGAGGCCATAGAATTGAAAAATAAAAGGGGGACGAAAATTAAACCGGGACCTACCGATTGTCGTTTTCGTCTTCTAGCCGGTACTCGCGTTGTTCCCCGATTTACTCCAAATCTCGTATGTGAGATCGTCCAAGTTGTGACACGCAATCCACCCACGTATCTTGCACGTCGTGCTAGCGAACGAACAAGTGTTTTGGAGAGAATGGATCAATCACACGTTATTAGGTTAACGGGATTAATCCTCCTATGTTCGATTGTTCCAAGAACAAAAGAACAAGAAAAATATTCTTGAGAGAGAGAGAGAGAGGGGCGGACGAGAGGAGAGGGAGAGAGTGACGAGTTGTAGTGTGTGTGTGTGTATGTTGGAGTTTCATCATCTCTCTAATTATGAAGGGCTAGGACTATTTATAGAGGAAGAGTTTAATCCTCTTCAAACTCCAACTCTAGAAGACTAATTTGACTAGGATTTTGACCTAGTCAAAGTCCTAGTCAAAGTAGTATTTGAAATTAATCCTAGCCATCCATCTCTTTTTTTAATCTCAACCATTAATTTAATTTAATAGAATATTTAAAACCTATTTAAATATTCCAAAGGGCAATAAATAAATATAATAAATATAAATATTTATCCTAGGTCATTTAAATTAATTTTCTAATAAATCTAATTTATTAGATTAATCCCTTTTATGTAATAAAAGAAACTAATTCTCTCCAAGAAAATAAAGGACCCGATTAAATCCAATTTAATCATTCCATTTCTCTAATATTTAATTCTAAATTAAATACTTAATGTGTGTGGATTGTGTGTGACTCTTTAGGTTCACCTTTCAGCTAGACTTGGTCGGATTCCTAGAATCCGCCCGTTACCATGGGTGGCCATCTAGCAACGGTCCATGGCACTAGAGACTAGGTGAATATTTGGGGATGAACATTTAGGCTCTAACAGTACACTCGTCTTTCTGTCTTCGGTCTCACCACTTAGGGTCTAGGGCACTGAAGATGCAGGTACCCATTTTGGACCTAAGTGTCGGTCTGTCCTTACCAAACGCCGCAAGGGAAACCTTCCCTTCTGTTCAGTTACTGTGGCCACAGATTTTAAGGACAAGACACAGAGCATATGTGAGACTCAACTGTCAATGTCTTTTGACAGGAGCCAGATCCTTTCTTGGAAACTACTGTCACTCTGTACACCAGAGCTGCACTAGACATGACTTATGACTACTCAAGTGCTTCTTGGCAATCTCTCACCATATCTAAGGTACAGACTTGATATACAGGTAAACTCAGCAGTTCCTCAAGTCAAAGGACTTGACCTGTACCATTGGAACCGGGAACACACGTCATACCTAGCCGACCCTACTCAAGGTCCTCCGTAAGACGGTTCCCGCGAGTCACCTCAGTCAGCTGCTCCCTAGCAGACTAACCCACTAACACTGCTCAGACAACCTTCGTCACCCGTCGATGAAATATGACAGCAGATGCTTAGTGCAAGTCTCAAGGGCAATCTCGGGACCCATTTTCGAGATTCCTTGACTTGGAGATTTTCGGACTGATTCGGCGCCACTGGTTTCATGGACCTACGTCCAAGCGTAGTCCCAGTCCCCGAAATACATTTTCAGTCCGTGGGCTTTGTTTGCGTAGTGAACATATATGTAATCCAGATAAAGTGAACACAAACAAAGTAATGCCAAATAAATTTCACTTCTTTATTTAGTAATAATATATCAAATCCTTGAAATTGTCTAGACATAGGTTACATTTCACCTGCCAAGATTGGCTACATGGTCACCTATTCTAACATGGGGGGCCTTGACGGAAGTGAGCCTTCTATTCCAGATCCTATGCTCAACAACACTAAATGTTGCTAAGGTGAAAGAATTGGAAGATAGTGTAGCCGTCATCCTGTGCAACCTCGAGAAAATATTTTCTCCTTATTTTTTCGACTCAATGTAGCATCTAATTGTTCACCTTCCATATGAGGCGCGCGTTGGGGGCCACGTGCAATACAGGTGGATGTACCCATTTGAGAGGTAATTAATTAACTACTGTTAAATATATTATTTATAAGTAGCAATTAGATTGCATTTTAATAAATACTCGTATGAATATATTCCTATGCGATTTGAAGAAAAAGGTGAAAAACCAAGCACACGTCGAGGCGTCAATTGTAGAGGCTTATATTGTCAAAGAAATCGGGCTTTTCTCCTCTCACTACTTCGAACCACACATTCTCTGCAAGCGAAGCAGACCCGGTCGGAACGATGATCTTCCGAGCAACGACGATCGAATAGTACGGTCCATTTTCAATTACCCGGGCCGAGCAAGTGGAGCCTCAAAGAAGAGATGGCTGAGCGGTGAGGAACTTCATGTTATCGAGACATACGTCTTGTGTAATTGTGTAGTTGTTGCACCGTACTACGAGTAAGTGTCTCTTATACAAACCTAATTATCGCAAGCCTTCATTTCAATTTCAATTACATGTATATTTATAACTATCAGTTTTACAATTACAGGTCATTCTTGAATGAACCGTTCCAGCAACACAATTCGGAGGACCCGATAATTGATCAACTAGTGGTAACACAATTCCAGAATTGGTTCAAGTGTCGTGTAAGTGTCACTTTCTTGTAAGTGCATGCGATCTGCTCATTAATTTGTAATCAAATTATTTCAATTGCTATGTGATGAATTGCAGGCGAAATCCGAATTGAACCACACAAACAACGAATTATTGAAGTTGCATTATTGGGGCCCTAGAGCAGAAGTGACGACATACCCGTGTTACTTCGTCAATGGCTTCAATTTCCACACTGAACGTCACAATGTCGAGAAGTCAACAATGAATTGTGGTATTTGTGTGAAAAGCTCATCATATACAGACTTGGATTCTGACTTCTACGGAATTTTGGAAGAGATAATTCAGCTAGATTACCCACTCATTCTAAACATGCACATTGTACTGTTTAATTATCGTTGGGTCGATCCGGTCAGAGGCATGAAGATACACCATCGTTATCACATCGTTGATGTCAACTTCAAAAAGCTCTACCAAAAGAATGACCCATTCATACTAGCTCAACAAGCAGTACAAGTCTACTACGCGGATTACCCGAGCATGAAGAGAGATACAGTCGGCTCGAAAAGTAATCGATGACTCGCGATGGACCGAGATCGCCTATCAGATGGATGAAGTCGTACCTAATCTAGATGTCGTAATAGATAACCAAACCATTGGACTGCATGACCCAATAAGAATACAGTTGGTCGTTGATCATGAGCTGGGACATCGCGCTCGCTAGACAGTGAATCCGAAGATGAAGATAGCTTTGACGAGGCTGAATCCGATGAAGAGACTTATTGAATTTTCTGAAATTTTTCTGTAATGTTTTTATAAACCGTATTGTAAAAATTGTATTAGATATATGTATTTTTTTATTTTAAAAAATCAAAATAAATTTTAAAAATTTGAATGGATATTATATACTACGACTGTTCCTAATAAAGGTCCAACTTTTTGAATAGGCGCCAAATAAAAAATTGAGGAAATTTGAATTAGGAACGATCCGAATTTCCTACGACCATTCCTATTTCAAGTATAATTTTTAAAATATGGCGGCTACTTAAAAAAATTGAGGGAAATTTGAATTAGGAACGGTCAGTGAAAACCTAAGACCATTCCTATGTCTGGTACAATTTTTCAAATGGCGCCTATTGAAAAAATGGCTCCAAGTTCGTATTAGGAACGGTCATACCAAGGGAGACCGTTCCAACAAGAGTTCCAATATTTTGTTTTGGCGCCCATTGAAAAATTGGGGGAAAAATCAACTTTTTGAGCGGTCAGTTTATAGAAGACCGTTCCTAGCGGAAATAGGAATGGTCGTATATGGGCATACCTGAAAACGACATCGTTTTTTATTAGGAACGAAAGTTGGAACACTTTTTCTATTAGCTGACCGTTCCTATTTGTACAATGCTAAACAATCATGTTGATATCTCAACATCCGTGAGCCGGATCGACACCATTTTTAAATACACATAAGATTATGAATATGAATTGATATCCAACGGTCTGATTTTCAATCAGCAACTCAGATTTAAGGATGCATCTGTTTTTATTACATTGAATACTGACCGGAGACGATATCTGGAGAACCGCACACCGAAATTTTTCAAAACTACATTCAATTGTATCCTTTTGTGTGTTATATCATATCTAACGGTCTGATTGGAATTTTGACGGTCTGATTATGCTGTGTAGTGAAAGTATATAGGGTGCTAGTTACATCTGTGAAATACTAACAAACATAAATATACAAATATACTTCATATTGTGAATGTGTGTATATTTTTTGGAAATTACTAAATACTTTTACATTCTTCGTATATCCAATTGCACACCTTTCTTGAATCATATGAGTGTCCGAAACGTGTTTTTCTTAATTTATAATTATTATGTAAGAAGATAATTTTTTTTTTGTAATACATATAGGAACGGGAACACATGAAATTAGGAACGGAAACTTTGTGCAAGTCTAAAAACGACATCGTTTCTCACTTTAGGAACTGAACTGAGAACACATGTTCTTTAATGTGACCGTTCCTATTAGTACAATTTCAAATACAAAGTATTTGGAATTGATATGGGAACGACATATGTTAATTTATGAACGGTCGATGTTGGGAACGGTGAAGGGAACGATAGTAATACTAAGTAACCGTTCCTAATTAGGTCAACATCAGGACAAGGTATCAAAACGACATCGTATTTCAGCGAATACGACGTCGTTTTCTTTATTTGGACCCGTCATAAGAACGGTGAGTTAAAACACGACCGTTCCAAAAAGTTATATAAATTGACGCATCGGCTGATTTTTTCTCACTTTCTCCTCTCTCACTATCTGTCCCTCTCTCTCTCTCTCCCTCTCTCTCTCCCACGTCGCCACCAGCTGCTGCCCTCATCCGCCACCGTCTGCCGCCCTCATCCGCCACCATCTGCCGCCTTCGACCACCGCCATCTGCCGCCTTCGACCGCAAGTAGGGTTTTTGCCAAAACCCTCTTTTTTTTTTTCCTGAAAATGTGTATGTAATAGTATGTAATGTTAGGGGTTAGGATGGAATTTTTTTGCATTTTCTGCCTTTTTTGTTGTAATTTCTGTAATAGTTAGGGGTTATTGTATGTAATTTAAGTAATGTTAGGGGTTATTGTATGCAATTAGTGAATTTTCTGTTATTTTTCTAATTTCCTGAAAAGATTGTGAATTTTCTGTTATTTTTGGGACAATTAATGTATGCCATTAGTGAATTTTCTGTTATTATTTTCTATTATTGTATGAAATTAGTAAATTTTCTGTTATTATTGTGAATTTTTTATTATTTTTATAATTTTTTGAAAATACTTCTGTGAATATTATCCTGTAATTTTTGTGAATGTAATGTATTTTATTAATTTTCAGTAATTGTAGGTAATTTCTGGTAATTTTGGGGTTATTTTTTTGAATTTTAATCAAATTTATGTAAATTTGATGGAATGTAGGATATTATTTTCTAATATTATTACAAATTTCAAAAAAATTTCCGTTTTAAAAAAAACTGGAAATTTGTATTTTTTTAAAAATATGAAAATTCAGAAATTTTCTTACAATTCAATGTCATTTTCTGTAAATTTAAATAAATTCCAGAATTTTAATGTAAATTTTCGAAATTATAAAAATTTAGACATTTTCAGAAAATAATCTGTAATGTTAAATCTTTTGGTGATTTTTCTGATAATTTTCTGAATTTTTTAAAATTTTTTATGTCATGTTCTATAAATTTAAAATATTTTCAGAATTTTATGTAATTTTTAAAAATTATGTATTTTTAACAAAATTTCTGAAAATTCTTTATATTTTCTGTAATTTTAAATAAAATTTACTCATGATATATGAAATTTGTTACTTTTCTGAAATTTTAGAAAATTTGGGTAATTTTCTATAATATTCTCTAAGGATATAGGCAAATATTAGTCTTTAGTATAAATATATAGGAAAATACAAGGACTTAGTACAATTTTAGGGTCAAATTTTGAAATTTAGTATAAATATATGGAAAAATAGAAGGATTTAGTGCAATTTTAGGGTCAAATATTGGGATTTAGTATAGATATATAGGAAAAATAGAAGGATTTAGTGTAATTAAGTGTCAATTTTGTGTTTTAGGAAATAATTTTAGGATTTAGTAAATTAATACTTCACATGTATTTTTTAAATTCATACGACTAATATTTTTAAAAAAACTTGTAGATCATGTCTGGTCGGGATTTTCCACCTCGAGGAGGTGGACGTGGACGTGGTCGTGGCCGCGGTCGCGCCTCACCGGCCATACCGCCGGTGAGTGCTGCTTCCCTGGATGGGGAAGCAGTGTTCCGACCACCACCACTACCTTCACCACCACAACCATCGGCAGAGCAGCCTTCGACAACACCTGTGCCAGATCAACAGCCCGATCTGGCTACCACTGCACCCATCGAGGAGGGTGCCGGACCATCCACTACCGCACCGACGGTAGATCCGGCCCGTCCATGGGCTGCCCCACCACCACCACCCCCACCGGGCTCACCACTCCCGCCGCCATCTGCGCGCCAGTACATCATACTTGCCGACGCGAGGTATATTTACATTTTTTTAATTGTTTTTGTAATTTAAATTATTATTTTAATCTCACACTAATTATTATATAATTCCAGGAGGATCGGAAGATACACGAGTGCATCAACGCGGTGGTGCGAGGACACTATCCCTACCCTTGGGGCAGTTTGAGCAAGGTGTCGCCAGAGCACCAGCATTTCTAGTTCGAGAGCCTTAAGGTAAGGTTAATTTCAGTTATCAATTAAATTTTTATTTTAAATATTTTAACAATTTCAGTTACGATATATATATATATATATTAATACAGATAACGTACTGGTGGGACTGCGACGACGAGGCGATGTTCAAGATCTTCCACGTCTGGGCGGGGAAGTTCCTCCTGAAGAAGTTCGTCATCGCCAGATAGTCCCTGCAGAAGCCTCTATGGCTGGCGGTAGCTCCTCTTGTACTGGGAATCCCCGGAGTTCAGGAGGAGTGTGCGAAGAACAAGGCGAACTGGTCCGCCAACCCGGCCGCATCCGCTACTATGTACCGCGCGGGTTCTGTCTCCGTCGGTATGCACAAGCAGAAGATGGTAAGATGTTTAATATTATTTAAATTATTTATTATTACTAAATTAAAATTTTAATAACTGTTTTCCATTTCTTTTTACTGGAGGAGGAGCCTTGGCTGGCCAGTAAAGCAGATGGATTTATTCTCCAAATGCTACAAGAAGAAGGCCGACGGGGGCTGGAGAGGGCCGAGGGCAGCGGAGGTGGCGGTAAGTTGTACATTTCATATTCTATTTTATTTTTTTTAATGTTTGAAAATATTCTAATTTATTCTAACTATTTTTGCAGGAGACATTCCAAAAGATGCTGGAGGATCACAAGTCTCAGGCCACGGCCAATCCTGGGGATGCTCCGGCCGAATCAGGGGGCTCGGTGGTGCAGACCGAGCAGGAGATGTGGCTGGCTTGCGTTGGGGGCAAGAACAAGGGCCGAGTATTCGGTCTTGGTTCTGAAGCCCACGGTCTCAACCAGACCGTTACCTCGCCATCACCACCGCCACCGCCACCGCCACAGCCTTCGGCAAACCTGGAGGGTCGGATGGTCCGCCTCGAGGAGATGATGGTGAACATGATGAAGGCCCTGCAGACCAGTCACTCCAGCGCCGGCCTGTCACGGCCTCCTAGAGACACCCCCTCCCAGACGTTGACGAGATGGACAAGAACGAGGGGGAAGAGCACTAGATTTAGGACTTTTTTTTTTTAATTTTGTAATTACATTGGATAATATTCGCATTTAATATAATTTTTATTTCTAAATAATGCATTTTTTTATATTTAAAAATAATAATTATAAAACCAAATTCAAAAGTATTATTAATAATTTAATATATATTTTAATGATAATAATTATTACCATAAAAAAAATTAATAATTCATTATTTAGGAACGGTACTTTCATCGGTCATGGAGCGCTTACAAACCGTTCCAATACGTGACTGTTTAGAAGAAGTGACCGTTCCTATTACCGGGTAAAAAAACCATTCCGAATTTATACATCGACCGTTCCTAAACATGGGTAAAAATGAATTCCAAATTATGGACGGACCGTTCCTACATGTATTTCAAATTTAATGCTTTCGTGGTTAGGTTTGCGTTCTAAATACAATACCAAAAATAGGTCCAATATCATATTCCAAATTAGGAGTACAAAATCCGTTCCCAAGAACTGGGTCCAAACGTATTCCAGTAACCATTCCTAACGAGCATATGCGATCGTTCCAAGAAGTATTCTAGATACAGTGCTAAATTGTATCTTCAACTTATGCTGACAATTCCAAAATGTGTTCTAACGACCGTTCCTAATTGCGCGCATTTATTTTGATATGACCATTCCAATAATTTATAAGGTGTTACAAATGCAAAAATTACAAATTCATACATAAAAAGGTAATGAGGAACGGTAAAACGATTGTATGCCAACAACCATTCCTAAACTGGAACGGTCAACCTTCTCCCATTACTAGGATCGCCTCTCATTGCAACGGATAGCCTCCCGTTCCTGAATCGTTCCTAATACCTATCCAAGTGAGTACAGTGATCTATTTACCGTTCCTATTACCGCTGCAATTACTGCATTTTTTGTAGTGATATAGTGTCCAATACTTGTAATAGATAACCAAAATTCTTTGTGTAAAATTTACATGATCTGGATATTTAGGCATTTTGAAAAACATTCAAAAAAAATTTATATATTTTGAAAGATTATGAAGAGGGTATTCTTCATATATGGACCTTTTATTTTGTAGAACTCTATACATGTTGCTTTCTCGCTTGTATTATCATAGGCAAACAAGAAATCTCACAGAGTATACAAATCGTCTAAGTTTTCCTTTAACAATAATTTAATATGCAAATCCAATTAATCTTTAAACAAAATCAATATGCATTGCACCGTCAAATTATACATATATATGTATGTATAAATATAGTAGACGTCCTGGATTTAGCTTAAATGAAAGGCAGAACCAAATTGGGGAAGTAAATATATAGAAAATATACAAGAAAGTTACTAATATGATCTATGTCTTTAGAGCGACACTAAGCATGATTCATCCACAAACCATGCACTTAGACACCATATTTCTTTGTTGAATAGGCCTAGAAATAGAACTACAGAACAAAAGACAACAAATTAATTCCTTTATACTTCACTTGAGATTGAAAATATGTTCAAACTAAATTTTAAAAAATAACATTATTAATTCATATAAAGACCCTTAAAATATAATTATACGAATATTTTACTCGGTCACAAATAATAAGAAACCTTCAAAATTATTTATACATTTTATATAGATATAAGTACACATAAAAGTTAAAACTCCAATGTGAACATTAAGAAAATTTATTATTTACAACACAATATATAATATATTCAAGCACTACAAATTGGTTTCACAATCACAAGGATAGAGACAATATATGAGATTCATTGACACAATGTTATTCATATTCATTACTTGATTTTGGAGTAAGTCATTTTTCCTATCCAATATATATTATTGGATGCCATGAATATTATCACTAATTGCTCACTATAATATGAAATAAAATCCTCACATGAAGGCATTTATTTTATAGAAGTTAAAATATATTTCTTTCCTTCTTCTAAGATTTATGGCACATGATTAGCATGAATCATCCCCAAATACTTCAAGTATTTATTGAAAAAATATTATGTTGAGCAATGACGCAGCTTTGCTTTCAAGTAATTGGAAAGTTTATTAGATTTTTAGAAATTAAATGGTTAGTTTCTCAATGTATTTAGAAGATCATAATGCAATTGCGACATTAGCTTTTGTGATATTCTAATTTCACATAATTCGGTTCTACAATAAACTGATTTTCTTTATCTAATACTCGTTGACCCTTCTTTTTTACTTGTATAAATACGTTCTTATTGCAGCGTACCAGTCAAGCTGCAGAACAGTTCCATCTCTTCTTTTAGTCTTCTGCGCTTCTTATAGTTCTTTAATGCATTAGTTTCATTCACACCAATCTTGAAATGCTTGAATTAGAATAGCACGACGAACACGAAAGGTTAGTCTAACACTACTCTTATAGAATAATTGGTCATCACCACCAATCTATTGTTGCATGGTCAACACCATTCCAAAAGAAGGAAACAGTGGTGGTTGTGGTGGTGGCGGAAGAGGTAATATATGTGCTTCTTGTTGCTCGTTATTAAGCTCAAAAACCATATTTGGGAGGCTTTTGAGCATTCCATCTATAGTTGAGTTTAAGCAATTCAACTAGTACAAATCGATTTGATTGAGATGCTTACCTCGTTGCAACTTACTTAATAATTGCTGAAACTCTTTCTGTTCAGTATTCTTTGTGAATACTCTGTATCAGTAGTTATTATTGGCTCTAGATATTTCTCTTGTACGACCATCTTTTTGGCTCTTTTCAAATTAGAAAAGTCCAAAAATTTATGTAGTCTCTCCCCAAAGATTTCAGGGCATGGCCACAAGATAGCATTATTTTCTCCTCCTTGTTTGTGGATTACTATGCTAATGTCGACTCCACAAAGGATCGAGGATCATTTACTTTCTTGAGGAGACCTTCCACCCTTCTCCCAAATATGATATTTTTATTACTCTCATTTAATATTTGTTCATGTTTGATTCTTTTTCTTGTCGTCTTGTATGATGGTTATTGTTAGTTGTTTATTTTCACATGTATTTTCATTTTGTTGGGTGTATTTATACAAGAGAAGGACTATTATTTTCTAGTAAGAGGTTTCATATTGTTTACCGCGGTCAAGAATTGACTGTTAAATTTTCAAAAATTTTGAAATTCTTGAAAATTTAACAGTCAATTCTTGACCGCGGTAAACAATATGAAACCTCTTACTAGAAAATAATAGTCTTTCTGTTGTATAATTACACCCAACATAATGTAAAATTACATGTAAAGTAAACAATTCAACATAATCATCAAACAACATGACAAAAAATAGGAGCAAACAGGAGCAAATAGCCAACATGAGCAGGAGAAAAGTCGTATTTGGGAGAAGGGCGAACGGCTTCCTCAAGAAGGCAAATGAGCTCTCGGTCCTTTGTGGAGTTAACATTGGCATAGTAATCCACAAACAAGGAGGAGAAAACAATGCTATCTTGTGGCCATCTTCTGAAATCTTCGGGCAGAGACTACATACATTTTTGGACTTTTCTAATTTGAAAAGAGCCAAAAAGATGGTCATACATGTGAAATATCTAGAGAAAATGATAAGTATGGACACAGAGTATTTGTTGAAATCCACGAAGAGAACTGAATTGAAAGAGTCCCAACAATTACTGAATGAGCTGCACCAAGGTAAGTATCTCAATCAACTTGATTTGTATAATTGAATTGCTTGAACTCAACTATAGATTGAATGCTCAAAAACCTCCAAAGGAGGGATAATGAGCTTAATAATGAGAAACAACTAGCGCAGTTGTTGCCTCTACCTCCTCGACAACTATTGCTTCCGTCTCCTGAAATGGCAGCGACCATGCAACCACAGATTGGTAGTGATGACCAATTGTCCACCGGGACCATGTTAGAAAACTGAGATATTACTAAGGTTGGAGGAGTATCGACAAATGTTCATCATGTCACTCAGTGTACTAGTGAAGAGGATGATAGAGACTTCGGAAATTACATAGTGATGCCACTAATTCTATCGGTGGAGTGGGCGATGGAGGCTTCCAGACGCTACCTGGTGGCACATCGTTGCGTTCTAATAGTGATGTTGCTTTAAGTTGTGACCATAAGCATCTAAATTTATTTTTTTTTGTATTATTAATTTTCTTATATTAAAAAAAGTCAACTTTCATATTATTCTTCTTTTAGTCTGTTTATGTGAAAAACTACAACAAAAAAGTCATATGTATTTACCATGAAAAGTTTCATCACTCTTCTTAAAAAAATCTACTCAATTATAAGGGAGAAAAAAAAATAGAAATAAAAACAAATCAAAATAAGGGGGAAAAACAAACCAAACAAAAGAATAACCAAAAAATCCGTTTTGTTCTACATGACAATATACAAGCATTTTGATTTTTTTATAAAAGTTGTATTAGATTGAGATCTCATCTCTTCGTGCTATTCTACTTCAAGAATTTTAAGCTTATCATGAATGAAACAAATTCATTAGAGAACCGTATGGAGCGCAAAAGACTAAAAGATAAGATGGAACCATAAGGTGAAAGACTCATCTGCCGGCAATGCTGATGAGTCAGCAGAGTCTCTGACATGACAGATGATATGTTTCGCAGCTTGCCACAGAGCACATACTCAATCCTACACGTCAGCTCTAGTGGCTCACAACTGGCAATCGAGTCAGCAATAACTCGAACGTGGCAAATGGTGCATCAACCATCTTGGCGATGTCATGCCATTTGTCCTTCAATCATCGTATGTGGGCGAATTTTTTTGCGTTGTAGATGACTCAGTACACTCGGTTGACATGTACGCCAGTCGAAACAGTGATCTGGATGCTGACTAATCCAATATCCAACACCTTGTTGCATGACTTAGCTAGCATCTTTCACATGGCTGATGATACAACAACACATATTGACATGTACACCATGTCACTAATAGTGCTTATGACTTGGCTAAAGAGTGAGTCGAAAAAATAAGCAAATGATACATTTGCCCTGCTAGCAGATAGCTCATCTACGAATGCATATGAGTCAATAAAAGGTGGTAGGTGGTAGATAACTCATCATCCAACTTGTCAAATTCATGCCCCCCTCCTACAAGGTCGTTGACGTGTCATACCACCCAATTGGTTGTTCATCTTCCAGCAATGCGAACAAGTCGCCCAACACTCATACGTGGCTCATGACTCATATGCCACCAATGACAAATACATCAGCAACAACTCGAACGTTGTTGATGATACATACGTGGCAAACAACTTGCAAGGATGACTCATGACATATCTGATAATATGTCAAATGACCAGCAGATGACATGGTGTCTTACCTATTAATCCTTTTGCCCGCCAGAAATTCTAGCATATTTGATTTTCAAAACATAAATTGTTTAGTTTCTCAATATATTTAGAAGATCATAATACAATTGTGACATTCGCTTTCACGACATTTTAATTTCACACAATTCGATTCTACAATAAAGTGATTTTCTCTATCTAATACTCGTTGACCCTTCTTTTCACTTGTATAAATACGTGCTTATTGCAGCGTACCAGTGAAGCCGCAGAACAGTTCCATCTCTTCTTTTAGTCTTTGGCGCTTCTTACAGTTATTTAATGAATTAGTTTCATTCATACGAAGCTTGAAAAGTTTGAATTAGAATAGCACGACGAAAACGAAAGGTTAGTCTAACACTACTCTTACGAAATAATTGGTCATCACCACCAATCTATTGTTGGTGGGCGCGACCATTCTAGAAGAAGGAAATAGTGGTGGTTGTGGTTGAGGAAGAGGTAATATTTTTGCTTGTTGTTTCTCGTTATTAAGCTTATTATCCCTCTTTTGGAGGCTTGTGAGTATTCCATCTATAGTTGAGTTTAAGCAATTCAACATAAAAAATTGAGTTGATTGAAATGCTTACCTAATTGCAACTTACTCCATAATTGTCGAAACTCTTTCACTGTAGTAGTCTTTGTGCATTTCAAGATGTACTTTATGTCCGTACTTATTTTGCTTCAAATAGTTCTCCTATAAGACCGTCTTTCTGGCTCTTTCCGAATTTGAAAATTCTATAAATTTATGCAGCCCCTATCCAAAGATTTCAGGGGGTGGCCCCAAGATTGCATTGTTTTCTCTTTCTTGTTTTTGGATTACAATGCCAATGTCGACTCCACAAAGGACTGAGAGCTCATTTGCTTTCTTGAGGAGGTCTTTCGCCGTTCTCCCAATATGACATCGCTATTGCTCCCATTGGATATTTGCTCATGTTTTGATTCTTTTTCTTGTCATCTTGTCAATTGCATATTGTTGGGTATATTTATACAAGAGAAATACCATTATGTTTTCATAAGAGTTTTAATATTGTTTAATGGAGTCAAGGATTGGCTCCTAATTTAAAGAAGTTCAAGTTGATAGAATAAACCTTTCTATGCTTTAAACATGTGATCTTTAAACAATCTACAATTAGTTTTGGTAGGATTATTTCTTTAGGTGAGATGGTGAAATATGTCATCATACAAAAAAAAGAAAAAACGAAAAATAATCAACCCAACCAAAACTAATTCTAGATTGTTTAAATCACATGTTTAAAGCATAGAAAGGTTTATGATATCACCTTGAACTTCTTGAAACTAATTCTCAATCATTGACTGCATTAAACAATATCAAATCTCTTACTAAAAAATAATGGTATTTTTCAATTACATGTGAAAGTAAATAACTCAAAACAACCATCAAAAGAGATGACAAGAAAAAGAATCAAACATGAGCAAATATCCAACGAGAGCAGTAGAAATATCTCAATATTCAGGAGAAGTGTAGAAGGTCTGCTCAAGAAAGCAAATGAGCTTCGTCCTTTGTGGAGTCGACATTAGCATCGTAATCCACAAACAAGGAGGACAAAACAATACAATCTTGTGGCCGCTCCCTGAAATATTTGGATAGAGGTTGCATAAATTTTTGGAATTTTCAAATCCGAAAAGAGCCAAAAGATGGTCATACAAGAGAACTATTTGGAGCAAATGATAAGTACAGATATAGAGTATTTCTTGAAATCTACAAAGAATATTAAAGTGAAAGAGCTCAACAATTATTGAGTGAGTTACAACAAGGTAAGCATCTCAATCCGCTCAATTTAAACCAGTATAATTGCTTAAACTCAACTATAGATGGTATGTTCAAAAGCCTCCAAAAGAGGAATAATGAGCTCAATAACAAGCAACGCCAAACACAATTATTGCCTCTTTCTCGTCCACCACCATTATTTCCTTCTGGAATGATCAATTATTCATCGGAACGATGTCAGAAGGACAAGATATTACTAGGATTCTAGGAGTATTTCCAAATGTTGGGGGTGTCACTAATTCTGTTGGTGGAGAGAATGGTGGAGGCATTCAATGTCTACATGGTGATATCGCTGATTCTGTCGGTCGAGCAGGCGTAGGAAGTGTTCAAAGACTGCCTTGTGGCACATTGAGGTGTTTTAAAAGTTATGCATTTAGCAACACATATCGTGTCTAAGTACATGGTTTTAAGATAAATCATGTTTAGTGTCTGCTTTATAGACATCGATCGCGTTGGTAACGAGTATTGGTCATTAATCCAAACATTGGTCAAAATGCTCAGACCCTGGAACTGTCTCAAGAACTTGGTTAATATTCTATATATTTTACATTCCCAATTCGCTTCCACTTTTCATTCAAGCTAAATCAAGAAGTTGTCAACTATATATATTCTTCATTTGACGGCGCAAATATTCACCTAGTCTCTGGTGTCATGTACCGTTGCTAGATGGCCACCCATGGTGACGACCGATTTTTCAGTATAGGATGATTGAAAATTTGGGCAAGTCTAGTTGAGGTTGAACCTAAAGAGTCACACACAATCCATCGATAGCGAAGGAATTAATTTGGAACTACTTCTGGGAGGTAGAACAATTTAATTATACTATATTGGTTCACTTTTCTTGGATTGTTAATTCTTGAATTGGATTAAATAG
The DNA here is from genome assembly GCA_034509735.1 of Sesamum alatum. Classification (NCBI taxonomy): domain Eukaryota; kingdom Viridiplantae; phylum Streptophyta; class Magnoliopsida; order Lamiales; family Pedaliaceae; genus Sesamum; species Sesamum alatum. The sequence goes on along the minus strand of JACGWO010000001.1, from coordinate 33,538,607 downwards.
AATTAACTAATAAATTAGATTTATTAATTTGAGGAGATAGGCTTAAAATAATTATTTAAATATTTAAAGCCTTAGAGATTATTTTAAATTAGATTTAAAATTATTCCATGGAATCCATCTAAGAGATGGATGGACGAGATTGAATGGAGAGATCAATGGCCAAAATCAAGTTTCACTTGGTCTTTTCCTAAGTTGACTAGATCAAAATCCTAGTCAACCTAGGGTTCTCTACGAGAGTTTGAAGAGGACTAGGAGAAGTCCTCTTCTATAAATACTCATAGAAGCACATACCTCAAGGTGTTGAATCTCTATCACACACACACACACACACACACACACACACACTCGACCATCATCTCTCCCTCTCTCTCTCAGCCGACCCTTCCCCTCTCCTCTCAAAGAATTGTTTCTAGTTCCTTGTTTTGATACGAGAGAGTTATAGGCAAATAGATCACGTTACTTAATAACACTAGGTCGATTTGTCCTCCTATATAATTCCTCTTGATTTCTTGCTAGCACGAGGGATCAAGATCCGGTGGATTGGGTGGACAATTTAGAGGGTTCCTGTTTTGGAATGTTGGTGGCAAAACGTGGAACAAGCACGTAGCAGTTTGAAGAAAACGACAACGGGTAGGTTTCATGCTCCCTTTTCATTACAATCCTATGGCTACCATGATATTGTATGTTTTACTTTGATCATGAGATACACCGAATGCCCGAGAGGTTCAAGGGAACACCCATTGAACGTGTATGTACTTTTCGTTCAACCATGTTTTATTTTTCATGCTTAAATTTACCGCGCTTTCGCATTCGCGCTCCCTCCCGTGATGATCCAATCTTGCTTTCAGTGGTATCAGAGTCCCATTCGGTGTATTGGCCTAGGGTTTTATGTGCTATACGTGTTAAAGTATGGTTTACGCGGCTTTATTTACGTTTTATGGCATGTCATATTAACTAGGGATTTATGCGTTAATTTTGCACATTAATTTTGGATCTTGGATTTCTGCCCTTTTTTTAAATGTTTTCTTGATTTCTTGAAGGAAAAACGGGGCAGAAACACCATCGGAAAATAGAAAACAGGATCAACGGCTGCAGTCGGCCGACAGGCGCGCACTGTGCACGGCCAGGCCCACGCTCACGCGCACGCGCACGCACGCAGGCGGTGGTGCCTGCGAGCGTGCACCCGGCCAGGCGCTAACAGCACGCGCGTGACAACGGGCAGAGTTTTCCGGATGCGTGCACAGGTAGTGCGGCCAGACGCGCGCGCACGCAGGTAGAGGCCCCTGCGCGTGCGCCCGGCCAGCGCATCTAGCGCGCATGACAGATGGATGCGTGGGCTGCCGGCCGCATACGCAGGTAGTGCGGCCAGGCGCGCACAAGCGCGGTCTGCCGGCCGCGCGCGCGCTGGCTCGCAGCAAGGCAGCGCGCATTGGTAGAGAGCCGGCGCGCGGCCGCCCTGTTGGCGCAGCATTCGCGCGCAAGCGGCAGATCCAGCCAGCCTACACGCGCAGGCGGCGCGGCCAGGCGCGCGCGCACGTAGGTAAGGGGCCTGCGCACGGGCGCCTGATCAGCGTGCGTCTGCGGTAGGCTGCTGTCGGCTACAGTAGGGCCGTTGCCCGTTTTTCCATTTTCGTCATCGTTTTTCAGAATTTTAAATTTTTTGACTTATTTTGGATTATTTCTGCAACTCTTTTTCTTGAAAGAGATTATTTAAAATATTTTATTTTGAGTTGGTTTGAAACCATCTAAAATTTAATATTTTTTAAATAATGAGGAGAGGATTTCCTAGCAAAAAATTGCAATGGTTGCAACCAACGATCATAAATTTTGGTGTAGTAAATATGCGCTTGTTTTTATATATTTTATGATATTAGTTATCATGGATTAGTGTAAATGGCATGTTTACTTGCTTATGTGAAATGCTATTTGCGTTGATTAGATATAGATGACCACAAAGCCCCAGACCGTATGTATGGTTTATTTTATGTTGGGCTTGTGTGCCTCGTTTATTGTCCCCCCCCCCCCCCACCCTTTCTGGTTGCCTTGGAATAATAAGGCTTTCTATCTCCCTCCATATGTACTCCCCCGGGTGTTCGTCGGTGTTTCTATTTTTAAATAGTAATGATAGTAGTATAGGTGTGAGGTTTTATTTTTTAATTAAATGAAGGAGATGAAGGATGGCCTAGAGGGAGGATTCCAAGGAGATCCATGGAGGTCCAGTGAACAAGAGAGGCAAGGCCCATCAGTGTGTTGATAGGTTACTATTCTTTGATGTAATAGCGTAGGATCAACCCTAAATTGACCATAGATCCACTACGGGCTCAGTGGGTCGCATAGGATTTGGGCTTGTGATCATTTCGACAGGGGCGTGCTAGACTTTATTTTTGCATGTGGCATATATGACGAATGAATGGTTTATTTATCATTTTATTGCTACAACATGCTAGTATATATTATGCATAGTTATATGTATGTGGTGTGATGAGGTCTCGGTCTTTAAACTCTCACTTTGTTGGACCAAGCTAAAAATATTAGACCCTTAATAAATGGAGAACCTTAGTTGTTCGTCCAAGCCTTCCATCCATGACAAAGTGAGGAAGCTAGAGTCAGTCAATTGCGTGGTCTCACGAGTTGTGGCACGTCTCCTGTTCTGAAACCAAGCTGTTACCTGTCTCACGAATCGTGGGGGTAGTAGTCAGTGCTATGATTCGGTTGAGTGGGTCGGGTCCAATGCCTGAATAACGTGATTCACTTGGAGTCCTTGGGATCACGTAAAAGGGTGAGGCAAACTTGAGAATCTCATTAGACGAGAATGATATAGAATACCTCCCACAAAGTTCTTTTCCATGCGAATCGTAAAAGTGGAGTATGGAAAATTTTGTTGTGGATCCCAAGCCACTAGGAAAAGGTTTCCCAAAAACAACGTTTGAAAGTGGCGTGTTTTCGTATAAATAATGGGAGCATTAAATGACTGAAGTCCAAGTCTTTAATTATTATTTAGACACCACTTTCATTCTGCTGATTGTATGCTTTATTTTTTTTGTAAATGTAGATTTAAACCATGTCTAAGAATCCATTATCCTCCATACTTAAGACAAACAAATTCAATGGAATGAATTACAATGACTGGTTGCACAATCTAAGGATAATCCTCGATTATGAGAACCAAGGCTATGTCAAGGACAAGCCGTTCCCACGCACTTTGTCGGAAGAATCCACGCCAGAAGAACGTGAGACGTTTGAACTTTGGCACCAGGATAACCAGAAAGTTCGTAGCATCATACTAGCATCCATGACTAATGAAATGCAGAAACAATATGAAATGCTAGACGAGTTTCCATAATAACTTACCTTAAGGATTGCTATGTAGCCCCGGACCGGCATACTAGGTACGTCGCCATGAAGGCGTTCTTCAGGACTAAGATGACCGAAGGATCCTCTATACATGCGCATGGGGTCAAGATGCTTATCTTGGTGGAAAAGCTTGAACACCTCAAAGCAGGGATCAATAACGAGGCGTACATAGATGTGATCCTTCAGTTACTCCCACCCTCCTTCGACCAATTTATTGTTAACTACAACATGAATCCACTTGAGAAGAGCATACGTGAGTTAATTAATATGTTGGTTCAATACGAGGTCATGACTAAGAAGTCTGCGCCATCGGTATTGATTGGAGAGGCTTCCATTTCCTAAACAAAAAGCAATGGTGCCAGACGATGGAAAAGGAAGAAGGGAAAAGGAAAAGCCGTCATAGCTACTGCAAACGCTAAGAGCATTCCCATTGGCAACATGGGGAAAGGCAAAGGGAAGAGGAAGATCCAATCAAAGCAATAGTCTAGGAAAAATGACATTTGTGTTCATTGTTGCGAGAAAGGGCATTGGAAGAGGGATTGCCCCAAATTCCTCTCCAAGCAATATACGAATTTTGTTCCCTATGCCTCTTGCTACATATATGTAAATATGTATGTATATATATATATATGCTAATTAGCTAAACATACTAAATTGGCAACTCATTACTTGCCGCGTATTTCTCAGGAGATAGGCCACAGTGACTAGGCGATCATCGATATTAATAGGTAGATCAGTAGTGACATTATGAGTTGGGAGCTTTAGCTACATAGTTACCCATATATTAGAGTTTTCAATGAATTTGTATTTAAAATTCTGTAATAACTAGAATTTCACTTTTTCCTTTTTCGTATGTTCATAAATGCTAGGGTTGTTGATTAAATACATGTCTTGATGAAATATGTCAATTCATAAGGCTTATATAATATATAAGGGAAAATAGGAATTATTTTACTGGGTTAAATGTTGATTTTTTGTATGAGATGGAATGTAATTACGAAGGGGGTGCTACATTAGGATATATGGAATGTAATTATGAAGGGGGTGCTATATTAGGTGGTATCAGAGCAGGGATTAGATTCTTTGAGGATCTTTGCTTTATAGTAGTGTTATTGAATCCATAAAAGTTATATTATGAACCTAAGAGTGAATGTGAGTTTCATATAAGTTGGAATGTCAAGTGAACAATTCTCGCCTGAAGGAGTCATTAGAGTTTCTATATAGTGATATACAACCATTAAAGCATGATATATGTGTAGATGTGCCTGTTTGGTGGGGTTATGCTAGTTAATACTATAGTAAGATCTTTTCTAGTAGTAGGGGATGGTAACACTACATGTTAATTTTGTTATACTAAACCATAGGGGGTTTGACGTTATTCCGTAAATGGATGGGTTATTTTGTAATAACGCTATTGTTTACATCAAACGAAGGAAGTGGTCGTAGAATCCAATAGGTAAATGAAAATAGTAATTGTGGGGGAAATGAAAGTCATACCCAAATGTTTCATTTTTCGTGACTACCATCAATATAATTAAAGAAGGGTGTGAGGTATATTTAGTTAACGTACATTATATTACGGTAGTTGGTCCTGGTATATCGATGTTCCTATAGTTAGAGAACTCCTAGATGTTTGTTTTATGAGGAATTACGTGGGTTACTACATCATCAGAAAGTAGATTATGAAATAGAGACTATTCTTGGGATATCACCTATGTCAATTACGACATATAGAATAACTGTAGTAGAATTATAGGAGTTTAAGAAACGAGTAAGAGAAATATTAGAGATGACCTCATTAGATCTAGTACTTTGTTGTGGAGAGTACTAAGTGCTATTTATGAAAAATAAGAATGACAGTATGAGAGAGTGTACTGATTATAGGCAACTTAATTGAGTGACAGTGAAAACTAAATACCCACTAGGGCCAGTTCAAGAATTTGGTGATAGTGGAGAAGGTTATGTGTTAAAAAAAAAAATCCGTTGATAAACATCAAAGACAGATAGAATATGTGATAGGTAGGAATTTTTTTTTCTGAAAGTATCTAGGAGCAAATTAGGAGCAAATTTCTTATCTTAGACAGATAGACATATTAACACAGGAACAGAGTGAATTTGAGTTTTATAAAATATTTAGGAGCAAATTATATTAATTAAGAAAATTAGGGAGGGACGTAATGGGTATTCTGAAAAAGTTTAAGATAAAAAAAAAAGAGATATTACGTTTGAGGTGATGATAGCCGGCAAAGACCATTGAGGGATGCACTCCAGTACGGGTAAGCAGGGCCCTAAGAAAATAAACGATGATTCAGATATAATGTACTGTGGATTGATATACGATTGTGGTGTGGATTACTTCATGAATTTGTGATAAATGCGTAAAGAATGTTTGTTGATTATTGTCATAAATGAATTTTTTCTTGCTACATATATGTAAATATGTATGTATATATACATATGCTAATTAGCTAAACATACGGAATTGGCAACTCATTACTTGTCGAGTATTTTTCAGGAGATAGGCCATAGTGACTAGACGATCATCGATATTAATAGGTAGATCAGTAATGACATTATGAGTTGGAAGCTTTAGCTACAGAGTTACACATATATTAGATTTTTCAATGAATTTGTATTTAAAATTTTGTAATAACTAGAATTTCACTTTTTCCTTTTTTGTATGTTCATAAATGCCAGGGTTGATGATTGAATACATGTCTTGATGACATTGTCAGTTCATAAGGTCTTATATAATATATAAGGGAAAACAGGGATTATCTTATTGGGTTAAATGTTGATTTTTTTTATGAGATGGAATGTAATTACGAAGGGGGTGCTACATTAGGATATATGGAATGTAATTACGAAGGGGGTGCTACAGGTTTGGTCCTCGGACTTGAGGGACTATTGTGGTCACATACACACCAAAGGTTGTATCTTAGGTTTGGCAAAAGGCTACCAAGTCAAAAGACTTGGTTGTCATAAGCCCTATCTAGTGCAGTCAAGGTGTGTAGTATGAACAGTAGGTCCTAATATAGGATCTGTCTCCTGTCAATAGGATTGACAGTGATGTCTCACATATACTCTGAGACTCGTCCTCCAGTAATTATGTGGCCACAGTAACTGAACAGTGGGATAGGATCTCTGTGACGTTTGGTATGGATAAGCCAAGGCTGTAGTCAAGAATGGGTACCGACAACTATTGTCCACAACCTAGACTATAGCCAGGAAATGGAAGACGAAGGACAGACATGCTAAAGAGCCTAAATGTTCACGCCATAAATATTCACCTAGTCTCTAGTGCCATGGACCGTTGCTAGACGGCCACCCATGGTGACTGACGATTTTTCAGTATAGGATGACTGGAGATTCGTCCAAGTCTAGCTGAGGTTGAACCTAAAGAGTCACACACAGTCCATCAATAGCGGAGGAATTAATTTGGAATTAGTGCCGGAAGGTAGAACAATTTAATTAGATTAAATTGGTTCACTTTTGTTGGATTGTTAATTCTTTAATTGGATTAAATAGAATTAACTAATAAATTAAATTTATTAGTTTGCGAAGATAGGCTTAAAATAAGTATTTAATTATTTAAAGCCTTAGGGATTATTTTAAATAAGAGATGGACGGACGAGATTAAATGGAGAGATCAACGGCCAAGATCAAGTTTTACTTGATCTTTTCCTAAGTTGACTAGAATTTGACTAGGTCAATATCCTAGTCAACCTAGGGTTCTCTATGAGAGTTTAAAGAGGACTAGGAGAAGTCCTCTTCTGTAAATACTCATGAAACACACACCTCAAGGTGTTGAATTTCTAGTGTACACACACACACACACACTCGCCCATCCTCTTTCCCTCTCTCTCTCGGCCGACCCTTTTCCTCTCCTCTCCAAGAATTATTTCTAGTTCTTTGTTTTGATACAAGAGAGCTATAGGCAAATCGATCACGTTAATTAATAACACTAGGTTGATTTGTCCTCCTATGTAATTCCTCTTGATTTCTTACTAGCACGGAGGATCAAGATCCGGTGAATTGGGTGGACAATTTAGAGGGTTCCTGTTTTGGAATCTTGGTGGCAAAATGTGGAACAACATACGTAGCAGTTTGAAGAAAATGACAATGGGTAGGTTTCACGCTCCCTTTGAAGAAAATGGCAATGGGTAGGTTTCATGCTCCCTTTTCGTTACAATCCTATAGCCACCATGATATTGCATATTTTACTTTGATCATGAGATACACCGAACACCCGGGAGGTTCAAGGGAACACCCTTTGAACATGTATTTACTTTCCATTTAAGCATGTTTTATTTTTCATATTTTAATTTACCACGCTTCCGCATTCGCGCTCTCTCCTGGGACGATCCATGCTTGCTTTTAGTCCCGGATCGACATACTAAGTATGTCGCTACGAAGGTGTTCTTTGGAACTAAGATGACCGAAGGATCCTCTGTACATGAGCATGGGGTCAAGATGCTTACCTTGGTGGAAAAGCTCGAAGACCTCAAAGCAGGGCTCGATAACGAGATGTACATTGATGTGATCCTTCAGTCACTCCCACCCTCCTTCGACCAATATATTATTAACAACAACATGAATGCACTTGAGAAGGGCATATTGAAAGATTATGTGGATCGTCCCGGGAAAAGCGCGAATGCGGAAGCGCGGTATAGTTAAAATTAAAACGGAATTTAAACATGCTTTTAAATTAAAACACGTTTCAAAGGGTGTGCCTTTGAAATTTCCCGGGCATTCGGTGTATCTCATGAACGTATAACATTAAAATAAATCATGGAGGCCATAGGGTTGAAAATTAAAGAGGGACGAAAATTTAAAACGAGACCTACCCGTTGTCGTTTTCGTCTTCAACGGCTACACGCGTTGTTCCCCGTTTTGCACCAAGATCTCGTTCTTGAGACCCTCTAATTCGTGACACACGATCCACCCACGTATCTCGCACGTCGTGCTAGCAACGAACAAGTGTATAATTTTGGAGTGGATGAATCAATAACACATTATCAATTAATGGTATTGATTCATCAAGATTCTAATGTTCCAAGAACAAAAGAATCAAGAAAATAATTTTCTTGAGAGAGAGAGAGGGCGGACGAGAGAGATGGGAGAGAGAGATCCGTGTGTGTGTGTTGTAGTGTGTGTGTTGGAGATTCATCATCATCATCATGTAAATTGTAGGATGCTAGGGGTTTATATAGAAGAGGAGTTTAATCCTCTTTAAACTCCTCTTTTAAGAACTCTAATTTGATTAGGATTTTGACCTAGTCAAAGTCCTAGTCAAACTAGTGTTTTGACCTAGTCAAAACGATCCTAGCCATCCATCTCTCCCATTGATCTCAACCGTTGATTTAATTTAATTTAATGGAATATTTAAAACCTATTTAAATATTTCCAAGAGGCTAAAATAAATATAAATATTATTTAAGCCCATTAAATAAATTCCTTTGATAAATCCAATTTATCAATTTAATTCCTTCTATCAAATAGAAAGAATTATTTCTCCAAGAAAAATAAAGGTTCCGATTAAATCTAATTTAATCATTCCTTCACTCCAATATTTAATTCCAAATTAAATATTTAATTGTGTGTGGATAGTGTGTGACTCTTTAGGTTCACCATTCAGCTAGACTTGGTCGGATTCCTAGAATCCGTCCGTTACCATGGGTGGCCATCTAGCAACGGTCCATGGCACTAGAGACTAGGTGAAATATTCAGGGATGAACATTTAGGCTCTAACAGTACGCTTGTCCTTCTGTCTTCGGTCTCATCACTTAGTGTCTAGGGCACGGATAACGCAGGTACCCATCTTGGACCTAAGTGTCGGTCTGTCCTCACTAAACGCCGCAAGGGAAACCTTCCCTTCTGTTCAGTCACTGTGGCCACAGTTTTAGGGACAAGACCTAGAGCATACATGAGACTCAACTGTCAAAACCTACTGACAGGAGACAGATCCTTTCTTGGAAACTACTGTCACTTTGCACACCAGGATTGCACTAGACATGGCTTATGACTACCAAAGAGAATTCTGGCAATCTCTCACCATATCTAAGATACAGTTCTGATGTACAGGTAAACTCAGTAATTCCTCAAGTCAAAGGACTTGACCTGTACCGTTGGAACCGGGAATACTCGTCATACCTTGCAGACCATACTCAAGGTCCTCCGTAAGACGGTTCCCACGAGTCACCTCAGTCAGCTGCATCCTAGCAGGCTAACCCACTAACACTGCTTAGACGATCCTCGTCACCCGTCGATGAAACACGACAGCAGATGCTTAGTGCAAGTCTCAAATGGAATCTCGGTACCCATTTTCGGGATTCCTTGACTTGGAGATTTCCGGACTGATTCGGGAAGACTGATTTCATGGACCTACCTCCAAGCGTAGTCCCAGTCCCCGAAATTGATGCTCAGTCCGTGGGCTTTGTTTGCGTAGTGAACAGATATAGAAAAATGGGTGCAAGTGAACACAAACAAAGTAATGCCAAATGAAAATTCACTTCTTTATTCATTAATGATTTATCAAAAACACTTATAATTGTCTAGACATAGGTTACATATACCCGCCAAAATTGGCTTACATGGTCACCTATTCTAACAATCTCCCACTTGACCTTTAAAGCCAATCACCCATATGCCTAATCCCCATCTTCTCAAGATGTTGCGTATGAGCACTTTGCGACATAGGCTTTGTCAGCGGGTCTGCTGTGTTGTCTGCTGAGTTGACTCGGTCCATCCGAACGTCACCTCTTCCTACCATTTCTCTAAGAAGATGGTAGCGTCTAAGAATGTGTTTGGAACGGTGGTGAGATCTCGGTTCCTTCGCTTGCGCTATTTGCACCGTTGTTATCACAGAAGATGACAACGGGCTCGGCGATGCTAGGCACCACACCCAACTCTTGGATGTAGTTTCTCATCCAAACCGCTTCCTTAGCAGCTTCTGAAGCTGCTATGTATTCAGCCTCAGTGGTGGAGTCAGCAGTGGTTGCTTGCTTGGAACTTTTCCAAGCCACTACTCCTCCGTTGAGCTTGAATACATACCCTGATTGAGACTTGGCATCATCGTCATCAGACTGGAAGCTGGCGTCGCTAAAGCCTTCCAGAATTAGTTTTCCATTGCCATAGACTAAGAACATTTCCTTAGTCCTCCTTAGGTACTTAAGGATGCCCTTAACTGCATTCCAATGTGCCTCTCCTGCACAGGACTGATATCTGCTAGTCACGCTCAAAGCGTATGCAATGTCAGGCCTGGTGCAGTGGACCGCATATTGGATGCTACCTACGGCAGAAGCATAGGGGATGACTTTCATCTTTTCAAGTTCCTCATCAGTCTGCGGGGACTGTTTCTTGGACAACTTGATCCCATGCCTCATAGGAAGGAACCCTCGTTTGGAGTTGTCCATTCGATATCTCTTTAGGACTTTCTCCATATACGAGTTTTGGGTGAGCCCTAACATCCTTTTAGATCTGTCCCTGACAATCTGGATGCCTAGGATGTAGGATGCTTCACCCAAGTCCTTCATGGAAAACTTGGTTGACAGCCATGCTTTCGTGTTTCCTAACATTTCTGACGTCATTTCCAATGAGCAGAATGTCATCCACGTAAAGCACTAGGAACACTATGGAGCTCCCACTGACCTTCTTGTATACACAAGGGTCGGATTCGTTTTTGATGAAGTCATAACCCCGTATTACCTCATCAAATCGAATGTTCCAACTCCGGGAAGCCTGTTTTGAGGCCATAGATGGACTTCTGGAGACGACAGACTTTCTGTTCTTCTCCAGCGACCGTGAAACCCTCCGGCTGATCCATATAGATCTCTTCTTCAACGAAGCCGTTGAGGAAGGCCGTTTTCACGTCCATCTGCCATATTTCATAGTCATACCATGCTGCTATGGCAAGCAGGATCCGAATGGATTTAGCCATGGCTACTGGCGAGTAGGTATCCTCAAAATCGACCCCGGGTCGTTGAGTGTATCCCTTAGCTACAAGCCTAGCCTTGAAGGTAGTGACCTCTCCATCAACACCGAGTTTGCGCTTGTAGACCCACTTACAGCCCACTGGCTTAACACCTTTCGGTGGATCTACAAGTCTCCAAACTTGGTTCTCGCTCATGGAGTCCATTTCGGTTTTCATGGCCTCAAGCCATTTTCCCAGAGTCGATGTCTGACATCGCTTCCCCGTATGTCTTAGGATCGTTATCCAGAAGATCGGTCGCACCTAGAAATCCATATCTCACTGGAGGTCTGGATTCTTTAGTGGACCTTCGGAGAACGGGAACGTTAGTGGTAACTGTGGGCGCTGACTGTATCGGAGCCGGCGGTTCAGGGGCCGGGGCTGGCCTGCCTTGAGGTTGTCCTTCATGCCTAGCATGTTGGACTTCTCTAGGTAGGTCAGTCCTCCTAGTGTCTATCCTGAATCCTCTAGGTGAGGTTTCCGCGACTGTTTCTGATGACTGAGTTCCATCACTTGATTCCTCAAGGATCAGCTCATCAGGTTGGATATCCTCCGGGAAGCCTTGCTCCAAGAATACTGCATTCCTTGAAACAAATACCTTTTGTTCCAAAGGGTCATAAAAGTAATAACCCGCAGTTTCTTTAGGGTATCCAACGAACCTGCATAGACTAGACCTGGATTCTAGCTTATCTCCCACTAACCTCTTGACGTATGCGGGGCTACCCCCACACTTTCAAGTAGTTTGTAGGATGTAGGCTTGCCGTGCCATATCTCATATGGCGTTTGGGTCACTACACTAGTAGGCGCCAAATTCAATAACTTGGCTGCCGTTTCTAATGCATAACCCCAAAACGATAGGGGCAATTTGGTAAAACTCATCATGGAACGAACCATGTCCAACAGGGTTCGGTTCCTCCTTTCAGAGACGCCATTTAACTGTGGTGTTCCGGGAGGTGTCCATTCTGATATTATACCATGTTCCTTTAGATAATCTAGGAATTCGGCACTAAGGTATTCACCGCCTCGGTCTGACCGTAGGACTTTAATTTTGCAGTTGGTCTGGTTCTCCACTTCAAGTCTGAATTCTTTAAACCTCTCAAGAGCTTCAGACTTGTACCTCATTAGGTAAACATAACCATACCGTGAATGATCATCGGTGAAGGTTATGAAGTAGGAGAACCCACCTCGGGCCTGCGTCCTTAGTGGTCCACACACGTCTGTATGGACCAAGTCCAACAGACCTGTTGGCAAGCCTGCTTTGTCCTACAAAGGGCTTCTTGGTCATTTTCCCTTTTAGACAAGATTCACAAGTTGGTAGATCACTCAAGTCCCAACCTCTAGGTTCTTTGAGTCTACCAACCTTTTCATCCTATCTTGGGATATGTGACCTAGCCTAGCGTGCCACAGACGTGCGTTCCCGTTATTATCTAATTTCCGTTTGTGTTGAGCGTTAAGAACGAAATTCGTTTGTTGCAAGATATAGAGCCCATTATGTAATGTACCAAGTAGATGAGCAATTCCACACCTCATCAAATAAAAGCAATTTTTATTGATTTTAAACTCATAACATTATTGTCTAACAATGGAATGGAAATGATGTTTTAATCATACTGGGTACAAAATAAACTTGCTCTAATTCTATGCTAATGGTATCACTAATAACTAAAGTGGCGGATCCTACTGCTTCTGCCGAGATGGCCTTGCCATTTCCGAGCTTCAGGATCATGTCCCCGCTACTTAGTTTTCTGCTTCTTTTCAACACCTGCAAATCATTGCAAATGTGAGCTCCACAGCCGGTATCCAATACCCAAGAGGCAGAATTAGTGACCATGTTAACCTCAATCACAAATATACTTTGGTTTGAGAAGAGTTTGGGGCACTCTCTCTTCCAATGCCCTTTCTCACGGGCAGTTGATACATATGTCATATGCCTTCGACTGTTGCTTGGAGACAACCTTTCCCTTTCCTTTGCCTTTCCCCTCTTTGGCAATGGGAACACTCTGAGTGTTCGTGGCTGCTATGACTGCCTTTCCCTTCCCTTTCTTCCTTTTCCAACGTCCGGCGCCCTTGCCTTTCGTCTTGGAAGTAGAAGCACCTCCAAACAATACCGAAGGCGTGGACTTCTTAGTCGTTGCCTCGTATTGCACCAACATATTGATCAACTCATGAATACCCTTCTCAAGTGCATTCATGTTGTAGTTGACAATAAATTGATCAAAGGAGGGTGGGAGTGACTGAAGGATCACATCTATGTACGTTTCGTTATCGAGACCTGCCTTTAGGTCCTCGAGCTTTTCCACTAGGGTAAGCATTTTAACCCCATGTTCTTGTACAGAGGATCCTTCTGTCATTTTAGTTCCAAAGAACGCCTTGGTCGCGACATACCTAGTATGCCGGTCCGGGACTGCATAGCAATCCTTAAGGCGAGCCATTATGGAAGGGACATCGTCTAGCCTTTCATATTGCTTCTGAATCTCATTGGTCATCGAAGCAAGTATGATGCTACGAACCTTCCGGTTATCCTTATGCCAAGTCTCTCGAACGTCTCACGTTCCTCTGGCGTGGATCCTTCCAGGGTAAGGTCCTAGGGAGAGAGGCTCGTCCATGACGTAGCCTTGGTTCTCATAATCCAGGACTATCCTGAGATTGCGCAACCAGTCGTTGTAGTTGGTTCCATTAAATTTGTTTGTCTCAAGAATGGTTGAAAGTGGGTTCTTAGACATTTTAAAATCTACATGTTGAAAAACAACGCGCGATCAGCAGAAAGTAAAGACGGTGGTTTGATAAAAATAATTAAATGCTTGGTCTTTAGTCATTTAATCCTCCCACTATTTATACGAAAACACGGTACTCTCAAACGTAGTTTTCGGGAAATCCTTTCCTAGTGGGCTCGGGATCCACAGCGATTTTTCCCATACCCCGCTTTTACGATTCGCATGGAAAAGATCCTGTGGGAGGTATTCCATACCATTCTCGTTCCACGAGATTCCCAAGATTATTGCCTCACCCTTTTGCATGATCCCGGAGGACTCCAAGCGAATCATGCTAATTAGGCGTTAGGACCCAATCGACCGAAGCCATGGACCCACTAGTACCCCCACGACTCGTGAGACAGGTAGCAGCAGCCCATTTTCGTTCATGACATAGTGCAGCTTCTTTTAAGTACAATAACGTGCCACGACTCGTGAGACCACGCTATTGACCTAAAACAGCTTCCTCACTATGCACGGATTGGAAGGCATGGACGAACTCCTAGAGTTCATGTCCACTTTATCTAGGGTCTAATATTTTAACATTGGTCCAACCAATGTGAGAGTAATAATGACCGAGATCTCATACTATATCCATACATTTATCCAAAAATGCATAAATGAAATTCATCCATAGCAGTTATACATGATAAATAAAACCCATTCATCCATCACAATAACCACATGCAAAATTAAAAGCCTAGCACGCCCTGTTGGATGATCACAAGCCCGAATCCTATGCGATCCACTGAGCCCGCAGTGGATCTATGGTCAATCTAGGGTTGGTCCTATACTATTACAATAATAGTAACCCAATCATCATTCTGATGGGCCTTGGTCTCTTTTTCTCTTTCTTCACTTTATGGAAAACGCCAAGGGACCTCCGGTCTGTGCTCTCCATGTGGTCCTTCCTTCTTCTCCTAACCAATTACAAGAATGAAACCTCCACTCCTAGTCTACTCTCATTACATATAAAAAATTAGAAACCCCAGCGAAACCCCGGGGGGAGTACATAAGGAGGGAGGTAGAAAGCCTTATTATTCCAAGGCACTAGAAAGACGAGAAGGAGAAAGCAGTTAAAGAGGCACACAGGCCCAACAGTAAATTAAACCATACATTCGGTCTAGGGCTCGTGAATCATCCATTTCCATCCAACACACATAATTACATGATCCAATCACATAATCATAATATTCCAACAACACATGATTTCCAATCACATCAATCCAAGATGAAAATAAATGAACATGTGCGCAACGTGTGAAAAAAATAAAACACAAATATTGGTAATAATATTTTTCTCGTTTTAGGAAAACCTTTCCTCATTATTCTAAGTAAAATAACCCCGGGATTCCAAATCCATTTATTTTACTCCTAAAATAATGTCTTTAGGAATTTAGGAAAAATTGAACCCAAAAAACGAATTTTCAGAATTAATTCAAAATTAAAACTGAAAATAAATTTAAAAATAAAATAATAATGCTAGGGTTTCAAAAAACCCTAGCTGCAGCAGCCGCCGGCCGCCGCCACCGGCAGCAGCCGGCAGGCCGTGCGCGCAGGGCAGCAGGCCCAGCCTGCCGCCCCTGCGCGCGCAGGCACTGCCTGGCCGGGCGCCGCGCGCGCAGGCCCCTTGCCTGCGTGCGCGCGCGCCTGGCCGGCAGCGCGCTGCGCGGCCTGGTGTTCCGGCAGGCCGAACGCGCGCGCAGGCTCCTTTGCCTGTGCGCGCAGGCGCTGGCCTGCTGGCCACCGGCCGCATCCCTGCGTCGCGCGCAGAGCGCGCGCTGCAGACGCGCACTGGGGCTTGCCTGCCGGCGCGCGCGCGCAGACGCCTCCGTCTGCGTGCGCGCGCGCCTGGCGGCGCGCCTGGTGCCGTCCGCGCGCGGGCTCCTCCGCCCGCCAGCCTTGCGCGCGCGCGCGCATGGGCGCGCCTGCCGGCGCGCGGCGCGCTCGCAGACACCTCTGTCTGCCCCTGTAGCGCGCGCGCCTGGAGGCGTTTCCATGCGCGCACGCGCCCGCGCGCAGCCAACCCGGGCTGCGCGCTGCCCTGCGCGGCCGGCAGCGCGCGCCGCGCGCAGGCTTCCATTGCTGCGCCGTTGCCGCGCGTCTGCCTGCCGGCAGCGCTCGGTGGCGCGCGGCCAGCCTTCCCGGCTGGTCCGCTGATGACGTTTTCTCGTTTTTCAGATTAATTCCCATCCCGATTCCCAAGAAAAACAGAAAATACCAATATTCAGCAATTCACACGAATTAAAAGCAATAAAATAACATGCTTCAAGAATCAAGAAATTCAAGATTTAATTACAAACATGCTATTATCACGTTCATGCTTAAAACGCACATAAACCCTCAGGCCTATACACCGAACCGGGCTCTGATAACCACTGAAAGATTATGTGGATCGTCCCGGGAAAAGCGCGAATGCGGAAGCGCGGTATAATGATTAAAATTAAAATGGAATTTAAACATGCTTTTAAATTAAAACACGTTTCAAAGGGTGTGCGCCTTTGAAATTTCCCCGGCAATTTCGGTGTATCTCATGAACGTATAACATTAAAATAAATCATGGAGGTCCATAGGGTTGAAAATTAAAGAGGGACGGAAAATTTAAAACGAGACCTACCGTTTTCGTTTCGTCTTCAACGCTACACGCGTTGTTCCCCGTTTTTGCACCAAGATCTCGTTCTTGACCCTCTAATTCGTGACACACGATCCACTGAGCCACGTATCTCGCACGTCGTGCATCAGGCAACGAAACAAGTGTATAATTTTGGAGGTGATGAATCAATAACACATTATCAATTAAATGGTATTGATTCATCAAGATTCTAATGTTCCAAGAAACAAAAGAATCAAGAATAATAATTTTCTTTAGAGAGAGAGAGGGCGGACGAGAGAGACGATGGGATGAGAGAGATCCGTGTGTGTGTGTGTTGTAGTGTGTGTTTGTTGGAGATTCATCATCATGTCGCATCATGTATTATTGTAGGATGTCTGAGGGGTTTATATAGAAGCAGGAGTTTAAAATCCTCTTTAAACTCCTCTTTTAAGAACTCTATTTGATAAAGGGGGAAAAAATTTTTGACCTAGTCAAAGTCCTAGTCAACTAGTGTTTTGACCCTAGTCAAAATAGACTCCTAGCCCCATCCATCTCTCCCATTGATCTCAACCGTTGAATTAATTTAATTTAAATGGAATATTTAAAACCTATTTAAATATTTCCAAGAGAGCTTAAAATAAATATAAATGAGGATGGTATTAGCCCATTAAATAAATTCCCTTTGATAAATCCAAGTTTATCAAGTTAATTCCTTCTATCAAATAGAAAGAATGGTATTTCTCCAAGAAAAATAAATGGTTGCCGATTAAATCTAATTTAATTCATTCCTTCACTCCAATATTTAATTCCAAATTAAATATTTAATTTGTGTGTGGATAGTGTGTGACTCTTTAGGTTCACCATTCAGCTAGACTTGGTCGGATTCCTAAGAATCCGTTTTCCGTTACATGGGGTGGCCATCTAGCAACGGTCCATGGCACTATAGAGACTTAGGTGAAATATTCAGGATGAACATTTAGGCTCTAACAGTACGCTTGTCCTTCTGTCTTCGGTCTCATCGACTTAGTGTCTAGGCACGGATAACGCGAGGTACCCCATCTTGGACCTAAAGTGTCGTCTGTCCTCACTAAACGCCGCAAGGGAAACCTTCCTTTCTGTTCAGTTCACTGTGGCCACAGTTTTAGGGACAAGACCTAGAGCATACAGGAGACTCAATCTGTCACAAAACCTACTGACAGGAGACAGATCTGCTTTCTTGGAAACTTACTGGTCACTTTGCAGGGCACTTAGGACTTGCACTAAGACATGGCTTATGACTAAACCAAAGAGAATTCTGGCAATCTCTCACCATATCTAAGATACAGTTCTGATGTAAGGTAAACTCAGTAATTCCTCAAGTCAAAGGACTTGACCTGTACCGTTGGAACCGGAATACTCGTCATACTTGCAGACCTAATACTCAAGGTCCTCCGTAAGACGGTTCCCGCAACGAGTCACCGGTCAGTTCAGCTGCATCCTAGCAGGCTAACCACTAACACTGCTTAGACGATCCTCGTCACCCGTCGATGAATACACGACAGCAGATGCTTAGTGCAAGTCTCAATGGAATCCGGTACCCATTTTCGGGATTCCTTTGACTTGGAGATTTCCGGACTGATTCGGGAAGACTGATTTCATGGACCTACCTCCAAGCGTAGTCCCAGTCCCCGAATTGATGCTCAGTCCGTGGGCTTTGTTTGCGTAGTGAACAGATATAGAAAAATGGGTGCAATGTGAACACAAAATCAAGTAATGCCAAATGAAAAAATTCACTTCTTTATTCATTATGATTTATCAAAAACACTTATAATGTCAGACATAGTTACAATATACCCGCCAAAATTGGCTTACATGGTCACCTATTCTAACACATATATGAGTTAATTAGTATGTTGGTGCCATACGGAGGCAACGACCAAGAAGTCTGCGCCATCTGTGTTGATTCGAGAGGCTTCAACTTCCCAAAACGAAAGGAAGGGTGCCAGACGTTTACAGAAGGCAAGAAGAGAAAGGGAAAAGTCGTCACAGGTGTTGCTACTGTAAACGCTAAGAGCATTCCATTGCCAAAGTGGGGAAAGGCAAAGGGAAGAGGAAGGTTGGTTCCAGCAACAGTCAAGGGCAAATGACATATTGTTCATGCCGTGAGAAAGGGCATTGGGAGAGGGATTGTCGCAAATTCCTCTCCGAGCAAGGTACGCTTGTGGTTGAGGTTACTAACACTGCCTCTTGGGTATTAGATACCGGCTGTGGAGCTCATATTTGCAATGACTTGCAGGTGTGACAAGAAACAGAAAACTAAGTGAAGGCGAGGTAGTCCTAAGGCTTCGTGATGCCAAGGCTGTTGCTGCAGAAGCAATAGCACCGTTAGCTTAGTAGTTAGCGATCATTTTAGGATAGAATTAAGAATTTATTATTATGTACTAGAATGATCAAAAATATCATTTCATTCTCATTGTTAGACAATAGTTTAGTTATGAATTCTCGAGCAATAAAATACTTTTATTTGATGAATGGTAGATTTTAGTCATCTGCTTGGTACACTTAAATTAACAATCTTTATATATTATGCAAAAGTCTAATTTAATCATGACTGCTCATCACAAATGCAAAATAGAAACTTTGAGAATGCACAATTGTGGCATGAAAGGCTAGGTCATATATTCTCAAGATAGGATGTAAAGTTGGTAGACTCAAAGAACATAGAGGCAGGCGACTTGAGTAAACCTACCAACCTGTGTATCCTGTCTGAAAGGGAAAATGACCAAAAGGCCCTTTGTTGGACAAAATAGGATTGCCGCAAGTCTATGTGGACTTGGTCCACACGGACGTATTTGAAGGAAAGCGGATCGGCACACGAACGCGGTTGAAGCGCGGTGGAGATAAAAACGTGTGGAATAAAATAATTTAAATCGCGTTCAAAAGGGTGTACCCTTAAATGTTCCCGGGTTATCAGTGTATAAATGCAGAATATAAACATATAAACATAAACAAGCCTTCGTGGCTATAGAATGAAGAAGAAACCGAGAGAATAAATGTAATCGGAAATACCTTTCACGATTTCGTATTTCGATCGGCTATACGAGTTGATTCCTCCCAACATTCATTCACGTGAGGTCCCAATGTAGAGACCCTCTAAACTCGTCCACATCATACTGGGAGAGATCTCGTTTTTCTTGCTAGAGAAAAACGGATCTAGAGGATGAAATCGAAGAAGGGATTACATTATCAAATTATTGTTCCATCTTGATCTTACTTTGTTCTTCAATTGATCCTAGATCAATGAAGCAACCAAGACGATTTAGGGAGTTGTTCTCAGAGGAGCCGAAAATGGCTTGGGAGAGTGTGTAGATAGTGTACTTCTTTTTACTAGAAAAAGATGAATAGTAAAAATCTTGTCTTTGACGATAGTATATACACATATATAATTTATTAATGTGATTATTGGAATGTGTCTAGGTTCATCCAAGGATGTCTAGACACATTCCAATCAATCCCCATTAATCATCAATCAAGCCTACGTTTCATAAGGTATGATTTAATCATACCAAGTGAAAGAGGCTTGATTGGAATTGATTTATCTCTTTCCAAAAGAGACAATTCAACTTTTCATCAAAGGCCTTCATGGCCAATTTTAGTACTTCCACAAGAAGTAATTTTCGGCCATCCCCTTTTTGAAGAAGTCCAACTTCTTATAATTTCCAAAATAGAATTAACACCTCTTGGGCAAAGATTTAATGGACCGAATTTTATTGTAATCCAATTACAATAAGCCCAAGAATTAAATCCTATTTAATTCATGGTCCAATTCAATAATCCCTATTGATCTTTTAATCCAATTAAAGATCCAAGCTTCGATTCTCTACTTAATTGATAAATCCCATTTACCGATAAAACGAGGGGGCGATACAATATCGGCTCGTCCATCCCAATGGACAATCCCATAAGTAATCCAATTATTTATCATCCTCTGAAATTGACTCCAAGTCAATTGCTTCACCTCCTCGGTGATTTGTGTGACCCTTTAGGTTCACTCTCAGCTAGACTTGGGCTCGTGTCCAACAAGAGCCCGTAACCATGGGTGACCGTCTAGCAATGGTCTAAGGCACTAGAGACTGGGTGAATGTTGGCGTGAACATTTAGGCGCCGATTCCGTACGGGTACGGTCCTATTGTCGACCATCTCCGGCCTTTCTAGGGTATGGAAATGGGCGTCGGTTCCCATCCTTGACTAGGCAACTATGCTTCATACCCGAGATGCATTTACTCTATCGATCAACGTAGGAGATCCTTTCCTACTCAATCAATTGCTATGGCCATAGATTTTCGGAGTCTAAACCATCTCAGAGTGCATAGGAGACATCACCGTCATATACTGACAGGGGATAGATCCTATCTTGGAATCCATCGTCCTTGGTACATACTCCAATTGCACTGGACAAGGCTTATAATGACCATCTTACAGAATGATCACCTCTCACCAAATCAAAGATACAATCTTTGTATGCACGTGATTGCCATGATTCCTCAAGTCCGAGGACTAATCCCGTACTATTGGAACCGGAAATTTTAGTTATAGCAACCAAGCCTCCAAGGCTTCCATATGACGATTCCCGCGAGTCAGTTCAGTCAGTCGACCACCTTGTCAACTAACCCACTAAAATTGCATAGACGTCCTTTGTCTGTCGCTAGTGAAACTCGGCACTGACCTAGTGAATGCAATACCTAGAGCAAGTCTCAATAGGACACTCGATGCCCAGTCTCGCGGTCATCAACTTGGAACGTTTCAGACCAACCCTCAGAAGTTAGTTTCATAGCCACCATCCAATGTGCAACCCAACTAAATGGGTTATCCAATTGGTCTGTGGGCATTTGTTGTGATGTTGAAACGCCGTTCAACGTTTGTAGTAAGAACAACAAACACTGTTCCAGTTATGAGTACTTACTCTATTCATCAGGATAATATTATTGTAATAAAGATTGACGAGTAGTTCTCAATACTGCCAATCCAGTTGGCTTTCTGGTCACCTATTCTAACACGTATGTGGACCACATAGTACTGAAGCCAGAGGTGGTTTCTCTTACTTCGTAATCTCTCACCGATGTTTACCTAATGAGGTACAAGTCCTAAGCACTTATGAGGTATAAAGACTTTAGACTTGAAGTTGAGAACCAGTCCGGGTGCAACATTAAAATCCTGCGGTCAGACCGAGGTGGCGAGTACTTAAGTGGCAAATTTCTCGATTATCTGAAGGAAAACAGTATAGTCTCTGAATGGATACCTACCGGGACATCACAGCTGAACGGTGTCTCTGAAAAGAGGAATCGAACCCTGTTAGACATGGTCTGATCCATGATGAGTTTTACTGAGCCGCCCTTATCTTTTTGGGGCTACGCACTTTAAACAGTAGCCAAGTTATTGAAGATGGCGCCATCCAGTGTAGTAACCCCAACACCATATGAGATATGGGACGACAAGCCTACTTCCTACAAATACTTGAGAGTGTGGGGTAGCCCTGCATACGTCAAGAGGTCAGCGGGAGACAAGTTAGAATTGAGAACTAGCTTGTGCAGGTTCGTTGGATATCCAAAGGAAACTGCAGGTTATTACTTTTATGACCCCTCAGAACAAAAGGTCTTCATTTCGAGGAATGCATTATTCTTGGAAAAAGGTTTTCGATCGAATACCCAACATGATGAACTGCTCCTTGAGGAATCAAGTGAGACACATCAGTTATCAACACTAGGAGCCGTGCCTACTTCGCCAAGAGGCTTTAGGTTAAGTACCCGAAGGATTGAGCAACTCATGAGACTCAAAATGTTGGACAGCCTGTTCAGGCCGAACATGTCGAACAACCTCCCGAGGAGCCTAAACACGGTACCGGAACCGCCGGCTCTTGTCGTGTCTACCCCCTCATTAACCACAAATATTCCAATCCTTCGGATGCCAGTGAGTTTGCCACGCTCTTCCGTGAGGTATGGCTTCTAGGGCGTGACCGGTCAGTTGGATAAGGATCCTAAGACATACGGGGACGCGATGTCTGACATCGACTTCGGGAAGTGGCTTGAGGCCATGAAAACCGAAATGGACTCTATGAGCACAAACTACGTATGGATACTTGTGGACCCACCGAAAGGCATTAAAGCAGTCGGGGTAAATGAAAGAATCGGGTACAGCCTGGGAATGCAACTAAAGCAAAAAAAATTCAATTCAAGGCATAATTTATATGGGATAGAAAAGGGTGTTTCCCTTTGAAGTTCTCGGATGTTCGGTGTTTGTCAAAACATAAATACCGCTCTTCCACATTCGTGCTCCTCCCGGGACGATCCACACGCCTATCCTAGGCTTTCAGTGGTATCAGAGTCCAGTTCGGTGTATAGACCTAGGATTTTACGTGTGTTTAAAGCATGAAAACGTGTATAGCATGATTTCGTGTTTCTTGATTTTTATTTTATCAAGCATGTTGTTTTCATGTCGTTTATCATGCATGAGATCTTGGTAATTTGGTATGTTTTGGTTTCTTGGAAAATGGTGCAGAAAAATAAAACGGAATGAAAAACGCATCACCCGGCAGCCGACGGACCGCACGCGCAGTGCACAGGCCAAGCGCGCACGCAGGCAGGGGAGCCTATGCGTGGTAGCCCGGCCAGGCACGCACAACGCGCGTGGGGCTACGGCCGTTACGTGCACTGCCGGTCGCGCGGGCTAATGCGTGCCGGGCGCGCACGCACGCAGGCAGAGGAGCCTGCGCGTCTGCGACGGGCCATCGCATCAGGGGCGCCCGTGCAGTCGATGCACGACCAGGCAGGCCGCGCGCGCGCGCGCACGCAGGCAGCGAAGCCTCTGCGTGCACACCCGATGCGCGTGTGCACGCGCAGGCGGCACAACAGGGCAACGCGCACAGGCAGAGGGGCTTATGCACGGCTGCCCCGCCAGCGCACCAGAGCACGGCCAGGCGTTCCCTGCGCACGCCGGCGGCAGGGTAGGCCTGCTGGCCCGCTTGCACTAAACAGTGGCCGTCGGGGCAGCGACCGTTCGCCGGTTTTTGTGTTTTTTCTTGTTCTTTATTTTTTTGGAATATTTTCTAAAAAATTATTTTTATTTTTTACATGTTTTCTTGAAGACATGATTTTGAAAGTTATTTTATTTTTTTTATATTTGGAATCTCAACATTTTATTTACTTTCAAATAATGAGGAAAGGTTTTCCCAAACAAGAAAGGGGATTAGCAATATTATGTCAGTTTACATGCATGACTCGTTCTCTCGTTTCTTTTATGGATGATGTAATTGGATATCATGGATTATGTACATGTGTTTATATGATTGGATATCATGTAATTTTGTGCGTTGATTGAGAATGGATGATCACAAGCCCTAGACCGCATGTATGGTTTAAATTTATGTTGGGCCTGTGTGCCTCTTTTATTTTCTCGTCCTCTCTTCTAGTTGCCTTGGAATAATAAGGCATTCTATCTCGCTCCCATTGTTCTCCCCCCGAGATTTTGCTGGGGTTTCTTTTTTAAATTTGTAATGAGAGTAGTATAGTGGTGAAGAATTATGTTATTTTGTTCCCATGGTGGAGATGAAGGATGGCCCAGATGGAGAGCCCAGAATGAAGAATTCAAGGCGTTCCATGGAGACCCGAAGGAGAAAGAGACCAAGGCCCATCAGCGTGTTGATTGGGTTGCTATTATTAAATGTAATAGTATAGGACCAACCCTAGATTGACCATAGATCCACTGCGGGCTCAATGGGTCGCATAGGATTCGGGCTTGTGATCATCTAGTAGGGACGTGCTAGGCTTTAATTTTGCATGTGGCTCTTATGGTGAATGAATGGTTTATTTATCGTATTATTGCTATGGCATGTAAACCTTTTATAATGCATTATGTATGTATGTATGTGTGTATGTATGTGTGGGATCTCGGTCATTAGAACTCTCACTTGGTTAGACTAAGTTGAATATTAGACCCTTCATAAATGGACTTGGACTCTAGGAGTTCGTCCATGCCTTCCATGCATGGCAAAGTGAGGAAGCTAGTTTCAGTCGATAGCATGGTCTCACGAGTCGTGGCATGACTATCGTACTTAAAAGAAGCTGCACTTCTTCATGAACGAGGAGTACACCGCGGTTACCTGTCTCACAAGTTGTGGAGGTAGCAGTAAGTCTATGAATCGTTGATTGGGTCGGGTCTAATGCCCGAAATAACGTGATTCTCTTGGAGTCCTCGGATCACGTAAAAGGGTGAGGCAATTATCTTGAGAATCTCGTGGAACGAGAATGGTATGGTATACCTCCCACATGTTTTTTCCCATGCAAATCGTAAAAGCGAGGTATGGGGGAGATCGCTGTGGATCCCAAGCCCACCAGGAAAGAGTTTCCCGAAAACAACGTTTGAGAGTGTTGTGTTTTCATATAGATAGTGGGAGCATTAAATGACTAAAGTCCAAGCGTTTAATTTTATTAAAACTTTCGATTTCATTCTGCTGATTGTAGTTCTGTTCTTTAAATATAGATTTAAAATGTCTAAGAACCCATTATCAACCGTACTTGAGACAAACAAGTTTAATGGAACCAATTACAACGACTGGTTGCATAATTTGAGGATAGTCCTCGATTACAACAACCAAGGCTACGTCATGGACGAGTCGTTTCCTAGGACCTTGCCGGAAGGATCCACACCAAAAGAACGTAAGACGTTCGAGACTTGGCATAAGGATAACCGGAGAGTCTGTAGCATCATACTTGCTTTTATGACAAATGAGATTCAGAAGCAGTATAAAAGGCTAGACGATGTCCCTTCCATTATGGCTCGCCTGAAGGATTGTTATGCAGTCCCGGACCGACATACTAGGTATGTTGCAACGAAGGCGTTCTTTGGAACTAAAATGACCGAAGGGTCCTCTGTACAAGAGCATGGGGTCAAGATGCTTTCCTTGGTGGAAAAGCTCGAAGACCTCAAAGTAGGGCTCGATAACGAGACATACATTGATGTGACCCTTTAGTCACTCCCACCCTCCTTCGACCAATTAATTGTTAACTACAACATGAATGCTCTTGAGAAGAGTATCCATGAGTTACTTAATATGTTGGTGCAATACGAGGCAACGACCAAAAAGTCTGGGCCATCGGTGTTGTTTGGAGATGCTTCGACTTTTAAAATGAAAAGCAAAGGTGCCGGACGTTGAAAAAGGAAGAAGGGAAAGGGAAAAGCCGTCGAAGCAGCTACCAACACTAAGAGCGTTCCCACTGCCAAAGTGGGGAAAGGCAAAGGGAAAAGGAAGGTTGACTCAAAGCAACAGTTGAGGGCAAATGACATATGTATTCATTGCCGTGAGAAAGGGCATTGGAAGAGGAATTGTCCCAAACTCCTCTCCAAGCAAGGTATCTTTGTGATTGAGGTTAATATGGTTACTAAACACTGCCTCTTGGGTTTTAGATACCGGCTGTGGAGCTCACATTTGCAATTATTTGCAGGTTCTGAAAAGAAGCAGAAAACTGAGTAGCAGAGAGATGATCCTAAAGCTTAGAAATGGCAAGGCCATCTCGGCACCTTAGTAGTTAGTGATTGTATTAGTATAGAATTAGAGCAAGTTTATTATGTACCTAGCATGATTAGAAATATCATTTCCATTCCATTGTTAGACAATAGTGGTTATGAGTTTACAATCAATAAAACTTATTTTTATTTGATGAAGGGTGGAATTACTCATCTGCTTGGTACGCTCAATAACGATTTCTATGTCTTGCAACAAACAAATTTCGTTCTAAACACTCAACACAAATGTAAAATAGATGATAACGGGAACACACAACTGTGGCATGCAAGGCTAGGTCATATCTCCCAAGATAGGATGAAGAAATTGGTAGACTCAAACAACCTAGAGGTTGAGGACTTGAGTAAACTATCAACTTGTGAATCCTGTCTCAGAGGGAAAATGACCAAGAAGCCCTTTGTAGGACAAAGCAGGCTTTCCACAACTCTATCTGACTTGGTTCATACAGACGTATGTGGACCACTAAGGACGCAAGCCCGAGGTGGGTTCTCCTACTTCATAACCTTCACCGATGATCATTCGCGGTATAGTTATGTATGCCTAATGAGGTACAAGTCTGAAGCTCTTGAGAGGTTTAAAGAATTTAGACTTGAAGTTGAGAACCAAACCGGCTGCAAAATTAAAGTCCTACGGTCAGACCGAGGCGGGGAATACCTTAGTACTGAGTTCCTTAATTACCTTAAAGAAAGCGGTATAATCTCTGAATGAACACCTCCTGGGACACCACAGTTAAATGGGGCCTCTAAGAGAAGGAATCGAACCTTGTTAGACATGGTCCAATCCATGACGAGTTTTACCCGTGAGGTCAACTAGAGAGTCTCGCCCTCCCCTGAGGTATGGCTTTCCAAGCACGACCAGTCAATTGGATAAAGATCCCAAGACTTATGGGGAGGCGATGTCTGACATCGACTCGGGAAGATGGCTTGAGGCCATGAAAACCGAAATGGACTCCATGAATGAGAACCAAGTCTGGACATTTGTAGACCCACCCAAAAGGGTTAAGTCAGTTGGCTGTAAATGGGTCTATAAGCGCAAACTTGGCATTGATGGAGAAGTTACAACCTTCAAGGCTAGGATAGTGGCAAAAGGGTATACTCAACGACCCAGGGTCGACTTTGAGGATACCTATGTACTGATAGTCATGGCTAAGTCCATTCGGATCCTGCTGGCCATAGCAGCATGGTATGACTATGAAATATGGTAGATGGACATGAAAATTGCTTTTCTCAATGGTTTTGTTGAGGAAGAGATCTACATAGATCAGCCGGAAGGGTTCACAGTCACCGGAGAAGAGCAAAAAGTTTGTCGTCTCTAGAAGTCCATCTATGTCCTCAAACAAGCATCCCGAAGATGGAACATTCACTTTGATGAAGTTATACGGGATTATGATTTTATCAAGAACGAATCCGACCCTTGTGTATACAAGAAAGTCAGTGGGAGCTCCATAGAGTTTCTAATGCTTTATGTGGATGACATTCTACTCATAGGTAATAACGTTAGAATATTGGCTAACACAAAAGCATGGTTATCCACTCAGTTTTGCATGAAGGATTTGGGTGAAGCCTCCTACATTCTTGGCATCCAAATCGTCAGGGACAGATGTAGAAGAATGTTGGGACTGACCTAAAACTCGAATATGGAGAAAATCCTGAAAAGATTTTGCATGGACAACTCCAAATGAGGTTTCCTTCCCATGAGGCATGGGATCAAGTTGTCCACGAAACAGTCTCCTAAGACTGATGGGGAACTTGAGAGGATGAAAGGCATCCCTTATGCTTCGGCCGTAGGAAGCATCCAATATGCCGTCCACTGCACGAGACCTGACATTGCTTATGCCTTAAGTGTAACGAGCAGAGATCAGTCTTGTGTACGAGAGGCACATTGGAATGCAGTCAAGAGCATCCTTAAGTACTTGAGGAGGACTAAAGAAGCGGTTTTGGATGAGAAACTACATCCAAGAGTTGGGTGTGGTGTCTAGCATTGCGGAACCCATAGTTATCTTCTGCGATAACAACGGAGCCATAGCACAAGCAAAGGAACCGAGATCTCATCACCGATCCAAGAACATTCTTAGACGCTACTACCTTCTGAGAGAAATGGTGGGAAGAGGTGACGTCCGCATGGACCGAGTTAGCTCAACAGACAACACAGCAGATCCGCTGACAAAGCCTATGTTGCAGAATGCTCATACGCAACATCTTGAGAAGATGGGAATTAAAAATATGGGTGATTGGCTTTAAAGGTCAAGTGGGAGATTGTTAGAATAGGTGACCATGAAGCCAATTTTATTAAGCGAATTGTAACCTATGTCTTAACAATTTCAGAGTTTTAATAAACCTTGATGAATGAGAAAGTGATGTTCATCTGGCTCATACTTTGTCTGTGTTCACTTTACTACTTTATAACTATTCACTGCCCAAACAAAGCCCACAGACTGAGATCACACTTCGGGAACTGGAACTACGCTTGGAGGTAGGTTCATGAAATCAGTTTCACCGAATCAGTCTGAAAATCTCCAAGTCAAGGAATCTCGGGAAATGGGTATCGAGAATCCACTTGAGGCTTGCACTAAGCATCTGCTGTCGTGTTTCATCGACGGGTGACGAGGGTCATCTATGCAGTGTTAGTGGATCAGCTGGCTAAGGAGCAGCTGACTGAGGTGACTCGCGGGAACCATCTTACGGAGGACCTTGAGTAGGGTCGGATAGGTATGACTTGAGTTCCCAGTTCCAACGGTACAAGTTAATCCTTGGACTTGAGGAATTGTCGAGTTTACCCGTACACCGTGTCTGTATCTTAGGTATGGTGAGAGATTACCAAGTCATAGTTATTGAGTAGTCATAAGCCATATCTAGTGCAGTCATGATGTGCAACGTGATAGTAGATTCCAAGAAAGGATCTGCCTCCTATCAGAACGCTGACAGTAGCATCTCACTATGCTCTGAGTCTTGTCCCTAAATCTGTGGCCACAGTAACTGAACAGAGGGAGGGATTCCCTGCAACGTTTAGTGCAGGACAAGCTGGCACTTAGGTCCCACATGGGTACCTATGTTTCCGTGCCGTAAGTGGTGAGACCATAGGCATAAGGATAAATGTACTGCAGAGCCTAAATGTTCACCCCCACGCATATTCATCTAGTCTCTAGTACCATGACCGTTGTTAGACGGCTACCCATGGTAACGGACGGATTCAAGAAATTCTACCAAGTGTCGCTGAAGGTGAGCCTAAAGAGTCACACACAATCCGCACACATAACGTATTTAATTTAGAATTAAATATTTGGAGAGAGATGGGACGATTAAATTAGATTTAATCGGATCTTTCTTTTCTTGGAAAAATTAATTCCTTTAATTGGATGAAAAGGAATTTAATTAATAAATTGAATTTATTGGAATTTATTGAAACGGGCTTAAAATAAATATTATTACTTATTTTATTTATTTCTTGCCCTATGGATTATTTAAATAAGATTTAAATATTCCATAAAATAAATGGGTGGTTGAGATTAAAAGGAGAGATGGATGGCTAGGATTAGTTTGACCAAATCAAAGAGCTACTTTGACTAGTACTTTGACTAAGTCAAAATCCTAGTCAAAATAGTCTTCCAAGAGTTGGAGTTTGAAGAGGAATGGATTCCTCCTCTATATATACTCCTAGCCCTTCACTTGTGGAAAGATGATGAAATTCAAGAAACACACACAAACATCACTCGTCCCTCTCTCCTCTCTCGGTCACTCTTGTTGGAATAGGTGACCAGAAAGCCAATAGGTTTGGCAATTTGTAACCTATCCGACAACTTGATGTGAATGTAATATTATTATGTGATGAATAAGATGAGTATTCGTCACTAATGATACCTTCTTTGTTGCGCTCATCTTACATTTGTTAAAACGGTGTTTAACTTATATCGCAACAAAGCCCACAGACCATAGATAACAACTCGTGCAGTTGGGCCACGCATTGGATGGTGGTCATGAAACCAACTGATTAAGAGTTGGGTCTGAAACGTTCCAAGTCGAGGACCTCGAGATAGGGCATCGAGAGTCCTATTGAGACTTGCGTCAAGAGTCGTGTTCATTGGATGAGTGCCGTGTTTCATCGGCGGCAGGCGTGGGACGCCTACACGATCTTGATGGGTTGGTCGACTGGGGTCGAGCCGACTGGACTGACTCGCGGGGATCATCATATGGAAGCCTTGGAGGCTTGGTCGGTATGATTAGATTCCCCGGTTCCGATAGTACGGGAGTAATCCTCAGACTTGAGGAATCATGGCAGTCACGTGCACAGGACGGCTGTATCTTGGATCTGGCGAGAGGTGATCATTCTGTAAGATGATCATTATAAGCCTTGTCCAGTGCAGTCGGAATGTGTAGCGAGGACGGTGGATTCCAAGAAGAGGATCCGTCCCCTGTCAGTATATGACAGAGGTATCTCCTATGCACTCGGAGACACTTACATGCTGTTTGAAGCTGTGGCCACAGTGGTTGGTCGAACAGGGAATGGTTTCCTGTGTCGACGCAATGAAGCATACGTGGTCTCGAGTATTAAGCATAGATGCCTAGTCAAGGATGGGAACCGACGCCCAATTCCATACCCTAGACTAAGGCCGGGAGACGGTAGACGGAAGGATCGTACCCGTACAGAATCAGCGCCTAAATGTTCACGCCAATTCACCTAGTCTCTAGTGCCATGGACCGTTGCTAGACGGCCACCCATGGTAACGGGCCCTTGTGGGACACGGGCCCAAGTCTAGCTGAGGGTGAACCTAAAGGGTCACACACAAATCACCGAGGAGGTTGAGAGATCGACTTGGAGTCAGTCTCGAAGGATAAAATAAGTAATTGGATTACTTAAGGGAAAGTCCATTGGATGGACGGGCCGATATTGAATCGGGCTTTCATTTAATCGGTAAATTAGATTTTCGATTAAATATGGAAAGTTGAGATGTTGAGACGTTGGATCTTTTAATTGGATTAAAAGATCAACGGGAATAATTTAAGTGGACATTAAATTGGATTTAATATTGGGTTCGTCGTAATTGGATTACGATAAAACCCGGTCCGTTAAATTATACCCGAGAGGAGAAATAATTCCTAATTTGGAATAGGAAGAAGTTGGACTTCTTCCCTTAATTAAATATGGCCGACATGCTCCCTTGGAGGAAGCAAAATCAGCCATGTTTCATGCTAGGTGGTATGTTGACTTGTCTCTTTTGGAAAGAGACAAATCAACTCCAATCAAGCTCTTCCCTTTTGGTATGATTTGATCATACCATAAATTTTGGTAGGCTTGATTGAAGAATTGATGGTGATTGATTGGAATGAATCTAGACATCCTTGGATGAACCTAGACACATTCCAATAATCACATTAATTATGTATATATATTAGAATATACAACACCAAGCATAAGTGATTCATTATTCATCTTTTTCTAGGAAAAAGTGAAGACAAAAATCCTCTCCTCTCTCTCAAAATTTCGTGCTCCCTCCCTCTCTTACACTTGTGTTCTTCACTTGATTTTGAATCAAGAAGAAGAACAAAGTAAGTTTAAGAGAACACTAATTCATAATGTTCTTCTCTTAAACCGATTCCTTCCTAAACCCGTTCTTTTCTAGCAAGAAGAACGTGTGTTTCTTCCCGTGTGGTGTGGATCACCTTTGGAGAATCCATACATTTGGATTTCGTGAGCATTCCGGAGAAGGAACAACGCTAGTAGCCGGGAGCATACACTAAACAATGAAAGGTAACGGTTTATTACGCTTTGATTGATTCCATTTATATATCTATGCCCTATGTGTTTAAATATATGTTTTAATATTTACACATCCTACATCGAACGCCCGGTTGAGCACCCAAGGGTACACCCCTTGGGATTCGCGTATTTTGAATTTTATTTAAATTTACGCAATTTCTCGCCTTTCTCGCTTCCGCTCGCGCTCCCGGGCGGATCCGCTTGTCCTTCAACTCTTCCCTCTTCTCAAGAAAAATACTTTGGTTCTTTTGTTTTCATACAATTGAACCTAAGTAGGGTTGATCACGTTAATTCATAGCGTTTGATCGATCCGTCCTCTCCAAATAATATACACTTTGTTTTTTGCTAGCACGAGGATCAAGATACGTGGACGGATTGCGTGTACGATTTAGAGGGTCTCAATACGAGATCTTGGAGCAAAACGGGGAACAACGCAAGTAACAGCTCGAAGACAAAACGATAGCTGGGTAGGTTTTCTTGTTTTGTTTGTTTCGTTTTTCAACCCTACGGCCTCCATGATTTTCTTTCTTTGTTTTTTTTCATGAGATACACCGAATGCCTGGGAGGTTCAAGGGAACACCCCTTGAACGTTTACGTTTAATTCTTGTTTATGGCATGTTTTAAATTCTTGCAATTTTATATTATACCACGCTTCCGCATTCGCACTCCTCCCGGGACGATCCACATGCCTATCATAGGATTTCTCGAGAACCAAGGCTACGTCTTGGACGAACCGTCGCCGAGCGACTTACTGGAGGGGTCCACGCCAGAAGAACGTTTGACATTTGAGGAATGGCTTGAGGACAACTGGAAAGTTCGTAGTATCATATTGGCTTCAATGTCTAACGACATCCAGCAGCAATATGAGAGGCTGGACAGCGTCTCTGCTGTCACAGCAGAGATTAAACAGTTAGGTATAACTTTTCTTTCTCCGACAATTATCGTCTTTATTCGACCATCCATTTCTATCGCCACTTCCTTTGTTTGACAGTCAACTATTGCATGATTACAGGATAACCAGTCCATTCCCAAAATAACATCAAACTCCTTTAGATTTATCACAACCAAATCTGCATGCAATATAACCCCATCCACTACTACTGGACAAGATTTTAAAATTGTATTAACTAATATGACTCCACCAGGAGGCATGGATACACATAAATCATATCCCAATGGTTCTACATTAGCATGCACTCGTGATGTAAAATCAAGTGATACGAATGAACAAGTAGATCCTGGATCAATTAACACATGTGCACTAGAATTGCAAATAGAGAAGGTACTAGTAATAACCTCAGGTGCAGCAGGACCTTGCTCTCTAGTGACAGCATATACCCTCGCTTGTGGTTGAGGTTGACCAACTTGTCCTGTTGATGCTGATGGAACATTCCCACCATTTTGACCACCTCTTCCTCGTGCCGTATTCGTGCCAACTTCTTGCAAGTTTTAACCCATACTGCTAGGACTTGAAATTTGAGACCCTCTGGCACCGTCTCCTACTAGAGGATAATTTTCTGGCAATATGTCCTGGTTGATGACAACTATAACACATAAATGGCTTGACTCCCCAACATTCTCCAGCATGTTTCCTACCACAATTTGCACAAAAAGGAGTAGGTCTTCCACAAAATGAATTTGTTGAACCACCTGATCTCCCCTTAAATCCTACTGAAGCACACCCACCTTGACTAAAAAACCCTAATGGAAACTTGTTAGTTTGACTAATTCCTCGACCTCTATAACCGCCTCTTTGTGAACCAGAACCTCTAAATGAAACATTACCACTCTGCCTAGATGTAGAACTGAAATTGCCTGTCCATTTCTTCCGTTGAGCTTCAGCAGAACTTCTTTCCAAAAATGTCTCCTCTGCTCTTAGTGCTGCTTCCAGTAGTGCACTATAACGTAGAGGCTTAATTGCTATTTTCTCTCGAATGTTAAGTCTTAAACCCCTTTCAAACCTGTCCCTTCTTAATTCATCGGTTCTGACTTTTTCTGGTCCATACTTTGATAGCCTCATAAATTGTAGTTCATAGTCGGCAACCGACAACTTATTTTGCTTTAGTTCAAGAAATTCAACCTTCTTACGATTCCTATAGATTGGTGGAGTGTATTTCTCTGCAAATTCTATCAAGAAATCATTCCAAGTTAATGTGTTGGGTCGATCCCTATTCCCTGGAATAGTCTCCCACCAATCTAGAGCATCTTTCTCTAATAAGGATACTGCATACTTTAATTTTTGTTCAGCAGTACACTCAGTTCTGTCTAAGACTCTTTCTGTATTTCTTAACCACTCTTCAACTTCTGTAGGGTCAGTGGTACCTGTAAATACTTTAGCATCCTGCCTCCTGACTACCTCATAGTTCTTATCGATAACAACACCTTGGTGTTAGGGTTGTTTTGGTTGAGTCTTAATACCATATATGATATTAGCATTATATAATATATATATGTATATGTATATGTATATGTATAGATTTCCACACTACAAGACAAACATAATGACTAATCAACATGTGTCTTTAACATAATATTTATATATATACTAGACCTACACATCAACACACCTGCATACCTTGAGCTATATGGACATTTATGTAAAAATATAGGGAAAACCATCAGCTATAGACTTATAGAAGAGAGTAGAAGAGAGCAAAAGCCAAAAGAGAGAAGAGGGAGGCGGTGGAGAGAAAGAGAGAAGAAGAAGAAAGAAGAAGAAGAAAGAATTGGGGTTCCTCCATATTCATCAATCTTAGGAAGATTCACACTGATTTGGTAAGTATTTTCATCTCTAATTTTCTGAAATTAAAAGTTTGAGCTAAGATGAAGGCTGAAATCCAAGAAAGGAATGAATTAAGTTAACATGCATGGTAAAAGAGTAAAATCTGTCCAAATAGTCCCGGTTTTTAGGGTAAATCTTGAGTTTTATCGGTCCAAAATTGGTGATCTTGGTATCTATAAAACATTTTATGATGTTCTTTATAACTTTCTAGTTTTGAGAAGAATCTAAATCTATCGTTTTAATTCGTAAAAATATGGGGACATTCTGTTGCCCTGTTTCTGCAGAAAATCAGACAAGGTGTACTAAAAAGCTTATAACTTGAGATATAAAGGTTGAAATTGTGTTATTCTTGTTTATAATGAAACTAGACACATATTATGTCATATTATGAGAATATCAGGCATTTTAAACGGTTGTGTGAAATTTTATAGAATTTTGAAGTAGTATAACCGAATCTGTGACAGTACATAACAGGTTGTATTAAAATCTGAATAACTTATTATATACTGATCCAATTCGTATGATTCTTATTGGATATGAAAGTAGAGACAAATGAGAATAATTTTAGTAAAATTGATACTGATATCATCTATACGTTGGTCTGTAGAAAACTTGTAAGATACAACAGAAGTGCTGTCAATTCTGTTTAGAAGAGATTGATTAATATGGGAATAAGTATTCATCTTTTGATTTTCATTGCTGAATCTGTTTATACTAAATAAATATATTTGGAATATTCTTAGGATCTGGATCCATTGGGAAAAACTCACACCATGAATTAAGTCCTTCGGCGATGAATATATTTTGTAAGTAGATGATTAGCACCGTCTATATATGCTCCTCTTCATTTTGATAATACCTATATGTAAGTACATGATTAGCACCGTCTATATATGCTCCTCTTCATTTTGATAATACCTATATGTAAGTATATGATTAGCACCGTCTATATATGCTCCTCTTCGTTTTGATAATACATATATGTAAGTAGATGATTAGCACCGTCTATATATGTTCCTCTTCATTTTGATAATACCGATATGTAAGTAGATGATTTGCACCGTCTATATATGCTCCTCTTCATTTTTATAGGTATATGATTTGCACCGTCTATATATGCTCCTCTTCATTTTTATAATACCTATATATAAGTAAATGATTAGCACCGTCTATATCTGCTCCTCTTCATTTTGATAATACCTATATGTAAGTAGATGATTAGCACTGTCGATATATATATATATATATATGCTCCTTTTTACCAGTTTGATAATATCTATTTGTAGGTCTATGATTGTGCTCCTAATAACCTATGAGGATATAAGAATTGATGGATTGGTTTGAGTTGAATGCTTAGTTCGTGGAAGCAAGGTAAGTAGACATTTAGAGTCATTTAAATATGCTCCGTTTTGTCTCTTGGCATTACCTTGATGTATGAATGGTATTGGAGATGAATGACTATGATGGCATGATTGGTTGATATTGACTGATGATGGGGTGGAAATGGGACGAGAAAGTGTATGAATGATGATGTGGTGGAAATAAGACGAGGAAGTGTATGTTTCATGCTTTATGAGTTTTATTGATGCTCGTAAATGAATTTGTGATGCTATGTTGTCTTGTGTGACTAGCTGCTTACAAGAACGGTGATATAGAAAAATGAGGGAGTTTTGAAAATTGAGTATAATTATTATGTGGGTACCCCTTGGTGATCAAAACGAGCATGTGTGGGAAATCAGCCTGTGTGGTAAACTAGCCTGTATGTCAAATCAGCCTGTGTGGCAAACTAGCCTATGTGGCATACCAAGGGGGATTCACTTAACGTAATGCGATGATTGGTGAGATTAAGTTGATTGAGCACTATATCACTATCTTGTAAGCAGGCTAGGTATTAACGTGTTCCATTATCTTTCTATGAGTTGCTTACTGGTGAATAAATTGGAAATGCTGGAATTGATATAATGATTGTTTTATATATGATGTGCTAATGTTTGGTTTACATTAACCCAAATTACATGTATAGATTGTGTCAGTTGTCTACCTATTGAGTTGCAGGCTCACTCCTCTGCAAACATTTTCAGGTGTAGATTCTTGTTGTGTTCGCTCTTGAGGACTGGATCAACATTGTACATTCCAAGTCAGGTCGGGCCAGTATGCGGAGTTCTGCTCACAAGTCAATAGGATAGAAGTCATAGATTTTGAGACTGCAATATACTAAAAGTGAAGATGGCTTGTGAACATGTTATAATAGTCTATCCTATTATATGTGAAAGAGACATGTATAAGTGTTGTAGATGAGAAATAACTTTTGTTAATTATGTTGATAGAGTATGTTATATAACCAACTATGAACTGGTTCATGTTTTATAAAAGTAATATTGTTAATGTGTAACTGTTAAGCATCATAATATCGTATTATTGTTCGGGGTGTGACATTTAGTGGTATCAGAGCAGGGATTAGATTCCCTGGGATGATTGTGAAGAGTCATATTAGTGAATAGATAAAATATATACCATAAGTCTGATTACATGTGTTTATTTTATATGTGAACACGCTACTGGCCCAAACGAGTCTTTAGAGTCTGCACATGAGAATATAGAATTATTGTATTATATATGTGTATTTATGCCTATTGGAGTTTGATTGTTAATATAGCAGTAAGATTTTGTCCAGCAGTAGTGAATAGTGTTACACTACAAGCAGATTTTGTCGTGATGAAATTTAGAGAGTTAAATGTTATTCCGTGAATGCATTTGGTTATCTCATTGTTATGCTATTGTGTTGATCGTCAAACAAAGAAAGTGTTGTAGAACTCAAAATAGAGTCGGTGATGGTAGGAGATAGAAAAAAAAAATCATACCTAATTGTTTAACAGGTACTGTGATTGCCTTTGATTTAGTTAAAGAAGAGTGTAAGTTATATTTAGCTGTCATACATGATATTACGATTGTGAGAGTCGGTGTATTAGATGTTAAGGCATCGAGAGAATTCCTGATATTAGAATTACCCGGGTTACCGCATCATCGAGAAGTAGATTTTGAAATAGAAACTATTCCTGGGGCAACACCTATTTCAATTGCAGAATGGCTCCATTAGAACTGAAAGAATTAAAGAAACAATTAGAAGAATTGTTAGATAAGGGGTTTATACGACCAAGTATCTCGCCTTGGGGAGCACCAGTGTTGTTGTAAAGAAGAAAGATGGCAGTATACAACTATGTGTTGGTTATAGGCTATTGAACCGAATTATAATCAAGAATAAATATCTATTACCAAGAATTGATGATTTACTACACTATTAAAAAGGAGCCACAATCTTTTCAAATATCAACATGAGGTCTGAATATTGGTAATTGAGGATAGGCCACATTCATGGTTTTGACGAATCGAATATTTGAACAGTACTTAAGTCATTTTGTGATAGTCTTTATTGATGGTGTCTTATTGTATTCGAGGAGTAGATAGGAGCATGAAGAACATCTAAACATAGTGTTGCAGATCTTGGAAAGAAATAGTTGTACACTAAGCTAAGTAGGTGTGATATTTGGGTGAATCGGTTAATTTTCCTAGGACATATGGTATTTGGAGATAGTGTTATGTTTGATCCTGTAGATAAAGGCTATTACGGAATTAGGCGTATTAAAGAATACAACTGATGTTCAGATTTTCTTAGGGTAGTTGGGTATAATAGGAGATTGTTGTGGGATTCTCTATAATTGCTGGTCCTTGGACAAAGTTATTAAGGAAGGTAGATAGTTTTTCACTGGATTGAGCCGTATCAAGAAAGCTTTGATGAGTTAAGGAAAATATTATCATCAACTTCAATTTTAGTTTTAACGGCTGGTAGTGGTGGACACGTGGTGTATATAGATGCTTCAAAATAAGGTTTAGGGTGTACGTTAATGAAAAACAGAAAGGTAATAGTTTATGCATCTTGCTATTAAGGACCTAAGAGTTAAATCATACCGCGCATGATATGGAGTTAGCAACAATGACAAGTGCATTTGAGATTTGGAGGCACTATTGGCTATAAGAGTTTGAGGTATGTTATGACACAGAAAGAATTGAACTTGAGACAAAACATATGAATAATTGTTAAAGATTTGTGGTTATATTATCAGTTATCATCATTGAAAGATGAACGTAGAAGCAGACGCCTTGAGTAAGAAGAAATCAATCATGTTAGCTAATTTGGGAAGTCATAATTTGATAGTGTTATTAGGAATGAGAACAGTAAATGTGAAGTAAGAGGTTGATCATGTAGCGGATTTGTTAGCAACTTTACAATTTAAGCCTGCTACTGTCTTAGTTGTATTAGGATAAGATCTTGGACCTAAGGTGTAAGTTAACTACTGAATGAGAGTACAGGTTCAAAAGTCTATGTTATTTTGGGATCTATTCAATGTTGGAACGTGATGAACTGTTGGGTGACCGTACACGAATTACTAGAATCGGAATACTAAGCCAAGAAATTGTATAACTGATCTTGCTTTGGAGTTTTCTTCGGTTGTGACAATATTAAAAGTTTAGGCCGGATATTGGTTCTCAATTTGATAAGGAGTCCTTGGAGACATACTATATTTGATATGTGACAAGGGATGTAAAACATGTTGTATTTATTGTTTGACAAAGTTAAGATATTAGTAACTATCAATAGTGATTTCAAGTTGTAATTGATGTCATGGGATTTACGGGTTATGATAGTTACTTCAAGTTGTAATTGGTGTCGTGGGATTTACTGGTTACGGATTGAATGTTATGTAAGAAATATTACTAGGATGCCTTAACAGATGACTTGAACTTATGCACTATATACTAGACACATGGATGGCATTGTTGGTGCTGAATAAATTATATAACGCCAAAATAGACGAGAGATATCTGGATTTATGAATGAGAATTTTGGCAAAATTATATTGATGAGATTTAAGGAAAATAAAGGCGTTAGTGCTAACTAATAGAGCCGTAGTTCATGGATAAGTTTTGGGGTATGAGAAAGGAAATGATGAAGTTGGTTTGGTTTCATATAACATTATTATCATACATTAGGACTAGATTAATATACTCGGATAATATGTCGTACTTGTTGCTTTGAAGTGTTTGGAAAAATGTCTCGAAGCATGATAGTTGGTGGAAATGCCTTATTGGCTGATTTATTACGGTCTTGTTGGGACTTTTCTTATTAAGAATGTTAGAGAAATAAACCAGCATAAGATGCCTAATTTTTAATAAAACCTGATGGGGTGATATCGAATGAGAGGCGAATTTGTGAACATGATGTGGCTATTTCTATGCTACAGACGGTAGTAAATTAGAGTCATCACTATTCAAAAGAAGTCACTTGGAAAGTTGAGGAAAATATGAAGGAGGAGTAGCCCTATTTGATTGCCTGAACAGGTGAGACAGACAATTTCGAGGAAGAAATTTTATTTTCAAAAGAAGTCATTTGGAAAGTTGAGAAAAATATGAAGGAGGACTAGCCCTATTTGTTTCATTGAACGGGTAAGACAATCAAATTTCGAGGACGAAATTTTATTAGGAGGGGAGAATTGTAACGCCCCAAATTTCTTATATAGAATTCTCAATTATTAGCACAAGAAAGTGGATATATGTTGTGTTGATTTATATAATAATTGTGGCTAAAGAGATAATTTAAAAGAAGAAATAAATTATTATAGACGTATGAATATTTGTATAATATGAATGTGGGAGTCAAAATCTATACTTGTAAACATGAGGGGGAAATAGATAAAGTTTTAATACCATATATGATATTAGAATTATATAATATATATATATATATATGTATATGTATATGTATATGTATATGTATATGTATAGATTTCCACACTACAAGACAAACATAAATGACTAATCAACATGTGTCTTTAACATAATATTTATATATATGCTAGACCTACACATCAACACACATACATACCTAGAGCTATATGGATATTTTTGTAAAAATATAGGGAAAACCATCAGCTATAGACTTATAGAAGAGAGTAGAAGAGAGCAAAAGACAAAAGGGAGAACAGGGAGGCGGTGGAGAGTAAGAGAGAAGAAGAAGAAAGAATTGGGGTTCCTCCATATTCATCAATATTAGGAAGATTCACACTGATATGGTAAGTATTTTCATCTCTAATTTTCTGAAATTTTGAGTTTGAGCTAAGATGAAGGCTGAAATCTAAGAAAGGAATGAATTAAGTTAACATGCATGGTAACAGAGTAAAATCTGTCCGAACAGTCCCGGTTTTTAGGGTAAATCTTGAGTTTTATCGCTCCAAAATTTGGGATCTTGGTGTCTATGAAAACTTTAGGATGTACTTTATAACTTTCTAGTTTCGATCAGAAGCTAAATCTATCGTTTTAATTCGTAAAAATATGGAGACATTCTGTTGCCCTGTTTCTGCGGGAAATCAGACAAGGTGTACTAAAAAGCTTATAACATGAGATATAAAGGTTGAAATTGTGTTATTCTTGTTTATAATGAAAATAGACAAATATTATGTCACATTATGAGAATATCAGGACTTTTGAACTGTTGGGTGAATTCTTATAGAATTTTGAAGTAGTATGACCGAATCTGTGACAGTACAGAACAGGTTGTATTAAAATCTGAATAACTCATTATATACTGATCCAATTCATATGATTCTTGTTGGATATGAAACTAGAGACAAATTAGAATAATTTTATTAAAATACATACAGATATCATCTATACGTTGGTCTGTAGAAAACTTGTAAGATAGGACAAAAGTGCTGTCAATTCTGTTTAGAAGAGATTGATTAATATGGGCATAAGTATTCATCTTTTGATTTTCATTGCTGAATCTGTTTATATTAAATAAATATATTCAGAATATTCTTTGGAGCTGGATCCATTGGGAAAAACTCACACCATGAATTAAGTCCTTCGGTGATGGATATATTTTGTAAGTAGATGATTAGCACCGTCTATATATGCTCCTCTTCATTTTGATAATACCTATATGTAAGTAGATGATTAGCACTGTCGATATATATATATATATATATATGCTCCTTTTTATCATTTTGATAATATCTCTTTGTAAGT
This sequence comes from Sesamum alatum, assembly GCA_034509735.1. NCBI lineage: Eukaryota > Viridiplantae > Streptophyta > Magnoliopsida > Lamiales > Pedaliaceae > Sesamum > Sesamum alatum. Next base: position 33,496,766 of record JACGWO010000001.1, on the reverse strand, counting down.
CTATGATTGTGCTCCTAATAACCTATGAGGATGTTAGAATGCTTAGTTCGTGGAAGCAAGCTAAGTAGACATTTAGAGTCATTTAAATGTGCTCCGTTTTATCTCTTGGCATTACCTTGATGTATGAATGGTATTGGAGATGAATGACTATGATGGCATGATTGATGGATATTGAATGATGATCGGGTGGAAATGAGACGAGAAAGTGTGTGAATGATGATGTGGTGGAAATAAGAGGAGGAAGTGTGTGTTTCATGCTTTATGAGTTTTATTGATGCTCGTAAATGAATTTGTGATGTTATGTTGTCTTGTGTGACTAGTTGCTTACAAGAACGGTGATATGGGAAAATGAGGGAGTTTTGAAAATTGAGTATAATTATTATGTAGGTACCCCTTGGTGATCAAAACGAGCCTGTGTGGTATACCAAGGGGGATTCACTTAACATAATGCGATGATTGGTGAGATTGAGTTGATGGAGAAATACACTATATCACTCTCTTGTAAGTAGGCAAGGTATTAACTGAAAGAAATTGGTGGATCGTCCCGGGAATTGCACGAATGCGGAAGCGCGATAAAAATAAATCATACAAAAAATAAAGCATTCTTTTTTTTGATTTAAAAGAACACGCTCAAGGGGTGTGCCCTTAAGGTTCCCGGGCGTTCGGTGTATCTTATGATCATAAAGCATGTAAAGAAGTCATGGAGGCCATAGAGTTGAAAATTAAAGAGGGACGAAAAAAGTAAAACGAGACCTACCCGTTGTCGTTTTCGTCTTCAACGGCTACTCGCGTTGTTCCCCGTTTTGCACCGAGATCTCGTTCTTGAGACCCTCCAAATCGTGACATACGGTCCACCCATGTATCTTGCACGTCGTGCTAGCAACGAACAAGTGTATAATTTTTTGGAGTGGACGAATCAATAACACGTTATCAATTAACGGTATTGGTTCGTCTAAGTTCTAATGTTCCAAGAACAAAAAGAACTAAAAAATATTTTCTTCTTGGAGAGAGAGAGAGGGGCGGACGAGAGGTATGGAGAGGGAGAGTGTGTGTTGTGTGTGTTTTCAAGAATCATCATCCTAGAATTGTTGGAAGCTAGAAGTTTATATAGAGGAGGAGTTTAATCCTCTTTAAACTCCAACTCTAAGTACTCTAATTTGACTAGGATTTTGACCTAGTCAAAGTCCTAGTCAAACTAGTCTTTGACCTAGTCAAACGAATCCTAGCCTTCCATCTCCCCTTTCCATCTCAACCGTTGATTTTAATTTAATGGAATATTTAAATCCTATTAAATATTCCAAAAGGCTAAAAGAATAAATATAATTTAATTCCCTTTATCAAATAGAAGGAATTAATTTCTCCAAGAAAATATAGGACCCGATTAAATCTAATTTAATCATTCCTTTACTCCAATATTGTGTGTGACTCTTAGGTTCACCATTCAGCTAGACTTGGTCGGATTCCTAGAATCGGCCTGTTACCATGGGTGGCCATCTAGCAACGGTCCATGGCACTAGAGACTAGGTGAAATATTCGGGGATGAACATTTAGGCTCTAACAGTACACTTGTCCTTCTGTCTTCGGTCTCATCACTTAGAGTCTAGGGCACGGAAAAAGCAGGTACCCATTTTGGACCTAAGTGTCGGTCTGTCCTTACTAAACGCCGCAAGGGAAACCTTTCCCTTCTGTTCACTTACTGTGGCCACAGATTTCAGGGACAAGACACAGAGCATACATGAGACTCAACTGTCAACACCTTTTGACAGGAGACAGATCCTTTCTTGGAAACTACTGTCACTTTGTACACCCGAGCTGCACTAGACATGGCTTATGACTACTCAAGAGTATTTTGGCAATCTCTCACCATATCTAAGATACAGACCTGATGCACAGGTAAACTCAGCAGTTCCTCAAGTCAAAGGACTTGGCCTGTACCGTTGGAACCGGGAATACACGTCATACCTTGCTGACCATACTCAAGGTCCTCCGTAAGACGGTTCCCGCGAGTCACCTCAGTCAGTTGCTTCCTAGCACGCTGACCCACTAACACTGCTTAGACGACCTTCGTCACCCGTCGATGAAATACGACAGCAGATGCTTAGTGCAAGTCTCAAAGGGAATTCCGGTACCCATTTTCGGGATTCCTTGACTTGGAGATTTCCGGACTGATTTGGCGAGGCTGATTTCATGGACCTACCTCCAAGCGTAGTCCCAGTCCCCGAAATCGTTTCTCAGTCCGTGGACTTTGTTTGCGTAGAACAGAAATGTAAATGCAGATAAGTGAACGTAAACAAAGTATTGCCATTTGAATTTTCACTTCTTTATTCATAAATATTTTATCAAATACCAAAGAATTGTCTAGACATAGGATACATATTCCTGCCAAAATTGGCTTACATGGTCACCTATTCTAACAATCTCCCACTTGACCTTTAAAGCCAATTGCCCATATGCTTAATCCCCATCTTCTCAAGATGTTGCGTATGAGCGCTCTGCGACATAGGCTTTGTCAGCGGGTCTGCTGTGTTGTCTGCCGAGTTGACTCGGTCCATCCGGACGTCACCTCTTCCTACCATTTCTCTAAGAAGATGGTAGCGTCTAAGAATGTGTTTGGAACGGTGATGAGATCTCGGTTCCTTTGCTTGCGCTATAGCACCGTTGTTATCACAGAAGATGACAACGGGCTCGGCGATGCTAGGCAGCACACCCAACTCTTGGATGTAGTTTCTCATCCAAACCGCTTCCTTAGCAGCTTCTGAAGCTGCTATGTATTCAGCATCTGTGGTGGAGTCAGCAATGGTTGCTTGCTTGGAACTTTTCCAAGCTACTACTCCTCCATTAAGTTTGAATACGTACCCCGATTGAGACTTGGGATCATCGTCATCAGACTGGAAGCTAGCGTCGCTAAAGCCTTCCAGAATTAGTTCTCCATTGCCATAGACTAGGAACATTTCCTTAGTCCTCCTTAGGTACTTAAGGATGCCCTTAACAGCATTCCAATGTGCCTCTCCTGCGCAGGACTGATATCTGCTTGTCACGCTTAAAGCGTACGCAATGCCAGGCCTAGTGCAGTGGACCGCATATTGTATGCTACCTACGGCAGAAGCATAGGGGATGACCTTCATCCTTTCAAGTTCCTCATCAGTCTGTGGGGACTGTTTCTTGGATAACTTGATCCCATGCCTCATTGGAAGGAATCCTCGTTTGGAGTTGTCCATTCGATATCTCTTTAGGACTTTCTCCATATACGAGTTTTGGGTGAGTCCTAACATCCTTTTAGATCTGTCCCTGACGATCTGGATGCCTAGGATGTAAGAGGCTTCACCCAAGTCCTTCATGGAAAACTGGGTTGACAACCATGCTTTTGTGTTTCCTAACATTCTAACGTCATTACCAATGAGCAGAATGCCATCCACATAAAGCACCAGGAACACTATTGAGCTCCCACTGACCTTCTTGTATACACAAGGGTCGGATTCGTTTTTGATGAAGTCATAACCCCATATTACTTCATCAAAGTGAATGTTCCAACTTCGGGAGGCTTGTTTGAGGCCATAGATGGACTTCTGGAGACGACAGACTTTCTGCTCTTCTCCAGTGACCGTGAAACCCTGCGGCTGATCCATATAGATCTCTTCTTCAACGAAACAGTTGAGGAAGGCCGTTTTTACGTCCATCTGCCATATTTCATAGTCATACCATGCTGCTATGGCAAGCAGGATCCGAATGGACTTAGCCATGGCTACTGGGGAGTAGGTATCCTCAAAATCGACCCCGGGTCGTTGAGTGTATCCCTTAGCTACAAGCCTAGCCTTAAAGGTTGTGACTTCTCCATCAACGCCAAGTTTGCGCTTGTAGACCCACTTACAGCCGACTGGCTTAACACCTTTCGGTGGATCTACAAGACTCCAAACTTGGTTCTCGCTCATGGAGTCCATTTCGGCTTTCATGGCCTCAAGCCATTTCCCGGAGTCGATGTCAGACATCGCTTCTCCATAAGTCTTAGGATCGTTATCCAAAAGATCGGTCGCACCTAGAAAGCCATATCTCACTGGAGGTCTGGACTCTCTAGTGGACCTACGGAGAACGGGAACGTCAGTGGTGACTGTAGGCGCTGACTGTATCGGAGCTGGCGGTTCAGGAACCGGGACTGGCTGTTCCTGAGGCTGTCCTTCATGCCTAGCATGTTGGACTTCTCGAGGTTGGTCAGCCTTTCGGCTGTCTATCCTGAATCCTCTAAATGAGGGTTCCGCGGCTGTGTCTGATGGCTGGATTCCATCACTTGATTCCTCAAGGATCAACTCATCAGATTGGATATCCTCCGGGAAGCCTTGTTCCAAGAATACTGCATTTCTTGAAACAAACACCTTTTGTTCCAAGGGGTCATAAAAGTAATAACCCGCAGTTTCTTTAGGGTATCCAACAAACCTGCATAAGCTAGACCTAGATTCTAACTTATCTCCGACTAACCTCTTGACGTATGCAGGGCTACCCTACACTCTCAAGTAGTTGTAGGATGCTGGCTTGCCGTGCCATATCTCATATGGCGTTTGGGTTAATGCACTAGTAGGCGCTAAATTCAATAATTTGGCCGCTGTTTCTAGTGCATAGCCCCAAAACGATAGGGGCAATTTGGTAAAACTCATCATGGACCAACCATGTCCAACAGGGTTCGATTCCTCCTTTCAGAGACACCATTTAACTGTTGTGTTCCTGGAGGTGTCCATTCTGATATTATACCATGTTCTTTTAGATAATCTAGGAATTCCTTACTAAGGTACTCACCGCCTCGGTCCGACCGAAGAATTTTAATTTTGCAGTTGGTTTGGTTCTCCACTTCAAGTCTGAATTCTTTAAACCTCTCAAGAGCTTCAGACTTGTACCTCATCAGGTAAACATAACCATACCGCGAATGATCATCGGTGAAGGTTATGAAGTAGGAGAACCCACCTCGGGCCTGCGTCCTTAGTGGTCCACATACGTCTGTATGGACCAAGTCCAACAGACCTGTGGCAGGCCTGCTTTGTCCTACAAAGGGCTTCTTGGTCATTTTCCCTCTTAGACAGGACTCACAAGTTGGTAGATCACTCAAGTCCCCAACCTCTAGGTTCTTTGAGTCTACCAACGTTTTCATCCTATCTTGGGATATGTGACCTAGCCTAGCGTGCTACAGACGTGCGTTCCCGTTATTATCTAATTTCGTTTGTGTTGTGCATTGAGGATGAAATTCGTTTGTTGCAAGATATAGAGTCCGTTATGCAAGGTACCAAGTAGATGAGCAATTCCACACCTCATCAAAATAAAAGCAATTTTTATTGATTCTAAACTCATAACCACTATTGTCCAACAATGGAATGGAAATGATGTTTCTAATCATACTGGGTACAAAATAAACTTGCTCTAAATCTGTGCTAATACTGTCACTAATCACTAGAGTGGGGGATCCTACTGCTTCTGCCGAGATGGCCTTGCCATTCCCAAGCTTCAGGATCATGTCCCCGCTACCCAGTTTTTTGCTTCTTTTCAACACCTGCAAGTCATTGCAAATGTGAGCTCCACAGCCGGTATCTAATACCCAAGAGGTAGAACTAGTGACCATATTAACCTCAATCACATAGATACCTTGGTTCGAGAAGAGTTTGGGGCACTCTCTCTTCCAATGCCCTTTCTCACGGCAGTTGATACATATGTCATATGCCTTCGACTGTTGCTTGGAGACAACTTTTCCCTTTCCTTTGCCTTTCCCCTCTTTGGCAATGGGAACACTCTTAGTGTTCGTAGCTGCTTTGACGGCCTTTCCCTTCCCCTTCTTCTTCTTCCAACGTCCGGCACCCTTGCCTTTCGTATTAGAAGTCGAAGCACCTCCAAACAATACCGAAGGCGTGGACTTCTTAGTCGTTGCCTCGTATTGCACCAACATATTGATCAACTCATGAATGCCCTTCTCAAGTGCGTTCATGTTGTAGTTGACGATAAATTGGTCAAAGGAGGGTGGGAGTGACTGAAGGATCACATATATGTACGTTTCATTATTGAGACCTGCCTTTAGGTCCTCGAGCTTTTCCACTAGGGTAAGCATTTTAACCCCGTGCTATTGTACAGAGGATCCTTCTGTCATTTTCGTTCCAAAGAACGCCTTGGTCGCGACATACCTAGTATGCAGTCCGGGACTGCATAGCAACCCTTAAGGCGAGCCATAATGGAAGGGACATCGTCTAGCCTTTCATATTGATTCTGAATCTCATTGGTCATTCGAAGCAAGTATGATGCTATGGACCTTTTGGTTATCCTTATGCCAAGTCTTGCACGTCTCACGTTCTTCTGGCGTGGATCCTTCCGGTAAGGTCCTAGGGAGAGGCTCGTCCATGACGTAGCCTTGGTTCTCGTAATCTAGGACTATCCTGAGATTGCGCAACCAGTCGTTGTAGTTTGTTCCATTGAATTTGTTTGTCTCAAGAATGGTGGAAAGTGGGTTCTTAGACATTTTAAAATCTATATTTTAGAAAACAGCGCGCGATCAGCAGAAAATAAAAGACGGTGGTTTGATAAAATAATTAAATACATGGACTTTAGTCATTTAATCCTCCCACTATTTATACGAAAACACGGTACTCTCAAACGTGGTTTTCGGGAAATCCTTTCCAACTGGGCTTGGGATCCACAACGATTTTTTCCATACCCCGCTTTTACGATTCGCATGGAAAAGATCCTGTGGGAGGTATTCCATACCATTCTCGTTCCACGAGATTCCCAAGATTATTGCCTCACCCTTTCACATGATCCCGAGGACTCCAAGCGAATCATGTTAATTGGGCGTTAGACCCAACCCAATCGACCGAGCCACGGACCCACTGGTACCCCCACGACTCGTGAGATAGGTAGCAGTAGCCCGCTTTTCGTTCATGACATAATGCAGCTTCCTTTAAGTACAATAACGTGCCACGACTCGTGAGACCACGCTATTGACCCAAAGCAGCTTCCTCACTATGCCATGGATTGGAAGGCATGGACAAACTCCTAGAGTTCATGTCCACTTTGTCTAGGGTCTAATATTTTGACATTGGTCCAACCAATGTGGGAGTAAGTAATGACCGAGATCTCAAACAATTAAATATCTACACATACATCCATAATGTGTAAATAAACCATCCATAGCAGTTATACGATAAATAAACAACCCATTCATCCATCATCATAACCACATGCAAAATTAAAGCCTAGCACGCCCCTGTTGGATGATCACGAGCCCAAATCCTATGCGACCTACTAAGCCTGCAGTGGATTTATAGTCAATCTAAGGTTGGTCCTATACTATTACATTAATAGTAATCCAATCATCATGCTGATGGGCCTTGGTCTCTTTCTCTTTCTTCACTTCATGGAAAACTCCAAGGGACCTCCCGTCTGGGCTCTCCATGTGGTCCTTCGTTCTTCTCCACCAATTACAAAAAATAGAAACCTCACTCCTAGTCTACTCTCATTACATATTAAAAAAAAAAATAGAAACCCCAGCGAAAACCCAGGGGGAGTACATAAGGAGAGAGGTAGAATGCCTTATTATTCCAAGTCAACTAGAAAGAGAAGCAGTAAAAGAGGCACACAGGCCCAACAGAAAATAAAACCATACATCCGGTCTAGGGCTCGCGATCATCCATTTCCATCCAACACACATAATCACATGATCCAATCATATAATTACAATATACCAACAACATATGATTTCCAATCATGAATATCCAATATAATAAATGAATATGAACGTGTGAAAAAATAAAAAAAACACAAATATTGATAATAATATTTTCTCGTTTTAGGAAAATCTTTCCTCATTATTTTAAGTAAAATGACCCCGGGATTCCAAATCCAATTTATTTTACTCCTAAAATAATGTCTTTTAGAAAATAGGCATAATTGAACCAAAAAACGATTTTTCAGAATTAATTGAAAATTAAAACTGAAAATAATTAAAAATTAAAAGGAAAAACACTGCTAGGGTTTTGAAACCCTAGCAGCAGCAGCAGCCGCTGCCGCCGCCACGCGCGCAGGGCAGCAGGCTCAGCCTGCCGCCCCTGCGCGTGCGCAGGCACTGCCTGGCCGGACGTGCGTGCGCAGGCCCCTTGCCTGCGTGCGCGCGCGCTTGGCCGGCAGTGCGCTGCGCGGCCTGGCATTCCAGCAGGCCGCCGCGCGCGCAGGCTCCCTTGCCTTGCGCGCGCGCTGGCCTGCTGGCTGCCGGCCGTGCCGTGTGCAGTGCGCGCGCAGACGCGCACTGGGCATGCCTGCCGGGCGCGCGCGCAGACTTCTCCGTCTGTGTGCGCGCGCGCCTTGGCGGCGCTGCCCAGAGCCCGTCCGCGCGTGAACTCGCAGGCGCGCGCGCGCAGACACCCTTGTCTGCGTGCGCGCGTGCCTGCGCGACCGGCTGGGTGGGCGCGCACAGGCCTCCCTTGCCTGCGCGCGTCTGCCCTGCCGGCAGCGTGCGGCTGCGTCGTTTCTCGTTTTCCGTTCAATTTTCCATCCCGTTTCCCAAGAAAAATACAAAAAAATACCAACATTCAGAAATTCACACGAATTAAAAGCAATAAAACCAACATGCTTAAAATCAAGAAAAATCAAGATTTAATAAAAACATGCCAATTTCACGTTTCATGCTTATAACGCACATAAACCCTAGGCCTATACACCGAACCGGGCTTTGATGCCACTGAAAGAAATCGGTGGATCGTCCCGGGAATTGCGCGAATGCGGAAGCGCGATAAAAATAAATCATACAAAAAATAAAGTATGCTTTTTTTTATTTAAAAGAACACGCTCAAGGGGTGTGCCCTTGAGGTTCCCGGGCGTTTGGTGTATCTCATGATCATAAAGCATGTAAAGAAGTCATGGAGGCCATAGAGTTGAAAATTAAAGAGGGACGAAAAAAAGTAAAACGAGACCTACCCGTTGTCGTTTTCGTCTTCAACGGCTACTCGCGTTGTTCCCCGTTTTGCACCGAGATCTCATTCTTGAGACCCTCCAAATCGTGACACACGATCCACCCACGTATCTTACACGTCGTGCTAGCAACGAACAAGTGTATAATTTTTTGGAGTGGACGAATCAATAACACGTTATCAATTAACGCTATTGGTTCGTCTAAGTTCTAATGTTCCAAGAACAAAAAGAACTAAAAAATATTTTCTTCTTGGAGAGAGAGAGAGGGGCGGACGAGAGGTATGGAGAGGGGAGAGTGTGTGTTGTGTGTGTTTTCAAGAATCATCATCCTACAATTGTTGGAAGCTAGAGGTTTATATAGAGGAGGAGTTTAATCCTCTTTAAACTCCAACTCTAAGTACTCTAATTTGACTAGGATTTTGACCTAGTCAAAGTCCTAGTCAAACTAGTCTTTGACCTAGTCAAACGAATCCTAGCCTTCCATCTCCCCTTTCCATCTCAACCGTTGATTTTAATTTAATGGAATATTTAAATCCTATTAAATATTCCAAAAGGCTAAAAGAATAAATATAATATAATAAATAAATATTATTATTTATTCTAAGCCCATTAAATCAACCCTTTTAATAAATCCTATTTATTAATTTAATTCCCTTTACCAAATAGAAGGAATTAATTTCTCCAAGAAAATATAGGACCCGATTAAATCTAATTTACTCATTCCTTTACTCCAATATTTAATTCCAAATAAAATACTAAGTGTGTATGGATAGTGTGTGACTCTTTAGGTTCACCATTCAGATAGACTTGGTCGGATTCCTAGAATCCGCCCATTACCATGGGTGGCCATCTAGCAACGGTCCATGGCACTAGAGACTAGGTGAAATATTCGGGGATGAACATTTAGGCTCTAACAGTACACTTGTCCTTCTGTCTTCGGTCTCATCACTTAGTTTCTAGGGCACGGAAAAAGCAGGTACCCATTTTGGACCTAAGTGTCAGTCTGTCCTTACTAAATGCCGCAAGGGAAACCTTTCCCTTCTGTTCAGTTACTGTGGCCACAGATTTCAGGGACAAGACACAGAGCATACATGAGACTCAACTGTCAACACCTTTTTGACAGGAGACAGATCCTTTCTTGGAAACTACTGTCACTTTGTACACCCGAGCTGCACTAGACATGGCTTATGACTACTCAAGAGTATTTTGGCAATCTCTCACCATATCTAAGATACAGACCTGATGCACAGGTAAACTCAGCAGTTCCTCAAGTCAAAGGACTTGGCCTGTACCGTTGGAACCGGGAATACACGTCATACCTTGCTGACCATACTCAAGGTCCTCCATAAGACGGTTCCCGCGAGTCACCTCAGTCAGCTGCTTCCTAGCACGCTGACCCACTAACACTGCTTAGACGACCTTCGTCACCCGTCGATGAAATACGACAACAGATGCTTAGTGCAAGTCTCAAAGGAAATCCCGGTACCCATTTTCGGGATTCCTTGACTTGGAGATTTCCGGACTGATTCGACGAGACTGATTTCATGGACCTACCTCCAAGCGTAGTCCTAGTCCCCGAAATCGTTTCTCAGTCCGTGGGCTTTGTTTGCGTAGTGAACAGAAATGTAAATGCAGATAAGTGAACGTAAACAAAGTATTGCCATTTGAATTTTCACTTCTTTATTCATAAATGTTTTATCAAAATACCAAAGAATTGTCTAGACATAGGTTACATATTCCTGCCAAAATTGGCTTACATGGTCACCTATTCTAACAATAACGTGTTTCATTATCTTGCTGGAATTGATATAATGATTGTTTTATATATGATGTGCTAATGTTTGGTTTACATTAACCCAAATTACATGTATAGGTTGTGTCGGTTGTCTACTTATTGAGTTGCAGGCTCACTCCTCTGCAAATATTTTCAGGCGTAGATTCTTGTTGTGTTCGCTCTTGAGGACTAGATCAACATTGTACATTCCAAGTCAAGTCGGGCCAGTATGCAGAGTTCTCCTCACAAGTCAATAGGATAGAAGTCATAGATTTTGAGACTGCAATATACTAAATGTGAAGATGGCTTGTGAACATGTTATAATAGTCTATCCTATTATATGTGAAAGAGACATGTATAAGTGTTGTAGATGAGAAACTACTTTTGTTAATTATGTTTATAGAGTATGTTATATAACCAACAATGAACTGGTTCATGTTTTATAAATGTAACATTGTTAATGTGTAACTATTAAGCACCATAATATCGTATTATTGTTCGGGGTGTGACATCCGCCATAATGCTCCGCATGATTGAGGTTTATGCGGTTCCGGATAGGAATATTAGATATACCGCCACAAAAGCATTCTTTGGCACCAAACTTGCTGAAGGATCGTCTGTACAAGTCATGGGGTTAAGATGCTCTCCCTAGTGGAGAATCTCGAAGACCCCAAAGCTGGGCTTAAGAATGACACGTACATTGACGTGATCCTCTAGTCGCTTCCTCCGTCCTATGACCTGTTTGTTGTAAACTAAAACATGAACGGACTTGAGAAGTCTATTCATGAGTTGATCAACATGCTGATCCAATACGAGGCAACGACCCACAAGTCGGCGCCGGCAGTATTGATAGGAGAGACTTCGACCTCCAAAGCGAATGGCAAGAGGGCCGGACGTTGAAAGAGGAAGAAGGGAAAGGGAAAGATAGTTGTGGCCTCTGCTCGTGCTCCAGGCGCCCCTGTTGCCCTAGTGGGAATGGGCAAAGGGAAAGGGAAGGCCCGTGGTTCTCAGCGGTCCAAGGCAAATGATGTCTGCATGCATTGCCAAGGAAAGGGGCATTGGAAGAGGGAGTGCCCACAACTCCTCTCCAACCCAGGTATGTTTGTGGTGGAAGTAAAGATGATAACTAATTCTGCTTCATGGGTATTGGATACAAGGTGTGGTGCTCACATCTGCAACGATTTGCAGGCACTGCAAAGAAGCAGAAGGCTAACCAAAGATGATATGATCCTGAGGCTAGGCGATGGCAAGGCCATTGCTGCGGAAGTCGTAGGATCAATGGAGTTAGCCATTAGTAGTTATGTTAGGATTGTACTGAACGACTGTTTCTATGTACCTAGCATGATTAAAAATATTGTATCTATCCCGGTCCTTGACAAGGAGGGATATTCATTTACCATCAATAAAAATGATTTTTTTCATTATAAAGGATGGTATTTCTCATTTGCTTGGTACATTGGTAAATGGTCTGCACATACTTCAACACTCTAATTGGATTATGACTGTTGAACACAAACGAAAATGGGATAATCATGATAACATATAGATATGGCATGCGAGGTTAGGTCATATCTCTAAAGATAGGATAAGAAGGTTGGTGGACTCAAAGAGTCTAGAAATAGACGATTTGGACAACCTACCGACCTGCAAATCCTGTCTTAAGGGAATGATGATCAAGAAACCCTTTGTTGGACAAAGCATGCTAGCCAATGGTCTGTTAGATTTGATCCATACGGACGTCTGTGGCCCACTAAATACTCAGGCTAGAGGTGGGTACTCGTACTTCATAACCTTTACCGATGATCATTCACGGTATGGTTATGTTTACCTGATTAGGTACAAGTTTGAAGCCTTTGGAAGGTTTAAGGAATACAGATTTGAAGTAGAGAACCAAACCGGTCGAAAGATCAAAGCCCTTCGGTCGGACCGAGGTGGAGAGTATTTGAGTGGTGAGTTTACTAATTATCTAAAAGAGAATGGAATTATCTCTCAGTGGACCCTCCTGGAACACCATAGCTTAATGGTGTATCTGAAAGGATGAATCGGAACTTGTTGGATATGGTCCGATCCATGATGAGTTTTACCGAACTACTCCTATCCTTCTGGGATATGCTCTTGAGACGGCGGCAAAAGTTTTGAATTTGGCGCCATCTAAGAAGATATCCCAGACTCCATATGAGATATGGCATGGCAAGCCTGTCTCCTATAAATACTTGAAAGTGTGGGGTTGCCCCGCATATGTCAAGAGATTAGTGGGAGATAAACTAGACTCGAGGTCTAGTTTATGCAAGTTCATCGGATATCCGTAAGAAATTGTGAGGTATTATTTCTATGATCCCTTCGAGCAAAAGGTTTTTGTCTCGCGAAACGCGGTGTTCTTGGAAAAGGGTTTTTCATCGGATAGTCGACGCGATGAGGTAGTCCTTAAGGAATCAAGTGAGGTACCCCATGAGGCGGCAGTGACATCTGAGCCAGTATTTCCCACTGATAATGTTCCAATCCTCCGTAGCTAGGCAGAGTATCCCATGCACCTGATAGGTATGGATTTCTGGGCCTGACCGGTCAGTTGGATAATGATCCAAAGACGTACGGAGAAGCGATGTCGAACATCGATTCGGATAAGTGGCTTGAGGCCATGAAATCCGAGATGGACTCGATGGTACAAACCAGGTTTGGACTAGTGGACCCACCCAAAGGGGTAAAACCCGTAGGGTGTAAATGGGTTTACAAACGTAAGCTTGGAGCTGACGAGGAGGTTACAACCTTCAAAGCCAGGCTTGTGGCAAAGGGTTACACTCAGCGACCCAGGGTCGATTTTGAGGAAACCTACTTGCTTGTAGCTGAAAGAATATGTGGATCGTCCTGGGAAATTGCGCGAATACGGAAGCGCGATATAAAATAAAATACAAAATTTAAAGCATGCTTTAATCAAATTAAAGAACACACTCAAGGGGTGTACCCTTGAGATTCCCGGGTGTTCAGTGTATCTCATGAGTAAACAACATGTAAATGATCATGGAGGCCATAGGGTAGAAAATTAAAGAGGACAAAAATATTAAACGAGACCTACCCGTTGTCGTTTTCGTCTTCAACAGCTACACGCGTTGTTCCCCGTTTTGCACCGAGATCTCGTTCTTGAGACCCTCCAAATCATGACACACGATCCACCCACGTATCTTGCACGTCGTGCTAGCAACGAACAAGTGTATATTTTGGAGTGGATGAATCAACAACACGTTATGAATTAACGGTATTAATTCATTTAAGTTCTAATGTTCCAAGAACAAGAGAACTAGAAAAGAATTTCTTGGAGAGAGTGGAGAGAGAGGGCGGACGAGAGAGAGGGGAGAGAGAGCCGAAATGAGTGTGTGTTGTGTGTGTGTTGGAATTTCATCATCCTTCAAAAAGTGCAAGGCTAGGGGTTTATATAGAGGAAGAGTTTAATCCTCTTTAAACTCCACCTCTTTAGAAGCTTATTTTGACTAAGATTATGACCTAGTCAAAGTCCTAGTCAAAGTAGAATTTGACCTTGTCAAATTCAATCCTAGCCTTTGATCTCTCCCATTAAATCTCAACCATTGATTTAATTTAATGGAATATTTAAATCCTATTAAATATTCCAAAAGGCCAAATAAATAAATACATATTAATATTTATTCTAGGCCCATTAAATTAATTCCCTTAATAAATCCAATTTATTAATTTAATTCCCTTTATCAAATAGAAGGAATTATTTTCTCCAAGAAAATATAGGACCCGATTAAATCCAATTTAATCATTCCTTTACTCCAATATTTAATTCCAAATTAAATACTACGTGTGTGTGGATAGTGTGTGACTCTTTAGGTTCACCTTTCAGCTAGACTTGGTCGGATTCCTAGAATCCGTCCGTTACCATGGGTGCCATCTAGCAACAGTCCATGACACTAGAGACTAGGTGAAATAATCGGGGATGAACATTTAGGCTCTAACAGTACACTTGTCCTTCTGTCTTCAGTCTTATCACTTAGAGTCTAGGGCACGGAAAATACAGGTACCGCTTTTGGACCTAAGTGTCGGTCTGTCCTTACTAAACACCGCAAGGGAAACCCTCCCTTCTGTTCAGTTACTATGGCCACAGATTTTAGGGACAAGACACAGAGCATACATGAGACTTAACTGTCAATGTCTTTTGACAAGAGACAGATCGTTTCTTGGAAACTACTGTCACTCTGTATACCCGAGCTGCACTAGACATGGCTTATGACTACTCAAGAGAATTTTGGCAATCTCTCACCATATCTAAGGTATAGACTTGATGTACAGGTAAACTCAGCAGTTCCTCAAGTCAAAGGACTTGACCTGTACCGTTGGAACTGGGAACTCACGTCATACCTTGCTGACCATACTCAAGGTCCTCCGTAAGACGGTTCCCGCGAGTCACCTCAGTCAGTTGCTTCCTAGCATGCTGACCCACTAACACTGCTTAGACGACCTTCGTCACCCGTCGATGAAATACGACAGCAGATGCTTAGTGCAAGTCTCAAAGGGAATCCCGGTACCCATTTTCGAGATTCCTTGACTTGGAGATTTTCGGACTGATTCGGTAAGACTGATTTCATGGACCTACCTCCAAGCGTAGTCCCAGTCTTCGAAATCGATTCTCAGTCCGTGGGCTTTGTTTGCGTAGTGAACAGATATGTAATAGCAGATATAAGTGAACGTAAACAAAGTGTTGCCATATGAATCTTCACTTCTTTATTCATAAATGTTTTATCAAACACCTGAAATTGTCTAGACATAGGTTACATATTCCTGCCAAAATTGGTTTACATGGTCACCTATTCTAACAGTAGCAATGGCTAAGTCCATTCGGATACTATTGAAAGAATCGGTACGGCCCGGTAACGCGGTGGAAGCGTAAAATAAAATAAATTTAAAAACGATTTCAAAGGGGTGTTCCCTTTGAATTCACGGGCGTTCGGTGTATTCAAAAGCATCATAACATACAGAAAAATATGCTTGAACATGTGGCTAGAGGAGGAAACAAAAAGGTACTATAATTTAAATAGAAACATACCTTTTTCGTTTCACATGTACAACGACAACAAGCTTTGATTCTCTCTTCGTTCCTTTTCCGTTCACCTTAGGATTCAAATTAGAACCCCTCTAATTTGTCCACACCACAGCAGTGGAAGCAAATCTACATCTACTGCTAGGTAGAAGCTAGATCAAGGAAGAAACGAAAAACGTATTACACTATTGATTAGTGTATACATATTTCTCATGTTCTCATATTGAATCCAATTCAAAGAGAACTCAAAAGAAGGAGAAAAAAGTTGGAAATTTCGTGGCTTGTGGGTGGAGAGTGCAGGTTAGGGAGTTGAAAAGTGTATACATGTGTTGTGTAGTTGTAGGTAGTTTCCAAAACCATCTAACACACTAATGCACAACTTGTACTCAACCTCCAACCATGTTAGCACAATACGTGGACCACCTAGCCATCATGGAAAGTCACATCATTGCTTACATGGAGGACTTTCAAGTCCTCTTAAACTTGCATCAAACCTTTTGAGCTTTGATTTCAAGTCATGGATCGGTTTTGGCCGGTCTTAATTTAATCAAATTAAATCAATTGATCCATGAATTTTAAATTAATCAAATTAATTTTAAACCTTATTGAAATCCAAAAGTTTATTTAATCCAATTAAATAAACATAAGCTCAAACACTAATTAATTGATCCAATCAATTAATTAAACGAAATCCAATAAATTAATCCAATTAATTTAAAGGTATTAAGCCCAAAATTAATTAATCCAATTAATTAATTCTTGGGCCTTCCATCCAATGGATTTTCCCAATAAATGATCCAATCATTTATATTCTCCTTTAATTAATTTAATCCAATTAAATTAATTCACTTCTTCCAGAATTAATTCCACTACTTCCATAGTGATTTGTGTGTGACTCTTTAGGTTCACCCTCAGCTAGACTTGGGCTTGTGTCCAACACAATTGATTAATTAAATCCAATTTAATTAATTATTTCTGATTAACCATTAATCAGAAATGCCCGTTACCATGGGTGGCCGTCTAGCAACGGTTCATGGCACTAAAGACTAAGTGAATGTTGGCGTGAACATTTAGGCTCCGAATTCCATACAGGTACAGTCCTTCCATCGACCATCTCCTGGCCTTAGTCTAGGGCATGGAATTGGTTGTCGGTTCTCGTCCTGGACTAGGCAACTATACTACAAACTCGAGACGCGTTTACTCTATTGATCGACCTTGGAACCATTCCCTACTCGACTAATGCTACGGCCGTAGACTTAATGAGTCGAAACCATCTCAGAGCGCATAGGAGACATAACTGTCAAATACTGACAGGGGACAGATTGTCTATTGGAATCCACCGTCCTCTCTACATATTCCGACTACACTGGACAAGGCTTATAATGATCATATCAAAGACACGGTCACCTCTCTCCAGATCCAATATGCAACCTTCATATGCATGCGACTGCCATGATTCCTCAAGTTCAAGGACTAATCCTGTACCATTGGAACCGGGAATTTCAATCATATCGACCAAGCCTCCAGAGCTTCCATATGACGATTCCCGGGAGTCAGTTCAGTCAATCGACTACCTTGCCAACTAACCAACTAAAATTGTATAGACGATTTACGTCTAGCACCGATGAAACTCGGCACTCACCCAGTGAATGCAATACTTAGTGCAAGTCTCTATAGGACACTCGAGGCCCAGTCTCGAGGTCATCGACTTGGAACGTTTCAGACCGACCCTCAAGGAGTTGGTTTCATAGCCGTCAACCTATGCGCAGCTCAACTCAATGGGTTTAACAAATCAGTCTGTGGGCATTTGTTGTGACATTGAAACGACAATCAATGTAAGTAGTAAGCACAACAAACACATTTTGCCAGTGATGAATACTTACTTTATCCATCAGTATAATATTACTTTGATAAAGATTGACGAATAGTTCCCTGAACAGCCAATCTAATTGATTTTCTGGTCACCTATTCTAATAATCTCCCACTTCACCAGAAAGCCAATTACCCATGTTGCTCAGAGCCTTCTGAGCATGACCAATCTACGATACCGGCTTGGTCTCGTGGGTTTACTATATTTCTCTGCCGAAGTGACACGGTCCAACCGTGTCACCTCCTCCTACCATTGCTGCCTGCAAATGGTGGTTGTCTAAGAATTTTCCATGGATCTGTGATGAGATCTCGAGCCCAAAAGCTTTTGCCAAAGCCTAGTTGTTCGCCTTCAAGGCAACTACTGGCTCGGCCATGCTAGGCACCACATCCATCCTATGGATGCGGTTTTCAATCAAAACCACTTTCTAGAAACGACTTCCAAAGTCGCCATACATTCGACTTTCATAATGACATGTCATGGTATCATGCTTGAAACCTTTCCAAGCTACCACACTCACCATTAAGTCCAAATATACATACATATTGAGACTAAATATTATTCACATGATTCTGGAAGCTAGTATCGCTATAGCCTTCTAGAATCAACCCTCCACAAAATGTGCATCAAGAACACTTCTTTAATCCTTATTCAGGTATTAAAGATATTCTCAATAGTTGTCTACTGCCTTCTCGGCACAAGCCCAATAACCGTTGTTATGCACAAAGCATACACAACATCAGGCCCAATGCACGAACAACATTTTCATGCTGCCTAAGGCAAAGACGTAGGGGATGTCAAACATCTAAGCTTTCTCATCAGTCTTGGGTGATTGAGTCTTGAACAGCTTAACCCTGTATATAGGAATCCAATTCCTATCATGGAGAATTACGTGAACAACGCTCGTGTTTCAGTGTTTCCTAACATCTTAAATTCATTCCAAATGAATAAGACATTACACACTAAACACTTAGAACAAAACTATCCTCCCGCTGACCCTAAAGCCTGTTACTGATCGATTCATACTCCATATGAACTCGTCAAAACGAATGTTCCAGTTATACAAAATTTCAAACCCAGTTTGAATTTTCATGAAGGATCCAATAGCTCGAAGCCGTTGATCCAAACCCGATGTCCAACATCGCCTCTCCTTGTATCTTTTGGATGATAATCCAATTAACCGGATAAGCCCAGAAACCTATGCCTCTCAAGTAACTAAGGTGTTCTGGTTATCTCTAGGAGGACTAGAATATAGTCAGTGGAATAATATAATTACAAATCATGTTTGCATTATTCTGCATTAAACCTGCACAAATCAAACACCTATTCTAATTTGTCTCCCACTAGTCCCTTGACGTATGTGGGACCATCCCATGTACTCAAAAACTTTGTAGGATGCAGGCTTGCCAAACCATAACGTATATGGCAACTAGATCATGACTATTAGAAAATGCCATGTTTCTCAACTTGGTAACCTATCAAGTCCATGTCTAGACGGTTTAAGGTAATCCAGTGAAATCTCGATTGAACCAAGTCTAACAAGGTTCGATTTCTCCCTTATCAGAGGCCATTCAACCATGGTCCTTACAGGAAGAATTCCATTCTCATCTGGATATTCAAGAACTCGTACTAAATACACGCCCCTTTAATCTAATCGAGAGGTTTAATTTTGCAAATAGCTTGGTTCACCACTCCAAGTCTAATTCCCCGAACCTATCCAAGGTCCTTAGACTTGTGAACCCTCTTCTGGTACTGTGTATTCAGTAACCTACGAATGTCTAAATGGATCCAATCCGATAGACTTTTGGCAAGCCCATTTTGTCCAACAAAGAAGCCTTACAGTCTTTCCATCTCAGAGAGGACTTGTAAGCTAGTAGACTCAAATCGTCTATCACTAGACTCTTGGAATCTTCCAACTTCCTCGTCCTTAACTAAAGGAAAAACCATGCTAGCTTATGGATGTCAAATTCGTAAGTTTATCTTGATTATCAATTTTAACGATTTGATATTAAGTACTCATAATCCAATTATTGGATAATGTTTAAGGATAATTATGTATCCCACCTAGCAGACAAGAATAGTCATTCTTTGTCAAATAAAGAAACTTTATTGATCAAATGTATGTAATTAAAAACTGTCCAACAATACATAAAAACATATTTAGATCATTCCAGGTTACATTTCCTTTCAAACTCTATCCTAACATGACCACTACTGTGCTAAGCCTAACTAGTCCCTAGTCTTTGTAGCAATGGCCCTGCCATCGCTAAGCCTTAGGACTTGTCTGGGCTTTCTACTCATAACCATCTGCAAACCATTCGCAGATTATGATTAACTGGTATCCAATACAAAAGAGTAGAACAATAATCATGTTGGTACTCAATTCAAATGTACCTTCATTGGAGAGGAGCTTGGGACACTCCCTCTTTTAATGTCCCTTTTCGCGGCAGTTAATGCACACATCGTTTGGAATCTATGACTTTGACCGCCAAACCCTCTTCCTCATTCCTTTACCTCCGCCCAGCGGTGTAACAGGATCACTCGAAGTGCTAGCAGTGGCTGATGTTGTCTTAGCTTTCTTCCTCTTCCAGCGTCCGACACCCTTGACTTTCGATTATGAGGTCAAAGCCTCTCCCACTAGTACCGCCGGTGTAGATTTTTCAATTATTGCCTCGTACCGGACCAACATATTTATCAAGTTGTCAATAAATTGGTCAAAGGAGGTAGAAAGAGACTAAAGGATCACATCGATGTACGTCTCTTTTTCAAGATTAGGTTGGAGGTCTTTGAGCTTCTCCACAAGGGATAGCACCATCACTCCATACTCTTGTACAGACAACCCTTCTATCATCTTAGCTCTGAAGAATGCCTTCGTTGCAGCGTATCTAACTTGTCGGTCCGAGATCGCATAGATATCTTGCAAATGAAGCATAATCGAGCCAACATCATCTAGCCTATCGTACTATTTTTGGATCTTGTTAGTCATCGAAGCCAGTACGATGCAGCGGACCTGCCGGTGGTCAGCATGCATCTTAAGGCATTGACCCATCCGGCAAAGCCCGAGGAAAATCCTTATCCAGAATGTAAGTTTGGTTCTCGAAATCTAAGACTATCTTAAGATTTTGCCGCCAGTCGTTGCAGTTTGTTCCATTAAACATATTAGTCTCTAGTATTGGTGTTAGTGGATTCTTAGACATATACATTCAAAAAATGTAAACAGAAAAATATTAAGTAGATTATAGTAATATTATGTTCAAGTTAAGACTTGGTCTTTAGTCATTAACCCCTCCCACTATTTCTGCGAAAGCCCATCACTCTCAAATGGGGTTTCGGGAAACCATTTCCTAGTGGGCTTGAGGTCCACAAACGCAATTGTCCATGCCCCGCTTTTACGATTCACACAGAAAAAGGCTTTGTGGGAGGTAACCTATATCATTCTCATCCAATGAGATCCCCAAGTTATTTTTCCTCGCCTCTTCACATGATCCTGAGGATTCCAAGCAAATCATGTTACTCAGCGTTAGGCCTGACCCATCAACCAAATGAATATCTCAACTATCGCCCCCCATAACTCGTGAGACAGAGAAATAGGAGCATATTCCTTTGTTCATAACAAAGCGCAGCTTTCTTCCATTCCAGACGTGCCACGACTCATGAGACCACGAATAGGTGAAAGTAGCTTGCTCACTACACTGTTATGGATGGAAGGCTTGGATTTAAATCAAACCATTTGACTTTTTAATCCATTAATGGGCCTAATATTTACTTGGACCATCCAAGTGAGAGTTAAGTTTATTTGTGACCGAGACCTCATCATTAAGAAAGTTTTGCATGCTCGAGTTTTAACATTGAATATAAAGGATGCATTCCAAACACATCATACATCAAATATTAAAACATACACCATGTGCAAAATAAGCCTAACACGCCCCTGTTGGATGATCACAAGCCCAATCGAATGTGATCCACTGAGCCCGCAGTGAATCTATGGTCAATCTAGGGTAGCATACACTATTACAAAATTATAACCCATTATTATTCTAATTGAAAGAAAATCCGGTGGATCGTCCCGGGAATTGCGCGAATGCGGAAGCGCGGTAAAAATAAACATATTAAAATAAAAGGCATGCTTTTAATTTAAAGAACACGCTCAAGGGGTGTGCCCTTGAGGTTCCCGGGCGTTCGGTGTATCTCATGATCATAAAACAATTAAATAAATCATGGAGGCCATAGAGTTGAAAAATAAAGACGGACGAAAATCTTAAAAGAGACCTACCCGTTGTCGTTTTCGTCTTCAACTGCTACTCGCGTTGTTCCCCGTTTTGCAACAAGACCTCGTTCTTGAGATCCTCCAAATCGTGACACACGATCCACCCACGTATCTTGCACGTCGTGCTAGCAATGAACAAGTATTATTTTGGAGTGGACGAATCAATAACTCGTTATCAATTAACGGTATTGGTTCGTCTAAGTTCTTGATGTTCCAAGAACAAAAAGAACTAAAAAAAATATTTTCTTGCTAGAGAAAGAGAGGGGGGGCGGACGAGAGGTAGGAGAGGGAGAGTGTGTGTTGTGTGTGTTTTTCAAGAATCATCATCCTCTTAAATGTTGGAAGCTAGGGGTTTATATAGAGGAAGAGTTTAATCCTCTTTAAACTCAAACTCTAAGTAACCTAATTTGACTAGGATTTTGACCTAGTCAAAGTCCTAGTCAAACTAGTGTTTGACCTAGTCAAACGAATCCTAGCCTTCCATCTCCCCTTTCCATCTCGACCGTTGATTTTAATTTAATGGAATATTTAAATCCTATTAAATATTCCAAAAGGCTAAATAAATATAATATAATAAATTAATATTATAATTTATTCTTAAGCCTATTAAATCAACCCTTTCAATAAATCCTATTTATTAATTTAATTCCTTTTATCAAATAGAAGGAATTAATTTCTCCAAGAAAATATAGGACCCGATTAAATCTAATTTAATCATTCCTTTACTCCAATATTTAATTCCAAATTAAATACTAAGTGTGTGTGGATAGTGTGTGACTCTTTAGGTTCACCATTCAGCTAGACTTGGTCGGATTCCTAGAATCCGTCCGTTACCATGGGTGGCCATCTAGCAACGGTCCATGGTACTAGAGACTAGGTGAAATATTCGGGGATGAACATTTAGGTTCTAACAGTACACTTGTCCTTCTGTCTTCGGTCTCATCACTTAGAGTCTAGGGCACGGAAGATGCAGGTACCCATTTTGGACCTAAGTGTCGGTCTGTCCTCACTAAACGCCGCAAGGGAAACCTTTTCCCTTCTGTTCAGTCACTGTGGCCACAGATTTCAGGGACAAGACACAGAGCATATATGAGACTCAACTGTCAACACCTTTTGACAGGAGACAGATCCTTTCTTGGAAACTACTGTCACTTTGTACACCCGAGCTGCACTAGACATGGCTTATGACTACTCAAGAGTATTTTGGCAATCTCTCACCATATCTAAGATACAGACCTGATGCACAGGTAAACTCAGCAGTTCCTCAAGTCAAAGGACTTGGCCTGTACCGTTGGAACCGGGAATACACGTCATACCTTGCTGACCATACTCAAGGTCCTCCGTAAGACGGTTCCCGCGAGTCACCTCAGTCAGCTGCTTCCTAGCATGCTGACCCACTAACACTGCTTAGACGACCTTCGTCACCCGTTGATGAAATACGACAGCAGATGCTTAGTGCAAGTCTCAAAGGGAATCCCGGTACCCATTTTCGGGATTACTTGACTTGGAGATTTTCGGACTGATTCGGTAAGACTGATTTCATGGACCTACCTCCAAGCGTAGTCCCAGTCCCCGAAATCGTTTCTCAGTCCGTGGGCTTTGTTTGCGTAGTGAACAGAAATGTAAATGTAGATAAGCGAACATAAACAAAGTATTGCCATATGAATTTTCACTTCTTTATTCCTAAATATTTTATCAAATACCAAAGAATTGTCTAGACATAGGTTACATATTCCTGCCAAAATTGGCTTACATGGTCACCTATTCTAACAATCTCCCACTTGACCTTTAAAGCCAATTGCCCATATGCTTAATCCCCATCTTCTCAAGATGTTGCGTATGAGCGCTCTGCGACATAGGCTTTATCAGCGGGTCTGCTGTGTTGTCTGCCGAGTTGACTCGGTCCATCCGGACGTCACCTCTTCCTACCATTTCTCTAAGAAGATGGTCCAACTCTTGGATGTAGTTTCTCATCCAAACCGCTTCCTTAGCAGCTTCTGAAGCTGCTATGTATTCAGCCTCTGTGGTGGAGTCAGCAATGGTTGCTTGCTTGGAACTTTTCCAAGCTACTACTCCTCCATTGAGTTTGAATACATAACTCGATTGAGACTTGGCATCATCGTCATCAGACTGGAAGCTAGCGTCGCTAAAGCTTTCCAGAATTAGTTCTCCATTGCCATAGACTAGGAACATTTCCTTAGTCCTTCTTAGGTACTTAAGGATGCCCTTAACAGCATTTCAATGTGCCTCTCCTGCGCAGGACTGATATCTGCTTGTTACGCTCAAAGCGTATGCAATGTCAGGCCTAGTGCAGTGGACCGCATATTGTATGCTACCTACGGCGGAGGCATAGAGGATGACCTTCATCCTTTCAAGTTCCTCATCAGTCTGTGGGGACTGTTTCTTGGATAACTTGATCCCATGCCTCATTGGAAGGAATCCTCGTTTGGAGTTGTCCATTCGATATCTCTTTAGGACTTTCTCCATATACGAGTTTTGGGTGAGTCCTAACATCCTTTTAGATCTGTCCGTGACAATCTGGATGCCTAGGATGTAGGAGGCTTCACCCAAGTCCTTCATGGAAAACTGGGTTGACAACCATGCTTTTGTGTTTCCTAACATTCTGACGTCATTACCAATGAGCAGAATGTCATCCACATAAAGCACTACGAACACTATTGAGCTCCCACTGACCTTCTTGTATACACAAGGGTCGGATTCGTTTTTTATGAAGTCATATCCCCGTATTACTTCATCAAATCGAATGTTCCAACTTCGGGAGGCTTGTTTGAGGCCATAGATGGACTTCTGGAGGCGACAGACTTTCTAGTCTTCTCCAGTGACCGTGAAACCCTGCGGCTGATCCATATAGATCTCTTCTTCAACGAAACCGTTGAGGAAGGCCGTTTTCACGTCCATCTGCCATATCTCATAGTCATACCATGCTGCTATGGCGAGCAGAATCCGAATGGACTTAGCCATGGCTACTGGCGAGTAGGTATCCTCAAAATCGACCCCGGGTCGTTGAGTGTATCCCTTAGCTACAAGCCTAGCCTTAAAGGTTGTGACTTCTCCATCAACGCCAAGTTTGCGTTTGTAGACCCACTTACAGCCTACTGGCTTAACACCTTTCGGTGGATCTACAAGACTCCAGGCTTGGTTTTCGCTCATGGAGTCCATTTCGGCTTTCATGGCCTCAAGCCATTTCCCGGAGTCGATGTCAGACATCGCTTCTCCATAAGTCTTAGGATCGTTATCCAAAAGATCGGTCGCACCTAGAAAGCCATATCTCATTGGAGGTCTGGACTCTCTAGTGGACCTACGAAGAACGGGAACGTCAGTGGTGACTGTGGGCGCTGACTGTATCGGAGCCGGTGGTTCAGGAACCGGGCTGGCTGTTCCTGAGGCTGTCCTTCATGCCTAGCACGTTGGACTTCTCGAGGTTGGTCAGCCCTTCGGCTGTTAATCCTGAATCCTCTAAGTGAGGGTTCCGCGGCTTCTTCTGATGGCTGGATTCCATCACTTGATTCCTCAAGGATCAGCTCATCAGGTTGGATATCCTCCGGGAAGCCTTGCTCCAAGAATACTGCATTTCTTGAAACAAACACCTTTTGTTCCAAGGGGTCATAAAAGTAATAACCCGCAGTTTCTTTAGGGTATCCAACGAACCTGCATAAGCTAGACCTAGATTCTAACTTATCTCCCACTAACCTCTTGACGTATGCGTGGCTACCCCACACTTTCAAGTAGTTGTAGGATGCAGGCTTGCCGTGCCATATCTCATATGGTGTTTGGGTCAATGTGCTAGTAGGCGCCAAATTCAATAATTTGGCCGCCGTTTCTAGTGCATAGCCCCAAAACGATAAGGGCAATTTGGTAAAACTCATCATGGACCGAACCATGTCCAACAGGGTTCGATTCCTCCTTTCAGAGACACCATTTAACTGCGGTGTTCCTGGAGGTGTCCATTCTGATATTATACCATGTTCTTTTAGATAATTTAGGAACTCCGTACTGAGGTATTCACCGCCTCGGTCCCACCGAAGGATTTTAATTTTGCAGTTGGTTTGGTTCTCCACTTCAAGTCTGAATTCTTTAAACCTCTCAAGAGCTTCAGACTTGTACCTCATCAGGTAAACATAACCATACCGTGAATGATCATCGGTGAAGGTTATGAAGTAGGAGAACCCACCTCGGGCCTGCGTCCTTAGTGGTCCACATACATCTGTATAGACCAAGTCCAACAGACCTGTGGCAAGCCTGCTTTGTCCTACAAAGGGCCTCTTGGTCATTTTCCCTCTTAGACAAGACTCACAAGTTGGTAGATCACTCAAGTCCCCAACCTCTAGGTTCTTTGAGTCTATCAACCCTTTCATCCTATCTTGGGATACGTGACCTAGTAGACTTGTGGCAAGCCTGTTTTGTCCTACAAGGGGCTTCTGGGTCATTTTCCTTCTTAGACAAGATTCACAAGTTGGTAGCTCATTCAAGTCCCCTACCTCTAGGTTTCTTGAATCTACCAATCTTTCCACCCTGTCTTGGGATATGTGACCTAGCCTTGCGTGCCACAGTCGTGCGTTCCTGTTTATTATCTGTTTTACGTTTGGAGAGGAGTTTTGGGGTTACTCCCTCTTCCAATGCCCTTTCTCACGGCAGTTGATACGTATGTCATATGCCTTTGACTGTTGCTTGGAGACAACCTTTCCCTTTCCTTTGCCTTTCCCCTCTTTGGCAATGGGAACACTCTTAGTGTTCGTAGCTGCTTTGACGGCCTTTCCATTCCCTTTCTTCTTCTTCCAACGTCCGGCACCCTTGCCTTTCGTATTAGAAGTTGAAGCACCTCCAAACAATACCGAAGGCATGGACTTCTTAGTCGTTGCCTCGTATTGCACCAACATATTGATCAACTCATGAATGCCCTTCTCAAGTGCATTCATGTTGTAGTTGACGATAAATTGGTCAAAGGAGGGTGGGAGTGACTGAAGGATCACATCTATGTACGTTTCATTATCGAGACCTGCCTTTAGGTCCTCGAGCTTTTCCACCAGGGTAAGCATTTTAACCCCGTGCTCTTGTACAGATGATCCTTCTGTCATTTTAGTTCCAAAGAACGCCTTGGTCGCGACATACCTAGTATGCCGGTCCGGGACTGCATAGCAATCCTTTAGGCGAGCCATAATGGAAGGGACATCGTCTAGCCTTTCATATTGATTCTGAATCTCATTGGTCATCGAAGCAAGTATGATGCTACGGACCTTCCGGTTATCCTTATGCCAAGTCTCGAACGTCTCACGTTCTTCTGGCGTGGATCCTTCCGGTAAGGTCCTAGGGAGAGGCTCGTCCATGACGTAGCCTTGGTTCTCGTAATCTAGGACTATCCTGAGATTTCGCAACCAGTCGTTGTAGTTTGTTCCATTGAATTTGTTTGTCTCAAGAATGATGGAAAGTTGGTTCTTAGACATTTTAAAATCTACATTTTAGAGAACAGCGCGCGATCAGCAGAAAATAAAAGACGGTGGTTTGATAAAATAATTAAATGCATGGACTTTAGTCATTTAATCCTCCCACTATTTATACGAAAACACGGTACTCTCAAACGTATTTTCAGGAAATCCTTTCCAAGTGGGCTTGGGATCCACAACGATTTTTCCCGTACCCCGCTTTTACGATTCGCATGGAAAAGATCCTGTGGGAGGTATTCCATACCATTCTCGTTCCACGAGATTCCCAAGATTATTGCCTCACCCTTTCACATGATCTCGAGGACTCCAAGCGAATCATGTTAATTGGGCGTTAGACCCAACCCAATCGACCGAGCCACGGACCCACTGGTACCCCCACGACTCGTGAGACAGGTAGCAGCAGCCCGCTTTTCGTTCATGACATAATGCAGCTTCCTTTAAGTACAATAACGTGCCACGACTCGTGAGACCACGCTATTGACCTAAAGCAGCTTCCTCACTATGCCATGGATTGGAAGGCATGGACAAACTCCTAGAGTTCATGTCCACTTTGTCTAGGGTCTAATATTTTGACATTGGTCCAACCAATGTGAGAGTAAGTAATGACCGAGATCTCAAATAAATATCTACACATACATCCATAATGCGTAAATAAACCATTCATAGCAGTTATACGATAAATAAATAATCCATTCATCCATCATCATAACCACATGCAAAATTAAAGCCTAGCACGCCCCTGTTGGATGATCACGAGCCCGAATCCTATGCGATCCACTGAGCCCGCAGTGGATCTATGGTCAATCTAGGGTTGGTCCTATACTATTACATTAATAGTAACCCAATCATCATGCTGATGGGCCTTGGTCTCTTTTTCTCTTTCTTCACTTCATGGAAAACACCAAGGGACCTCCCGTCTGGGCTCTCCATGTGGTCATTCCTTCTTCTCCACCAATTACAAAAAAAAAAGGAAACCTCACTCCTAGTCTACTCTCATTACATATTGAAAAATAGAAACCCCAGCGAAAACCCGGGGGGAGTACATAAAGAGGGAGGTCGAATGCCTTATTATTCCAAGGCAACTAGAAAGAGAGAAGGAGAAAGCAGTAAAAGAGGCACACAGGCCCAACAGAAAATAAACCATACATCTGGTCTTAGGGCTCGCTATCATCCATTTCCATCCAACACACATAATTACATAATATCAACAACATATGATTTCCAATCATAAATATTGGTAATAATATTTTCTTGTTTTAGGAAAACCTTTCCTCATTATTTTAAGTAAAATAACCCCGGGATTCCGAATCCAATTTATTTTACTACTAAAATAATGTCTTTAGAAAAATAGGCATAATTGAACCAAAAATGATTTTTTAGAATTAATTCAAAATTAAAACTGAAAATAATTAAAAAAATAAAAGAAAATTACTGCTAGGGTTTTGAAACCCTAGCAGCAGCAGCAGCCGCCGCCGCCGCCGGCGGCGGCTCGCCGGCACGCGCGCAGGCCCCCTTGCCTGCGTGCGCGCGCGCCGGCTCCCCTGCCTTGCGCGCACGCTGGCCTGTTGGCTGCCGGCCGTGCCGTGCGCGCGCGCGCGAAGACTCCTTCGTCTGCGTGCGCGCGCGCCTGGCGGCGCAGCCCAGGGCCCGTCCGCGCGAGGACTCGCCGGCGCGCGCGCATGAGCGCGCCTGCCGGGCGCGCGCGCGCAGACACCCTTGTCTGCGTGCGCGCGCGCCTGCGCGCAGCCTTCCTGGCTGCGCGCTGCCCCCGCGCAGCCGGCTGTGCGGGCGCGCGCAGGCCTCCCTTGCCTGCGCGCGTCTGCCTTGCCGGCAGCGTGCGGCCAGCCCTCCCGGCTGGCCGGCTGCGTCGTTACTCGTTTTTCGTTCAATTTTTCACCCCGTTTCCCAAGAAAAACAGAAAATCACCAACATTCAATAAATTCATATGAATCAAAAGCAATAAAATTGACATGCTTAAAATCAAGAACAATCAAGATTTAATAAAAAACATGCCAATTTAACGTTTCATGCTTATAACGCACAAAAACCCTAGGCCTATACACCGAACCGGGCTCTGATACCACAGAAAGAAAATCCGGTGGATCGTCCCGGGAATTGCGCGAATGCGGAAGCGCGGTAAAAATAAACATATTAAAATAAAAGGCATGCTTTTAATTTAAAGAACACGCTCAAGGGGTGTGCCCTTGAAGTTCCCGGGCGTTCGGTGTATCTCATGATCAAAAAACAATTAAATAAATCATGAAGGCCATAGAGTTGAAAAATAAAGAGGGACGAAAATCTTAAACGAGACCTACCCGTTGTCGTTTTCGTCTTCAACTGCTACTCGTGTTGTTCCCCGTTTTGCACCAAGACCTCGTTCTTGAGATCCTCCAAATCGTGACACACGATCCACCCACGTATCTTGCACGTCGTGCTAGCAACGAACAAGTATTATTTTGGAGTGGACGAATCATTAACTCGTTATCAATTAACGGTATTGGTTCGTCTAAGTTCTTGATGTTCCAAGAACAAAAAGAACTAAAAAAAATATTTTCTTGCTAGAGAAAGAGAGGGGGGGCGGACGAGAGGTAGGAGAGGGAGAGTGTGTGTTGTGTGTGTTTTTCAAGAATCATCATCCTCTTAAATGTTGGAAGCTAGGGGTTTATATAGAGGAAGAGTTTAATCCCCTTTAAACTCAAACTCTAAGTAACCTAATTTGACTAGGATTTTGACCTAGTCAAAGTCCTAGTCAAACTAGTGTTTGACCTAGTCAAACGAATCCTAGCCTTCCATCTCCCCTTTCCATCTCGACCGTTGATTTTAATTTAATGGAATATTTAAATCCTATTAAATATTCCAAAAGGCTAAATACATATAATATAATAAATTAATATTATAATTTATTCTTAAGCCTATTAAATCAACCCTTTCAATAAATCCTATTTATTAATTTAATTCCTTTTATCAAATAGAAGGAATTAATTTCTCCAAGAAAATATAGGACCCGATTAAATCTAATTTAATCATTCCTTTACTCCAATATTTAATTCCAAATTAAATACTAAGTGTGTGTGGATACTGTGTGACTCTTTAGGTTCACCATTCAGCTAGACTTGGTCGGATTCCTAGAATCCATCCGTTACCATGGGTGGCCATCTAGCAACGGTCCATGGTACTAGAGACTAGGTGAAATATTCGGGGA
Organism: Sesamum alatum; assembly: GCA_034509735.1. Lineage (NCBI taxonomy): Eukaryota > Viridiplantae > Streptophyta > Magnoliopsida > Lamiales > Pedaliaceae > Sesamum > Sesamum alatum. Next base: position 33,466,210 of record JACGWO010000001.1, on the reverse strand, counting down.
TGAACATTAAGGTTCTAACAGTACACTTGTCCTTCTGTCTTCGGTCTCATCACTTAGGGTCTAGGGCACGGAAGATGCAGGTACCCATTTTGGACCTAAGTGTCGGTCTGTCCTCACTAAACGCCGCAAGGGAAACCTTTTCCCTTCTGTTCAGTCACTGTGGCCACAGATTTCAGGGACAAGACACAGAGCATATATGAGACTCAACAGTCAACACCTTTTGACAGGAGACAGATCCTCTCTTGGAAACTACTGTCACTTTGTACACCCGAGCTGCACTAGACATGGCTTATGACTACTCAAGAGTATTTTGGCAATGTCTCACCATATCTAAGATACAGACCTGATGCATAGGTAAACTCAGCAGTTCCTCAAGTCAAAGGACTTGGCCTGTACCGTTGGAACCGGGAATACACGTCATACCTTGCTGACCATACTCAAGGTCCTCCGTAAGACGGTTCCCGCGAGTCACCTCAGTCAGCTGCTTCCTAGCATGCTGACCCACTAACACTGCTTAGACGACCTTCGTCACCCGTCGATGAAATACGACAGCAGATGCTTAGTGCAAGTCTCAAAGGGAATCCCAGTACCCATTTTCGGGATTCCTTGACTTGGAGATTTCCGGACTGATTCGGTAAGACTGATTTCATGGACCTACCTCCAAGCGTAGTCCCAGTCCCCGAAATCGTTTCTCAGTCCGTGGGCTTTGTTTGCGTAGTGAACAGAAATGTAAATGCAGATAAGTGAACGTAAACAAAGTATTGCCATATGAATTTTCACTTATTTATTCATAAATATTTTATCAAATACCAAAAAATTGTCTAGACATAGGTTACATATTCCTGCCAAAATTGGCTTACATGGTCACCTATTCTAACACTAATAGGCCTTGTAACGCCTCTTCACTCTTTGGACTCTCCATCGTGGGCTCCGTCCAACGGGCCTCTTCTTGGGCCTCCATCGCCATGGAAATGCTTCCTTACAATTTATTAAAAAATAAATAAAACCTCACTCCTAACTACACTCATTACAACCTAACTAAAATTAAAATTAGCCAAAATTAATCATTTCAGAAAATATGCAGAAATGTGGAAAATCCAATTTTCCAGGTAAAAATGGCAAAAATGGCCCAGCCGTGCCGGCCGCGCGCGCGCGCGCCCAATGTGTACGGCCGCCAGGCACCTGCGCGCACACGGGCGTGCGCGCCGGCCAGCACTGCATAGTGCCTGCGCGCGCGCATGAGCGCAAAGGGCCGACCAGCGCGCGCTGGCCGTGCCTGCTGGCACTGTGCTGCCGGCAGCTACTACCGGCTGCACTATTTTTCAACCCAATTTTTTTTTATTTTTTTAAAATTCTGCATTAAAACTGAAACTAAAACATGCATGTACAGAAAATCCAATTTTCAAAAAATGCATGGATATCCATAATTAAAAGCAAAATTAGCACATATTTTTCTAAACACATAATCATGCTCAAAAACCATAAAACATGCTTTCCAAAAGCAAATTAAACATGTTGAACATGCTCATCACATAAAAACATGTTATTCCTAAAGCCACAACACCGAACCTGGCTCTGATAGCACTAAAAGAATCGGTATGGCCCTGGAACGCGGCGGAAGCGTAAAATAAAATAAATTTAAAAACGATTTCAAAGGGGTGTTCCCATTGAATTCCCATGCGTTCGGTGTATTCAAAAGCATCATAACATATAGAAAAATATGCTTAAACATGTGGCTAGAGGAGGAAACAAAAAGGTACAATAATTTAAATAGAAACATACCTTTTTCGTTTCACATGTACAATGCAACAAGCTTTGATTCTGTCTTCGTTCCTTTTCCATTCACCGTAGGATTCAAATTAGAACCCCTCTAATTTGTCCACACCACAGCAATGAAAGCAAATCTACATGTACTGCTAGGTAGAAGCTAGATCAAGGAAGAAACGAAAAACGTATTACACTATTGATTAGTGTGTACGTATTTCTCATGTTCTCATGTTGAATCCAATTCAAAGAGAACTCAAAAGAAGGAGAAAAAAAGCTGAAAATTTCGTGGCTTGTATGTGGAGAGTGCAGGTTAGGGAGTTCAAAAGTGTATACATGTGTTGTGTAATTGTAGGTAGTTTCCAAAACCACCTACACACACTAATGCACAACTTGTACTCAACCTCCAACCATATTAGCACAATATGTGGACCACCTAGCCATCATGGCAAGCCACATCATTGCTTACATGGAGGACTTTCAACTCCTCTTAAACTTGCATCATACCTTTGAGCTTTGATTTCCAGTCATGGACCGGTTTTGACCGGTCTTGATTTAATCAAATTAAATCAAGTGATCCATGGATTTTTAATTAATCAAATTAATTTTAAACCTTATTGAAATTCAAAAGTTTATTTAATCCAATTAAATAAACATAAGCTCAAACACTAATTAATTGATCCAATCAATTAATTAAACGAAATCCAATAAATTAATCAAATTAATTTAAAGGTATTAAGCCCAAAATTAATACATCCAATTAATTAATTCTTAGGCCATCCATCCAATCAGAAATGCCCGTTACCATGGGTGGCCATCTAACAATGGTCCATGGCACTAGAGACCAAGTGAATGTTGGCATGAACATTTAGACTACGAATTCCATACAGGTACAATCATAAGGCAATACTTTGTTTACGTTCACTTATATCTGCTTTTTACATATCTGTTCACTACGCAAAGAAAGCCCACGGACTGAGAATCGATTTTCGGGATTGGGACTACGCTTGGAGGTAGGTCCATGAAATCAGTCTTACCGAATGAGTCCGAAAATCTCCAAGTCAAGGAATCCCAAAAATGGGTACCGGGATTCCCTTTGAGACTTGCACTAAGCATCTACTGTCGTATTTCATCGACGGGTGACGAAGGTCGTCTAAGCAGTGTTAGTGGGTCAGCATGCTAGGAAGCAGCTGACTGAGGTGACTCCCGGGAACCGTCTTACGGAGGACCTTGAGTATGGTCTGCAAGGTATGACGTATTCCCGGTTCAAACGGTACAGGTCAAGTCCTTTGACTTGAGGAACTGCTGAGTTTACCTGTGCATCAGGTCTGTATCGTAGATATGGTGAGAGATTGCCAAAATACTCTTGAGTAGTCATAAGCCATATCTAGTGCAACTCGAGTGTACAGAGTGACAGTAATTTCCAAGAAAGGATCTGTCTCCTGTCAAAAGGTATTGACAGTTGAGTCTCATGTATGCTCTGTGTCTTGTCCCTGAAATCTGTGGCCACAGTAACTGAACAGAAGGGAAGGTTTCCCTTGCAGCGTTTAGTAAGGACAGACCGACACTTAGGTCCAAAATGGGTACCTGCATTTTTCTGTGCCCTAGACTCTAAGTGATGAGACCGAAGACAGAAGGACAAGTGTACTGTTAGGGCCTAAATGTTCATCCCCGATTATTTCACCTAATCTCTAGTGCCATGGACCGTTGCTAGATGGCCACCCATGGTAACGGGCGGATTCTAGGAATTCGACCAAGTCTAGCGGAAAGGTGAACCTAAAGAGTCACACACTATCCACACACACACTTAAGTATTTAATTTGGAATTAAATATTGGAGTAAAGGAATGATTAAATTAGATTTAATCGGGTCCTATATTTTCTTGGAGAAATTAATTCCTTCTATTTGATAAAGGGAATTAAATTAATAAATTAGATTTATTAAGGGAATTGATTTAATGGGCCTAGAATAAATATTAATATTTATTTATTATATTTATTTGGCCTTTTGGAATATTTAATGGAATTTAAATATTCCATTAAATTAAAATCAACGGTTGAGATGGAAAGGGGAGATGGAAGGCTAGGATTGGTTTGACTAGGTCAAACACTAGTTTGACTAGGACTTTGACTAGGTCAAAATCCTAGTCAAATTAGAGTTCTTAGAGTTGGAGTTTAAAGAGGATTAAACTCCTCCTCTATATAAACCTCTAGCTTCCAACAATTGTAGGATGATGAAATTCCAACACACACACAAACACACACTCGTCTCTCTCCCTCTTACCTCTCGTCCGCCCACTCTCTCTCTCTACAAGAAATATACTTTTTTGTTCTTTTGTTCTTGGAACACTAGAACATTGATGAATCAATACTGTTAATTGATAACGTGTCGTTGATTCATCCACTCCAAAATATACACTTGTTTGTTGCTAGCACGGCGTACAAGATACGTGAATGGATCATGTGTCACGATTTGGAGGGTCTCAAGAACGAGATCTTGGTGCAAAACGGGGAACAACGCGAGTAGCCGTTGAAGATGAAAACGACAACGGGTAGGTCTCAGTTTACGTTTTTGCCTCCTTTTATTTTTCAACCCTATGGCCTCCATGATTGCTTACGTGTTATTTATTCATGAGATACACCGAACACCCAGGAAATCTCAAGGGTACACCCCTTGAGCGTGTTCTTTAATTCATTAAAGCATGCTTTATTTTTGTACTTTATTTTATATCGCGCTTCCGCATTCGCGCAATTTCCCGGGACGATCCACGATTTCTTTCACACGGGCCCAAGTCTAGATGAAGGTGAACCTAAAGGGTCACACACAAATCACCGAGAAGGTTGAGAGATTGACTTGGAGTCAATCTTGAAGGATAAATAAGTAATTGGATTACTTAAGGGATTGTCCATTGGATGGACGGGCCGATATTGTATCGGGCCCTTGTTTAATTGGTAAATGTGATTTATCGATTAAATATGAAAAGTCGAGATGTTGGATCTTTTGATTGGATTAAAAGACCAACAGGAATTATTTAATTGGACATTAAATTGGATTTAATTTTTGGTTCATCGTAATTGGATTACGGTAATTTTAGAATAGGTCACCATATAGCCAATCTTGGCGGGCAAAATGTAACCTATGTCTAGACAATTTCAGAGTTTTGGTAAATTTATTAATGAATAATGAAGTGAATTCATTTGGCATTACTTTGTTTGTGTTCACTTTATCTGTATTTCATATCTGTTTACTACACAAACAAAGCCCACGGACTGAAAACATATTTCGGGGACTAGGACTACGCTTGGAGGTAGGTCCATGAAATCAGTCCCGCCGAATCAGTCCAGAAATCTACAAGTCAAGGAATCTCGAAAATGGGTACCGAGATTCCCCTTGAGACTTGCACTAAGCATCTACTGTCATATTTCATCGATGGGGGACGAGGGTCGTCTAAGCAGTGTTAGTTTGTTAGCCTGCTAGGAAGCAGCTCACTGAGGTGACTCGCGGGAACCGTCTTACGGAGCACCTTGAGTAGGGTCGGCTAGGTATGACGTGCGTTCCCGGTTCCAACGGTACAAGTCAAGTCCTTTGACTTGAGGAACTACTGAGTTTACCTGTATATCAGGTCTGTATCTTAGATATGGTGTGAGATTGCCAAGAAGCACTTGTGTAGTCATAAGCCATGTCTAGTGCATCTCGGTGTATAGAGTGACAGTAGTTTCCAAGAAAGGATCTGTCTCCTGTCAAAGGCATTGACAGTTGAGTCTCACGGATGCTCTGTGTCTTGTCCCTAAAATCTGTGGCCACAGTAACTGAACAGAAGGGAAGGTTTCCCTTGCGGCGTTTAGTAAGGACAGACCGACACTTAGGTCCAAAATGGTTACCTGCATTTTTCATGCCCTAGACCCTAAGTGGTGAGACCGTAGGCAGAAGGACAACTGTACTGTTAGAGCCTAAATGTTCATCCCCGTATATTCACCTAGTCTCTAGTGCCATGGACCGTTGCTAGATGGCCACCCATGGTAACGGACAGATTCTAGAAATCCGACCTAGTCTAGCTGAAAGGTGAACCTAAAGAGTCACACACAATCCACACACATTAAGTATTTAATTTAGAATTAAATATTGGAGAAAATGAATGATTAAATTTGATTTAATCGGGTCCTTTATTTTCTTGGAGAATAAATTTATTTTATTTTGTAAAAGGGATTAATCTCATAAATTAGATTTATTAAAAAATTAATTTAATAGACCTAGAATAAATATTTATATTTATTTATTTGGCCTTTGGAATATTTAAATAGGTTTTAAATATTCCATTAAATTAAATCAATGGTTGAGATGGAAAGGGAGAGATGGATGGCTAGGATTAATTTGACTAGGTTAAATACTACTTTGACTAGGACTTTGACTAGGTCAAAATCCTAGTCAAAATAGTCTTCTTTAGAGTTGGAGTTTAAAGAGGATTAAACTCCTCCTCTATAAATAGTCCTAGCCCCTCACTATTTGAGAAGTGATGATATTCCAACACACACACACACACTCGGCTCTCTCCTCTCTCCCTACCCGTCCGCCCTCTCTCTCTCTCACAACAAGAAAATAATTTCTTATTCTTTTGTTCTTGGAACAATTGAACTTAGGAGAACTAATAGCGTTAATTAATAACGTGTGATTAATTCATCCTCTCCAAAAATACTTGTTCGTTCGCTAGCACGACGTGCAAGATACGTGGGTGGATTGCGTGTTACTGTTTGGAGGGTTTCACATACGAGACTTGGAGCAAATCGGGGAACAACGCGAGTACCGGTTAGAAGACAAAAACGACAATCGGTAGGTTCCAGTTTAAATTTTCGTTTCTCTTTATTTTTAATCCTATGGCCTCCATGATTTCTTTTATGCTTTTTGATTTATGAGATACACCGAACGCCTGGGAACTTCAAGGGTAAACCCCTTGAACGTGTTCTTTTATTTTATTAAAAGCATATTTTAATTTTTGTATTTAATTTTTTTATACCGCGCTTCCGCATTTGCGCTATTTCCCGGGACGATCCACAATCTTTCAAGTAAGCCTCGGTCCGTTAAATTTTGACCCGATAGGAGAATTAATTCCTATTTTGGAATAGGAAGAAGTTGGACTTCTTTCCAAATTGAGCATGGCCGAAAATGCTATTAGAATAAGTGACCAGAAAGTCAATTGGATTGGTTGTTTTGGGAACTATTCATCGATCTTTATCAAATTAATATTATACTGATGGATAAAGTAAGTATTCATCATTTGAATGTGTTTGTTGTGCTTACTACTTACATTTGAATGGTGTTTCAATGTCACAACAAATGCTCACAGACCGATTGGTAAAACCCATTGAGTTGAGCTGCGCATAAGTTGGCGGCTATGAAACCAACTCCTTGAGGGTCGGTCTGAAACGTTCCAAGTCGAGGACCTTGAGACTGGGCCTCGAGTGTCCTATAGAGACTTGCACTAAGTATTGCATTCACTGGGTGAGTGCTGAGTTTCATCGGTGCCAGACGTGGGTCGTCTATGCAATTTTAGTGGGTTAGTTGGCAAAGTAGTCGACTGACTGAACTGACTCGCGAGAATCGTCATATGGAAGCTTTGGAGGCTTGGTCGGTATGACTGGAATTCTCAGTTCCGATAGTACGGGATTAGTCCTCGGACTTGAGGAATCATGGCAGTCGCTTGCATATGAAGGTTGTATCTTGGATTTGGCGAGAGGTGACCATGTCTTTGATATGGTCATTATAAGCCTTGTCCTGGGCAGTCGGAGTATGTAGTGAGGACGGTGGATTCCAAGATAGAATCTGTCCCCTGTCAGTATTTGACAGCTATGTCTTCTATGCGCTCTGAGATGGTTTCGACTCATTAAGTCTACGGCCGTAGCGATTGGTCGAGTAGGGAATGGTTCCCCAGGTCGATCAATAGAGTAAACGCGTCTCGAGTTTGTAGCATAGTTGCCTAGTCCAGGATGGGAACCGACACCCAATTCCATGCCCTAGACTAAGGCCGGGAGATGGTTGACAAAGGATTATACCTGTATGGAATTCGGAGCCTAAATGTTCACGCCAACATTCACCTAGTCTCTAGCGCCATGGACGGTTGCTAGACGGCCACCTATGGTAACGGGCATTTCTGATTAATGGTTAATCAGAAATAATTAATTAAATTGGATTTAATTAATCAATTGTGTTGGACACAAGCCCAAGTCTAGCTGAGGGTGAACCTAAAGAGTCACACACAAATCACTGTGGAAGTAGTGGAATTAATTTGGAATTAATTCTGGAAGAAGTGAATTAATTTAATTGGATTAAATTAATTCAAGGAGAGTATAAATGATTGGATCATTTATTGGGAAAATCCATTGGATGGATGGCCCATGAATTAATTAATTGGATTAATTAATTTTGGGCTCAATACCTTTAAATTAATTGGATTAATTTATTGGGTTTCGTTTAATTAATTGATTGGATCAATTAATTAGTGTTTGAGCTTATGTTTATTTAATTGGATTAAATGAACTTTTGGATTTCAATAAGGTTTAAAATTAATTAGATTAATTTAAAACTTATGGATCACTTGATTTAATTTGATTAAATCAAGACCGGTCAAAACCGGTCCATGAGTTGAAACCAAAGCTCAAAGGTTTGATGCAAGTTTAAGAGTAGTTGAAAGTCCTCCATGTAAGCAATGGTGTGACTCCATGTAAGAAATGATGTGGCTTGCCATGATGGCTAGGTGGTCCACATATTGTGCTAACATGGTTGGAGGTTGAGCATAAGTTGTGCAATAGTGTGTAGGTGGTTTTGGAAACTACCTACAACTACACAACACATGTATACACTTTTTATCTTCCTAACTTGCACTCCCTAGCACATAAGCCACGAAAATTTCCAGCCTTTTCTCCTTCTTTTGAGTTCTCTTTGAATTGGATTCAAAATGAGAACATGAGAAATACGTATACACTAATCAATAGTGTAATACGTTTTTCGTTTCTTCCTTGATCTAGCTTCTACCTAGCAGTAGATCTAGATTTACTTCCATTGCTGTGGTGTGGACAAATTAGAGGGGTTCTAATTTGAATCCTAAGGTGAACGGAAAAGAAACGAAAAGAGAATCAAAGCTTGTTGCCGTTGTACATGTGAAACGAAAAAGGTATGTTTCTATTTAAATTATTGTACCTTTTTGTTTCCTCCTCTAGCCACATGTTCAAGCATATTTTTATGTATGTTATTATGCTTTTGAATACACCAAACGCCCGGGAATTCAAAGGAACACCCCTTTGAAATCATTTTAAATTTCTTTTATTTTACGCTTCCGCCGCGTTCACGGGCCGTACCAATACTTTCAGTGGTATCAGAGCCCGGTTCGGTGTTGTGGCTTTAGGAATAACATGTTTTTATGTGAAGAGCATGTTCAACATGTTTAATTTGCTTTTGGAAAGCATGTTTTACGGTTTTAAGCATGATTATGTGTTTAGAAGAATATGTGTTATTTTTGCTTTTAATTATGGATATCCATGCATTTTTTTGAAAATTGGATTTTCTATAAATGCATGTTTTAGTTTCAGTTTTAATGCAGATATTTTTAAAAAAAAAAACTGGGTTCAAAACAGTGCAGCCGGCAGCAGCTGCCGGCCGCACAGTGCCAGCGCGCGCGTGCTGGCGCTGGCCGGCAGTGCTGCCGGCCGGCCGGTTTCGAACGGCTGGGCCGTTTTTGCTATTTTTACCCGGAATATTGGATTTTCCACATTTCTGCATATTTTCTGAAATGATTAATTTTGGCTAATTTTAATTTTAGTTAAATTGGATTTTTCTAAAATTTAATTGTGCCTTAGATTAATTTGGAAATGGTTTCCAAACAAAAAAAAAAATATTTTTGGTACATTGGATGTATGATACTTGATATCCATTTTTAATTGCATTATTAATATATATATATTTCTGCATATAATTATGTTGTTGTTTATGATATTGGATATCATTTTTATAAATGCATTGGATGTATTTATTTAATGGGCATATTTATATTTGATATAAATGTGTATTAAATGTTTATTGGATAAACAATGGGGATGATCACAAAGCCCATGGCCCTTATGTATGGTTTAATTTTTGTTGGGTGAGGCCTGCGTGCCTCTTTGCTTTATTATTCTCTTTCTCTCTCTCGTTTTTAGCCTTGAAATAATAAGGCTTGCTTTCTTCCTCCTTTTGTACTCCCCCCACCTTCTAATTGGGGTTTCTTATTTAAGTTGTAATAAGTGTAGTTAGGTTGGTGCGGATTTATTTTTTGTAATAAATTGTAAGGAAGCATTTTCATGGTGATGGAGGCCCAAGAAGAGGCCCGTTGGACGGAGCCCACGATGGAGAGTCCAAAAGAATGAAGAGGCGTTACAAGGCCCATTAGAATGATAATGGGTTATAATTTTGTAATAGTGTAGGCCACCCTAGATTGACCACAGATCCACTGCAGGCTCAGTGGATCACATAGGATTGGGCTTGTGATCATCCAACAGGGGCGTGCTAGGCTTATTTTGCATGTGGTGTATGTTTTAATATTTGATGTATGATGTGTTTTGAATGCATCCTTTATATTCAATGTTAAAACTGGAGCATGCAAAACTTTCTTAATGATGAGATCTCGGTCACTAATAAACTTAACTCTCACTTGGATGGTCCAAGTAAATATTAGGCCCATTAATAGATTAAAAAGTCAAATGGTTTGATTTTAAATCCAAGCCTTCCGTCCATAGCAATATAGTGAGGAAGCTACTTTCATCCATTCGTGGTCTCACGAGTCGTGGCACGTTTGAAATGGAAGAAAGTTGCGCTATTGTTATGAAAAAAGGAATATGCTCCTATTTCCCTGTCTCACGAGTCGTGGGGGGCGATAGTTGAGATATTCATTTGGTTGACTCTGGGTCCCTCTGGATGCACTTCCACCTAAACTCGTGGTCTGACTAGGACAATCCCTAGATATGTGTCATCTACCTCGACAGTTATAACAAATCCTGGGTACAGCATCTGGTCCCCAGCATTGTCCTGAATGTCGCCTCCCATAAGTAGAACAATTCGAAATGAAAGCTGACCCCCCGTTGTAACTCTGTCCAGCTCCCCTACCTAATCCAATAGAAGACATAGTAAACGAACTGCGCTCAATCGAACCTCTATTGAAGCCCATTGGTCCACTAAACCTCGGCCTACTACTTCCCTGGGAAGCAGGACCACCACTTGAAAAGTTCCCTCCTCCTGCAGAAAATGAACAACCGGTTCCCCTCTTGGTCAACCTACTTGACTCCCACACTGCATATGTTGATTTTCTCTTTTCTTCCATGTTCTTCTTCTCTACGGTTACAGCCTCTTCCATTCGAACCGCTGAGTTAAGAAGAGTTTTGAAATTCGTAACTCTAACTACCAGACCCTTTTTTTTTATCTCCGTTGTAGCCCCTGCTCAAAACGATAACAACGATCCTCTTGTGTCGCTATTGCTTCTAGTGCATACTTGGCTAATGCAGCAAAGCGAGTTCATATTCTGCCACTGTCTGATGATCCCCTTGCACAAAGTTTAGAAATTCCATACTCTTCTTATCTCAGTACATCTTGGGTCTGTATTTATCATTGAACTCGCTCTGAATCAGCCCAAGTTTTCTCTCTTGGCTCATATCCCTCTTTACGGACCTCCACCAAATCAAGGCATACACCACGAACAAAGAAACTGTTAGTTTCGTATAAGCCCCGAGACGTTAAACGCAGCGAAAATTAAAAGTTTAATTACAAAAAATATTATAATTAGCGATCAAATCGCCCGTCTCATTGCTACAACGATGTGGATCTCATGCATAAAAGAATGTCAATTGTACAGTTAAAAGAAAACAACCTTTTAGTACTCCGGTTGATGTTGACGACTTGAACGTCTCAAGAACGGTTTCTTTCCTTACAAACGGTGAACGTTACGTCGATTGTCCACGGTAGGAACACAAGTGTCTTCCCTCTAAAGTTAGTCCACATCACCTATGACGGAATCTCCTTTAAACCTATGCTAGTAGGCGTTAGAGGATTAGGGTAGATCAACGATTGATCAACAGAGAAGACAAGAAACTTGTTTCTCTTTTGGAGAAGGGACGAGAGCAAGAGAGCAAGAAGTAAGAAATGCAACGTTGTCTTGAATGACAACCAAGGTCTATATTTATAGACGTTCCATTGAAGAAGCCAAGTTCAACTTGTCTTCTTCTTCTTTCAAAGAGGAAGACAAGTTTGATTCTTCTTCTTACAAAATGTCAAACTTGTTTTGTCATATTAAGAAGAGAAGTCCAACTTTGCTTCTTCATCTTGCAAAGAGGAAGACAGGGTTGATTCTTCTTCTTACAATATGACAAACTTGTTTTGTCATATTAAGAAGAGAAGTTCGACTTTTTTTCTTCATCTTATGAAGACAAATCCAAATTTGCTTCTTCGTCTTTTAAGAAGACAAATCCAACTTTTCTTCTTCGTCTTTCAGGAAGACAAATCCAATTTTGCTTCTTCGTTTTTCAAGAAGACAAATACAACTTTTCTTCTTCGTTTTTAAAGAAGACAAATCCAACTTTGCTTCTTTATTTTTCAAGAAGACAAATCCAACTTTGCTTCTTCGTTTTTAAGAAGACAAATCGAACTTTGCTTCTTCAAGAAGACAATTCCAGCTTTGCTTCTTCATAAGAAGACAAATTGAACTTTGCTTCTTGAAGAAGACAAGTCCAACTTTGCTTCCTCATAAGAAGACAAATTGAACTTTGCTTCTTCATCTTCTTCATAATTAATCCAATTAATTATTTTCAAGTATTCCATCATGGATTCGTGTGTGACCCTTTAGGTTCACTACTCAGCTAGACTTGGGCTTGTATCACATATACAATTTAATTAGCAACTTACTTGCATTAGATTAATTAGATCTTATCATAATTAATCACCCTCAATTAACACTTTAATTGGAGGGTACCCGTCACCATGGGTGGCCATCTAGCAATGGTCCATCGCACTGGAGAATAGGTGAATTTATTGCGTGAACCTGTGAGCTATGCGTACCATGCAAATACGGTCCCTCCGTTACTAACCTCCCGATCAAAGTCTAGGCCATGGAATTAGTTACCGGTTCCCATTATTGACTTTGATGTCTATGTATCAACTCTTCAAGTTATGCTTCCAATTTATCAATATAGGAAAAACCCTTTCTCCAATTTGATCAGCAGCCATGGCCATGGGCTTCGAGGAACGCATAATGTAAAGAACATAGGAGGTTCGTTATCATCTCATGATAAGTAGCAAATCCTATCTTGGAACTCACCAACCTCCATGCATGCTTCAACTATGTCTGAAACATGACCGTATAGTGATCCGGGATGAAACCTGAGACCACTGTACATGATCAAGTCATAGCCGTCCTATGCTCAAGGTTACTATGGAACCTCAAGTCTAAGGACTAGTTAGTGCACTATCATAGCCTAGGAGTTCTAGTCATACCGATCATGCCATATAGGGCTTCCATATGACAACTCCTGCGAGTCAATTCAGTGAACTTGATAACTCTTTATCAGGCACCCACTAAAGTGCGCAGACGCCATACGTCTTTGTCTATGAAACTTGACATTCATCATATGAACGCATCACTTAGTGCAAGTCTTTAAGGAATGGTCAATGCCCTATCCCGACCAATTCATCGACTTGGAATATTTTACATCAAACCATAGAGGTTGGTTTCATGGTCGCCATCATATGCGCGAGCCAATCCCGTAGCATAATTGATCTAAGGGCTTCAACAAAATGCTCATATAAATATAATGTTAAAAGCATATGATGAAGATGGCCAAAGAACATTTCTTAAATTAACATATTATTGAAAAAGATCATATAGAATAGTTTACAAAGAGCCAATAAATTGGTTTGACGGTCACCTATTCTAACAGAAACAACATACTTAAGTCGATTTTGCCGACGTACAGTTCACTAAGTTCAACACGTCTTCAACCTTTTTCCCACCATCTCTCAGCAATCTCAGGATCTATGGTACCCTCAAATTCAACAGCTCCCATCTTTCTGATTCTTTTATAGTTACGATCAATTGTAGCAACTGCTAGTGCTGGCGTTGGAGAGGGTGCATGCACCTGTGCAAGAAATTATGCTTGGGCTTGGGCCTGGAGGGCCATCTGAAGAATCTGTGCAAATTTTGGTGGTAACCCTACCGCCGGAGCACCACCGGCAGGAATAGGAGCATCAACACCAACAACCTCTCGACCTATCTCCACCTAACCTGCACTAGCAGGTGCAATCGAGACCTCTTCGGACTCCCCTAACGCTTCCCTACCAGCTATTGGGTTAGCACGTGCACCTTGAGAAGCCATCCTACATTAGATAATTCAGGCATTAGACTCATCTCATAGTCAACTAATCACCCTAGAAACGTAGACCTGCTCTGATACCACCTAATGTAACACCCCCTACTGTACTACACCTCGTTACCATTAATTAATATTCCTTTTTTCTAATTCCAACTCATTCCATACCGTAATATAGATTATATTTTACCAATATAACAAATATATATATATATATATATAAATATACGACCTGAGATAATCAACATCGCCAAAACCTTATATATATATATATATATAGCTGATTAAATCTAACAAATCTAGTAATTTAGTTACCTAATTATAGCAATCTTAAATCAAATGTGATATTTAGTACAACACTAGTTTAACTAGTCAAACTCATAAAATTTTCCGATTAAATAATAAATCGATCAAAATAAACTACATTTAGTAAATGAACTAATTACATAATATAATTATATAAATTAATAAAATTTAAAATCTCAAAATTTCCATACCTATTTTTCTTCTTCCCGAGAGAGAAATCTTAAAATTGGGTAATATTGAAGGAAAGTGTGTAAGTTAAGTTTTGTGTTAGTGATACACACATACATATTTATTACTAATGGTGAGGTGGAGGGTGACTCACACCCCACTTTAGGTTTATATATATATATATATATATATATTTTACATATTATATTATTATTATTATTATTATTATTATTATTATTATTATTATTATACATGTATATATTACATAATTAATATAATTTGCTTCCAAATATTATAATGAGTTCCAATTTATTCCGTTCAAGTTTTATCATATTCCAATTTCAACCTATAATATTTTATAATTAAAAAAAATTCTTAATAATTATTAATTAAACTCTCGATTATTTTATAAAATCCTACAAACGTCACAATTACCATCAAGGAATTAGGGGATCTCTCCTCTCCAAAACTCGTGACAATAATGCATTAAGATTTATGAAAAACCTATGGAACCAGATATATCATGCCTGTGTATGTCTACACATCACTCAACCTACACTACGAATTACTCTATCCAATGTGCTAAATTCCCTCTTGGTTCATCAACATAATTAAAAAAATCTAAGAGATGATCAAGCTCTCAGATAATAGCAACAAACACAATAATTCATGGATATGCGAAAAATAGCAACTAGATTAACTCAAAAAATATTTAACACATTGTATCAATTAAGCTTTCCATAAGCCTATGTTAGAATAGGTGACCGGAAAGCCAATTAGATTGGCCTTGATGTAATCTATTTCTGACAATGTCATTGTAATTGTAATATTCTTATATGAATAAAGTGAGTATTCAAGTTTGGCAGTTCCATTTGTTGTGCTCGCTATTTATGTTTATTCCATTAACATCACAACAAAGCCCACAGGCCAAACAAACAACCCATGTAGTTGGGTTGCGCATTGGATGGCAGCTATGAAACCAACTTCTGAGGGTTAGGTCTGAAATGTTCCAAGTCGAGGACCTTGAGACAGGGCATCAAGAGTCCTATACAGACTTGCACTAAGGATTGCATTCATTGGATGAGTGCCGTGTTTCATCGGCGACAGACGTTGGACGTCTATGCAATATTAGTGGGTTAGTTGACAAGGATGTCAGCTGACTGAACTGACTCGCGGGAATCGTCATATGGAAGCCTTGGAGGCTTGGTCGGTATGACTGGCATTCCCGGCTCCGATAGTACGAGATTAGTCCTCGGACTTGAGGAATCATGGCAGTCACATGCATATGATGGTTGTATCTAGCATCTGGCAAGGGATGTCTGTATCTGGGATACGTTCATCATAAGCCTTATACAGTGCAGTCGGAATATGTATTGAGGACGGTGGATTCCAAGATAGGATCCGTCACCTGTCAGTATATGACAGTCGAGTCTCCTATGCGCTCTGAGACAGTTTAAACTCTTATAAGTCTGTGGCCACAGCGATTGGTCGAGTAGGGAATGGTTTCCCACGTCGATCGATAGAGTAAACGTGCCTCGAGTTACTGAGCATAGTTGTCTTGTCCAGGATGGGAACCGACATCCAATTCCATGCCTTAGACTTAGACCGGGAGACGGATGATGGAAGGACCGTACTCGTATGGAACTCGGGAGCCTAAATGTTCACGCCAACATTCACCTAGTCTCTAGTGCCATGGACCGTTGCTAGACGGCCACCCATGGTGACGGGCGTTTTTTCGATTAATGGTTAATCGAAAAACAATTAATTAAATTGGATTTAATTGATCTATTGTGTTGGACACAAGCCCAAGTCTAGCTGAGGGTGAACCTAATGAGTCACACACAAATCACTTTGGATTTGGCGGAATTAATTTGGAATTAATTCTAGAAGAAGCGAATAAATTTAATCGGATTAAATTTATTCAAGAGAGAAAATAAATGATTGGATCATTTATTGAGAAATCCATTTGATGGATGGTCCAAGAATTAATTAATTGGATTAGTTAATTTTTTGGACTAAGAACCTTTGAATTAATTGGATTAATTTATCGGGTTTTGGCTAGAATAGTTGATTGGATCAATTATTCTTAATTTGGACTTATGTTTATTTAATTGGATTAAATAAATAATTGGGCTTCAATTGGATTGAAATTAATTAGATTAATTAATGCCCAATGGATATATGTTTGGACTTTATTTAATTTGATTAAATACAAGTCCAAAAACATAAAGGTCCAAGTCCATTTTTTCATGCAAGTTGAAGCTAGTTAAGGAAGAGTTTCAACTCTTCCATATATGTACATGATGTGCACGAATTTTTGCCCTTTTGTGGGTGGTTTTTCTTTGATATCATGTGTAGTGGATATGCTAGAAGTGTGTGTATGTGGAAGTTGCCTTGGAGGTTACTTGTGTAGGTGGTTTTTTGAACACTACATTCCATATACACAAAACTACTTTGCTAGACACAATTGATATCACTTGCTTCATTTTTGCTGGAGATTTTAGGCCAAAATACTCTCTGAAAATTCTCTCTTTTAGTGTTCATACTTCTTAGAGAAGATTGAACAAAACATTCCAAGGTACACTAATCGATAGTGCTTTCTTTGGAATTGTTTCTTCTTCTTTGTTTCTATTTTCTATCTAGCAATAGAGTAGAAATAAATCCATAGTGTGGTGTGGATCGCATTAGAGGAGTTCTACGTTGAGCTCTCAAGTGGACGAACGAAGAAGGAAAAGAAAGGAACAACGCACGAACACGTTCTACATAAACGGATAAAGGTTGGTTTCCTTTTACATTTTGTGCAATTTTGTTTTTCTCCTTTTAAGCCACATGTCCTGCATGTTTTATTTTGTTGTTTTGTGCTTTGACAAAACACCGAACGCCCGGGAACTTCAAAGGGAACACCCCTTTGAATCCAATTTAAATTATGTCTTAAATTAATGTTTTTTTTACGCTTCCGTTGCGTTCCCGGGCCGTACCCGATTCTTTCAGTGGTATCAGAGCCCGGTTCGGTGTTGTGGCTTTAAGGATTTACATGTTATTATGTGTAAAGCATGTTGAACGTGTTTTAAATGCTTTTGGAAAGCATGTTTTATGGTTTTTCTAGCATGATTAAATGTATGAAAATATATGTTAATTTTGGTTTTGAAATTATGGATATCTATGCATTTTATGAGAATTTGATTTTCTGTAAATGCATGTTTTTAGTTCAGTTTTACAGCAGAAATTTAAAAAAAAAAAAAAAAAAATTTGGAAAAGTTCAGTAGCCGTCTGCTTGCTGCTGCCTGCCGGCCGGTCACTGGGCCAGCAGGCGCGCAGGCCGGGCGCGCGCGCGGGCAGTGGCCTGCGCGCGCTGCCTGGCGCGCGCGCCCGCTGGCCGTGCGTGCTGGCGGGCAGCGCAGGCAGGCGGCCTGCGCGCATGCGCGCGCCCAGCGCGCGCGGGCTTCCGCTCGTGCGCGCGCGGGCGTGCGCTGCGCGCAGGCGCTGTGCGCTGGGCGCGCAGTGCTGCGCGCGCTGGCCGCGCGCGCGCGTGCGGCCGGCAGTCGGCCGGTCTGGGACGTCTAGGCCGTTTTGCATCGTTTTTCGTAAAAATTTCAATTTTCTGATTTCTGCTGTTTTCTGAATGTTAGTAATTTTGGCATATTTTAATTTTAGTTAAATTGGATTTTTCTAAAATTATTTTTGATGCCTTAGATTATTTTGGAAATGGTTTCCAAACTAAAATGGTTTATACATTGGATGTATGGGTGATATCCATTTTTTCAATTGCATTATTAATATATTATTTTCTGCACTTAATTATGTTTATGGTTAGATATTGGATATCTTGTTATAAATACATGGTATGTATTTATGTGTTGGCATATTTATATTTGATGTAAATGTGCTTTGTGGTTGTTGTTTATTTGATAAACAATAAGGATGATCACTAGCCCTTTTTAGCCTATGTATGGTTTAATTTATTGTTGGGTGAGGCCTGCGTGCCTCTTTGTTTTTCTTCTCTCTATCGTTTTTAGCCTTGGAATAATAAGGCTTTCTTTCTCTCTATTAATGTACTCCCCCGACTTATGATTGGGGTTTCTTTTAAGTTGTAATGAGAGTAGATTAGATGGTGAGGATTTATTTTTTATTAATTGTAAGCTTCCAAGGAGATGAAGGTCCGGTGGAAGGAGCCCATGATGGAAGGTCAAGAAGAACAAAGGAGGAATTTTTACAAGGCCCCATTAGAATGATAATGGGATGTAAATATTGTAATAGTGTAGGTCTACCCTAGTTTGACCATAGATCCACTGCGGGCTCAGTGGATCACTTAGGAATGGGCTTGTGATCATCCTAACAGGGGCGTGCTAGGCTTGTTTTGCATGTGCTTAAGTTTTTTTTTTATGCTTTGATGTATGGTGTGTTTGGAATGCATCTTATTACATTATATGTATAAATCTTGAGCATGCAAAATACTAATCATGATGAGGTCTCGGTCTTAATAAAATGATGAACTCTCACTTGGATGGTCCAAGTAAATATTAGGCCCAAAATGGAATTAAATCAAATGGTTTGATTATTCCAAGCCTTCCATCCGTAATAATGTAATGAGGAAGCTACTTTCCTCTAAAGCGTGGTCTCACGAGTCGTGGCACGTTTTGGAATGAAAGAAAGCTGCATTATTGTTACGAACAAAGGAATATGCTCTTGTTTCCCTGTCTCACGAGTCGTGGGGGGCGACAGTTGAGATATGATTTGGTTGATGGGTCGGGCCTAACGCCGAAGTAACATGATTCGCTTGGAGTCCTCGGAATCATGTGAAAGAGGTGAGGCAAAATATCTTGGGAATCTCATTGGATGAGAATGGTATTGGATACCTCCCACAAAGCGTTTTCTATGTGAATCGTAAAAGCGGGGCATGGAGAATTGCGTTTGTGGATCCCAAGCCCACTAGGAAATGGTTTCCCGAAACCCCACTTGAGAGTGGTGGGCTTTCGTAGAAATAGTGGGAGGGTTAATGACTAAAGACCATGTCATAAACTTGAATTAATATTACAATTCGTTTGCTAATTTCTGCTTTACATTTTTGAATGTAGATGTCTAAGAACCCGTTATCTATGATTATGGAGACTAATAAGTTTAATGGAACAAACTACAACGATTGGCTGCGTAATCTGAGGATTGTCCTCGATTACGAAAACCAGGCTTATGTTCTGGATAAGCCATTTCCCGTAACCTTGCCGGAAGGTTCCTCGCCAGAAGAGCGTTTGACGTTCGAAAAATGGCATGAGGATGACCGCAAGGTACGCAGCATCATACTGGCATCCATGACCAATGAGATCCAGAAGCAGTATGATAGGCTGGACCATGCCAACGCGATAATGCTCCGCTTACAGGATATGTACGCGGTTCCGGATAGGCATATTAGATATGCCGCCACAAAAGCATTTTTCGGCACCAAGATGACTGAAGGATCCTCTGTACATGAACATGGGATCAAGATGCTTTCCCTTGTGGAAAAACTCGAGGATCTCAAAGTTGGGCTTGATAATGATACATATATAGATGTGATCCTTCAGTCTCTTCCTCCCTCTTACGACCCTTTTGTCGTGAATTACAACATGAATGGGCTTGAGAAGTCCATACACGAGTTGATAAACATGTTGACCCAGTTCGAAGCAACGACCAAAAGGTCTGCGCCGGCGATACTGGTTGGGGAGGCTTCGACCTCTAAGGCGAAAGGCAAGAGGGCCGGACGCTGGAAGAGGAAGAAGGGAAAGGCAAAAGCCGCTGCTAGCGCTCCTGTTGCCCCAGTGGGGATGGGCAAAGGAAAGGGAAAGGTTGGACCGCAGCAATCAAGGGCAAATGATGTTTGCATGCATTGCCATGGAAGAGGGCATTGGAAGAGGGACTGCCCCAAGCTCCTCTCCAATCAAGGTAAGTTTGTTATTGAGGTTAACATGATTACTAATTCTGCTTCTTGGGTATTGGATACCGGCTGTGGAGCTCACATCTGCAATGATTTGCAGGTGCTGGAAAGAAGCAGAAAGCTAAGTAGGGACGAGGTCGTGCTGAGGCTGGGTGATGGCAAGGCTATTGCTGCTGAAGCTGTAGGTCTAGTCCACTTAGTTGTTAGTGATCAAGTTAGGATAGAATTAAAAGATTGCTATTATGTACCTAGCATGATCAAGAATATCATTTCAATACCGTTGTTGGACAATGCTGGTTTTGAGTTCATGATCAATAAAAATTGTTTTTATTTGATGAAGAATGGTTCTTCACATCTGCTAGGTAAACTTCATAATGGTCTTTATATTCTTCAACAGCGTGATTTGATCATGACTGCTCAAAACAAACGAAAAATGGATAATCAAGAAAACGCACAGATTTGGCATGCAAGGCTAGGTCACATCTCTCAAGACAGGATTAGGAGGTTGGTGGACTCAAAGAGTCTAGAAATAGATGATTTGGACCATCTACCGGCCTGCGAGTCTTGTCTAAAAGGGAAAATGACCAAAAAGCCCTTTGTTGGACAAAGCATGCTTGCCAGTGGTCTGTTGGATTTGATCCATTCAGATGTCTGTGGACCACTAAATACACAGGCCAGAGGAGGGTTTTCTTACTTCATAACTTTTACCGATGATCACTCACGGTATGGTTATGTTTACCTTATGAGGTACAAGTCTGAGGCTTTTGGAAGGTTTAAAGAGTTCAGGCTTGAAGTTGAAAACCAAACTGGTCGCAAAATTAAAGCCCTTCGATCGGATCGAGGTGGTGAGTATTTGAGTGGGGAATTCTTGGATTACTTAAAAGAGAATGGGATTCTCTCTCAATGGACTCCTCCCGGAACGCCACAACTGAACGGCGTCTCTGAAAGGAGGAATCGAACCTTGTTGGACATGGTTCGATCCATGATGAGTTTTACCGAACTGCCCTTATCCTTCTGGGGTTATGCTCTTGAGACGGCGGCCAAGTTATTAAACATGGCGCCTTCTAAGACTGTGGCCCAGACGCCATATCAGATATGGCATGGCAAGCCTGCTTCCTACAAGTACTTGAGAGTGTGGGGTAGCCCTGCATACGTCAAGAGACTAGTGGGAGACAAACTGGACTCGAGGTCTAGTTTGTGCAGGTTCGTGGGTTATCCTAAGGAAACTGCGGGGTATTATTTTTATGATCCTTCCGAGCAAAAGGTTTTTGTCTCGAGAAACGCAGTGTTCCTGGAAAAGGGTTTTCCAGCAGATACCCGTCGTGAGGAATTGCTCCTTGAGGAATCAAGTGAGGCAATACCTCAAACGGATGCAGCGACATCATCTGCACCTGTAGTTCCCACTGACGATATTCCTGTCCTCCGAAGGTCGACTAGAGTTTCCCATCAACCTGATAGGTATGGGTTTCTGGGTCTGACCGGTCAGTTAGACAATGATCCAAAGACCTACGGAGAAGCGATGTCGGACATCGATTCGGGAAAATGGGTTGAGGCCATGAAATCCGAAATGGACTCTATGAGTTCAAACAAGGTTTGGACCTTAGTAGATCCACCCAAGGGTGTCAAGCCCGTTGGGTGTAAATGGGTCTACAAACGTAAGCTTGGAGCTGATGGGGAGGTGACAACCTTCAAGGCCAGGCTTGTGGCAAAAGGTTATACTCAGCGGCCTGGGGTCGATTTTGAGGAAACCTATTCGCCCGTAGCCATGGCTAAGTCCATTCGGATTATGCTTGCCATAGCTGCATGGTATGACTATGAAATATGGCAGATGGACGTGAAAACGGCCTTCCTTAATGGATTTGTTGAGGAAGAGATCTATATGGATCAACCGGAGGGTTTCACATCTGTTGGAGAAGAGCAGAAGGTCTGCCATCTCCAAAGGTCCATCTATGGTCTCAAACAAGCTTCCCGAAGTTGGAATATCCGTTTTGATGAAGTCATACGGGGTTATGATTTCATCAAGAACGAGTTCGACCCTTGTGTATACAAGAAGGTCAGTGGGAGCTCGGTTGCGTTCCTAGTGCTTTATGTGGACGACATCTTACTCATTGGGAATGATGTAAAGATGTTAGGTGACACGAAAGCATGGTTATCCACACAATTCTCCATGAAGGATTTGGGTGATGCTTCCTACATCCTAGGCATCAAGATTATCCGGGATAGATCTAAAAGGATGTTAGGAATGACCCAAACCTCGTATGTTGAGAAAGTCTTGAAGAGATTCAAGATGGAAAACTCCAAACGAGGATTCCTTCCTATGAGGCATGGGGTTAAACTGTCCAAGAAGCAGTCTCCTAAGACTGATGAGGAAGTTAGAAGGATGTTGGACATCCCCTATGCTTCCGCCGTAGGCAGCATACAGTATGCTGTGCAGTGCACAAGGCCCGATGTCGCTTTCGCTTTGAGCGTAATGAGCAGATATCAGGCTTGTGCTGGTGAGGCTCACTGGACTGCAGTCAAGACCATTCTTAAGTACCTGAGAAGGACTAAGGATATGTTCTTGGTTTACGGTGGTGGAGAGTTGATTCTGGAAGGCTACAGCGACGCTAGCTTCCAGTCTGATGAGGATGATGCCAAGTCTCAATCTGGATTTGTATTCAGGCTGAATGGTGGTGTGGTGGCTTGGAAAAGTTCCAAGCAGGATACTACAGCCGATTCCACCACGGAAGCTGAGTACATAGCGGCTTCGGAAGCAGCTAAGGAGGCGGTTTGGATGAAAAAACTACATCCAAGAGTTGGGTGTAGTGCCTAGCATTGCCGAGCCAGTAGTTATCTTCTGTGATAACAACGGGGCTATAGCGCAAGCGAAGGAACCGAGATCTCATCACCGATCCAAACACATTCTTAGACGCTACCATCTGCTTAGAGAGATGGTGGGAAGAGGTGACGTTCGGATGGACCGAGTGACATCGGCAGAAAATACGGCAGATCCGCTTACCAAGCCAGTGTCGCAGGTTGCTCATACTCAGCATCTTGGGAAGATGGGTTTGAGGGTCATGAGTGATTGGCTTTAGGGTCAAGTGGGAGATTGTTAGAATAGGTGACCGGAAAGCCAATTAGATTGGCCTTGATGTAATCTATTTCTGACAATGTCATTGTAATTGTAATATTCTTATATTAATAAAGTGAGTATTCATGTTTGGCAGTTCCATTTGTTGTGCTCGCTATTTATGTTTATTCCATTAACATCACAACAAAGCCCACAGGCCAAACAAACAACCCATGTAGTTGGGTTGCGCATTGGATGGCAGCTATGCAACCAACTTCTGAGGGTTAGGTCTAAAATGTTCCAAGTCGAGGACCTTGAGACAGGGCATCAAGAGTCCTATACAGACTTGCACTAAGGATTGCATTCATTGGATGAGTGCCGTGTTTCATCGGCGACAGACGTTGGACGTCTATGCAATATTAGTGGGTTAGTTGACAAGGATGTCAGCTGACTGAACTGACTCGCGGGAATCGTCATATGGAAGCCTTGGAGGCTTGGTCGGTATGACTGGCATTCCCGGCTCCGATAGTACGAGATTAGTCCTCGGACTTGAGGAATCATGGCAGTCACATGCATATGATGGTTGTATCTAGCATCTGGCAAGGGATGTCTGTATCTGGGATACGTTCATCATAAGCCTTATACAGTGCAGTCGGAATATGTATTGAGGACGGTGGATTCCAAGATAGGATCCGTCACCTGTCAGTATATGACAGTCGAGTCTCCTATGCGCTCTGAGACAGTTTAAACTCTTATAAGTCTGTGGCCACAGCGATTGGTCGAGTAGGGAATGGTTTCCCACGTCGATCGATAGAGTAAACGTGCCTCGAGTTACTGAGCATAGTTGTCTTGTCCAGGATGGGAACCGACGTCCAATTCCATGCCTTAGACTTAGACCGGGAGACGGATGATGGAAGGACCGTACCCGTATGGAACTCGGGAGCCTAAATGTTCACGCCAACATTCACCTAGTCTCTAGTGCCATGGACCGTTGCTAGACGGCCACCCATGGTGACGGGCGTTTTTTTCGATTAATGGTTAATCGAAAAACAATTAATTAAATTGGATTTAATTGATCTATTGTGTTGGACACAAGCCCAAGTCTAGCTGAGGGTGAACCTAATGAGTCACACACAAATCACTTTGGATTTGGCGGAATTAATTTGGAATTAATTCTAGAAGAAGCGAATAAATTTAATCGGATTAAATTTATTCAAGAGAGAAAATAAATGATTGGATCATTTATTGAGAAATCCATTTGATGGATGGTCCAAGAATTAATTAATTGGATTAGTTAATTTTTTGGACTAAGAACCTTTGAATTAATTGGATTAATTTATCGGGTTTTGGCTAGAATAGTTGATTGGATCAATTATTCTTAATTTGGACTTATGTTTATTTAATTGGATTAAATAAATAATTGGGCTTCAATTGGATTGAAATTAATTAGATTAATTAATGCCCAATGGATATATGTTTGGACTTTATTTAATTTGATTAAATACAAGTCCAAAAACATAAAGGTCCAAGTCCATTTTTTCATGCAAGTTGAAGCTAGTTAAGGAAGAGTTTCAACTCTTCCATATATGTACATGATGTGCACGAATTTTTTCCCTTTTGTGGGTGGTTTTTCTTTGATATCATGTGTAGTGGATATGCTAGAAGTGTGTGTATGTGGAAGTTGCCTTGGAGGTTACTTGTGTAGGTGGTTTTTTGAACACTACATTCCATATACACAAAACTACTTTGCTAGACACAATTGATATCACTTGCTTCATTTTTGCTGGAGATTTTAGGCCAAAATACTCTCTGAAAATTCTCTCTTTTAGTGTTCATACTTCTTAGAGAAGATTGAACAAAACATTCCAAGGTACACTAATCGATAGTGCTTTCTTTGGAATTGTTTCTTCTTCTTTGTTTCTATTTTCTATCTAGCAATAGAGTAGAAATAAATCCATAGTGTGGTGTGGATCGCATTAGAGGAGTTCTACGTTGAGCTCTCAAGTGGACGAACGAAGAAGGAAAAGAAAGGAACAACGCACGAACACGTTCTACATAAACGGATAAAGGTTGGTTTCCTTTTACATTTTGTGCAATTTTGTTTTTCTCCTTTTAAGCCACATGTCCTGCATGTTTTATTTTGTTGTTTGTGCTTTGACAAAACACCGAACGCCCGGGAACTTCAAAGGGAACATCCCTTTGAATCCAATTTAAATTATGTCTTAAATTAATGTTTTTTTTACGCTTCCGTTGCGTTCCCGGGCCGTACCCGATTCTTTCAGCCTAAGCACAAAAGGAGATTAGTTCATCCTAATTCTAACTAACGCTAAAGAGAAAGATTGAGACAAACTTATGAAAAATCGATTCCCCTTCTTCTCATCCTTTCTTCCTTATATAATGACTCCTATTTGAGGTAGGAAAGGAGTAGGATTCTACCTACCATAAAACTCTTTTCCTTTCCTAATCCTATTTTTACCTAAACTTTAGGGTAGATTACAAAAGAAATAAAATCTCTTTTAAATGACCTAAAATCAAAATTTGAGGTTTACATGTCAGCGCATCTGTGAATTCCGCCCAGCGAATGTCTGACAACGTGTGGGTCACGAGCTGTGTGATTTGTGTTTCTGAAATCGAATCTCTGATAGCCTGTGGGTCATGCGCTAACTTGTGCTCGATTCTACAGAATTTTGACTCTTTCCTTTATGTTTTAGCTTTTCACTTGAATTTGCCTTTTTTTCCAAGAAAGCTCATAAATGTCATAAATGTACCCAAGAACAAACATTTATTGAGAGAAAATAAGGGCATAAGCATAAAAATATATCAT
This sequence comes from Sesamum alatum, assembly GCA_034509735.1. NCBI lineage: Eukaryota > Viridiplantae > Streptophyta > Magnoliopsida > Lamiales > Pedaliaceae > Sesamum > Sesamum alatum. The sequence continues at coordinate 33,439,814 of JACGWO010000001.1, read as the reverse complement.
ATAATTTCCTCTAATCAAATACCCTCACACTTAGACCATGCTTGTCCTCAAGCATATAACAATGTAATGCAATCAACACTTAAAAAGAACATCCCCCTTTATACGTCTCACCCCATTTTAACTCATGCCAATATTTCAGAATGAGTTTACCATCAAGGTGCAAGCAACAATAGACTACATAGTACCAATTCACACAAACCACACCATATGACAATTATCCCAACGATCCATTCGGAATCAAAATGCAAAGTGAGTGAACAACCTTGCTTGGGATACACTCAATATGCTCGAAGTGTTTAAGGGTGATCAATAACTCTCAAGTCATGCTTTAACAAGGTTTTGCCATAGGCTTGCTCTTATATCACATCTCCTCCGCTTGAAGTGAGTTCGGAGTGAAAATCAAAGGGTCTTTTTCGAGTTGTAATGGGGCTTTAGGTGAAGGCAGGAAACAAATAAGAATTTAAGAAACTTTCTTTGGGGTTAAAGAATTAGGCAACATTACTCGGATAGTCTTCCCCTATACCAATTTCCTAGTTCAAGTGCAACTTACTCATTCTAGTAACTCCATTTTTCTTCTTTTCTTTGCTTCTTTTTTCTACACTTTTCATCATTGCATCTTTCTTGTTGAATGGCATCATGACTTTCTCGATGCTTTTTTCTTCTTCTTTTTTTTTTGTTTCAGGATTCTCTGATTTTTCTTTTCTCCCCTTTTTTTCATAATTATTTTTCTCCGGACATAACTTCAAGGAGTACTTAAGACGTGCACTTGAACCATACACTACTTGGGGAATCACCTTACAAGCAGTCATCCCAATCCTCCAACTATGGGGTTCAAAGGTCGAGGACAAAGAAAAGGTTGTTCACAGCTTGTATTGTATTTAATATGACAACGAAATCATCTTCAGGCTCGATTGGGCTACTAGGGGTGGATATTTATGCAGGCTTATCAACAAAAAATTTTTGGGTCGACCCTAATGCCCTAATCACTTTCAACACACCAACTCAACATTGTAGTCTCGACATGCATAACCGAGCAAGTTCTAGAAAACCAAGCCAAGAATCACACAACCAAACATAACAATGGAGCAATAATATGTGTGCTCATAGGCTCAAAAGGTCACCAAAAGGCTTATATGTGCTACTCACAAATATTTTTCATCAAAATAAGATCGTCAAGATAATCATCACACATGTGGGAAGTTTGAATTTTCCTATGCATGTCAAGTATTCCATTGCAACCCTAACACTGCATTCATAAATCACGTTGACATGAGGGAAATGGGGGTGCAATGCATCAAGGTTTATCAACATACTACCCAACAAATCACCAATTTTCAGAAAATCTGTGCGTCAAGGTCTATCAAAATACTACCCAACAAATCACCAATTTTCAGAAAATTTCACAGAATCATAGCAAATGAGTGCCATCATGCCTCAGCCAGATTCATCAGCATATAATCAGAGGACATCAACCACCCCCACACTTAAACCCGACATTGTCCTCAATGTCGGTGCCCCAAGGTAACTAAAGAAGATAAAGAAAAAAGAGATACGTCCCTGAGGGTGTGGGCGCCGAGCGGCTAACGCAGAGGAGAGTGTGGCGGTAGGAAGTGCATGAAGTCAAAGTAAGCGTGTAAGTTCAACTCCATGCGGCCAACCGCTCATCAATGTCGTCCATCCGGTCATGAAGGGTCTCGGAGGCAAGCGGCGTCGGATCCTCGTCCGATCTAGGCTAGCCTTGCGTTGGTGGCTGCCAAGAAGCAGTCCCGTGGAACCTCTCATGGTGTCGCTGTGATTAGAAATTGAGGTGGCCGCCTAAGATCGCTGTCGGCCGGTGGCAAGGTGACACCAGCGCAACTAAGGTGATGGTGCGAATGAGATGGGCCAGTAGTGTCCATGCGATATCTGCAGCAGAAAGTGTTAGTAGGAAAAACAACAGAAGAAGAAAAAACGTGTAGGAGGGGGGAAAATGTGTGCACAGTGTGAAGTGGATATAATAAAACACAAAACAAAACAAAAAAAGAAGAACAATGTTACACGGGGTAAAGGAAAAATAGAGAAAAGAAAGAAGATAGCAGAGATAGGAGAAGAGAAGGCGGCGGTCGGTGGTCGATCGGTGCCAACGTGACGGTGGCGCGGACGGAGGGGCGGCGCCACGTCGTGGGGATGTCGACGGCGGGTACTGGACGGGCTGGTGGTGGTAATAATGGTCGTGGCATGACGGCGGAACTTGTGGAGGAGCAGCAACGGCGGCGGCTGGCGAGAGTACGGCGACTCGACGACAGGAAGAGATGGAGACTGGTCAGAACAGCACGACGGTGAGCGGCGTGCGGACGAAGTGGAAGCCAGAAGTTTTGTGGGCGTCCCAGTAGAGGAAGTCGACGGCGGCGGCTCTTGGAGTGAGGAATGAGGAGCACCCCTGGAAGTTGTTTGAAGGTATATGTAGGTAAGGTGCCCTAATTCCCAAATTGGGATTTTTCTATTTCTGGCAGATTTTTTTTCCTTTTTTCTTCTTTCTTTTTTTTGGTAATAAAATGAAGAAAAAAAATGAAAAGGATACCAGCAGTGGGCAGAAATGCTTTCCAAATAGCCCGTGGGTCACGGACTATCAAAAATTCGCGTGACAAAAACGTACCAGGCATAGTCTGTGGGTCACGGGCTATTAGGAATCCGTCACCTGCACTGAAAAGAGAAAAGAAGAAAAAAAAAAACAAAATAAAAGATGAACATGAAAATCCATGGGTTGCCTCCCATGTAGCGCTCGTTTAACGTCACTAGCTTGAAGGTAGGATACTTATCACACCGCTGCAAGTTAGAGAGGGGGCCCAGAATGAATCTTTTGCGCCTCTTCGACATAGCCTTTTTAGCCTTTGCCAATCCACTTTAACACGGGCCTTGCCTTTGTGATGCCACTCTTCACGCTCCTTGAATTTGTTCTTTCCTACATGAGATTCATGCCAGGCCTTGGTGCGTTCGTTGTACATTCGAGCATTCTCGTTGGCCTTCTTCATCCACTTTTTCTTGTTTGCATTTGTCTAATTGGGTGATGCTTTGCTTTGTGATTGGAAGTAACTCCATTTAACAACAACACCTTTCATAGTTCAGACTTTAATTCTTGACCCGTGTCTGCAAAATTTGCAACCTCCACATGCTCTTCTTTCACGTCCTGCAAATTATTCCCATTAGAATTTGTGAAGAAATTTTCTTTGGGATCCTTACATTGGACAAAATGAGCATTTTCAGTTCTAGGGGCATTAATGCTATCAATTGCAAATATGCATGCTCATTTCTTATGTAGATATATCATAGGTTTAAACACATTAAAAGACTATATGTTCATCATTAACTCTAAGAGTGAGTTGACCTTTTTGCACATCAATTAACGCTCTACTCGTGGCAAGAAAGGGTCTACCCAGAATCAATGGCATATTCTTATCCTCTTCCATATCTAACACAATGAAGTCAACGGGGATGATAAATTTGCCGACTTTGACCAACACATCTTTCACTATTCCCTAGGATACTTAATGCTTCTATCCGCTAGTTGCAAACTGATTATAGTAGGAGTAAACTCATGCATTCCAACTTTCTCAAAAATAGAATATGGAATCAAATTCACACTGGCACCTAGATCACATAAAACTTTATCAAAATTGATATTCCCTATAGTGCAAGGAATAGAAAAGCTCCCTAGATCCTTGAGCTTGGGTGGTAGGTTGTTTTGGAGAATCGCCGAACATTCTTTATTGAGCTTCACTATTGACCTCCTTCCCACTTCCTCTTATTCGAAATCACCTCCTTCAAGAATTTAGTGTAGCTTGGCATCTGTGACAGTGCATCAACTAGAGGGATATTAATATGAATCTTTTTAAACATCTCTAAGAATTTGCTAAATTGTTTATCCAAGTTAGCTTTTAAAACTCTCCCGGGATACGGGATATATGGAGGAACCTCATCTAGATTAAGTTTGAGTTTAGGAGTACTCCCTTTCAGTTCCTCTTGAGGCTCCTCATCTTCCTTCGGTTGTGGCTTGTCCACATGCTCGATGGGTGGCTCTTCTCTGAGAATTTTCCCATTCTTAAGTGTAATTGAGTTAACTTGATCCTTGGGATTTTTCTCGGTGTCATTCAGAAGTTGCCCCTCTTTTATGCTAGATAACATTCTCAGGATTTGCCCTACTTGGACCTCGAGATTCCAGATCGATGCATCATGGTTTTGCAAACGAGTGTTGGCGGCGGTGATGAAAGTGGAGAGCATGTCTTTAAGGTTGCTCTTCTCCTGTTGCGGTGGAGGCTGTCGTGGTTGTTGATTTCCCGGTGGTCCTTGTCAAATGTTACTCCATGAAAAATTGGGGTGGCTCCGCCATCCCGGATTGTGGGTGTTGGAATATGGATTAAAGTTGGACCTGCCACCATGAGAGGCAAAATTAGCATCTTCAAAAAAAGCGTTTGCGTTTCCTACCTTGCGATCCTGACTCGAATGGCCCATCTGACCACTTGCGCCATAAGGTCCCAAGGGTGGAAACGTTCCACATTGTGGCTCTAAGGTTATTTATTTGTTGCGCTAGTGCAGCCATCTGTGCGGATAGAGCCGTTGTGGCGTCGACTTGGTGAACTCCGGCTACTCGTGGGTCTTGACCATACAGATACAAACTAGATGTTATCTCGTCAATGAGGGTAAATGCCTCTGATGGTAGTTTCCTCATGATAGTGCCACCTGCAGCAGCATCAATAGTAGCTCGGTTAGCCAAAGTCACACTATTGTAGAATGTTTGTACCTGTCTCCATACAGGTAGCTCATGATGAGGGCAGTTTCTAAGCATGTCCCTAAAACGTTCACATGCTTCATACAATGATTCTCTATCTAACTGCACAAAAGAAGTAATATCAATCAACAACTTAGCAGTTTTAGACGGGGGAAAGTATTTAGCAAGAAATTTTTGTGTCAATTCTGTCCAATTCGTGATACTACCAGCAGGTAATGACTGAAGCCAATCTTTGGCCTTATCACACAATGAAAACGGAAACATTCTAAGTCTAACAGCATTATCACTAACACCATTAAACTTAAAAGTATCACAAATTTCAAGAAAGTCAGAGAGATATTTGTTAAGATTCTCGTCAAGCAAACCGAAAAAATGCACGCACACTCAGATCATCTGGATAATGGTTGGCTTGATCTCAAAGTTGGTGGCCTAGACCGTGGGCTTGGCAATGTTGGATATCACCCCATCAGCTGTTGGGAAAGAGTATTCCATCATTGACCTCTCTATGACTCTTGCGTTCTCCATGGCCAGTTCTATAAAAGTAAGTTGATCTTCCGTATTGAAATTTCCACTGCTTTCGCCTCTCTCGATGGTGTTCGTCTATTGGTGGAAAGTTCTCTCAATTTCTGAATCGAACTGTGCTAACTCCCCACCACTAAATCGTGTCATCAAATTCGGAACCAAAGAAAGAGGAGAAGTGAGATAAAAATAGAAAATTAAAAATAAAGCAAAAAAAATCCAAATCAATCAAGACTAGCGAGTTATGATATTATTTCAAATTAAATCACCGGCAATGGCGCCAAAAATTTTATTGAAAAAATATGTACAAGCAATTGCACTAGCTATCAAGTAGTATAAAAAGATATCGAACCCATGAGAATTTAACGAAGCAATTACCACAACTATGACTAACCTCTAATTATTTGGACAATCGAAAGTTTGGATGATTTATGAAACTACTAGAAAACTATAAAGTCAACTATAGAGAGCAATTACATCGGAGGAAAAATTGCAGGTTTAGGAAGAAGTGCTATGGCTATAGGTCCACCTAATCAATACAACGCATTCAATATTAACGGATAATTCAAACAGGCAAGTATTTTCGCACACTGAGGTTTTCCTAATTTAATCAGATATACTCTATAAAGCTATACCGAATCTATTACTATCAAGGAATTAGGGGATCTCTCCTCTCCAAAACTCGTGACAATAATGCCTTAAGATTTATGAAAAACCTATAGAATCAGATAGATCATACATGTGTATGTCTACACATCATTTAACCCACACCATGAATTTTTCTATCCACTATGCTAAATTCCCTCTCGGTTCATCAACATAATTAAAAAAATCTAAAAGATGATCAAGCTCTCAAATAATAGCAACAAACATAATAATTCATGGATATGCAAAAAATAGCAACTAGATTAACCCGAAATATATTTAACACATTGTATCAATTAGGCTTTCCATAAGCCTAAGCACAAAAGGAGATTAGTTCATCTTAATTCTAACTAAAGCTAAAGAGAAAGATTGAGATAAACTCATGGAAAATCGATTCCCCTTCTGCTCATCCTTCTTCCTTATATAATGAGTCTCATCTGAGGTAGGAAAGGAGTAGGATTCTACCTACCATAAAACTCTTTTCCTTTCCTAACCCTATTCTTACCAAAACTCTAGGGTAGATTACAAGGGAAATAAAATCTCTTTTTAATAACCTAAAATCAGAATGTTAGGTTTACATGTCATCACGTCTGTGAATTCCACCCAGCGAATGTCTGACAACCCGTGGGTCACCGGCTGTGTGATTTTCGTTTCTGAAATCGAATATCTGATAGCCTGTAGGTCACGGGCTAACTTGTGCTCGGTTCTGCAGAATTTTGACTCTTTCCTTTATGTTTCAGCTCTTCACTTGAATTTGCCTTTTTTTCCAAGAAAGCTCCTAAATGTCACAAATGTACCCAAGAACAAGCATCATATCGAGAGAAAATAAGGGCATAGGCATAAGAATATATCATATATCTTCCTCTAATCATAATGTTTATGACGTCCCGGATCGGCATGTAAGATATGATGCAATGAAGGCATTTTTGGAGCTAAGATCAGGAACGGGCGTCTATACATGAACACAGAGTGATGATGCTATCCCTCGTGGAGAAGCTCAAAAGACCTCCATGTCGGTCTTGAAATAGAGACGTACATTGATGTGATCCTTCAAGTCTCTTCCTTCTTCCTGCGAACTTATTATCAACATGAATGAGCTTGAAAGAGATCTTCGTAAGTTGATAATCATGTTGGTCTAATATGACGCAACGATTGGAAAATCTGCGCCATTGGTACTAGTAAGAAAGGCTTCAACCTCTATAGCGAAAGGCAAGGGTGCCTGACTCCAAAAGAGGAAGAGGGCTAAAGTGACATCAGCTACTAGCACTTCGAGTGTTGTTCCTATTACACTACAAGGCAGAGGTAAAGGAAATAGGACATGGGTGCAGCAGTCAAGTTCATAGATTCCTAAGAACGTATGCATTCACTATCGTAAAGAGGGCCATTAAAAGATGGAGTGTTCTAAACTCTCTCTCCAATAGAGGTAAAATTTGAGTTGAGTATTTACATGATCACTATACTCTCTTTGGTAACATGATCACTATACTCTCTTTGGTATTGAATACCGTTCTTGTCACAAATCTGCGGGTGGTTTGCAGGAGGTGATAAGGATTAGAAAGCCAAGAACAGTTCTAGGATCAACAATGGCAAGGCCATTGCTGAAAAGGACTAGAGACTAGTTAGGTAATCATGATCATGTTCAGATAGTTTATAGGAATTACGAAACCTAGAATGATCAAAAGTATGTTTCTTTGTTGGACAAAGGTTTTGTTAGAATAGGTGACCATGTAAGCCAATTTTGGCAGGAATATGTAACCTATGTCTAGACAATTTTTGGTATTTGATAAAAACATATATGAATAAAGAAGTGAAAATTCATATGGCAATACTTTGTTTACGTTCACTTATATCTGCATTTACATTTCTGTTCACTACGCAAACAAAGCCCACGGACTGAGAATCGATTTCGGGGACTGGGACTACGCTTGGAGGTAGATCCATGAAATCAGTCTTACCGAATCAGTCCGGAAATCTCCAAGTCAAGGAATCCCGAAAATGGGTACCGAGATTCACTTTGAGACTTGCACTAAGCATCTGCTGTCGTATTTCATCGACGGGTGACGAAGGTCGTCTAAGCAGTGTTAGTGGGTCAGCATGCTAGGAAGCAGCTGACTGAGGTGACTCGCGGGAACCGTCTTACGGAGGACCTTGAGTATGGTCAGCAAGGTATGACGAGTATTCCCGGTTCCAACGGTACAGGCCAAGTCCTTTGACTTGAGGAACCGCTGAGTTCACCTGTACATCATGTCTGTATCTTAGATATGGTGAGAGATTGCCAAAATACTCTTGAGTAGTCATAAGCCATGTTTAGTGCAGCTCGGGTGTACAGAGTGACAGTAGTTTCCAAGAAAGAATCTGTCTCCTGTCAAAAGGTATTGACAGTTGAGTCTCATGTATGCTCTGTGTCTTGTCCGTGAAATCTGTGGCCACAGTAACTGAACAGAAGGGAAAGGTTTCCCTTGCGGCGTTTAGTAAGGACAGACCGACACTTAGGTCCAAAATGGGTACCTGCTTTTTCCGTGCCCTAGACTCTAAGTGATGAGAATGAAGACAGAAGGACAAGTGTACTACTGTTAGAGCCTAAATGTTCATCCCATTATTTCACCTAGTCTCTAGTGCCATGGACCGTTGCTAGATGGGCACCCATGGTAACGGGCGGATTCTAGGAATCCGACCAAGTCTAGCTGAAAGGTGAACCTAAAGAGTCACACACTATCCACACACACTTAGTATTTAATTTGGAATTAAATATTGGAGTAAAGGAATGATTAAATTAGATTTAATCGGGTCCTATATTTTCTTGGAGAAATTAATTCCTTCTATTTGATAAAGGGAATTAAATTAATAAATTGAATTTATTAAGGGAATTGATTTAATGGGTCTAGAATAAATATTAATATTTATTTATTATATTTATTTGGCCTTTTGGAATATTTAATGGGATTTAAATATTCCATTAAATTTTAAATCAACGGTTGAGATGGAAAGGGGAGATGGAAGGCCAGGATTTGTTTGACTAGGTCAAACACTAGTTTGATTAGGACTTTGACTAGGTCAAAATCCTAGTCAAATTAGGGTTCTTAGAGTTGGAGTTTAAAGAGGATTAAACTCCTCCTCTATAAATACCTCTAGCTTCCAACTATTGCATGATGATGATTCTTGAAATCACACATACAACACACACTCCCCCTCTCCTACATCTCGTCCGCCCCTCTCTCTCTCACTCTCCAAGAAAATTATTTCTTGTTCTTTTGTTCTTGGAACATTAGAACTAAGGAAGATTAGTCCCGTTAATTCATAACGTGTGATTGATCTATCCTCTTCAAAAATACTTGTTCGTTGCTAGCACGACGTGCAAGATACGTGGGTGGATCGTGTGTCACGATTTGGAGGGTCTCAAGAACGAGATCTCGGTGCAAAACGGGGAACAACGCGTGTAGCCGTTGAAGACGAAAACGACAACGGGTAGGTCTCGTTTTATTTTCGTCCCTCTTTATTTTTTCAACTCTATGGCCTCCATGATTTCTTTACATGTTATATGATCATGAGATACACCAAACGCCCGAGAACCTCAAGGGTACACCCCTTGAGCGTGTTCTTTTAAATTAAAAGCATGCTTTAATTTTTGTATGTTTATTTTTATCGTGCTTCCGCATTCGCGCAATTCCCGGGACGATCCACCGATTTCTATCAGTGGTATCCGAGCCCGGTTCGGTGTATAAGCCTAGGGTTTATGTGCGTTATAAGCATGAAACGTGAAATTGGCATCTTTTTTATTAAATCTTGATTGTCTTGGTTTTAGAGCATGTCGGTTTTATTGCTTTTGATTCGTGTGAATTTCTGAATGTTGGTATTTTTCTGTTTTTCTTGGGAAACGGGGTGGAAAATTGAATGGAAAACGAGAAACGACGCAACCGGCCAGCCGGGAGGGCTAGCCTCGCGCAGCCGCGCGCTGCCGGCAGGGCAGACGCGCGCGCACGCAGACAACGGTGTCTGCGCGCGCACGCCCGGCAGGCGCGCTCATGCGCACGCACGCGCAAGGCTGCGCGCCTGAGAGTTCTGCACGCGGACGGACTCTGGGCAGCGCCGCCAGGCGCGCGCGCACGTAGACGGAGGAGTCTGCGCGCGCGCCCGGCAGGCGTGCCCAGTGCACGTCTCCGCGTGCACTGCGCACGGCACGGCCGACAGCCAGCAGGCCAGTGCGCGCGCAAGGCAAGGGTGCTTGCGCGCACAACGGCCTGCCGGAATGCCAGGCCGCGCAGCGCGCTGCCGGCCAGGCGCGCGTGAACGCAGGCAAGGGGCCTGTGCGCGCGCGCCGGCAGGCTGATGCCGGCGGCGGCGGCTGCTGCTAGGGTTTCAAAACCCTAGCAGTGGTTTTCTTTTATTTTTTTAATTATTTTCAGTTTTAATTTTGAATTAATTCTGAAAAATTATTTTTTTGGTTCAATTATGCCTATTTTTTCTAAAGACATTATTTTAGGAGTAAAATAAATTGGATTTGGAATCCCGGGGTTATTTTACTTAAAATAATGAGGAAAGGTTTTCCTAAAACGAGAAAATATTATTACCAATATTTGTGTTTTATTTTTCACACGTTATGCACATATTCATTTATTATTTTGGATATTCATGATTGGATATCATGTGTTGTTGGTATATTGTGATTATATGATTGGATCATGTGATTATGTGTGTTGGATGGAAATGGATGATCACGAGCCCTAGACCGGATGTATGGTTTATTTTCTGTTAGGCCTGTGTGCCTCTTTTACTGCTTTCTCCTTCTCTCTTTCTAGTTGCCTTGGAATAATAAGACATTCTACCTCCCTCCTTATGTACTCCCCCCGGGTTTTCGCTGGGATTTCTATTTTTTTAATATGTAATGAGAGTAGACTAGGAGTGAGGTTTCTATTTTTGTAATTGGTGGAGAAGAAGGAAGGACCACATGGAGAGCCCAGACGGGAGGTCCCTTGGAGTTTTCCATGAAGTGAAGAAAGAGAAAAGAGACCAAGGCCCATCAGCATGATGATTGGGTTACTATTAATGTAATAGTATAGGACCAACCCTAGATTGACCATAGATCCACTGCGGGCTCAGTGGGTCGCATAGGATTCGGGCTCGTGATCATCCAACAGGGGCGTGCTAGGCTTTAATTTTGCATGTGGTTATGATGATGGATGAATGGGTTGTTTATTTATCATATAACTGCTATGGATGGTTTATTTACGCATTATGGATGTATGTGTAGATGTTTATTTATTCGAGATCTCGGTCATTTACTACTCTCACATTGGTTGGACCAATGTCAAAATATTAGACCCTAGACAAAGTGGACATAAACTCTAGGAGTTTGTCCATGCCTTCCAATCCATGGCATAGTGAGGAAGCTGCTTTGGGTTAATAGCGTGGTCTCACGAGTCGTGGCACGTTATTGTACTTAAAGGAAGCTGCACTATGTCATGAACAATGGGTTGCTGCTACCTGTCTCACGAGTCGTGGGGGTACCAGTGGGTCTGTGGCTCGGTCGATTGGGTTGGGTCTAACGCCCAATTAACATGATTCGCTTGGAGTCCTCGGGATCATGTGAAAGGGTGAGGCAATAATCTTGGGAATCTCGTGGAACGAGAATGGTATGGAATACCTCCCACAGGATCTTTTCCATGCGAATCGTAAAAGCAGGGTATGGGAAAAATCGCTGTAGATCCCAAGCCCACTTGGAAAGGATTTCCCGAAAATCACGTTTGAGAGTACCGTGTTTTCGTATAAATAGTGTGAGGATTAAATGACTAAAGTCCATGCATTTAATTATTTTATCAAAACCACCGTCTTTTAATTTCTGCTGATCGCGCACTATTTTCTAAAATGTAGATTTTAAAATGTCTAAGAACCCACTTTCCACCATTCTTGAGACAAACAAATTCAATGGAACAAACTACAACGACTGATTGCGCAATCTCAGGATAGTCCTAGATTACGAGAACCAAGGCTACATCATGGACGAGCCTCTCCCTAGGACCTTACCGGAAGGATCCACGCCAGAAGAACGTGAGACGTTCGAGACTTGGCATAAGGATAACCGGAAGGTCCGTAGCGTCATACTTGCTTCGATGACCAATGAGATTCAGAAGCAATATGAAAGACTAGACGATGTCCCTTCCATTATGGCTCGCCTTAAGGATTGCTATGCAGTCCCGGACCGCATACTAGGTATGTCGCGACCAAGGCGTTCTTTGGAACGAAAATGACAGAAGGATCCTCTGTACAATAGCACGGGGTTAAAATGCTTACCCTGGTGGAAAAGCTTGAGGACCTAAAGGCAGGTCTCAATAATGAAACGTACATAGATGTGATCCTTCAGTCACTCTCACCCTCCTTTGACCAATTTATCGTCAACTACAACATGAACGCACTTGAGAAGGGCATTCATGAGTTGATCAATATGTTGGTGCAATACAAGGCAACAACTAAGAAGTCCACGCCTTCGGTATTGTTTGGAGGTGCTTCGACTTCTAATACGAAAGGCAAGGGTGCCGGACGTTGGAAGAAGAAGAAGGGGAAGGGAAAGGCCGTCAAAGCAGCTACGAACACTAAGAGTGTTCCCATTGCCAAAGAGGGGAAAGGCAAAGGAAAGGGAAAGGTTGTCTCCAAGCAACAGTCGAAGGCATATGACATATGTATCAACTGCCGTGAGAAAGGGCATTGGAAGAGAGAGTGCCCCAAACTCTTCTCGAACCAAGGTATATATGTGATTGAGGTTAATATGGCCACTAGTTCTGCCTCTTGGGTATTAGATACCGGCTGTGGAGCTCACATTTGCAATGACTTGCAGGTGTTGAAAAGAAGTAGAAAACTGGGTAGCGGGGACATGATCCTGAAGCTTGGGAATGGCAAGGCCATCTACGCAGAAGCAGTAGGATCCGCCACTCTAGTGATTAGTGATAGTATTAGCATAGATTTAGAGCAAGTTTATTTTGTACCCAGTATGATTAAAACATCATTTCCATTCCATTGTTGGACAATAGTGGTTATGAGTTTAGAATCAATAAAAAATTGCTTTTATTTGATGAGGTGTGGAATTGCTCATCTACTTGGTACATTGCATAACGGACTCTATATCTTGCAACAAACGAATTTCGTCCTCAATGCACAACACAAACGAAAATTAGATAATAACGGGAACGCACGTCTGTGGCACGCTAGGCTAGGTCACATATCCCAAGATAGGATGAAAAGGTTGGTAGACTCAAAGAACCTAGAGGTTGGGGATTTGAGCGATCTACCAACTTGTGAGTCCTGTCTAAGAGGGAAAATGACCAAGAAGCCCTTTGTAGGACAAAGCAGGCTTACCACAGGTCTGTTGGACTTGGTCCATACAGACGTATGTGGACCAGTAAGGACGCAGGCCCGAGGTGGGTTCTCCTACTTCATAACCTTCACCGATGATCATTCGCGGTATGGTTATGTTTACCTGATGAGGTACAAGTCTGAAGCTCTTGAGAGGTTTAAAGAATTCAGACTTGAAGTGGAGAACCAAACCAACTGCAAAATTAAAGTCCTTCGGTCGGACCGAGGCGGTGAGTACCTTAGTACGGAGTTCCTAGATTATCTAAAAGAACATGGTATAATATCAGAATGGACACCTCCATGAACACCACAGTTAAATGGTGTCTCTGAAAGGAGGAATCGAACCCTGTTGGACATGGTTCGGTCCATGATGAGTTTTACCAAATTGCCCTTATCGTTTTGGGGCTATGGACAAGAAACGGCGGCCAAATTGTTGAATTTAGCGCCTACTAGTACATTGACCCAAACGCCATATGAGATATGGCATGGGAAGCCTGCATCCTACAACTACTTGAAAGTGTAGGGTAGCCCCGCATACGTCAAGAGGTTAATGGGAGATAAGTTAGAATCTAGGTCTAGCTTATGCAGGTTCGTTGGATACCCTAAAGAAACAGCGGGTTATTACTTTTATGACCCCTTGGAACAAAAGGTGTTTGTTTCAAGAAATGCAGTATTCTTAGAGCAAGGCTTCCCGGAGGATATCCAACCTGATGAGCTGATCCTTGAGGAATCAAGTGATGGAATCCATCCATCAGATGAGGCCACGGAACCCTCACTTGGAGGATTCAGGATTAACAGCCGAAGGGCTGACCAACCTCGAGAAGTCCAACATGCTAGGCATGAAGGACAGCCTCAGGAACAGCCAGTCCCGGTTCCTGAACCGCCGGCTCCGATACAGTCAGTGCCCACAGTCACCACTGACGTTCCCATTCTCCATAGGTCCACTAGAGAGTCCAGACCTCCAGTGAGATATGGCTTTCTAGGTACGACCGATCTTTTGGATAGCGATCCTAAGACGTATGGAGAAGCGATGTCAGACATCGACTCCGGGAAATGGCTTGAGGCCATGAAAGCCGAAATGGACTCCATGAGCGAGAACCAAGTTTGGAATCTTGTAGATCCACCTAAAGGTGTTAAGCCAGTCGGCTGTAAGTGGGTCTACAAGCGCAAACTTGGCGTTGGTGGAGAAGTCACAACCTTTAAGGCTAGGCTTGTAGCTAAGGGATACACTCAACGACCCGGGGTCGATTTTGAGGATACCTACTCGCCAGTAGCCCTGGCTAAATCCATTCGGATTCTGCTCGCCATAGCAGCATGGTATGACTATGAGATATGACAGATGGACGTGAAAACGGCCTTCCTCAACGGTTTCGTTGAAGAAGAGATCTATATGGATCAGCGGAGGGTTTCACGGTCATTGGAGAAGTCTGTCGTCTCCAGAAGTCCATCTATGGCCTCAAACAAGCCTCCCGAAGTTGGAACATTCGCTTTGACGAAGTAATACGGGGGTATGACTTCATCAAAAATGAATCCGACCCTTGTGTATACAAGAAGGTCAGTGGGAGCTCAATTATGTTCCTAGTGCTTTATGTGGATGACATTCTGCTCATTGGCAATGACGTTAGAATGTTAGGAAACACAAAAGCATGGTTGTCAACCCAGTTTTCCATGAAGGACTTGGGTGAAGCCTCCTACATCCTAGGCATCCAGATTGTCAGGAACAGATCTAAAAGGGTGTTAGGACTCACCCAAAACTCGTATATGGAGAAAGTCCTAAAGAGATATCGAATGGACAACTCCAAATGGGGATTCCTTCCCATGAGGCATGGGATCAAGTTATCCAAGAAGCAGTCCCTACAGACTGATGAGGAATTTGAAAGGATGAAAGTCATCCCCTATGCTTCTGCCGTAGGTAGCATCCAATATGCGGTCCACTGCACTAGGCCTGATGTTGCATACGCTTTGAGCGTAACAAGCAGGTATCAGTCCTGCGCAGGAGAGGCACACTGGAATGCTGTAAGGGCATCCTTAAGTACCTAAGGAGGACTAAGGAAATGTTCCTAGTCTATGGCAATGGAGAACTAATTCTGGAAGGTTTTAGCGACGCTAGCTTCCAGTCTGATGACAACTATTGCTGACTCCACCACAGAGGCTGAATACATAGCAGCTTCAGAAGCTGCTAAGGAAGCGGTTTGGATGAAAAACTACATCCAAGAGTTGGGTGTGGTGCCTAGCATCGCTGAGCCCGTTGTCATCTTCTGTGATAACAATGGAGCAATAGCACAAGCAAAGGAACCGAGATCTCATCACCGTTCCAAACACATTCTTAGACGCTACCATCTTCTTAGAGAAATGGTAGGAAGAGGTGGCGTCCGGATGGACCGAGTCAACTCGGCAGACAACACAGCAGACCCGCTGACAAAGCCTATGTCGCAGAGCGCTCATACGCAACATCTTGAGAAGATGGGGATTAAGCATATGGGCAATTGGCTTTAAAGGTCAAGTGGGAGATTGTTAGAATAGGTGACCATGTAAGCCAATTTTGGCAGGAATATGTAACCTATGTCTAGACAATTTTTGGTGTTTGATAAAGACACTTATGAATAAAGAAGTGAAAATTCATATGGCAATACTTTGTTTACATTCACTTATATCATTTATGTTCACTACGCAAACAAAGCCCACGGACTGAGAATCGATTTCGGGGACTGGGACTACGCTTGGAGGTAGGTCCATGAAATCAGTCTTACCGAATCAGTCCAGAAATCTCCAAGTCAAGGAATCCCGAAAATGGGTACCGGGATTCCCTTTGAGACTTGCACTAAGCATCTGTTGTCGTATTTCATCGACGGGTGACGAAGGTCGTCTAAGCAGTGTTAGTGGGTCAGCATGCTAGGAAGCAGCTGACTGAGGTGACTCGCGGGAACCGTTTTACGGAGGACCTTGAGTATGGTCAGCAAGGTATGACGAGTATTCCCGGTTCCAACGGTACAGGCCAAGTCCTTTGACTTGAGGAACCGCTGAGTTCACCTGTACATCAGGTCTGTATCTTAGATATGGTGAGAGATTGCCAAAATACTCTTGAGTAGTCATAAGCTATGTCTAGTGCAGCTCGGGTGTACAGAGTGACAGTAGTTTCCAAGAAAGGATCTGTCTCCTGTCAAAAGGTATTGACAGTTGAGTCTCATGTATGCTCTGTGTCTTGTCCCTGAAATCTGTGGCCACAGTAACTGAACAGAAGGGAAAGGTTTCCCTTGCGGCGTTTAGTAAGGACAGACCGATACTTAGGTCCAAAATGGGTACCTGCTTTTTCCGTGCCCTAGACTCTGAGTGATGAGACCGAAGACAAAAGGACAAGTGTACTGTTAGAGCCTAAATGTTCATCCCCATTATTTCACCTAGTCTCTAGTGCCATGGACCGTTGCTAGATGGCCACCTATCGTAACGGGCGGATTCTAGGAATCCGACCAAGTCTAGCTGAAAGGTGAACCTAAAGAGTCACACACTATCCACACACACTTAGTATTTAATTTGGATTTAAATATTGGAGTAAAGCAATGATTAAATTAGATTTAATCGGGTCCTATATTTTCTTGGAGAAATTAATTCCTTCTATTTGATAAAGGGAATTAAATTAATAAATTGGATTTATTAAGGGAATTGATTTAATGGGCCTAGAATAAATATTAATATTTATTTATTATATTTATTTGGCCTTTTGGAATATTTAATGGGATTTAAATATTCCATTAAATTTAAATCAACGGTTGAGATGGAAAGGGGAGATGGAAGGCTAGGATTTGTTTGACTAGGTCAAACACTAGTTTGATTAGGACTTTGACTAGGTCAAAATCCTAGTCAAATTAGGGTTCTTAGAGTTGGAGTTTAAAGAGGATTAAACTCCTCCTCTATAAATACCTCTAGCTTCCAACTATTGCATGATGATGATTATTGAAATCACACACACAACACACACTCCCCCTCTCCTACATCTCGTCCGCCCCTCTCTCTCTCACTCTCCAAGAAAATTATTTCTTGTTCTTTTGTTCTTGGAACATTAGAACTAAGGAAGATTAGTTCCGTTAATTCATAACGTGTGATTGATCTATCCTCTCAAAAAATACTTGTTCGTTGCTAGCACGACGTGCAAGATACGTGGGTGGATCGTGTGTCACGATTCGGAGGGTCTCAAGAATGAGATCTCGGTGCAAAACGGGGTACAACGCGTGTAGCCGTTGAAGACGAAAACGACAACGGGTAGGTCTCGTTTTATTTTCGTCCCTCTTTATTTTTTCAACTCTATGGCCTCCATGATTTCTTTACATGTTATATGATCATGAGATACACCGAACGCCCGGGAACCTCAAGGGTACACCCCTTGAGCGTGTTCTTTTAAATTAAAAGCATGCTTTAATTTTTGTATGTTTATTTTTATCGCGCTTCCGCATTCGCGCAATTCCCGGGATGATCCACCGATTTCTTTCAGGTTTCATTTCATATGTATTTGATCAACAAAATTATTGAATATGATTCATGTTTGCTAGTATTTACACGTAAATTCCTAGAACACTATCCCATAAAAGGTTTATGAATACTCAAAATTCAAATGATCTAAATGGATTAATCAAGACCAACTTACAGATTTGACATCTGTAAAAGCTAGTATGATTTTTCTTATTAAGGACAAGCAAGTTAGAATATTCAAGGAATCTAGGGATAGACGATTCGAATCGACTAAGCTTGGGAGTCTTTTCTGAAGAAAGAAAAGTCTGAAAGCTCTCTGTTGGACAAAGTAGGCTTGCCAAATAGTCTATTGGATAGCATCCAGCAAGACAACTGTAGGTTACTGTTATGCAAGACCATTAGGGGCTTCAGAAGTCTAAAGGTCCCATTTGAGGTTTGGGAATTAGACTTGAGGTGGTTAACCAAAAATGGTCACAAAATTAAAACCTATTTCGATAAGGATCGAGAAGGCCGTGTATTTAGTGGGAGCTCTTGAGCATCCAGTTGAGGATGGAATTCTCAACGAAACGCTTCAAGTTAAGGCCAAGTATGTCAGTCTCTGATAAAGGGAGTGATCCAGCCTCGTTGGATGGAGGTCGATCAAAGTTTCACCAAATTACCTTAGCCCGTGTAGACGTGGACTCAAAAATTGCCAACGTGAGGATCGTGATACTTTACTAGGAGCCACGCACTATGGTGCCATGGTTTGGCAAGCCTGTGTCCCGACAAAGTCCTTGAGCATGTAGGAGGATCCTACATACGTCAAGGGACTAGTGGGAGACAAATTAGACTCGGTGTCTGATGTGTACAGGTTTATGGTAGTATAATGCTAACATTTCTTATAATCGCAGTTCTTACTTAACTGATCATATTCCAGTCCCCTTAATAACAAACCCGAATGTTGTAGAGGTACGAGTGATCGGGATAAGTTCGGTCAAATTTGGATTAGTGATCCAAACGACCTATGGAACGTGATGTTGGACATCATAGTCGGATTTATGGAGAGGAGCCATAGAATCCACTAGGAAATTCAAACAAGGTAAGGTTTAAAACACCGCATAACTAGAATAATTATTTTGACGAGCTCATATGGAGTATAACTCGGTCTTGAACGACGTAGGTGATCAGTGGGAGTAGAAATTGTGTTCTAAGTGTTTAAGTGTAATGTCTTGTTCAGCATGGATGAATTCAAGACGTTAGGAATCACTAAAACACAACCGTAGCTCACGAAAATTCTCCAAAACATTTTAGGGTTCCCACATACATATCGTGGACTGAGTGTCCAAGGCTTAATCATGATAGACTGATGAAGCACAGATATGTGGAGGGATAAGTTGTTCGAGACTCAGTCATGGTTAGACTGATGAGAAAGCTTAGGTACTATGAATAAAGCATTAAGCCATTCAAGACTTAGCCACAATAGACTAATGAGAAGGCTTGGATGTTGAGTATCCCCCACATCTTAATCCTAGATAAACATGAGGTATGTTTAGTCGGTGCATGAGATCCGATGTTGAGTGTGCTTCTTGCATGACACAACAGAAATCGGTAATGCACTGAGGGGTTGAAGACAGCAGTCAAGAACAATCCTTAGTACCTGAATAAAGACTAAAAATGTGTTCTCGATGCACCATCCATAAGAGAGTTGTTTTGGAAGGCTAAAGCGATACTAGCTTCCAGAACGTAGTGAAAATCAGTTAGTCTCAAAAGTATGCACAGTCAGGCTCAATGATGATTACGGTATCTTGAAAGGATTTTTCAAGTAGGATAGCATAAGGGCTTCATCAAAAAATTGATTGCATTGGATAGTGGTTATGGATGAAAACCGCATCCATAGGTTGGATGTGGTGCCTCGCACGGCCGAGCCTATTGTCTCCTATATGGCAGACAACCAGGCTATGGAGAAAGTTATGGCCCGAGATCTCATCACAAGATCCACAAAAAATTCTTAGACAATCACCATCTCCAGGCGGTGATGGTAAGAAGGGGTAACACGGTTGGACCATATTGCTTCGGCAAAGAAATATACCAGACTCATGAGATCTCAGTCAATATTGTAGATTACTCATACTCAGAGGGTTCTAAACAAAATGGGTAATTGACTTAATGGTCAAGTAGATTGTTAGAATAGGTGACCAGAAAGTCAATGTGGTTGGCGGTTCTGAGAACTATTCACCAATCTTTGAACGAAAGTAATATTATGTTGATGAATGTAGTAAGAATTCATCATTGACAATGATGAGGTTGTTGTGCTTACTGATAGCATTGAACGTAGTTTCGATGTCACAACAAACGCCCACAGATCGGACATATGAATCCAAGAAGTTGGACTGCGCATAGGTGGCGGTCATGGAACCAACTTCTGTAGATCGGTCTGA
This sequence comes from Sesamum alatum, assembly GCA_034509735.1. Lineage (NCBI taxonomy): Eukaryota > Viridiplantae > Streptophyta > Magnoliopsida > Lamiales > Pedaliaceae > Sesamum > Sesamum alatum. The sequence goes on along the minus strand of JACGWO010000001.1, from coordinate 33,419,660 downwards.
AACACTCCAAGTGGAGGACCTCGAGATTGGCTATCGAGGGTCCTATTGAGACTTACAGAAAGCATTGCATTCATTGGATTAGTACCATATTCCATCGGTGACAGAGGTTGGACGTCTATGTAATATTAGTGGGTTAGTTTACAAGGGTGTCGGCTGATTGAGGTGACTCGCGGGATTCATCATATGGAAGCTGAAGGAAAGCGGATCGGCCCGGGAACGCGGCGAAAGTGCGGTGGAGATGAAAAGGTGCGGAATTAAAGTATTTAAATCGCGTTCAAGGGGTGTTCCCTTGAACGTTCCCGGGCTATCGGTGTATAAACGCAGAATATAAACATATATACAATAAATAAGCGTTCGTGGCTATAGAATAAAGAAGAAACCGAGAGCATACATATAATCGAAATACCTTTCTCGATTTTGTATTTTGATCGGCTACACGCATTGATTCCTCCCGACGTTCGTCCACGCGAGGTCCCAACATAGAGACCCTCTAACGTAGTCCACACCACAACGGGAGAGATCTCATTTTTCTTGATAGAAAAAGACGGATATAGAGGATGAAATCAAAGAAGAGATTACACTATCAAATCAATGTTCCTTCTTGATCTTACTTTGTTCTTCAATTGATCCTAGTGTTAGAATAGGTGACCATGTAAGCCAATTTTGGCAGGAATATGTAACCTATGTCTAGACAATTTCAGGTGTTTTGATAAAACATTTATGAATAAAGAAGTGAAAGTTCATATGGCAACAATTTGTTTACGTTCACTTATATCTGCTATTACATATCTGTTCACTACGCAAACAAAGCCCACAGACTGAGAATCGATTTCGGGGACTGGGACTACGCTTGGAGGTAGGTCCATGAAATCAGTCTTACCGAATCAGTCCGAAAATCTCCAAGTCAAGGAATCTCGAAAATGGGTACCGAGATTCCCTTTGAGACTTGCACTAAGCATCTGTTGTCGTATTTCATCGACGGGTGACGAAGGTCGTCTAAGTAGTGTTAGTGGGTCAGCATGCTAGGAAGCAGCTGACTGAGGTGACTCGCAGGAACCGTCTTACGGAGGACCTTGAGTATGGTCAGCAAGGTATGACGTGTATTCACGGTTCCAACGGTACAGGTCAAGTCCTTTGACTTGAGGAACTGCTGAGTTTACCTATACATCAGGTCTGTATCTTAGATATGGTGAGAGATTGCCAAAATACTCTTGAGTAGTCATAAGCCATGTCTAGTGCAGCTCGGGTGTACAGAGTGATAGTAGTTTCCAAGAAAGGATCTGTCTCCTGTCAAAAGGCATTGACAGTTGAGTCTCATGAATGCTCTGTGTCTTGTCACTAAAATCTGTGGCCACAGTAACTGAACAGAAGGGAAGGTTTCCCTTGCGGCGTTTAGTAAGGACAGACCGACACTTAGGTCCAAAATGGGTACCTGCATTTTTCCGTGCCCTAGACTCTAAGTGATGAGACCGAAGACAGAAGGACAAGTGTACTATTAGAGCATAAATGTTCATCCCCGATTATTTCACCTAGTCTCTAGTGCCATGGACCGTTGCTAGATGGCCACCCATGGTAACGGACGGATTCTAGGAATCTGACCAAGTCTAGCTGAAAGGTGAACCTAAAGAGTCACACACTATCCACACACACTTAGTATTTAATTTGGAATTAAATATTGGAGTAAAGGAATGATTAAATTGGATTTAATCGGGTCCTATATTTTTTTGGAGAAATTAATTCCTTCTATTTGATAAAAGGAATTAAATTAATAGATTGGATTTATTAAGGGAATTAATTTAATGGGCCTAGAATAAGTATTAATATTTATTTATTATATTTATTTGGCCTTTTGGAATATTTAATAGGATTTAAACATTCCATTAAATTAAATTAATGGTTGAGATTTAATGGGAGATATCAAAGGCTAGGATTGAATTTGACAAGGTCAAATTCTACTTTGACTAGGATTTTGACTAGGTCAAAATCCTAGTCAAATTAAGCTTCTAAAGAGGTGGAGTTTAAAGAGGATTAAACTCTTCCTCTATATATACCCCTAGCCTTGCACCTTTTGAAGGATGATGAAATTCCAACACACACTCGTCTCTCTTCCTCTTACCTCTCGTCCGCCCCCTCTCTCTCTACAAGAAATATATTTTCTTGTTCTTTTGTTCTTGGAACACTAGAACATTGATGAATCAATACCGTTAATTCATAACGTGTTGTTGATTCATCCACTCCAAAAATCATACTTGTTCGTTGCTAGCACGACGTGGAAGATACGTGGGTGGATCGTGTGTCACGATTTGGAGGGTCTCAAGAACGAGATCTTGCTGCAAAATAGGGAACAACGCGTGTAGCCGTTGAAGACGAAAACGACAACGGGTAGGTCTTGTTTTAATTTTTCGTCTCTTTTATTTTTCCTCCCTATGGCCTCCATGACAAGTGCATGTTCTTTATATCATGAGATACACCAAACACCCGGGAATCTCAAGGGTACACCCCTTGAGCGTGTTCTTTATTTATTAAAGCATGCTTTAAATTTTCGTATTCTATTTTATACCGCGCTTCCACATTCGCGCAATTTCCTGGGACGATCCACGATTCCTTTCAGATCAATGAAGCAACAAAGAGGATTTAGAGGGTAGAGAGAGAGAGAGAGTGTATGTGTGTGTGTATGGAGAGTTTCCATCTTTTTCCTAGAAAAAGATGAATAATGAAATTCATCATACGTAGGTGTTAGTAGATACTCATATATATACAATTCTTCAATCAAGCCTACCAACTTTTAAGGTATGATCAAATCATACTAAAAGGGAAGGGCTTGATTGGAGTTGATTTGTCTCTTACCAAAAGAGACAAGTCAACTAACACATAGCATCCAACATGGCCGATTTTTGCTTCCTCCAAGGTGGCAATTTTCGGCCATGCTTATTTAGGGAAGAAGTCCAACTTCTTCCTATTCCATAAATGGAATTAACACACCTCTTGGGTCAAAATTCAACGGACCGGGTTCTACCGTAATCCAATTACGATGAACTCAAAATTAAATCCAATTTAATTTAATGTCCACTTAAATAATTCCAGTTGATATTTTAATTCAATTAAAAGATCCAACATCTCAACTTTCCATATTAATGGATAAATCCTATATACGGATTAAACGAGGGCCCGATACAATATCGGCCCGTCCATCCAATGGACAATCCCTTAAGTAATCCAATTACTTATCATCCTCTGAAATTGACTCCAAGTCATATGACGATTTCTGCGAGTCACTTCAGTCAGTCAACCACCTTGTCAACTAACCCACTAGAATTGCATAGACGATCTTCGTATGTCCCCGATGAAACTCGGCACTCACCCAGTGAATGCAATACTTAGTGCAAGTCTCAATAGGACACTCGATGCCCAGTCTCGAGGTCCTCGACTTGGAATGTTTCAGACCAACCCTCAGAAGTTGGTTTCTTAGCCGCCATCCAATGCGCAGCCCAACTACATGGGTTTTCTAATTGGTCTGTGGGCATTTGTTGTGACGTTGAAACGCCGTTCAATGTTAATAGTAAGAACAACAAACACAGTGCCAGTGATGAATACTTACTCTATTCCTCAGGATAATATTGTATTAGTAAAAATTGACAAATAGTTCCCAAAATCGCTAATCCAATTGGCTTTCTGGTCACCTATTCTAACATAAGCCACACGGGCTTGGTCGGTATGATTAGTTTTCCTGGTTCCGATAGTACGAAATTTGTCCTCCGACTTTGCGAATCACAACAGTCGCTTACATACGAAGATTGTATCTTGAATCTGGCAAGCGGTGATTGTGTCATAAGACATGGCCATCATAAGCCTTGTTCAGTGCAGTCGGAGAACGTAGAGAGGACGGTGGATTCCAAAATAAGATTTATTCCCTATCAAAGATTATGACAGCAAGATATCCTATGCCCTCTGACATGGTTTAGAATTTCAAAGTCTATGGCCATAGCACTTGATTGAGTGGGAAAGAATTTTCTACGTCAATCATAGAGTTAAACCTATCTTAAGTTTGAACCATAGATGCCTAAGTCACGGATGGGAACCGACATCCTATTCCACGCCCTAGACTAAGGCCGGGAGACAGGCGGCAGTAGGACCGTACCTGTATGTAACTCAGAGCCTAAATGTTAACGCCACATATTCACCTAGTCTTTAGTGCCATGGACCGTTACTAGACGGCTACCCATGGTCATTGACCACTTTTGATTATGAGATAACAAGAAGTAGGTCCAAGTCTAGTTGAGGGTTAACCTAAAGAGTCACACCCTATTGACCAGATGTGAAAGGAATTAATTCAGAATTAATTCTGGGAGAATGTTTAATTTAATAGGATTAAATTATACTTCTTGGAGATTTAAGCCTCATGGATTAATTGGATTACTCGGGCTTGAGTTCATAAATTAGATTTATGGATTTAATTAGCATAGGCTTTCCTTTTAATTAGATTAAAAGGGTGAATTAATTAGTGGGGTTGAAATATTAAATAGGATTTAATATAGAGTCCATTGGACCTTTGGCCTATTTAAATTATATTTAAATAGGCCCATTCCATAAAGCCCATTAAGGATGGATGGACAAGATTTAATCTAGAGGTTTTGAGATGGAGGGCTTCATCCTAAGATGAGGTTTGACTAGGTCAAATCCTAAGGCAACTAGGATGTGACTAGGTCAAATCCCTAGTTGATTAGGATGTGTCTCTTTGGAAGAGGTTAGTAGGATTAGGAATATTAATTCCTTATAAATACTCAAACACGCACACTTCACACACTAATCTCTACACTCACATTATGCCATCTCGCCTCTCTCTCTCTCATCCACCTTCTTCTTCACTTCTCCAAGTTTTCCTTTGTTCTTCTTGATTCATCCAAGGTAGAACATAAGAGACGTCGGTAGCGTTAATCAACAGCGTTGTACCGATATCTCTTCTCCCCTAAATGATTTCATGCTAGCACGGAATTCGTTGGTATCTGGTGAAGCATGTGGACAATTCAGAGGGTCTCTACGTTGGGATCTTCGTGGCAAAATGGGCACCAATGCGTGTGGCTGAACGAAGAAAACTACGAGGGTAACGTTTGTGAAAGTCCATGGTAGACGTGTGGATTGTCTCGGGAGAAGCGCGAATGTGGAAGCGCGATATAAAAAAGAATTGCAAAATTTAAAGCATACATAAACATGAATTAAAGTAACACGTTCAAGGGGTGTTCCCTTGAACCTCCCAGGCATTTGGTGTATCTTATGACTAAAATAAAGAACATACAAATCATGGAGGCCATAGGGTTGTAGAAATCGAAAATAGCAAGACGTAGTAAGCTACCCGGTTGTCGTTTTTTCTTCAAATCGCTACTTGCGTTGTTCCCCATTTTGCACCAAGATCTTGAATTAAGACCCTCTAAATCGTACACGCAATCCGCCCACGTATCTTGATCCCCGTGGTAGCAAAAAGTCAAGTGTATATAATTTAGAGAGGATGGATCGACCAAACGTTATGAATTAACGTGATCAATCCTCCTTAGGTTCAATTGTATAAAACAAAAGAACCAAAATAATTCTTAGAAAAAAGGGGGGAACTGGCCAAGCGTAAAGGAGAGATGAGAGAGGTGTGTGTATGTGTGTTTCTTGAATTCTCATCTTCTTTCTAAAGTGAAACCCTAGGAGTATTTATAGAGGAGGAATCCTATTCCTCTTCAAACTCCAACTTTAGAATATTAATTTGACTAGGATTTTGACCTTGTCAAAGTCCTAGTCAAACTAGGTCTTCGATTTGGTCAAACCAATCCTAGTCATTCATCTCTCCCTCTAATCTCAATCATCCATTTATTTGATGGAATATTTAAATCCTATTTAAATAATCCATGGGGCTATAAATAAATAAAATAAAATAAATAATAATATTTATTTTAAGCCTACATAATTAATTCCAATAAATCTAATTTATTTATTTAGTTAATTCCTCTTAATCTAATTAAAGGAATTGACTTCCCAAGAAAAAGAGAACCGATTAAATCCAATTTAATCATCCTACCTCTCCAAATCTAATTCCAAATTAAATACCTTATGTGTGCGGATTGTGTGGGACTCTTTGGGTTCACCCTCAGCTAGACTTGGTTGAATTCTCAACCATCCTATGATAGGAATCCGTTCGTTACCATGGGTGGCCGTCTACCAACGGTCCATGGCACTAGAGACTAGGTGAATGTACTTGGTGTGAACATTTAGGCTCTACAATACTTTTATCCTTCCATCTTCAATCTCACCACTTAGGGTCTAGGGCATGGAAACGTAGGTGCCCATCTTAGACCTAAGCTTTGCCTCGTCCTTACTAAATGTCACCGGGGTCCTACCTTTCTGTTCAGTACCTGTGGCCACATAATTATAAGGGAGGAGTCTCTGAGTAAAGTGAGATGTCACTGTCAGCTCTCTGACAGGAGATGGATCCTCTCTCGAGATCTACTGTCACGCTGCACATGTTGACTGTACTAGATAAGGCTTATTACTACTCAGTAACTATGACTTGGCAGTCTCTCACAATACCTAAGATACAGGCACGATGTGTAGGCAAACTCAGTAATCCCTCAAGTCCACGGATCAACTTGTACTGTTGGAACATGGAACACAGGTCATACCTGACTAACCCTACTCAAGGTCTTCCATATGACAGTTCTAGCGAGTCACCTCAATCAGCTGCCACCTAGCTGGTTGACCCACTAACACTGCATGGACGAGCCTCGTCACTTGTCGATGAAACACGACAACAGATGCTTAGTGCAAGTCTCAAACGGATTCTCGATACCCTGTCTCGAGATTTCTTTACTTGGAGAATTTCAGACCGATCCAGCGAAACTGATTTCTTGAACCTACCATCCAATGCGATATTCCATTTTCCCGGAATGTGATTTCAGTCTATGGGCTTTGTTTGTGCAGTGAACAGTTATAATAAAGCAGTAAAGTGAACACAGACAAAGTATAGGCCAAAAGAATATCACTTTCTTATTCATTACAATTTATTAAAACTCTTAATTTGTTCAGACATAGGTTACATTAGCCTAATCAGATTGGCTTCATGGTAACCTATTCTAACAATCTCCCACTTGACCTAAAGCCAATTGCCCATATGTCTAATCCCCATCTTCTCAAGATGCTGCGTATGAGCAGTTTGTGACATAGGCTTTGTCAGCGGATCTACTGTGTTGTCTGCTGAGCTGACTCGGCCCATCCGGACATCACCTCTTCCTACCATTTCTCTTAAAAGGTGGTAGCGTCTAAGAATGTGCTTGGATCAGTGACGGGATCTCGGTTCCTTTGCTTGCGATATTGCTCCATTATTATCACAGAAGATAACCACAGACTCGGCAATGCTAGGCATCGCACCCAACTCTTGAATGTAGTTTCTTATCCAAACTGCTTCTTTGGCAGCTTCTGAAACTGCTATGTATTCGGCCTCAGTGGTGGAATTAGTCGTGGTTGATTGCTTGGAACTTTTCCATGCCACCACGCCGCTATTGAGCCTGAACAAATAATCCGACTGAGACTTGGCATCATCGTCATCCGCCTGGAAGCTAGCATCGCTAAAGCCTTCCAGGATTAACTCTCCATTGCCATAGACCAAGAACATTTCCTAAGTCCTCCTCAGGTACTTAACAATGTTCTTGACTGAAGGACAAGTGGATCCGCCCGGGAGCGTGAGCGGAAGCGAGAAATGCATAAACTAATACGATAGCATGAATTAAATCGCATATACAAGCAAAATCCCAAGGGTTGTACCCTTAGGTGCTCAACCGGGCGTTCAATGTAGGATGTATCAATACTATAGCATGCATTATACATAGGGCATAGATAAATAGAAAAACAATAGAAACATAATAAGTGTTACCTTCACACGCGTACGGCTACAAGCTTTGTTCCTTCTTCCGAATGTTCACCAAGTTCAAATGTATGAACTCTCCAAAGGTGAACCACACACAACCGGAAGAAACTCACGCGCTCCTTGCTAGAAGAAAACAGGTTCGTGAAGGAATCGGTTTTAAGAAGATGAACACTATGAATTAGTGTTTTTCTTAAACCTACTTTGTTCTTCCCTTTTGATCCAAGATTAAGTGAAGAACAATGGTAGAAGAGGGAGAGAGAGGCCGAGAGTATGAGGGAGAGAGGAGGCCGAAAATATGCTTCTTCTTTTCCTAGAAACGATGAATTATGATTCTCTTGCATAAGGTGTTAGTGTATACTCATATATATACATAATTAATGTGATTATAGGAATGTGTCTAGGTTCATCCAAGGATGTCTAGATACATTCCAATCAATCACCATTAATTCTTCAATCAAGCTTACCAACTTTTAAGGTATGATCAAATCATGCCAAAAGGAAAGGGCTTGATTGGAGTTGATTTGTCTCTTACCAAAAGAGACAAGTCAACCACCACCTAGCATGCAACATGGCTGAATTTTTCTTCCTCCAAGGAAGCATTTTCGGCCATGCTCAATTTGGGAAGTAGTCCAACTTCTTCCTATTCCGAAATAGAAATTTATTCTCCTCTTGGGTCAAAATTTAACGGACAGGGTCTTACCGTAATCCAACTACGATGAACCCAAAATTAAATCCAATTTAATGTCCACTTAAATAATTCCCGTTGGTCTTTTAATCCAATCAAAAGATCCAACATCTCGACTTTCCATATTTAATCAATAAATCCCATTTACCAATTAAACGAGGGCCCATTACAATATCGGCCCGTCCATCCAATAGACAATCCCTTAAGTAATCCAATTACTTATTTATCCTTCGAGATTGACTCCAAGTTAATCTCTCAACCTTCTCGGTGATTTGTGTGTGACCCTTTAGGTTCACCCTTAGCTAGACTTGGGCCCGTGTCCCACAAGGGCCCGTTACCAAGGGTGGGCGTCTAGCAACGGTCCATGGCACTACAGACTAGGTGAATATTAGCGTGAACATTTAGGTGCCGATTCCGTACGGGTACGGTCCTTCTGTCTACCGTATCCCGGCCTTAGTCTAGGGTATAAAATTGGGCGTCGGTTTCCATCCTTGACTAGGCATCTATGCTTAATACTCGAGACTACGCATGCTTCATTGCGTCGACACAGGAAACCATTTCTTGTTCGACCAACCACTGTGGCCACAGCTTTAAACAGCATGAACATGTCTCTGAGTGCATAGGAGATACCTCTGTCACATACTGACAGGGGATGGATCCTCTTCTTGGAATCCACCGTCCTCGCTACACATTCTGACTGCACTGGACAAGGCTTATAATGATCATCTTACAGAATTATCACCTCTCGCCAGATCCAAGATATAGCCGTCCTGTGCACGTGACTGCCATAGTTCCTCATGTCTGAGGACTACTGCCATACTATCGGAACTAGGGAAATCCAATCATACCGACTAAGCCTGCAAGGCTTCCATATGATGATCCCCACGAGTCAGTCCAGTCGGCTCGACCTTAGTCGACCAACCCATCAAGATCGTGTAGGCGTCCCACGCCTGTCACCAATGAAACACGGCACTCATCCAATGAACACAACTCTTAATGCAAGTCTCTATAGGACTCTCGATGCCCTGTCTCGTGGTCCTCGACTTGGAACGTTTCAGACCTTACTCTTAATCAGTTACTTTCATGACCACCATCCAATGCGTGGCCCAACTGCACGAGTTGTTAATCATGGTCTGAGGGCTTTGTTGCGATATAAGTAAAACACCGTTTTAACATATGATAAATGAGCGCAACAAAGTTTGTACCATTGGTGACGAATACTCATTTTATTCATCACATAATATTAGATTACATCAAGTTGTCAAATAGGTTACAAAAGTCAAACCTATTGGCTTTCTGGTCACCTATTCTAACATTGACCGCATTCCAATGTGCCTCACCCGCACAGGACTAATATCTGCTCGTTACACTTAAGGTGTAAGCGATGTCAGGTCTCGTGCAGTGGACGGCATATTGGATACTGCCTACGACAGAAGCATAGGGGATGCTTTTCATACTTTCAAGTTCCTCATCAGTCTTATGAGACTGTTTCTTGGACAACTTGATCCCATGCCTCATAGGAAGGAAACTTCGTTTGTAGTTATCCATGTGAAACCTTTTCAGGATGTTCTCCATATACGAGTTTTGGGTCAGTCCTAACATTCTTTTAGATCTCTCCCTGATGATCTGGATGCCTAGAATATAGGAGGCTTCACCCCAATCCTTCATGGAAAATTGAGTAGATAATAGTGCTTTTGTGTTACTCAACATTCTAACGTCATTACCTATAAGTAGAATATGTCCACATAAAGCACCAGGAACACTACGGAGCTCCCACTGACCTTCTTGTAAACACGAGGGTCGGATTCATTCTTTGACGAAATCATAACCCCGTATGACTTCAACGAAGCGAATGTTCCAACTCCAGGATGCTTGTTTGACGCCATAGATGGATTTCTGGAGACGGTAGGCATTCTGCTCTTCTCCGAAAATCGTGAATCCTGAAAGCCTAGCAAAGGGGTGTGGATCGTCCCGGGAGTAACGCGAATGCGGAAGCGCGGTATAATAAAATTGCAATAATTTAAAACATGCCATAAATAAGAATTAAATATAGACGTTCAAGGGGTGTTCCCTTGAATCGCCCGGGCATTCGGTGTATCTCATGAATGAAAAATAAATGAAAATTCATGGAGGCCATATGGTTTAAAGGACAGAATTAACAAAACCATAAACCTAACCGGTTGTCGTTTTGTCTTCGAACCGCTACTCGCGTTGTTCCCCATTTTGCTCCAAGATCCTGAGTTGAGACCCTCTAATTCGTACACGCAATTTGCCCATGTATCTTGATCCTCGTGCTAGCAAAAAACCAAGTGTATTTTATTTGAAGAGGACAGATTGATCAAACGCTATCAATTAACGAGATCAACCCTCCTTTAGTTCAATTGTATAGCACAAAGGAACTAGAGAGTATCTTGGGAAAAAGGGGAGGGAGTGGCCAAGAGAGAGAGGAGTCGGCGGTGATGGGGTGTGTGTGTGTGTGTGTGTGTGTCTGTGTTTTGAATTTCATCATCTCTCCAAAGTGAAGAGTTACGCATATATATAGAGGAGGAATCCTATTCCTCTTCTAGTTCCTACTCTTTGGAAGACTCTTCTTGGAATAGGATTTGACGTAGTCAAATCCTAGTTAAAGCTAGCTTCTTGGTCAAACCAATCCTAGCCATCCATCTCCCTCTTCAATCTCAACCACTCATTAATTTAATAGAATATTTAAATCCAATTTAAATAATCCAAAGGGCAAGAAATAAATAATTAAAATAAATATTAATATTTATTCTAAGCCCATTAAATCAATTCCAATAAATCTAATTTATTAGATAAATTCCTTTCATCTAACAAAAGGAATAAATTTTCCCAAGATAAGAAAGATCCGATTAAATCTAATTTAATTGTTCCATCCCTCTCCAAATATTTAATTCTAAATTAAATACGTTGTGTGTGTGGATTGTGTGTGACTTTTTAGGTTCACCTTCAGCTAGACTTGGTCGGATTCCTAGAATCCGTCCGTTACCATGGGTGACCGTCTAGCAACGGTCCATGGCACTAGAGCTAGGTGAATGTGCATGGGGGGGTGAACATTTAGGCTCTACAGTACATCTATCCTTCCGTCTACAGTCTCACCACTTAGGGTCTAGGGCATGGATACGTAGGTACCCATCTTGGACCTAAGTGTCAGCCTGTTCTATACTAAACGCCGCAGGGAATCCTTCCCCTTCTGTTCAGTTACTGTGGCCACAGATTTTTAGGGACAAGACTCAGAGTATAATGAGACACTACTGTCAACGCTCTTGACAGGAGATAGATCCTTTCTTGGAAATTAATGTCACATTGTAATCATGGTTGCACTAGATATGGCTTATAACTACTCAGCAACTGTGTTTTGGCAATCTCTCACCATACCTAAGATATAGACATGGTGTACAGGTAAACTCAGCAATTCCTCAAGTCCAAGGATTGACCTGTATTGTTGGAACCGGGAACTCACGTCATACCTATCCGACCCTACTCAAGGTCCTCCATAAGACAGTTCCCGCTAGTCACCTCAGTCAGCTGCTCCCTAGCAACCTGACCCACTAACACTACATAGACGACCCTCGTCACCCGTTGATGAAACACGATAGCAGATGCTTAGTGCACGCCTCAAGTGGATTCTCGATAACCATTTCCCGAGATTTCTTGACTTGGAGATTTTCAGATTGATTCGGCGGAACTGATTTCATGTACCTACCTCCAAGCGTAGTCCCAGTCCCCGAAATGTGATCTCAGTCTATGGGCTTTGTTTGTATAGTGAACAGTTATAAAGCAGTAAAAGTGAACACAGACAAAGTATGAGCCAGATGAATATCACTTTGTTATTCATCAAGGATTATTAAAACTTTCAAATTGCTCAGACATAGGTTACAATTCGCCTAACAAGATTGGCTTCATGGTCACCTATTCTAACAAATTCTTTCGGCTGATCCATGTAGATCTTTTCCTGAACGAAGTTGTTGAGAAATGTCGTTTTCACATCCATCTGCCATATTTCATAGTCATACCATGCTAATATGGCAAGTAGGATCCGAATAGACTTAGCCATGGCTACCGGCGAATAGGTATCCTCAAAGTCGACCCTGGGTCGTTGAGTGTACCCTTTTGCCACTAGCCTAGCTTTGAAGGTCGTAACTTCTCCATCAATGCCAAGTTTACGCTTATAGATCCATTTACACTCGACTGGTTTAACGTCTTTGGGTGGGTCTACAAGTGTCCAGACTTGGTTCTCGCTCATGGAGTCCATTTTGGCTTTCATGGCCTCAAGCTATTTTCCCGAGTCAATGTCAGACATCACGTCCCCGTATGTCTTGGGATCCTTGTCCAATTGACTGGTCACGCTTAGAAAGCAATACCTCACGGGAGGGCGAGGCACTCTAGCTAACCTACGGAGGACGGGAACCTCAGTGGTAACTGTGGGCGCAGACATCACAGGAGCTGGCGGTTCAGGTACCGGGGCTGGCTCCTCCCGAGGTTGTTCGACATGCCTGCCATGCTGAACTTCTCGAGGTTGCTCAACGTGTTGGGTATCTATCCTGAAACCTCTCAGTGAGGTATCCGCAGCTTCTGGAATTGATGACTGATTTGTCTCACTTGACTCCTCAAGGATCAGTCCATCATGTTGGACACCTACTGGAAATCCTTGTTACAAGAATACTGCGTTCCTTGAAATGAACACCTTCTGTTCCAAGGGGTCATAGAAATAATAACCTGCAGTTTCTTTTGGTATCCAGCGAACCTGCACAAACTAGATTTTGATTCTAGCTTGTCTCCCACTAACCTCTTGACGTATGCAGGTCTACCCACACTTTCAAGTAGGATGCAGGTTTGTCGTGCCATATCTCATATGGTGTTTGGGTTACTGCACTGGTCGGCGCAAAGTTTAACAACTTGGTTACAGTCTCCAATGCGTAGCCCCAAAAAGACAAGGGCAACTCGGTAAAACTCAACATAGATTCGTCCTATAGAGGGCGACTCGGTAAAACTCAACATAGCCCCAATTGCGGTCTCCAATGCGTAGCCCCATGTCTAACAAGGTTCGATTCATCCTTTTACAGACGTCGTTTAATTGCGGTGTCCCGAGAGGTGTCCATTAAGAGACTATACCGTTTTCTTTGAGATAATTAAGGAATTCGGTACTAAGGTATTCCCGCCTCGGTCTGACCGTAGGACTTTAATTCTGCAGCCGGTTTGGTTCTCGACTTCAACTGTGAATTGTTTAAACCTCTCAAGAGCTTCAGACCTGTACCTCATTAGGTAAACATAACCGTACCGTGAATGATCATCGGTGAAGGTTATGAAGTAGGGGAACCCACCTCGGGCTTGCGTCCTTAGTGGTCCACACACATCTATATAGGCCAATTCCAACAGACCTGTGGCAAGCCTGCTTTGTCCTACATAGGGCTTCTTGGTCATCTTCCCTCTAAGGCAGGATTCGCAAATTGGTAGGTCACTCAAATCCCCAACCTCTAGGTTCTTTGAGTTTACCAGTTTCTTCATCCTTTCTTGGGAGATATAACCTAGCCTTGCATACCACAGTCGTATTTTCCCATCATTATCTACTTTACATTTGTTGGAGTATTCATAACGAAATTTGTTTGTTGTAAGATATAGAGATCGTTATTAAGCGTACCAAGAAGATGAGTAAACCTTTCTCACAGCAATGAATACATATGTCATTTGCCCTCAACTATTGCTTTGAGTCAACCTTCCGTATCCCTTTGCCTTTCCCCACCTTGGCAACGGGAACACTCTTAGTGTTGGTAGCGGCTTTGATGGCCTTTCCCTTTCCCTTCTTCCTTTTCCATCGTCCGACACCCTTGTCTTTCGTCTTGGAAGTCGAAGCCTCTCCAAATAATACAGATGGCGTAGACTTTTTGGTCGTTGCCTCGTATTGCACCAACATATTAATTAACTCATGGATACCCTTCTCAAGAGCATTCATGTGCTAGTTAACAATGAATTGGTCGAAGGAGGGTGGGAGTGACTGAAGGATCACATCAATGTATGTCTCCTTATCGAGCTCTGCTTTGAGGTCTTCGAGCTTTTCCACCAAGGTAAGCATCTTGACCCCATGCTCATGTACAGAGGACCCTTCGGTCATTCTAGTTCCAAAGAACGCCTACTTCGCGACATACCTAGTATGCTGGTCCGGGACTGCATAGCAATCCTTCAGGCGAGCCATAATGGAAGGGACATCGTCTAGCCTCTCATACTGCTTCTAAATCTCATTCGTCATAGAGGCAAGTATGATGCTACGGACTCTCCGGTTATCCTGATGCCAAATCTCGAACGTCTCACGTTCCTCTGGCGTGGATCCTTCCAACAAGGTACGAGAAAACGGCTTGTCCATAACATAGCCTTGGTTCTCGTAATCGAGGACTATCCTTAGATTGCGCAACCAGTCGTTGTAATTGGTTCCATTAAACTTGTTGGTCTCAAGTATAGTTGATAATGGGTTCTTAGACATTTTAAATTTACATTTAAAAACATAACTTTAATCAGCATAATTAAATAAAAAATTTTAATAAAAAAATTAAAGACTTGGACTTCAGTTATTTAATTCTCCCACTATTTCTACGAAAACACGACACTCTCAAATGTTGTTTTCGGGAAACTCCTTTCCTAGTGGGCTCAGGATCCACAGCGATACCTTCCATGCCCCGCTTTTACGATTCGCATGGAAAACAACCTGTGGGAGGTATTCCATACCATTCTCGTGAAGGACAAGCGGATTCGCCCGGGAGCGCGAGCGGAAGCGAGAAAGCGAGAAATTGTGCACAAATTTAAATCTAATTTAAATATGCGAATCCCAAGGGGTGTACCCTTGGGTGCTCAACCGGGCGTTCGATGTAGGATGTGTAAATATTAAAACATATATTTAAACACATAGGGCATAGATATATAAATGAAATCAATCAAAGCGTAATAAACCGTTACCTTTGATTGTTTAGCGTATGCTCCCGGCTACTAGCGTTGTTCCTTCTCCGGAATGCTCACGAAATCCAAACGTATGGATTCTCCAAAGGTGATCCACACCACACCGGAAGAAACTCACGTTCTTCTTGCTAGAAAAGAACGGGTTTGGAAGGAATCGGTTTAAGAGAAGAACACTATGAATTAGTGTTCTCTTAAACCTACTTTGTTCTTCTTCTTGATTCAAAATCAAGTGAAGAACACAAGTGTAAGAGAGGGAGGGAGCACGAAAATTGAGAGAGAGGAGAGGATTTTTGTCTTCTCTTTTTCCTAGAAAAAGATGAATAATGAATCAGTTTTACTTGGTGTTGTATATTCTAATATATATACATAATTAATGTGATTAGTGGAATGTGTCTAGGTTCATCCAAGGATGTCTAGATTCATTCCAATCAATCACCATCAATTCTTCAATCAAGCCTACCAAAATTTACGGTATGATCAAATCATACCAAAAGGGAAGAGCTTGATTGAAGTTGATTTGTCTCTTTCCAAAAGAGATAAGTCAACATACCACCTAGCATGAAACATGGCTGATTTTGCTTCCTCCAAGGGAGCGTGTCGGCCATGTTTAATTAAGGAATGAAGTCCAACTTCTTCCCATTCCAAATTAGGAATTATTTCTCCTCTTGGGTATAATTTAACGGACCAGGTTTTATCGTGATCCAATTACGACGAACCTAATATTAAATCCAATTTAATGTCCACTTAAAATATTCCCATTGATCTTTTAATCCAATTAAAAGATCCAACGTCTCAACATCTCAACTTTCCATATTTAATCAAAAATCCAATTTACCGATTAAATGAAAGCCCGATACAATATTGGCCCGTCCATCCAATGGACTTTCCCTTAAGTAATCCAATTACTTATTTTATCCTTCGAGATTGACTCCAAGTTGATCTCTCAATCTCCTCGGTGATTTGTGTGTGACCCTTTAGGTTCACCCTCAGCTAGACTTGGGCCCGTGTCCCACAAGGGCCCGTTACCATGGGTGGCTGTCTAACAACGGTCCATGGCACTAGAGACTAGGTGAATTGGCGTGAACATTTAGGCGCCGACTCCGTACGGGTACGATCCTTCCGTCTACCGTCTCCCGGCCTTAGTCTAGGGTATGGAATTGGGCGTCGGTTCCCATCCTTGACTAGGCATCTATGCTTAATACTCGAGACCACGTATGCTTAATTGCGTCGACATAGGAAACCATTCCCTGTTCGACCAACCACTGTGGCCACAGCTTCAAACAGCATGTACGTGTCTCCGAGTGCATAGGAGATACCTCTGTCATATACTGACAGGGGACGGATCCTCTTCTTGGAATCCGCCGTCCTCGCTACACATTCCAACTGCACTGGACAAGGCTTATAATGATCATCTTACAGAATGATCACCTCTCGCCAGATCAAAGATACAGCCGTCCTGTGCACGTGACTGCCATGATTCCTCAAGTCTGAGGATTACTCCCGTACTATCGAAACCGGGGAATCCAATCATACCGACCAAGCCTCCAAGGCTTCCATATGATGATCCCCGCGAGTCAGTCCAGTCGGCTCGACCCCAGTCGACCAACCCATCAAGACCGTGTAGGCGTCCCACGCTTGTTGCCGATGAAACACGGCACTCATCCAATGAACACGACTCTTGATGCAAGTCTCAATAGGACTCTCGATGCCCTGTCTCGAGGTCCTCGACTTGGAACGTTTCAGACCCAACTCTTAATCAGTTGGTTTCATGACCACCATCCAATGCGTGGTCCAACTGCACGAGTTGTTATCCATGGTTTGTGGGCTTTGTTGCGATATAAGTTAAACACCATTTTAACAAATGTAAGATGAGCGCAACAAAGAAGGTACCATTGGTGTCGAATACTCATCTTATTCATCACATAATAATATTACATTCACATTAAGTTGTCGGATAGGTTACAAATTGCCAAACCTATTGGCTTTCTGGTCACCTATTCCAACAATCTCCCACTTGACCTAAAGCCAATCACCCATTGACCTCAAACCTCTTATTCAGATGGTGAGTGTGGGCAACTTGCGACATGGGCTTAGCAAGTGGATCTGCTATGTTTTCTGCGGAGCTGACTCGGTCCAACCGAACGTCACCCCTGCTATCCATCTCTCTAAGTAGATGGTAGCGTCTAAGAATATGCTTGGATCGTGATGAGATCTCGGTTCCTTTGGTAGCGCTATCGCCCCATTGTTATCATAAAAGATAATTATAAGCTTAGCAATGCTAGGTATTACATCCAACCCTTGGATGTAGCTCATCAACCAAACCACTCCTTAGCAACTTCCAAAGCCGCTATGTATTCAAAACTCTATGGTGGAGTCCGCCATGGTAGCCTGCTTGGAACCTTTCCAAGTAACCACGCCACCATTTAGTCTAAATACAAAACCATATTGAGACTTGGCATCTTCGTCATCCTACTGGAAGCTAGCGTCGCTATAGCCTTCCAGTATCAACTCTCCACCGCCGTAGAACAAGAACATATCCTTAGTCCTTTTTCAGGTACTTTAGGATAGTCTTGACTGCACTCCAGTGTGCCTCCCCGGCACACGACTGATATCGGCTAGTTACGCTCAAAGCGAAAGCCACATCAGGTCTAGTGCATTGAACAACATACTGTATGCTGCCTACGGCTGAAGCATAGGGGATGTCCAACATCCTTTTAAGCTCCTCATCAGTCTTAGGAGACTGCTTCTTGGATAACTTAATTCCATGCCTCATTAGAAGGAATCCTCGTTTTGAGTTCTCCATCTTGAATCTCTTCAAGACTGTCCCAATGTACGAGGACTGGGCCATTCCCAACATCCTTCTAGACCTATCCCTGTAGATCTTGATGCCAAGGATGTAGGATGCCTCGCCCATATCCTTCATGGAGAATTGCGTTGACAACCAAGCTTTAGTGGTACCCAACATCTTAGTGTCATTCCCAATGAGCAAGATGTCATCCACGTAAAGCACCAGAAACGCAACTGAGCTCCCACTGATCTTCTTGTATACACAAGGATCGGACTCGTTCTTGATGAAATCATATCCCCGTATGACTTCATCAAAATGTATGTTCCAGCTTCGGGTTTAACCTCTTTTGGTGGATCTGCTAGGGTCCAAATCTTGTTTGTACCCATCGAGTCCATCTCGGATTTCATGGCCTCAAGCCACTTGTCCGAATCGATGTCCGACATCGCTTCTCCGTACGTCTTTGGATCATTATCCAACTGACCGGTCAGGACCAGAAATCCATACCTATCAGGTACATGGGATACTCTGGCCAACCTACGGAGGACTGGAACAATATCAGTGGGAACCACTGGCTTAGATGTCACTGCCGCCTCATGGGGTGCCTCACTTGATTCCTCAAGGAGCACCTTATCGCGTCGACTATCCGATGGAAAACCTTTTTCTAAGAACACTGCATTTCATGAGACAAAAACCTTTTGCTCGGAGGGATCATAGAAATAATACCCCGCAGTTTCTTTCGGATAGCCGATGAACCTGCATAAACTAGACCTCGAGTCCAGTTTATCTCCCACTAATCTCTTGACATATGCGGGGCAACCCCACACTTTCAAGTATTTGTAGGACGCAGGCTTGCCATGCCATATCTCATATGGCGTCTGGGATACCTTTTTAGATGGCGCCAAGTTCAAAACTTTGACCGCCGTCTCAAGACCGTATCCCCAGAAGGAAAGGGGTAGTTCGGTAAAACTCATCATGGATCGGACCATGTCCAACAAGGTCCGATTCCTCCTTTCAGACACACCATTAAGCTGTGGTGTTCCAGGAGGGGTCCACTGAGAGAGAATCCCATTCTCTTTTAGATAATCAGTAAACTCACCACTCAAATACTCTCCACCTCGGTCCGACCGAAGGGCTTTGATCTTTCGACCGGTTTGGTTCTCCACTTCAAGTCTGTATTCTTTAAACCTTCCAAAGGCTTCAGACTTGTACCTCATCAGGTAAACATAACCATACCGTGAGTGATCATCGGTAAAGGTTATGAAGTACGAGTACCCACCTCTAGCCTGAGTATTTAGTGGACCACAGACATCTGTATGGATCAAATCCAACAGACCACTGGCTAGCGTACTTTGTCCAACAAAAGGTTTCTTGGTCATCTTTCCCTTTAGACAGGATTCGCAGGTCGGTAGGTTGTCCAAATCGTCTATTTCGAGACTCTTTGAGTCCACCAACCTTCTTATCCTATCTTTAGAGATATGACCTAACCTTGCATGCCATATCTGTGCGTTATTATGATCATCACGTTTTCGTTTGTGTTCTGCAGTCATAATCCAATTAGACTGTTGAAGTATGTACAGACCGTTGACCAATGTACCAAGCAGATGAGAAATACCATCTTTGATAATGAAAAAACCGTTTTTATTGATGGTAAATTCATATCCCTCCTTATCAAGGACCGGGATGGAAACAATGTTTTTAATCATGCTAGGTACATAGAAACAGTCGTTCAGTACAATCCTAACATGACTACTAATGGCTAACTCTAGTGATCCTACGGCCTCCGCAGCAACGGCCTTGCCATCGCCTAGCCTCAGGATCATCTCATCCTTGGTTAGCCTTCTGCTTCTTTGCAGTGCCTGCAGATCATTGCAGATGTGAGCACCACACCCGGTATCCAATACCCATGAAGCAGAATTAGTAATCATATTAATTTCAACCACAAACACACCTGGGTTGGAGAGGAGTTGTGGGCACTCCCTCTTCCAATGCCCTTTCCCTTGGCAATGCATGTAGACATCATTTGCCTTGGATCGCTGAGAACCACGGGCCTTCCCTTTCCCTTTGCTCGGTCCAACCGGAGCAACAGGGACGCCCGGAGCGTGAGCAGAGGCCACAACCGTCTTCCCTTTGCCCTTCTTCCTCTTCCAGCGTCCGGCCCTCTTGCCATTCGCTTTGGAGGTTGAAGCCTCTCCTATCAATACCGCCGGCGCCGACTTGTGGGTCGTTGCCTCGTATTGGACCAGCATGTTGATCAACTCATGAATAGACTTCTCAAGTCCGTTCATGTTGTAGTTTACAACAAACGGGTCATAGGATGGAGGAAGCGACTGGAGGATCACGTCAATGTACGTGTCATTGTTAAGCCCAACTTTAAGGTCCTCGAGTTTCTCCACTAGGGAGAGCATCTTGACCCCATGACTCTGTACAGACGCTCCTTCAGCGAGCTTGGTGCCAAAGAATGCTTTTGTGGCGGCATATCTAATATGCCTATCCGGAACCGCATAAACTCGTTCATGTGGAGCATTATGGCGGAGACGTTGTCCAGCCTCTCATACTGCTTCTGGATGTCGTTAGACATCGAAGCCAGTATGATATTGCGTACTTTCCGGTTGTCCTCATGCCATTTCTCGAACGTCAAATGTTCTTCAGGTGTGGACCCCTCCGGTAAGTCGCTCGGTGGCGGCTCGTCCAAAACGTAGCCTTGGTTCTCGAAAACCGAGGACAATTCTCAGGTTTCTCAGCCAATCCGAGTAGTTCGTTCCGTTGAATTTGTTAGTCTCAAGAATCATGGTTAACGGGTTCTTAGACATATCTACATTATTAAAAAATGTAAAGCAGAAATTAGCAGATGATGGTAATATTATTGTTCAAGTTGAAGACTTGGTCTTTTAGTCTTTAACCCTCCCACTATTTATACGAAAGTCCGCCACTCTCAAGCGGAGTTTCGGGAAACCATTTCCTAGTGGGCTTGGGATCCACAAGCGTAATCTCCATGCCCCGCTTTTACGATTCACATGAAGAAGACCTCGTGGGAGATATCCAATATCATTCTCATCCAATGAGATTCCCAAGATATTTTGCCTCACCTATTCGCATGGTTCCGAGGACTCCAAGCGAACCATGTTACTCAGTGTTAGGCCCGACCCATCAATCAAATCATGCCTCAAACTGTCGCCCCCCACGACTCGTGAGACAGGGAAACAGCGAGCGCAGTCTTTTTGTTCACAACAATAGTGCAGCTTTCCCCTAGTCCAAGTGTGCCACGACTCGTGAGACCACACTTGGGTAGTGGTAGCTTCCTCACCACATTGCCTTGGATGGAAGGCTCGGACAGACCAAAATACCATTTTGATCCAAGTCCGTTCTGGGCCTAATATTTAATTTGGTCCAACCAAATGAGAGTTTGTGTATGACCGAGACCTCATCACATTATTGTGTTTTAGCATGCATAAATATCCAATATTTAAAGCGATAAATAAATACGCCACATGCAAAAACATAGCATACCCCTGTTAGGATGATCACAAGCCCAACCTATGCGACCCACTGAGCCCGCAGTGAGTCTATGGTCTGTCTAGGGTGGTCCTAAATTATTACAATAAAAATAAACCCATTGTCATTCCAATGGTCCTTGAAGTGCTTCTTGTTTCACGCCTTGATGCTCCTCCTTGGGGTCTCCGACTCCAATTGCTTGTTAAAATTGAAACCTCACCAATCCTATCTACTCTCATTACAACTGAAAGTAATATATCGGTAATAAAGAAAACAAGCTTTAACATCATGAGGCTGAAAATACGGGAGATGATAGTCCCAAAAACAAGAGGCACGCAGGCCCCACCCAACAGAAAATAAATAAACATTCATTCATCCATACACAAGGTCTAGGGCTTTGTGATCATCCCATGTTGATTCCATCAACTCACATATAACATAATTATTCCAAATAATCTTGCATAAATAACCAATGGATATTCCAAATACCCAAGTGATGTCCAACATCACAAAAAGCATAAATATACAAATAATATGCAAAATTCAAATTTTAAATTTAATGGACATTTTAAACAATGCATCCAATGCATGTATTAATCCCAAATTAATTAACCAAATTTAATTCAAGGAATCATCCAATTATCCCAAAATCAAAAATGCAAAATTAACATATTTTCAGAATATCGTGCAGAAAATACAGAAAATCGAATTTTCTGGAAAAAGTCGAAAAACGGCACAAAACGGCCCAGCCGTTGTGCTGGCAGGCCGCCCGCGCGCACAGGGCAGCTCGCGCGCGCGCGCACTCTGTGCCGCGCGCTGGCAGCGGCCGGCTGCGCACAGTGCACGCACGCCTGTGTGCAGCATCCGTGCACATGGCGCGCGCTGGCCGAAGCCCAGCCCGACCAGGCGCCCGCCTGCGCGCGGCCGCTGCCGACCGATCCCATTTTTTTTTTTTTTTCAAAACTGTTTCAGCACAATAACATTAATATTATTCTGAAAATAAGCATGCAATTTTAGATCCAATCTAACAAAATTAAGCATGCCAAAAGCCCATTAAATCCAAACAATTGAATCATCATATTATTCATATATTTATGTAATCTAACATGCCAATAAAGTCATTTAAAAGCAAGTAGATCATGCCAAACACAGAGATCTATGCCCCTTACATCGAACCGGGCTCTGATACCACTTGAAGGACAAGCGGATCCGCCCAGGAGCGCGAGCGGAAGCGAGAAAGCGTGCAAAGTGCGTAAATTTAAATCAAATTCAAAATACGCGAATCCCAAGAGGTGTACCCTTGGGTGCTCAACGGGGCATTCGATGTAGGATGCGTAAATATTAAAACATATATTTAAACACATAGTGCATAGATATATAAATGAAATCAATCAAAGCGTAATAAACCGTTACCTTTGATTGTTTAGCGTATGCTCCCGGCTACTTGCGTTGTTCCTTCTCCGGAATGCTCACGAAATCCAAACGTATGGATTCTCCAAAGGTGATCCACACCACACCAAAAGAAACTCACGTTCTTCTTGCTAGAAAAGAACGGGTTTAGAAGGAATCGGTTTAAGAGAAGAACACTATGAATTAGTGTTCTCTTAAACCTACTTTGTTCTTCTTCTTGATTCAAAATCAAGTGAAGAACACAAGTGTAAGAGACGGAGAGAGAACGAAAATTGAGAGAGAGGAGAGGATTTTTGTCTTCTCTTTTTCCTAGAAAAAGATGAATAATGAATCACTTATGCTTGGTGTTGTATATTCTAATATATATACATAATTAATGTGATTATTGGAATGTGTCTAGGTTCATCCAAGGATGTCTAGATTCATTCCAATCAATCACCATCAATTCTTCAATCAAGCCTACCAAAATTTATGGTATGATCAAATCATACCAAAAGGGAAGAGCTTGATTGGAGTTGATTTTCTCTTTCCAAAAGAGATAAGTCAACATACCACCTAGCATGAAACATGGCTGATTTTGCTTCCTCCAAGGGAGCATGTCGGCCATTTTTAATTAAGGGAAGAAGTCCAACTTCTTCCTATTCCAAAATAGGAATTATTTCTCCTCTCGGGTATAATTTAACGGACCGGGTTTTATCGTAATCCAATTACGATGAACCCAACATTAAATCCAATTTAATGTCCATTTAAATTATTCGTGTTGATCTTTTAATCCAATTCAAAGATCCAACGTCTCAACGTCTCAACTTTCCATATTTAATCGAAAATCCAATTTACCGATTAAATGAAAGCCCGATACAATATCGGCCCGTCCATCCAATGGACTTTCCCTTAAGTAATCCAATTACTTATTTTATCCTTCGAGATTGACTCCAAGTCGATCTCTCAACCTCCTCGATGATTTGTGTGTGACCCTTTAAGTTCACCCTCAGCTAGACTTGGGCCCGTGTCCCACAAGGGCCCGTTACCATGGGTGGTCGTCTAGCAACGGTCCATGGCACTAGAGACTAGGTGAATTGGCGTGAACATTTAGGCGCCAATTCCGTACGGGTACGATCCTTCCGTCTACCGTCTCCCGGCCTTAGTCTAGGGTATGGAATTGGGCGTCGGTTCCCATCCTTGACTAGGCATCTATGCTTAATACTCGAGACCACGTATGCTTCATTGCGTCGACACAGGAAACCATTCCCTGTTCGACCAACCACTGTGGCCACAGCTTCAAACAGCATGAACGTGTCTCCGAGTACATAGGAGATACCTCTGTCACATACTGACAGGGGACGGATCCTCTTCTTGGAATCCACCGTCCTCGCTACACATTCCGACTGCACTGGACAAGGCTTATAATGATCATCTTACAGAATGATCACCTCTCGCCAGATCCAAGATACAGCCGTCCTGTGCACGTGACTGCCATGATTCCTCAAGTCTGAGGATTACTCCCGTACTATCGGAACCGGGGAATCCAATCATACCGACCAAGCCTCCAAGGCTTCCATATGATGATCCCCGCGAGTCAGTCCAGTCGGCTCGACCCCAGTCGACCAACCCATCAAGACCGTGTAGGCGTCCCACGTCTGTCGCCGATGAAACACGGCACTCTTCCAATGAACACGACTCTTGATGCAAGTCTCAATAGGACTCTCGATGCCCTGTCTCGAGGTCCTCGACTTGGAACGTTTCAGACCCAACTCTTAATCAGTTGGTTTCATGACCACCATCCAATGCGTGGTCCAACTGCACGAGTTGTTATCCATGGTCTGTGGGCTTTGTTGCGATATAAGTTAAACACCATTTGAACAAATGTAAGATGAGCGCTACAAAGAAGGAACCATTGGTGACGAATACTCATCTTATTCATCACATAATAATATTACATTCACATCAAGTTGTCGGATAGGTTACAAATTGCCAAACCTATTGGCTTTCTGGTCACCTATTCCAACACCCTCTCTCTCTTACACTTGTGTTCTTCACTTGATTTTGAATAAAGAAGAAGAACAAAGTAAGTGTAAGAGAACACTAATTCATAGTGTTCTTCTCTTAAACCGATTCCTTCCTAAACCCGTTCTTTTCTAGCAAGAAGAACGTGTGTTTCTTCCGGTGTGGTGTGGATCACCTTTGGAGAATCCATACGTTTGGATTTCGTGAGCATTTCGGAGAAGGAACAACGTAAGTAGCCGGGAGCATACGCTAAACAATCAAAGGTAACGGTTTATTACGCTTTGATTGATTTCATTTATATATCTATGCCCTATGTGCTTAAATATATGTTTTAATATTTACACATCCTACATCGAACGCCCAGTTGAGCACCCAAGGGTACACCCCTTGGGATTCGCGTATTTTGAATTTGATTTAAATTTATGCAATTTCTCGCTTTTCTCGCTTCCGCTCGCGCTCCTGGGCGGATCCGCTTGTCCTTCAAGTGGTATCAGAGCCCGGTTCGATGTAAGGGGCATAGATCTATGTGTTTGGCATGATCTACTTGCTTTTAAATGGCTTTATTGGCATGTTAGATTACATAAATATATGAATAATATGATGATTCAATTGTTTGGATTTAATGGACTTTTGGCATGCTTAATTTTGTTAGATTGGATCTAAAATTGCATGCTTATTTTCAGAATAATATTAATGTTATTGTGCTGAAACAGTTTTGAAAAAAAAAAAAAAATTGGGAACGGTCGGCAGCGGCCGCGCGCAGGCGGGCGCCTGGTCGCGCTGGGCTTCGGCCAGCGCGCGCCATGCGCGCGGATGCTGCACACAAGCGTGCGTGCACTGTGCGCAGCCGGCCGCTGCCAGCGCGCGCGCGCTGCCCTGTGCGCGCGGGCGGCCGGCCAGCACAACGGCTGGGCCGTTTTGTGCTGTTTTTCGACTTTTTCCAGAAAATTCGATTTTCTGTATTTTCTGCACGATATTCTGAAAATATGTTAATTTTGCATTTTTGATTTTGGGATAATTGGATTATTCCTTGAATTAAATTTGCTTAATTAATTTGGGATTAATACATGCATTGGATGCATTGTTTAAAATGTCCATTAAATTTAAAATTTGAATTTTGCATATTATTTGTATATTTATGCTTTTTGTGATGTTGGACATCACTTGGGTATTTGGAATATCCATTGGTTATTTATGCATGATTATTTGGAATAATTATGTTATATGTGAGTTGATGGAATCAACATGGGATGATCACAAAGCCCTAGACCTTGTGTATGGATGAATGAATGTTTATTTATTTTCTGTTGGGTGGGGCCTGCGTGCCTCTTGTTTTTTGGGACTATCATCTCCCGTATTTTCAGCCTCATGATGTTAAGGCTTGTTTTCTTTATTACCGATATATTACTTTCAGTTGTAATGAGAGTAGATACGATTGGTGAGGTTTCAATTTTAACAAGCAATTGGAGTCGGAGACCCCAAGGAGGAGCATCAAGGCGTGAAACAAGAAGCACTTCAAGGCCCATTGGAATGACAATGGGTTTATTATTATTGTAATAATTTAGGACCACCCTAGACAGACCATAGACTCACTGCGGGCTCAGTGGGTCGCATAGGTTGGGCTTGTGATCATCCTAACAAAGGTATGCTATGTGTTATGCATGCGGCGTATTTATTTATCGCTCTAAATATTGGATATTTATGCATGCTAAAACACAATAATGTGATGAGGTCTCGGTCATACACAACTCTCATTTGGTTGGACCAAATTAAATATTAGGCCCAGAACGGACTTGGATCAAAATGGTATTTTGGTCTGTCCGAGCTTTCCATCCACAGCAATGTGGTGAGGAAGCTACCACTACCCAAGTGTGGTCTCACGAGTCGTGGCACACTTGGACTAGGGGAAAGCTGCACTATTGTTGTGAACAAAAAGACTGCGCTCGCTGTTTCCCTGTCTCACGAGTCGTGGGGGGCGACAGTTTGAGGTATGATTTGGTTGATGGGTCGGGCCTAACACTGAGTAACATGGTTTGCTTGGAGTCCTCGGAACCATGCGAATAGGTGAGGCAAAATATCTTGGGAATCTCATTAGATGAGAGTGATATTGGATATCTCCCACAAGGTCTTCCTCATGTGAATCGTAAAAGCGGGGCATGGAGATTACGCCTGTGGATCCCAAGCCCACTAGGAAATGATTTCCCGAAACTCCGCTTGAGAGTGGCGGACTTTGGTATAAATAGTGGGAGGGTTAAAGACTAAAAGACCAAGTCTTCAACTTGAACAATAATATTACCATCATCTGCTAATTTCTGCTTTACATTTTCATTAATGTAGATATGTCTAAGAACCCGTTAACTATGATTCTTGAGACTAACAAATTCAACGGAACGAACTACTCGGACTGGCTGAGAAACCTGAGGATTGTCCTCGGTTTCGAGAACCAAGGTTACGTCTTGGACGAGCCGCCGCCCGAGCGACTTACCGGAGGGGTCCACGCCTGAAGAACGTTTGACGTTCGAAAAATGGCATGAGGACAACCGAAAAGTACGCAGTATCATACTGGCTTCGATGTCTAACGACATCCAGAAGCAGTATGAGAGGCTGGACAACGTCTCTGCCATAATGCTCCGCATGAACGAGGTTTATGCGGTTCCAGATAGGCATATTAGATATGCCGCCACAAAAGCATTCTTTGGCACCAAGCTCGTTGAAGGAGCGTCTGTACAGAGTCATGGGGTCAAGATGCTCTCCCTAGTGGAGAAACTCGAGGACCTTAAAGTTGGGCTTAAAAATGACACGTACATTGACGTGATCCTCCAGTCGCTTCCTCCATCCTATAACCCGTTTGTTGTAAACTACAACATGAACGGACTTGAGAAGTCTATTCATGAGTTGATCAACATGCTGGTCCAATACGAGGCAACGACCCACAAGTCGGCGCCGGCAGTATTGATAGGAGAGGCTTCGACCTCCAAGGCGAATGGCAAGAGGGCCGGACGCTGGAAGAGGAAGAAGGGCAAAATGAAGATGGTTGTGGCCCCTGCTCATGCTCCGGGCGTCCCTGTTGCTCCGGTTGGACCGAGCAAAGGGAAAGGGAAGGCCTGTGGTTGTCAGCGGTCCATGGCAAATGATGTCTGCATGCATTGCCAAGGGAAAGGGCATTGGAAGAGGGAGTGCCCACAACTCCTCTCCAACCCAGGTGTGTTTGTGGTTGAAATTAATATGATTACTTATTCTGCTTCATGGATATTGGATACCGGTATTGGATATCTGCAATGATTTGCAGGCACTGCAAAGAAGCAGAAGGCTAACCAAGGATGAGATGATCCTGAGGCTAGGCGATGGCAAGGCCGTTGCTGCGGAGGCCGTAGGATCACTAGAGTTAGCCATTAGTAGTCATGTTAGGATTATACTGAACGACTGTTTCTATGTACCTAGCATGATTAAAAACATTGTTAGCATCCCGGTCCTTTGATAAGGAGGGATATGAATTTACCATCAATAAAAACGGTTTTTTCATTATCAAAGATGGTATTTCTCATCTGCTTGGTACATTGGTCAACGGTCTGTACATACTTCAACAGTCTAATTGGATTATGACTGCAGAACACAAACGAAAACGTGATGATCATAATAACGCACAGATATGGCATGCGAGGTTAGGTCATATCTCTAAAGATAGGATAAGAAGGTTGGTGGACTCAAAGAGTCTAGAAATAGACGATTTGGACAACCTATCGACCTGCAAATCCTGTCTAAAGGGAAAGATGACCAAGAAACCCTTTGTTGGACAAAGTACGCTAGCCAGTGGTCTGTTGGATTTGATCCATACAGATGTCTGTGGTCCACTAAATACTCAGGCTAGAGGTGGGTACTCGTACTTCATAACCTTTACCGATGATCACTCACGGTATGGTTATGTTTACCTGATGAGGTACAAGTCTGAAGCCTTTGGAAGGTTTAAGGAATACAGACTTGAAGTAGAGAACCAAACCGGTCGAAAGATCAAAGCCCTTCGGTCGGACCGAGGTGGAGAGTATTTGAGTGGTGAGTTTACTGATTATCTAAAAGAGAATGGGATTCTCTCTCAGTGGACCCCTCCTGGAACACCGCAGCTTAATGGTGTGTCTGAAAGGAGGAATCAGACCTTGTTGGACATGGTCTGATCCATGATGAGTTTTACCGAACTACCCCTTTCCTTCTGGGGATACGCTCTTGAGACGGCGGCCAAAGTTTTGAACTTGGCGCCATCTAAAAAGGTATCCCAGACGCCATATGAGATATTGCATGGCAAGCCTGCCTCCTACAAATACTTGAAAGTGTGGGGTTGCCCCGCATATGTCAAGAGATTAGTGGGAGATAAACTGGACTCGAGGTCTAGTTTATGCAGGTTCATCGGCTATCCGAAAGAAACTGCGGGGTATTATTTCTATGATCCCTCCGAGCAAAAGGTTTTTGTCTCGCGAAACGCAGTGTTCTTGGAAAAAGGTTTTCCATCGGATAGTCGACGCGATGAGGTACTCCTTGAGGAATCAAGTGAGGTACCCCATGAGGCGGCAGTGACATCTGAGCCAGTAGTTCCCAGTGATATTGTTCCAGTCCTCCGTAGGTCGGCCAGAGTATCCCATGCACCTGATAGGTATGGATTTCTGGGCCTGACCGGTCAGTTGGATAATGATCCAAAGACATACGGAGAAGCAATGTCGAACATCGATTCGGACAAGTGGCTTGAGGCCATGAAATCCGAGATGGACTCGATGGGTACAAACAAGGTTTGGACCCTAGTAGATCCACCCAAAGGGGTTAAACCCATAGGGTGTAAATGGGTCTACAAACGTAAGCTTGGAGCTTACGGGGAGGTTACAACCTTCAAGGCCAGGCTTGTGGCGAAAGGTTACAATCAGCGACCCGGGGTCGATTTTGAGGAAACCTACTCGCCTGTAGCGATGGCCAAGTCCATTCGGATACTGCTTGCCATAGCAGCATGGTATGACTATGAAATATGGCAGATGGACGTGAAAATGGCTTTCCTCAACGGTTTCGTAGAGGAAGAGATCTATATGGATCAACCGGAAGGTTTCACAACTGTTGGAGAAGAGCAGAAGGTCTGCCGTCTCCAAAGGTCCATCTATGGCCTCAAACAAGCTTCCCGAAGCTGGAATAGACGTTTTGATGAAGTCATACGGGGATATGATTTCATCAAGAATGAGTCCGATCCTTGTGTATACAAGAAGATCAGTGGGAGCTCAGTGGCGTTTTTGGTGCTTTACGTGGAGGACATCTTGCTCATTAGGAATGATGCTAAGATGTTGGGTACCACTAAAGCTTGGTTGTCAACGCAATTCTCCATGAAGGATATGGGCGAGGCATCCTACATCCTTGGCATCAAGATCTACAGGGATAGATCTAGAAGGATGTTAGGAATGGCCCAGTCCTCGTACATTGAGAAAGTCTTGAAGAGATTCAAGATGGAGAACTCAAAACGAGGATTCCTTCCTATGAGGCATGGAATTAAGTTATCCAAGAAGCAGTCTCCTAAGACTGATGAGGAGCTTAAACGGATGTTGGACATCCCTATGCTTCAGCCGTAGGCAGCATACAGTATGTTGTTCAGTGCACTAGGCCTGATGTGGCTTTCGCTTTGAGCGTAACTAGCCGATAGCAGTCGTGTGCCGGGGAGGCACACTGGAGTGCAGTCAAGACTATCCTGAAGTACCTGAAAAGGACTAAGGACATGTTCTTAATCTACGACAGTGGAGAGTTGATACTGGAAGGCTATAGCGACGCTAGCTTCCAGTCGGATGACGATGATGCCAAGTCTCAGTCTGGTTATGTATTCAAACTTAATGGTGGCGTGGTTGCTTGGAAGAGTTCCAAGCAGGCTACCATGGCGGACTCCACCACAGAGTCTGAATACATAGCAGCTTCGGAAGCTGCTAAGGAGGCGGTTTGGATGAAGAGCTATATCCAAGAGTTGGGTGTAGTACCTAGCATCGCTGAGCCAGTGGTTATCTTCTGCGATAACAACGGGGCCATAGCGCAAGCAAAGGAACCGAGATCTCATCACCGATCCAAGCATATTCTTAGACGCTACCATCTGCTCAGATTGTTATGGGTGATTGGCTTTAGGTCAAGTGGGAGATTGTTAGAATAGGTGACCAGAAAGCCAATAGGTTTGGCGATTTGTAACCTATTATACAACTCGATGTAATTGTAATATTATTATGTGATGAATAAAGTGAGTGTTCGTCACTATTGGTACCTACTTTGTTGTGCTCACTTTACATTTGTTAAAACGGCGTTTAACTTATATCACAACAAAGCCCACAGACCATGGATAACAACTCATGCAGTTGGGCCACGCATTGGATTGCTGGTCATGAAACCAACTGATTAAGAGTTGGGTCTGAAACGTTCCAAGTCGAGGACCTCGAGACAGGGCATCGAGAGTCCTATTGAGACTTGCGTCAAGAGTCGTGTTCATTGGATGAGTGCCGTGTTTCATCGCCGACAGGCGTGGGACGCCTACACGGTCTTTATGGGTTGGTCGACTGGGGTCGAGCCGACTGGACTGACTCGCGGGGATCATCATATGGAAGCCTTGGAGGCTTGGTCGGTATGATTGGATTCCCCTGTTCCGATAGTACGGGAGTAATCCTCAGACTTGAGGAATCATGGCAGTCACGTGCACAGGACGACTGTATCTTGGATCTGGCGAGAGGTGATCATTCTGTAAGATGATCATTATAAGCTTTGTCCAGTGCAGTCGGAATGTGTAGCGAGGACGGTGGATTCCAAGAAGAGGATCCGTCCCCTGTCAGTATGTGACAGAGGTATCTCCTATGCACTCGGAGACACGTTCATGCTGTTTGAAGTTGTGGCCACAGTGGTTGGTCGAATAGGGAATGGTTTCCTATGTCGACGGAATGAAGCATACATGGTCTCGAGTATTAAGCATAGATGCCTAGTCAAGGATGGGAACCGACGCTCAATTCCATACCCTAGACTAAGGCCGGGAGACGGTAGACGGAAGGATCGTACCCGTATGGAATCGGCGCCTAAATGTTCACGCCAATTCACCTAGTCTCTAGTGCCATGGACCGTTGCTAGACGGCCACCCATGGTAACGGGCTCTTGTGGGACACAGGCCCAAGTCTAGCTGAGGGTGAACCTAAAGGGTCACACACAAATCACCGAGGAGGTTGAGAGATCGACTTGGAGTCAATCTCGAAGGATAAAATAAGTAATTGGATTACTTAAGGGAAAGTCCATTGGATGGACGGGCCGATATTGTATCGGGCTTTCATTTAATCGGTAAATTGAATTTTCGATTAAATATGAAAAGTTGAGATGTTGAGACGTTGGATCTTTTAATTGGATTAAAAGATCAACGGGAATAATTTAAGTGGACATTAAATTGGATTTAATATTGGGTTCGTTGTAATTGGATTACGATAAAACCCGGTCCGTTAAATTATACCCGAGAGGAGAAATAATTCCTAATTTGGAATGGGAAGAAGTTGGACTTCTTTCCTTAATTAAACATGGCCGACACGCTCCCTTGGAGGAAGCAAAATCAGCCATGTTTCATGCTAGGTGGTATGTTGACTTATCTCTTTTGGAAAGAGACATATCAACTCCAATCAAGCTCTTCCCTTTTGGTATGATTTGATCATACCATAAATTTTGGTAGGCTTGATTGAAGAATTGATGGTGATTGATTGGAATGAATCTAGACATCCTTGGATGAACCTAGACACATTCCAATAATCACATTAATTATGTATATATATTAGAATATACAACACCAAGCATAAGTGATTCATTATTCATCTTTTTCTAGGAAAGAGAGAAGACAAAAATCCTCTCCTCTCTCTCAATTTTTCGTGCTCCCTCTCTCTCTTACACTTGTGTTCTTCACTTGATTTTGAATCAAGAAAGAAGAACAAAGTAAGTTTAAGAGAACACTAATTCATAGTGTTCTTCTCTTAAACCGATTCCTTCCTAAACCCGTTCTTTTCTAGCAAGAAGAACGTGTGTTTCTTCCGGTGTGGTGTGGATCACCTTTGGAGAATCCATACGTTTGGATTTCGTGAGGATTCCGGAGAAGGAACAACGCAAGTAGCCGGGAGCATACGCTAAACAATCAAAGGTAACGGTTTATTACGCTTTGATTGATTTCATTTATATATCTATGCCCTATGTGCTTAAATATATGTTTTAATATTTACACATCCTACATCGAACACGCGGTTGAGCACCCAAGGGTACACCCCTTGGGATTCGCGTATTTTGAATTTGATTTAAATTTACGCAATTTCTCGCTTTTCTCGCTTCCGCTCGCGCTCCCGGGCGAATCCGCTTGTCCTTCATCTTGATCCATGTGGTAGCGAAAATTCAAGTGTATATAATTTAGAGATGACGGATCGACCAACGTTATGAATTAATGTGATCAATCCTCCTTAGGTTCAATTGTATGAAACAAAAGAACCAAAATAATTCTTGGAAAAAAGGGGGGAAGTGGCCGAGCCTAAGGGAGAAATGACAGAGGTGTGTGTGTGTGTGTGTGTGTGTGTGTTTCTTGAATTCTCATCCTCCTTCTAAAGTGAAACCTTAGGAGTATTTATAGAGGAGGAATCCTATTCCTCTTCAAACTCCAACTTTAGAATATTAATTTGACTAGGATTTTGACCTAGTCAAAGTCCTAGTCAAAACTAGGTCTTCGATTTGGTCTAACCAATCCTAGCTATTCATCTATCCCTTTAATCTCAACCATCCATTTATTTGATGGAATATTTAAATCATATTTAAATAATCCATGGGCTATAAATAAATAAAATAAAATAAATAATAATATTTATTTTAAGCCCACATAATTAATTTCAATAAATCCAATTTATTTATTTAGTTAATTCCTGTTAATCTAATTAAAGGAATTGACTTCCCAAGAAAAAGAGAACCGGTTAAATCTAATTTAATCGTCCTACCTCTTCAAATCAAATTCCAAATTAAATACCCTATGTGTGCGAATTGTGTGTGACTCTTTAAGTTCACCCTCAGCTAGACTTGGTTGAATTCCCAACCAGCCTATGACAGGAATTCGTCCGTTACCATGGGTGGTCATCTAGCAACGGCCCATGACACTAGAAACTAGGTGAATGTACTTGGTGTGAATATTTAGGCTCTACAATACTTCTATCCTTCCATCTTCAATCTCACCACTTAGGGTCTAGGGCATGGAAACGTAGGTGCCCATCTTAGACCTAAGCCTTGCCTCATCCTTACTAAACATTACCGGGATCCTACCCTTCTATTCAGTTCCTGTGGCCACAGATTTATAAAGGACGAGTCTCTGAGTAAAGTAAGATTTCACTGTCAGCCCTCTGACAGGGGAGGGATCCTCTCTCGGGATCTACTGTCACGCTGCACATCTTGATTGTACTAGATAAGGCTTATGACTACTCAGTAACTACGACTTGGCAGTCTCTCGCCATACCTAAGATACAGGCACGGTGTGCAGGTGAACTCAATAATCCCTCAAGTCCAAGGATCAACTTGTACTGTTAGAACCTGGAACACAGGTCAAACCTGACTGACCCTACTCAAGGTCTTCCATATGACGGTTCCCACGAGTCACGTCAGTCAGCTGCTACCTAGCTACTGACCCACTAACACTGCATGGACGAGCCTCGTCACTTGCCAATGAAACACAATAGCAGATGCTTAGTGTGAAAGAAATCGTGGATCGTCCCGGGATATTGCGCGAATTCGGAAGCGCGATATAAAATAAAGTACAAAAATTAAAGCATGCTTTAATGAATTAAAGAACACGCTCAAGGGGTGTACCCTTGAGATTCCCGGGTGTTTGGTGTATCTCATGATTAAAGAACATATATAAAAGATCATGGAGGCCATAGGGTAGAAAATAAAAGGAGGCGAAAACGTAAACCGAGACCTACCCGTTGTCGTTTTCGTCTTCAACGGCTACACGCGTTGTTCCCCATTTTGCACCAAGATCTCGTTCTTGAGACCCTCCAAATCATGACACACGATCCACCCATGTATCTTGTACGTCGTGCTAGCAACGAACAAGTGTATATTTTGGAGTGGATGAATCAATGACACGTTATCAATTAACGGTATTGATTCATCAATGTTCTAGTGTTCCAAGAACAAAAGAACAAGAAAATATATTTCTTGTAGAGAGAGAGGGGGCGGACGAGAGGTAAGAGGGAGAGAGACGAATGTGTGTTGTGTGTGTGTTGGAACTTTCATCATCCTTCAATTGTTTGGAAGCCAGAGGTTTATATAGAGGAGGAGTTTAATCCTCTTTAAACTCCAACTCTAAGAACTCTAATTTGACTAGGATTTTGACCTAGTCAAAGTCCTAGTCAAACTAGTGTTTGACCTAGTCAAACCAATCCTAGCCTTCCATCTCCCCATTCCATCTCAACCGTTGATTTTAATTTAATGGAATATTTAAATTCCATTAAATATTCCAAAAGGCCAAATAAATATAATAAATAAATATTAATGTTTATTCTAGGCCCATTAAATCAATTCCCTTAATAAATCCAATTTATTAATTTAATTCCCTTTATCAAATAGAAGGAATTAATTTCTCCAAGAAAATATAGGACCCGATTAAATATAATTTAATCATTCCTTTACTCCAATATTTAATTCCAAATTAAATACTTAAGTGTGTGTGGATAGTGTGTGACTCTTTAGGTTCACCTTTCAGCTAGACTTAGTCGGATTCCTAGAATCCGCCCGTTACCATGGGTGGCCATCTAGCAACGGTCCATGGCACTAGAGACTAGGTGAAATAATCGGGGATGAACATTTAGGCCCTAACAGTACACTTGTCCTTCTGTCTTCGGTCTCATCACTTAGAGTCTAGGGCACGGATTATGCAGGTACCCATTTTGGACCTAAGTGTCGGTCAGTCCTTACTAAACGCCGCAAGGGAAACCTTCCCTTCTGTTCAGTTACTGTGCCCACATATTTTAGGGACAAGACACAAAGCATACATGAGACTCAACTGTCAATACCTTTTGACAGGAGACAGATCCTTTCTTGGAAACTACTGTCACTCTGTACACCCGAGCTGCACTAGACATGGCTTATGACTATTCAAGAGTATTTTTGGCAATCTCTCACCATGTCTAAGATACAGACCTGATGCACAGGTAAACTCAGCAGTTCCTCAAGTCAAAGGACTTAACCTGTACCGTTGGAACCGGGAATACGTCATACCTTGTAGACCATACTCAAGGACCTCCGTAAGACGGTTCCCGCGAGTCACCTCAGTCAGCTGCTTCCTAGCATGCTGACCCACTAACACTGCTTAGACGACCTTCGTCACCCGTTGATGAAATACGACAGCAGATGCTTAGTGCAAGTCTCAAAGGGGCTACCCCACACTTTCAAGTAGTTGTAGGATGCAGGCTTGCCGTGCCATATTTCATATGGCGTTTGGGTCAATGTACTAGTAGGCGCTAAATTCAACAATTTGGTTGTCGTTTCTAGTGCATAGCCCCAAAAGGATAAGGGCAATTTGGTAAAACTCATCATAGATCGAACCATGTCCAACAGGGTTCGATTCCTCCTTTCAGAGACACCATTTAACTGTGGTGTTCCTGGAGGTGTCCATTCTGATATTATACCATGTTCTTTTAGATAATCTAGGAACTCCGTACTAAGGTATTCACCGCCTCGGTCCGACCGTAGGACTTTAATTTTGCAGTTGGTCTGGTTCTCTACTTGAAGTATGAATTCTTTAAACCTCTCAAGAGCTTCAGACTTGTACCTCATTAGGTAAACATAACCATACCGTGAATGATCATCGGTAAAGGTTATGAAGTAGGAGAACCCACCTCGGGCCTGCGTCCTTAGTGGTCCACATACGTCTGTATGGACCAAGTCCAACAGACCTGTGGCAAGCCTACTTTGTCCTACAAAGGGCTTCTTGGTCATTTTCCCTCTTAGACAGGATTCACAAATTGGTAGATCGCTCAAGTCCCCAACCTCTAGGTTCTTTGAGTCTACCAACCTCTTCATCCTGTCTTGGGATATGTGACCTAGCCTAGCGTGCCACAGACGTGCATTCCCGTTATTATCTAATTTTCGTTTGTGTTGAGTGTTGAGAACGAAATTCGTTTGTTGCAAGATATAGAGCCCGTTATGCAATGTACCAAGTAGATGAGCAATTCCACACCTCATCAAATAAAAGCAATTTTTATTGATTCTGAACTCATAACCACTATTGTCCAACAATGGAATGGAGATGATGTTTTTAATCATACTAGGTACAAAATAAACTTTCTCTAAGTCTATGCTAATATTATCACTAATCACTAGAGTGGCGAATCCTACTGCTTCTGCCGAGATGGCCTTGCCATTCCCAAGCTTCAGGATCATGTCCCCATTACCCAGTTTTCTGCTTCTTTTCAACACCTGCAAGTTATTGCAAATGTGAGCTCCACAGCCGGTATCTAATACCCAAGAGGCAGAATTAGTGACCATATTAACCTCAATCACATAAATACCTTGGTTCGAGAAGAGTTTGGGGCACTCTCTCTTCCAATGCCCTTTCTCACGGCAGTTGATACATATGTCATATGCCTTCGACTGTTGCTTGGAGACAACATTTCCCTTTCCTTTGCCCTTCCCCTCTTTGGCAATGGGAACACTCTTAGTGTTCGTAGTTGCTTTGACGGCCTTTCCCTTCCCTTTCTTCTTCTTCCAACGTCCGGCACCTTTACCTTTCGTATTGGAAGTTGAAGCACCTCCAAACAATACCGAAGGCGTGGAATTCTTAGTCGTTGCCTCGTATTGCACCAACATATTGATCAACTCATGAATGCCCTTCTCAAGTGCGTTCATGTTGTAGTTGACGATAAATTGGTCAAAGGAGGGTGGGAGTGACTGAAGGATCACATCTATGTACGTTTCATTATCGAGACCTGCCTTTAGGTCCTCAAGCTTTTCCACCAGGGTAAGCATTTTAACCCCGTGCTCTTGTACAGAGGATCCTTCTGTCATTTTAGTTCCAAAGAACGCCTTCGTCGCGACATACCTAGTATGCCGGTCCGGGACTGCATAGCAATCTTTAAGGCGAGCCATAATGGAAGGGACATCGTCTAGCCTTTCATATTGCTTC
Organism: Sesamum alatum; assembly: GCA_034509735.1. Lineage (NCBI taxonomy): Eukaryota > Viridiplantae > Streptophyta > Magnoliopsida > Lamiales > Pedaliaceae > Sesamum > Sesamum alatum. Next base: position 33,381,247 of record JACGWO010000001.1, on the reverse strand, counting down.
TGAATCTCATTGGTCACCGAAGCAAGTATGACGCTACGGACCTTCCGGTTATCCTTATGCCAAGTCTCGAATGTCTCACGTTCTTCTGGCGTGGATCCTTCCGGCAAGGTCCTAGGGAGAGGCTCGTCCATGACATAGCTTGGTTCTCGTAATCTAGGACTATCCTGAGATTGCGCAACCAGTCGTTGTAATTTGTTCCATTGAATTTGTTTGTCTCAAGAATGGTGGAAAGTGGGTTCTTAGACATTTTAAAATCTACATTTTAGAAAACAGCTCGCGATCAGCAGAAAAATAAAAGACGGTGGTTTGATAAAATAATTAAATGCATGGACTTTAGTCATTTAATCCTCCCACTATTTATACGAAAACACGGTACTCTCAAACGTGATTTTCGCGAAATCCTTTCCTAGTGGGCTTGGGATCCACAGCGATCTTTCCCATACCCCGCTTTTACGATTCGCATGGAAAAGATCCTGTGGGAGGTATTCCATACCATTCTCGTTCCACGAGATTCCCAAGATTATTGCCTCACCCTTTCACATGATCCCGAGGACTCCAAGCGAATCATGTTAATTGGGGATTAGACCCAACCCAATCGACCGCGCCACAGACCCACTGGTACCCCCACGACTCGTGAGACAGGTAACAGCAGCCCATTTTTCGTTCATGATATAGTGCAACTTCCTTTTAAGTACATTAACGTGCCACGACTCGTGAGACCACGCTATTGACCTAAAGCAGCTTCCTCACTATGCCATGGATTGGAAGGCATGGACAAACTCCTAGAGTTCATGTCCATTTTGTTTAGGTCTAATATTTTGATATTGGTCCAACCAATGTGAGAGTAGTAAATGACCGAGATCTCATATAAATAAACATTCACACATACATCCATAATGCGTAAATTAAACCATCCATAGCAGTTATATGATAAATAAAAGCCCATTCATCCATCATAATAACCACATGCAAAATTAAAGCCTAGCACGCCCATGTTGGATGATCACGAGCCCAAATCCTATGCGACCCACTGAGCCCGCAGTGCATCTATGGTCAATCTAGGGTTGGTCCTATACTATTACATTAATAGTAACCCAATCATCATGCTGATGGGCCTTGGTCTCTTTTCTCTTTCTTCACTTCATGGAAAACTTCAAGGGACCTCCCGTCTGGGCTCTCCATGTGGTCCTTCCTTCTTCTCCACCAATTTCAAAAATAGAAACCTCACTCCTAGTCTACTCTCATTACATATTAAAAAGAAACCCCAGCGAAAACCCGGGGGGAGTACATAAGGAGGGAGGTAGAATGCCTTATTATTCCAAGGCAACTAGAAAGAGAGAAGGAGAAAGCAGTAAAAGAGGCACACAGGCCCAACAGAAAATAAACCATACATTCGGTCTAAGGCTCGTGATCATCCATTTCCATCCAACACACATAATCACATGATCTAATCATATAATTACAATACACCAACAACACATGATTTCCAATCATAAATATTCAAAATAATAAAATAAATGAATATGTGCATAACGTGTGAAAATTTAAAACACAAATATTGGTAATAATATTTTTCTCGTTTTAGGAAAACCTTTCCTCATTATTTTAAGTAAAATAACTTCGGGATTCCAAATCCAATTTATTTTACTCCTAAAATAATGTCTTTAGAAAATTAGGCAAAATTGAACCCAAAAACGATTTTTCAGAATTAATTCAAAATTAAATCTGAAAATAATTTAAAAAATAAAAAAACAACACTACTAGGGTTTAAAAACCCTAGCCGCCGCCGCCGGCAGCGGCCCGCCGGCGCGCGCCCAGGGCAGCAGGCTCAGCCTGCCGCCCCTGTGCGCGCAGGCGCTTCCTGGCCGGGCGCGCGAGCGCAGGCCCCCTGCCTGCGTGCGCGCGCGCCTGGCCGGCAGCGTGCTGCGCGGCCTGGCGTTCTGGCAGGCCGTCGCGCGCGCAGGCTCCCTTGCCTCGCGCGCGCGCTGGCCTGCTAGCTGCCGCAGCGCCCTGCGCACTGCGCGCGCAGACATGCACTGGGCACGCCTGACGGGCGCGCCCGCGCAGACACCTCCGTCTGCGTGCGCGCGCGCCTGGCGGCGCTGCCCGGTGTCCGTCCGCGCGCGGACTCTCAGGCGCGCAGCCTTGCGCGCGCACGCGCAGACACCCTCGTCTGCGTGCGCATGCGCCTGCGCGTAGCCACCCTGGTTGCGCGCTGCCTCTGCGCGACCGGCTGGGCAGGCGCACGCAGGCTTCCCTTGCGTGCGCGCGTCTGCCCTGCCAGCAGCGCGCGGCTGCGCGCGGCCAGCCCCCCCCGCTGGCTGGCTTCGGCGTTTCTCGTTTTCCGTTCAATTATTCCACCCCGTTTTCCAAGAAAAAACAAAAAAATACCAATATTCAGAAATTCACACGAATCGAAAGCCATAAAACGACATGCTTTAAAATCAAGAAAATTACGATTTAATTAAAAACATGCCAATATCACGTTTCATGCTTAAAACGCACATAAACCCTAGGCCTATACACCGAACCGGGCTCTGATACCACTGAAAGAAATCGTGGATCGTCCCGGGATATTGCGCGAATTCGGAAGCGCGATATAAAATAAAGTACAAAAATTAAAGCATACTTTAATGAATTAAAGAACACACTCAAAGGGTGTACCCTTGAGATTCCCGGGTGTTCGGTGTATCTCATGATTAAAGAACATATATAAAAGATCATGGAGGCCATAAGCTAGAAAATAAAAGGAGGCAAAAACGTAAACCGAGACCTACCCGTTGTCGTTTTCGTCTTCAACGGCTACACGCGTTGTTCCCCATTTTGCACCAAGATCTCGTTCTTGAGACCCTCCAAATCGTGACACACGATCCACCCACGTATCTTGTACGTCGTGCTAGCAACGAACAAGTGTATATTTTGGAGTGGATGAATCAACGACACGTTATCAATTAACGGTATTGATTCATCAATGTTCTAGTGTTCCAAGAACAAAAGAACAAGAAAATATATTTCTTGTAGAGAGAGAGGGGGCCGACGAGAGGTAAGAGGGAGAGAGACGAATGTGTGTTGTGTGTGTGTTGGAACTTTCATCATTCTTCAATTGTTTGGAAGCTAGAGGTTTATATAGAGGAGGAGTTTAATCCTCTTTAAACTCCAACTCTAAGAACTCTAATTTGACTAGGATTTTGACCTAGTCAAAGTCCTAGTCAAACCAATCCTAGCCTTCCATCTCCCCTTTCCATCTCAACCGTTTATTTTAATTTAATGGAATATTTAAATTCCATTAAATATTCCAAAAGGCCAAATAAATATAATAAATAAATATTAATATTTATTCTAGGCCCATTAAATCAATTTCCTTAATAAATTCAATTTATTAATTTAATTCCCTTTATCAAATAGAAGGAATTAATTTCTCCAAGAAAATATAGGACCCGATTAAATCTAATTTAATCATTCCTTTACTCCAATATTTAATTCCAAATTAAATACTTAAGTGTGTGTGGATAGTGTGTGACTCTTTAGGTTCACCTTTCAGCTAGACTTGATCGGATTCCTAGAATCCGCCCGTTACCATGGGTGGCCATCTAGCAACGGTCCATGGCACTAGAGACTAGGTGAAATAATCGGGGATGAACATTTAGGCCCTAACAGTACACTTGTCATTCTGTCTTCGGTCTCATCACTTAGAGTCTAGGGCACGGATTATGCAGGTACCCATTTTGGACCTAAGTGTCGGTCTGTCCTTACTAAACGCCGCAAGGGAAACCTTCCCTTCTGTTCAGTTACTGTGGCCACAGATTTTAGGGACAAGACACAAAGCATACATGAGACTCAACTGTCAATACCTTTTGATAGGAGACAGATCCTTTCTTGGAAACTACTGTTACTCTGTACACCCGAGCTGCACTAGACATGGCTTATGACTACTCAAGAGTATTTTGGCAATCTCTCACCATATCTAAGATACAGACCTGATGCACAGGTAAACTCAGCAGTTCCTCAAGTCAAAGGACTTGACCTGTACCGTTGGAACCGGGAATACGTCATACCTTGCAAACCATACTCAAGGTCCTCCGTAAGACGGTTCCCGCGAGTCACCTCAGTCAGCTGCTTCCTAGCATGCTGACCCACTAACACTGCTTAGACGACCTTCGTCACCCATCGATGAAATACGACAGCAGATGCTTAGTGCAAGTCTCAAAGGGAATCCCAGTACCCATTTTCGGGATTCCTTGACTTGGAGATTTCCGGACTGATTCGGTAAGACTGATTTCATGGACCTACCTCCAAGCGTAGTCCCAATCCCCGAAATCGATTCTCAGTCCGTGGGCTTTGTTTGCATAGTGAACAGATATGTAAAAGCAGATATAAGTGAACGTAAACAAAGTATTGCCATATGAACCTTTCACTTCTTTATTCATATATGTTTTATCAAACACCTGAAATTGTCTAGACATAGCTTACATATTCCTGCCAAAATTGGCTTACATGGTCACCTATTCTAACATAGTGCAAGTCTCAAATGGATTCTCAATGCCCTGTCTCGAGATTCCTTGACTTGGAGAATTTCATACCGATTCGGCGAAACTGATTTCATGGACCTACCATCCAATGCGCAGTTCCAGTTTCCCAGAATGTGATTTCAGTTTGTGGGCTTTGTTTGTGCAGTGAACAGTTATAATAAAATTGTAAAGTGAACACAGACAAAGTATAAGCCAAATGAATATTACTTTCATATTCATTACAATTTATTAAAACTCTGAAATTGTTCAGACATAGGTTACATTAGCCTAATCATATTGGCTTCATGGTCACCTATTCTAATAGTTTGATGTGGGGTAAAAGAACCCCTCGTATAAAGCTTCACCCCTTTTTCTCTTTGTCATCCTTTTTCTGTTTAAAACTCCCGAATACGAGGCCGTACCTAACGAGGCAACCACAATCGGTAACAACAAGACCATACAATCCACGAACAAATCCTCCCAACTACTACTACTACTACTACTACTACTACTATTGCCTCTTAAATATGACCCTCGTCGTAACTGGAAGCAACGTGGACCTCAAAGTAGAGACGAGGAGGGGGCACCCAACAGGTCTTATTTGCCCTCTCAGTGTTCTCCCCATCACGAATGGAGCAACACTTGTGGTCACAGAATTCGACAATGAATTCTTTAAAAGCGACGAGCTTGAAACCTGGGTTAGGACGCAGAAATCCGACTACTTACTTGAAATTTCCAAATTAATTAAAGGAGTGAAAACCTCGAGGAAGAAGAAGGAAAGCTACTGCATAACAAGTAGAAAATAAAGGCCTCAGTACGCGAGGTCAAAGTTTGAGATAAAAAAGAATCGTCAAAGGTTCGAAGTTAAAGCAAAAAAGGCCTCAGTACACGAGGTCAAAATTTGAGATAAAAAAGAACCATCAGAGGTTCGAAGTTAAAGCAAAAAAGGCCTCAGTACACGAGGTCGAAGTTTGAGATAAAAAAGAACTGTCTGAGGTTCCAAGTTAAAGAAAAAAAGGGTTTCATCAACCCGAAGCAAAAAAGAGTTTTGTCAACCCAATACAAAACTTGCAAGTTTTCAAATAAGGGATTTCAAAATGAAGGCCCCTAAAAAAGGGAGAATTGATAACAACTGAACCCCCAAAAGGAGGCAAAAAAAGCCTGAAAAGTTCTACAGTCTACAAGAGGCTACTGATGATCCACTTTGTACACCCAACCAAAACCATCTAACCTTGAAGGTTTGAGTTACGAGCTTCCACCAATTCGAGTTGGACAGTCATGGCAGCATGAGAAAGGATGAACTCCTCCAAGTCTCCACCGAAAACCAAATAATTTCTTCTTTATTTTTTCAAAATAAAAAAGAAACTGGGGGGGGGGGGGGCTAGTGATGTGGGGTAAAAGAACCCCTCGTATAAAGCTCCACCTCTTTTTGTTTTTTTCATCCTTTTTCTATTAAAAACACCTGAAGATGAGGTCATACTGCATGAGGCAACCACAATTGGTAACAGCAAGACCATACAATCTACGAACAAATCCTCCCAACCGCCCAACTCCTCGTATTAAGACGTACCCTCGTACTAAACACTTTCCAGCAAAAACAAGGCATCCACCTCCAGCCATGAACGAGGCCAGGATAGACAAAAAACTTAGAAGGACGTGACACGAAGGCAAGGGTCGTATTAAGCCCTCTTCGAAGAGGATTCCGCCTCGGGCAGAAGGTTTCCGGCGAGGTCCTACACGTAAAGAGGGATCAGTCCTCGTAAAGGAAATTTCAAGGCAATTCGAAGAATCTCGAAAAATTCACGGGGGGATTCTATCGTAGGAAAAGAATACCTCTCATCCAACCCCCTATAAAAACTCCCCATCCTAGCAGCTAGCAGGGGCATTCAACAGAGAGTAGATCATGACCATGTATTCATCTTGAGCTTAGAAGATTAATGAATTTTCATCTCTTTAGCTTGAAAAATACACATTTACACTTTCTCTCTCATTTCTATATTTTCATCTGAATTCATGTTCTTATTTTATTAGTAACTTACATTTTTACCCACATCAACGTTCTCTCTTTACGTTTCTTATTCCTCCAAATTCTATGGCCTCCATGTTGCATACTTTCTTGTTCATCATAAGTCTTATCTAGTGTAATCAGAATGTGTAGTGAGGACAGTGCGTTTCAAGAAAAGGATCCATCCTCTGTCAGTATGTGATAGTGGTATCTCCTATGCACTTGAAGACGCGTTCATGCTCTCTGAAACTGTGGCGTCAGTGAATGGTTGAGTACGAAATGGTTTCCTGCATCGAAATAATGAAGTGATCGCAGTCTCAAGCATCAAGCATAACTTCTTAGTCCAGGATGGGAACCGACCAACTACATGCCCTAGACTTAGGCCGGGAGACGGTAGACGGAAGGACCATACCCGTATGGTAAGCAGGAGCCTAAATGATCACACCAATATTCACCTAGTCTCTAGTGCCATGGACCATAGCTAGACAGCCTCCCATGGCAACGGGCTTGTGTTGGACTCGAGCCCAAGTCTAGTTGAGGATGAACCTTTTGTGTTGAACTCGAGCCCAAGTCTAGCTGAGGGTAGGATGAACCTACAGGGTTACACACAAATCGGCGAGGAGGTGAAGGAATTAACTTGGAGTTAACTCCAGAAGATGTAAAAAAAATTTATTATTTATACTTGGGATAGTTTATTAAATGGATAGCCCAATATTGTATTGGGCTTACACTAATTAATAAGTGAGAATTTACTAATTAAGAGGATTTTAGGCTTCAGACTTTAATTGGATTAAGAGACTTTGGGCCTAATTTATTTGGGTCTTGAATTAAATTAAATTCAATTCATTGGATTTGTTGGGCTTATTTTAATTTGATTAGCACTAGGCCTGACCTACTAAATTATGGCTCAAGGATCGAGTTAACCTCCACTTTTTGAAGGGGGAAGAGTTGGATTCTTTCCAAAATAACAGTGTCCGATATTATGCTCTTGGAGAGCACAAAATCAGCCATCACCTTTAAAGGTGATAAATTTGTGCTTTTGGAAAGCATGAATTATCCCTTGATTATGATTTCCTCACTTGGTATGATTTGATCATACCTTGTGCATTGAAACTTAATTGATGGAGATGATCATAATGTATCTGAACACGTCGTCGTGTATCTAGAAATAATTCTATCATTCGATTGATTATATATTTATAGCTAAACCACATAACACTCTCATATCTCACTCTTGCTCACACCACACTCGACCAACTCCTCTCTCTCTCTCCCTATCCCCGGGCTTTGTTCTTCTCTATCTAGAACCAATTGATGAACAAAGTTTGATTGAAGAGGACATACTAATCTCATAGTATAGTCTTTTCAATCTCTATTCTTCCCTAGGCTCGATTTCTTCTAACAAAGATATCCAAGCCTCTTCGGTGTGGTGTGGACTATATTAGAGAGTTTCTACACTTGAAACATAGTAGAGGTGTTTGGAAAACGAGGAAAGGAACAAAGCTAGTAGCCAAAACTCAAGAACACTACCAAGGTAACGATTATGTTTGCGTACCACGTACTTTCGTTTACACGTTCCTATGTGCCCTATGCGTTAGTGTATAGTACCTACATATTCGACATCGAACGCCCAGGAGAGATCATCGGTACACCCCATTGATCAATTTTAATATGGTGTGATTTCGCATTTAATTCTATGATTTTTCATGCTTTCGCCGCGTTCCCGAGAGGTTCCACTTCCTTCAAGTACTGCAACACAAAGAGATTGATAAGGGAATTAGGTTTTGCCGATGATGAAGATTAATGTTTGCAAAATTGTTTGCATGCTATAGTGGAATGACGACATTAAGTTAGGGTCTTGCTAGTTTTGTGGGGATCCAAGGTACAAACCAACTGTCAGAATTGGTGACTGTCAAACCGATTGTTGAACCATTATGAACCATTCTAGACAATCTTTTTCAATAAATTTTTAATTAACGAAAATTATTCTTTGATCATCTTCATTTTATGCCTTAAAATCCTACTATATGCACTTGGTTGAAACTCTTAGATCACGCAATGATGGCGGCAATGAAACCTACTGGTATTGTTTGATCTAAAATGTTTCAAATCATAGAACCGGTCAAGAATGCGGCATTGACCACTCGCCAAAACTTTCACTAAGTGATGCGTTCATATAATAATTATTGTGTTTTATAGACAATAACGTGTGACAATTGCGCATTTTAGTGGGTGTTTGATAAGGGGTTATCAAGTTCACTAAACGGCCCGTAGAAGATGTTACCTAGCCTATCAAGGCGTGATTGGTATGATTTGAATCTCCTTGGTTATGATAGTTCGTTAAGTGGTCCTTTGACTTGAGGTTTCATTGTGCCTTGTGCTTAGGATAACTATAACTTGATCATGGCTGAAGCAGTTATGGGTCCTTCTATAGTTGTAAAAAGCCATGCATAGTGGGAGCATGGATGTTGGTGAGTTCCAAGAGAGGATCTATCGCTCATCATGGGATGATGACGAATCTCCTATGTTTTCTATGTTGTGTGTTCTCCAAGCCAGTGACCACTGTAGTTGATCAACTAAGAAAGGGGTTTCCCATGTTGATAAATGAGAAACACAAGTGTAGAGTTGATACATAAATATCAAAGTCCAAGATGGAAACTGATTCAAGTACATCCCTAGAATTTGTGATATTAGCGGATGGAATGATCATATTTGCATGGAACTCATAACTCACAAGTTCACGGAGGTTCACCTATTTTATAGAGCCTTCGACCATTCCTAAATGGCCACCTACGTATGAAGGGTACTCTTAAATTAAGGGATTAATTTAAGGGTGATTAATTAAATAGGATTTTAATTTGAGCAATATGATGTCTAGTTGAATAGTGAACCTAAAGGCTCACACACAAATTCTTAATAAAATTATGAAAATTAATTACAGAATTAATTTTGAAAAAGAAGATTAATTAATTGAAGTGTTAAATTCATTAGTCTATGGATCGGTTTATTCTAATGTTTAAGATATTGAATTTATCGATGACAATTAAATAATTGTGCTATTTAATTGGGGCCTTTTTTATAGAAGAATTAATTGATTCATGGGTTTGCAACAAACTAGTTAATTGGACTAACTAGTTTTAGACTTAATATTAACCGTTAATTGGATTGACTAATTTGAGTTTACACTCAATTAATTAATGAGATTAATTAGTCATTGAGCTTTCAAATTAATTAGATAGACCTAAAATCTTTTTCTAATGGAATGCCTCTGATGCCGTGGTGGGGTTTAACGGATTCCTACCTATTTATTACTCCAAAAGAATCATATGAACAAATAGTTAAGAAAGCCCGAAAGAAGGAGGACTTCCGCACTGTACAAGAATTGCTAAGTACAAAATTATCAAAAGTGAGAGTTAGGGAAGAGGTTATCGAGTTGGATCATCGCGGCGAGCTGGCCGTGAGCGCACGAAAGCACTTCGTTCGAGCAGTGGAGACACGCTTGATTAGATAGACCTAAAATCATTGAGATAACTCAATTAAGTTAGGGCTTTATTTTAATTAGGAATTAGGCCCTAACCAAAATCCCAGCCCACAAGCGAGATGACCTATTTAAATGGAGAGGGAGGCTGAAAAATTAAGAGCTTGTTCTGTCCCGATGAAAAATGAGTATATAAGAAAAGTGAAAGTAAAAAAGAATATATAAAAAAAGGATGGTGTTTGGTTAGGGACAATAGATAGAGACGAGGTAAAATTTGTTGTATATGAAATTCTTTTGGAGTCCAAATTTATTTCCGTCTAAAATTGCGCGGAAAAAGTGAGAGTATAAGGCTGAAAAGACAAACAAAAAAAGAATATTTTATTTACTATATTACCCATACATATACTAATTTCCCTCCATTTCTTTTTTCCTTCCCACTAGTAACACCCGTACATAATTTTTGAGAAAAGATAACCATATAAAAAATATTTTCGTTCTTGTTTGATGAATATTTTTATTAAATAAGTTTTTAAATTTTAGTAACTTGAAATTATTTCAGTATAATATTTAACTTGTTTATTTTCTATTACAAAATAAAGAGAAAGCACTAATCAAAAACTTAAAAAGTAGTCTTTTCTTCTCAATCTATTTTCCTCATACAAAACAAAAGGAAGTATCTGAAATTGACTCCCCTTCCAATCTTACCAAATAACTTAAACAAAAATTATTATTCTTTCTCCTCCCTCTCGCCTTTTCCCTTCCCCTCACCCTTTGCACTTCTCTTTTCCTTTCATTAAACCAAACAAACCCTATGTTTGAAAACCCTAAAATCTCTGAAAATTCGTGCACCCTTCTCAAGGAGTCCTCTCCAAGAGTGTGTTCTTGTTTCCGATCAAGAAAAGAGTTTCTTGGCCCCTTTTCAAGCCTTGTTCTCCAAAAATCCTAGATTAAGAGTTGATCTTATAATTCTGCATCCTTTAATTTACTAGCATATTGGTGGAGAAGATTCCATCTTGGTGATGTGAACTTGCTTTAAAGAGAGGACACGTGTGCTCCTGACATGAACGAAGAAACAGAACGATTTCTTTTTCCTAGAAAGAAGGATGTCGCTTCCTATTGCTTTCAAGGAAAGGGGTTGTCCTTAAGGACGTTCATAATATTTGCATCAATAGGAGTGCAGCAAAGGTTAGTATTCCTAATACAATTCAATCAACTACTTGTTTAATAGATGAGATCCACGTCGTAGACCAATGAGATGCACGATTAGATTACAAATTTACTATTTTAAATTATTTATTATTTTCGTTGTATTTCGCATCTCGAGACCTATACGAAACTTTCAGTGGTATTAGAGCCAAGTCATACATACCAATTAAATTTTATATGGACTTATGTGATTTAATTTAATTTGATATGTTTATTGAAATTCATAATATAAAGTTACATTGTTGATTTATTAAATTAAAAAAAAAACAAAAAGGAATTTTACTTGGTCACTTAGAAATTGCAAGTTTTGGCTATCTTAGAAAATCCTTCACTTTTGTTTTGTTTTTGTTAATTTAAAAAATGTTAATTTACTAAATATGTTTCGAGAATCATAAAAAATGCGAAAAAAAGTAGAAAATGTAGAAGTAATAGTGATATATAGTAAAAATTAATCAATAATGAATTTGAACAATTAAATCATAGATTAGACCCGTATAATATCACCAACCATATAATTAGACTCATGGTGCAATAAAATTTATTTAATTTCAACTAGAACATGCTAAATATGTTTTGATAAAGTTGTTTCTTATAAAAAAAAATGTGAAAAATGATAGAAAAATGAAAGTATTTAGTAATATGTAATACAACTAGGTCAACAACAACTTAAATAATTAAATCATTGTTGGACCCATTAAAGACCCCACAATCACCAACATAAAACCCATCACCAGATCTATATAAAACCCATGATCTAATAAAATTGGATTATTTTTATTTTAGTCCATGTGTTTTAAAATAATTTTCAAAATCATCAAATTTTTATTTTTCAATTTCAATTTCATCCTTTCAGTGAAATTTCGGCCAATTTTGCGGTCAAAAAATGGTCGTTGTCGAAAAGACTCTTAAAAATTTTGGTAAAGTATGCACAATTGAATAAACATCCTTCTGTTTTCAAAATCAATTTCAATTTAGTTATTTATGATTATTGGAATTTTACCTTTTGAAGGCTACTATTGAAGGAAGTGGATCTTCCCAGAAGCGCGGCAGAAGCGTGAAAGTGAATACGTTATAAAACTTTAAACTCGACCCCAAGGGGTGTTCCCTCGGACTCTCCCGGACGGTCGATGTAAAATATGCAGATTTTAAAATATATATAAAATTACAATCATGCATATAAGGCTCATGGATATAAGAAAGGAACAAAGGTGCAAAGGTAAATGAAACCATTACCTATGTTGCTTTCTTGATCGGCTACGTGCTTTATTTTCTCTCCAATTTCGATCATATTTTAGATCTCAACATAGAGATCCTCTAAGGATATCCACACCACACCGGGAGTATGTCTAATCCTCTTGCTAGAAAGGATTAACAAAGGAAGAAAAACGATCCAAAGAATTACACTATGGAATAGTGTATTCCTTGATCTTCTCTTGTTCTGCAAATGACCCTAGTTCAAAGAAGAACTAGAGAGTGGGAGAGAGAGAGAGAGAGTAGAAAGGCCGAGAGTCTAGAGAGAAGCAAGTCTTTTTCTTTTTGCTAGAAAAGGAATAATGAGAAACTCTTGGATGAATTATGTCATAATTAATGGGACTAATGGAATGTGTCTAGATACATCCTAGACATGTCTAGATACATTTCCAATCAACCGTCAATCAAACACCTATTCACAAAGTATGATCAAATCATACCGAGTGAGGAAATCTTGATTGAGGTTGATTTGTTCCTTTCCAATAGGAACAAGACCTCTTCCAAAAGAAGCCTTGGCGGATTTTATGTTCTTCCAAAGAGCTAAAATTGGTCATGTCTCATTATGGGTAGAGTCCAACTCTTCTCCTTCCAAAAGTGAAAGTCAACTTGCCTCTTAGGCCATAATTTAATAGAACGTACCCTGTTTGAATCCAATTAGAACAAGCCCATTAAATCCAATGGATTAAATTCAATTTAATTCAAATCCCAAACAAATTATGCCCAAAGTCTTTTAATCTAATTAAAGACTTAAGCCCAAATACTCTGAACAAATAAATTCAATTTATTTAATTAGAGCAAGCCCAATACAATATTAGGCCATCCCTCATATAAATAGTCCAATTATTTATACTCTCTAAAATTAATTTAATCCAAATCAAATTAATTCCCATCTTCCAGAATTAATTTCAAATTAATTCTTCCATCTCCTCGGTAATTTGTATATGACTCTTAAGTTCACTCTCAGCTATACTTGGATTTATGTCCAACACAAGCCCGTTACCATGAGTGGCCGCTTACCAACGGTCCATGGCACTAGAGACTAAGTGAATATCGACGTGAACGTTTAGGTTCTGGAGTTTCATATTGGTATGGTCCTTCCGCCTATCGTCTCTCGGCCTTAGTCTAGACATGAAATTGGGTGCCAGTTCTCATCCTGGACTAGGCATCTATGCTTAGTACTCAAGCCGCGTTCACTTTATTGCTTCGACATAGAAAACCATTTTCTATTTGAACAATCACTATTGCCACGGATTTTGAAAGTAGGAACACATCTTTGAGTGCATAGGAGATACTGCCTCCATATACTGACAGGTTACAAATCCTCTTCTTGAAACACACCTTCCTCGGTAGACATTTTGACTGCACTAGACAAGGCTTATAATGAACATGTCCGTGACATGATCACCTCTCACTAGATCCAAGATACACCCATTTTGTGCACGTGACTGCCATGGTTCCTCAGGTCTGAGGACTTCTCCCATACTTTCGGAGCCGGGGAATTCGAGTCATACCGACCAAACCTCCAAGGGTTCCATATAACGATGCCCCGTGAGTCAGTTTAGTTGGCTCGACTCCCAATCGACCAACCCACTAAGATCGTGTAGACATCCCACGTCTGTCGCTGATGAAACATGGCACTCGTCAAATGAATACGATTTTTACTGGAAGTCTCCACAGGACTGTCGATGCCCAGTCTCGAGGTCCTTGACTTGGAACGGTTCGGACCCAACCCTCATCAGTTGGTTTCACAGTCGCCACCGAATGCGCGGCCTAGCTGCATGGTTGTCCAATTAGTCTGTGGGCATCTGTTGTAATGTTAAAGCACCATTTAACGTAATGGGTAAGCACAATAGATACATGTGCCAATAATGAACATTTACCATATTCATCAAGACAATATTACTTTTAATAAAGATTGCTAATAGTTCATAAAACCGCCAGCTCAATTGGCTTTCTAGTCACCTATTCCAACAATCTCCTACTTGACCTAAAGCCAATCACCCGTGTCTTTCAAATTAATCTGATCATGAGCAATCTGCAATATCGACTTGGTCTCATGGGTTTACCACAATATCTGCTAACGTGATGCTGTGCAACCGCACGTCACATCTACCTGTCATTGCTCCTAACAGATGGTGGTGTACAAGAATTTTTCATGGATCTTGTGATGAGATCTGTGGCCCTTTTAGCTTATGCGATCACCAAGTTGTCATCCTCTAAGGTGACTACTGGCTCGGCCATGCGAGGCACATCACCCAACAATGTGGTGTAGTTTTTCCATCCAAACCACTTCCAGAAAAGACTTCCAGAGTCTCCATACATTCGACTTTCATGATGAATGTGGTATCCTACTTGAAATATTTCCAAGCCACCACTTTTACCCTTGAGTCCGAACGTACATAGGTATTTAGACTGAAATATTATTCACATGCTTCTGGAAGCTAGTATCGCTATAGCCTTCCAGAATCAATTCTCCATTCATGTGAGTCAAGAAACTTCTTTAATCCTTATTTAGGTATTAAAGATACTTCCTAACAACTATGTACTGCCTCCTTGATACACCCCAGATCTCCGTTGTTATGCTTAAAGCATAAACAACATCAGGTCCGATGCAATGAACAACATTCATATGTTATCTACGGCAAAGACGTAGGGGGTGTCAAACATCTAAACTTCCTCATTTGTCTACTGTAACTGAGTCTTGGAAGCTTGACCTTATGAATAGGAATCAAATTCCTTTCATGGAGAATTGCATGAAAAATACTCGTGCTTCAGTGTTTCCTAACATCTTAACTTCATTCTACATGAATAAGATGTTACACACTTGATACTTGGAACACAACTATCCTCCCACTGACCCTAGTACTCGTTACTAACCATGTCATACACATTATGAATTCGTCAAAACGAATATTCCATATTCATGAGATCTCAAACCCAATTTGAATTTCACGATGGATCCTGCGACTCCAAGTTATTGATCCAATCACGATGTCTAACATCGCTTCTCCATGTGCCTTTTAGATAATAGTCTAATCGATCGGTCAGATCCAAGAACTCCTACCTCTCAGGTAAGTAGAGTTTTTTTTACTGTCCCTAGGAGGGCTGGAATATAGTCAGTAAATGAATTGATTACAAATGATGTTTGCTTTATTCTACTTAGATTTCGCTCAATTTGATTTCTCAAGGAGCTACTCCTCACATTGTTTATCCTCTAAAATTCAATTTCTTTTGGGATAACCTATGAACCTACGCAAACCCAGTGTGCCTTCCACTAGTCCCTTGATGTATACAGGACCATCCCATGTACTCAAGTCCTTTGTGGAATACAGGTTTGCCAAATCATATCTAATATGGTGTCCGAATTACAGCTTTAACAAAATGCCATACTTTTCAACTCGGGGTCTTTTTGAAAGTCTACGTCCAGATGAGACAAGGTAATTCAGTGAAAAACCGATCGAACCATGTATGAAAAGGTTTCCTCATCGGTCGTTCAATAATGTTCCTTACAAGAAGAGTTCCACTGAGTGAGAATTCTATTCTCATTTAGCTATTTCAAGAACTCCCACTAAATACATACCACCTCGATCTAATCGAAGGGTTTAACTTTGCAATCGGCTTGGCTCTCCACTTCAAGTCTAATTCCCTGAACCTTCCTAAGGTCCTTAGACTCGTGAACCCTCTATTAATTCTGTATATTTAGCGACCTACATATGTCTGACTAGATCTAATCCAACAAACCACTTTGGCAAGCATACTTTGTCCTGCAAAGAGCTTTACTGCCATCTTCCTTCTTAGAAATGATTTGTAAGCTAGTAAACTCAAGTTATCTATTTCTAAACTTCTTGTATCTACCAACCTCCTTATCCTAACTAGAAGAATATGATCTAGCTTTTGCATGCTAGATTCTGTAAGTTTAATCTTGATTATCCATTATGCAGTTTGTTTCTTAGCAACCATAATCTAATTATGGGATAGAGTAAAACAATTATGTATATAGCCCAGCAGACTATTCATCAATTATGTATCACATCTACAAATAATTTTATTGATCAAATTATCTAACAATAAGAAAAACATAATTTTGATTATGCTAGGTTGCACAATTATATCTTATCCTAACATGATCACTAACGGCTAAGCCTAAGTAGTCCTACAGCTTCTGCAGCAATAGCCTTGCCATTTGCTAGCCTTAAGACCATCCTTCTTAGCCTTCTACTCACCATCACATGCAAATCATTTGTAGATGTGAGCCTCCAAAGCAGGTATCCAATATCTAGGAAGTAGAATCAATGATCATGTTGCTCAATAACAAATTCACCTTGATTAGAGAGAAGTTGAGGACACTCCCTCTTCCAATGTCTCTTTTCTTCGGCAATTAATGCAAACGTTATTAATAATCCTTGACTGCCAAACCATATTCCTCTTCCCATCACCCTCTCCCAGCGGGAAAATAGGAACACTCCAAGCGCTTATAGTGGCTGACTCTGTCTCACCTTTCTTCCTCTTCCAACGTCCGACACCCCGGCTTTTCGCTCTTGAGGTCGTGGCCTCCCCAACCAATACCAACGACTCAGATTTTTCAACCGTTGCCTTGTATATTTGACCAACATCTTTATCAACTCATAAATGGACTTCTCAAGCCCATTCATAGTATAATTTACGATAAATGGGTCGAATGAGGGAGGAAGAGATTGAAGGATCACGTCAATGTACATCTCTTTTTCAAGATGAGCCTTGAAGTTTTTGAGCTTCTCCACAAGGGATAGCATCTTAACCTCATGCTCTTGTATAGACAATCCTTCGACATCTTCATTCCGAATAATGCCTCTATCGCAGCACATCTAATATGTTGGTCCGCAATCGCACAAACTTGTTTCATGCGGAGCATTATCGAGAAGACATCGTCTAACTTATCATACTGCTTTTGTATCTCATTCGTCATGAAAGCAAGTATGATGATGTCGACTTTGCGGTTGTCCTCTAACCATTCCTTGCTAAACAATCTTCTGGTGAGGACCCTTCTGGCAAGGTCTGCGGAAGTGGATTACCCATGACATAAGCCTGGTTCCCAAAATCGAGGACAATCCTCAGATTTCGCAGTCAATCATTGTAATTGGTTCTATCGAATTTATTAGTCTCAAGAGTAGTGGTAAGTGAATTCTTATACATTTTCTACATTTAAAATTGAAAGATTATGTGGATCGTCTCGGGAAAAGCGCGAATGCGGAAGGGCGGTATAATTAAAATTAAAACGGAATTTAAACATGCTTTTAAATTAAAACACGTTTCAAAGGGTGTGCCTTTGAAACTTCCCGGGCATTCGGTGTATCTCATGAACGTATAACATAAAGCAAATCATGGAGGCCATAGGGTTGGAAATTAAAGAGGGACGAAAATTTAAAACGAGACCTACCCGTTGTCGTTTTCGTCTTCAACGGCTACACGCGTTGTTCCCCGTTTTGCACCAAGATCTCGTTCTTGAGACCCTCCAAATCGTGACACACGATCCACCCACGTATCTTGCACGTCGTGCTAGCAACGAACAAGTGTATAATTTTGGAGTGGATGAATCAATGACACATTATCAATTAATGGTATTGATTCATCAAGATTCTAATGTTCCAAGAACAAAAGAATCAAGAAAATAATTTTCTTGAGAGAGAGAGAGGGCGGACGAGAGAGATGGGAGAGAGAGATCCGTGTGTGTGTGTTGTAGTGTGTGTGTTGGAGATTCATCATCATGTAAATTGTAGGATGCTAGGGGTTTATATAGAAGAGGAGTTTAATCCTCTTTAAACTCCTCTTTTAAGAACTCTAATTTGATTAGGATTTTGACCTAGTCAAAGTCCTAGTCAAACTAGTGTTTTGACCTAGTCAAAACGATCCTAGCCATCCATCTCTCCCATTGATCTCAACCGTTGATTTAATTTAATTTAATGGAATATTTAAAACCTATTTAAATATTTCCAAGAGGCTAAAATAAATATAAATATTATTTAAGCCCATTAAATAAATTCCTTTGATAAATCCAATTTATCAATTTAATTCCTTCTATCAAATAGAAAGAATTATTTCTCCAAGAAAAATAAAGGTTCCGATTAAATCTAATTTAATCATTCCTTCACTCCAATATTTAATTCCAAATTAAATATTTAATTGTGTGTGGATAGTGTGTGACTCTTTAGGTTCACCATTCAGCTAGACTTGGTCGGATTCCTAGAATCCGTCCGTTACCATGGGTGGCCATCTAGCAACGGTCCATGGCACTAGAGACTAGGTGAAATATTCAGGGATGAACATTTAGGCTCTAACAGTACGCTTGTCCTTCTGTCTTCGGTCTCATCACTTAGTGTCTAGGGCACGGATAACGCAGGTACCCATCTTGGACCTAAGTGTCGGTCTGTCCTCACTAAACGCCGCAAGGGAAACCTTCCCTTCTGTTCAGTCACTGTGGCCACAGTTTTAGGGACAAGACCTAGAGCATACATGAGACTCAACTGTCAAAACCTACTGACAGGAGACAGATCCTTTCTTGGAAACTACTGTCACTTTGCACACCAGGACTGCACTAGACATGGCTTATGACTACCAAAGAGAATTCTGGCAATCTCTCACCATATCTAAGATACAGTTCTGATGTACAGGTAAACTCAGTAATTCCTCAAGTCAAAGGACTTGACCTGTACCGTTGGAACCGGGAATACTCGTCATACCTTGCAGACCATACTCAAGGTCCTCCGTAAGACGGTTCCCACGAGTCACCTCAGTCAGCTGCATCCTAGCAGGCTAACCCACTAACACTGCTTAGACGATCCTCGTCACCCGTCGATGAAACACGACAGCAGATGCTTAGTGCAAGTCTCAAATGGAATCCCGGTACCCATTTTCGGGATTCCTTGACTTGGAGATTTCCGGGCTGATTCGGGAAGACTGATTTCATGGACCTACCTCCAAGCGTAGTCCCAGTCCCTGAAATTGATGCTCAGTCCGTGGGCTTTGTTTGCGTAGTGAACAGATATAGAAAAATGGGTGCAAGTGAACACAAACAAAGTAATGCCAAATGAAAATTCACTTCTTTATTCATTAATGATTCATCAAAACACTTATAATTGTCCAGACATAGGTTACATATACCCGCCAAAAAATTGGCTTACATGGTCACCTATTCTAACAAAAATATAAGGCAGAAAGTAAGAATTCGTAATAATGTGTTCAAGTTAAGACTTGATCTTTAGTCATTAACCCCTCTCACTATTTATACAAAAGCTCACAAATCTCAAGTGGGGTTTCGAGAAACCATTTCCTAGTGGGCTTGGGATCTACAAGCGCAATTTACCATGCCCTACTTTTACGATTCACATGAAAAAAGCCTCGTGGGGCTACCCAATACCATTCTCATCCAATGAGATTCTCAAGATATTTTGCGTCACCTCTTCGCATGATCCCGAGGACTCCAAGCGAATCATGCTACTCAATGTTAGGCCCGACCCATCAACCAAACCATACCTCAATTGTCGTCCCCCAGACTTGTGAGAGAGGAAAATAGTGAGCGTATTCCTTTGTTCATAATAATGATGCAGCTTTCCTCTATTCCAATGTGTCACGACTCGTGAGACAACATTTGGTAACGGTAGCTTGCTCATCACATTGCTATGGATGGAAGGCTCGGACAGATCAACCATTTGACCCAAGTCCATCGTGGGCCTAATATTTTGACTTGGTGTTAGGCCCGACCCATCAACCAAATAATACCTCAATTGTCGCCCCCCACGATTCATGAAATATGGAAACAATGAGTGTATTTCTTTGTTCATAATACTGATGCAGCTTTTCTCTATTCCAAATATGCCACAACTCATGAGACCATATTTGGGTAGCGGTAGCTTCCTCACCACAATGCTGTGGATGGAAGATTTGGATGGATCAAAACTATTTTGGTTCATGTCCATCATGGGCCTAACATTTTAACTTAGTCCAACCAAGTGAGAGTTCGATCTGAAAAGGTGTTGACTGAGATCTCATCATATTAATATTTTGCATCCATAAATATCCAATATCATAAAGCATTTAAATAAATGTGTCGCATGCAAGTAAACCTGGCATACCCCTGTTGGATGATCACGAACCCAACCTATGCGACCCATTGAGCCCGCAGTGAGTCTATGGTTTGTCTAGGGTGGTCCTACACTATTACAAAGTTTTAATCCATTATCACACAAATGGGCCTTGTAATATCTCTTGACTTCTTGATTTATACACCTTGGGTCTCCGTCCAACGTGGGCCTTCTTACTCTATGGACTTGCTTTATTACATATGAGATATGAAACCTCACCGAAACTTGGCCCCGTGCCCGCTGGACTGTGCGGTTGCTGCAAGTTTTAAAGAAATTCCCCTTTTTTGTGTTCTGATAAAACTGAAACACAATCCATGCATTTACAGAAAATCCAATTTTCTAAATACATGATTAAATGCCTAAATAATCACAAAATGAAACAAGTTATTCTAAACACATAATCATGTAAAATTAAGGCAATAATACATGCTTCAAAAGTTGATAAACATATTTCTCATGCCAAGCATATAAAGAACACGTAGATCTATAGCCTATTACATCGAATCGGGCTCTGATACCACTTGCAGGAAGTGGATTCGCCCAGGAGCGCAGCGGAAGCGAGAAAACGAATGTGTTATAAACTTTAAACTCGGCCCAAGGGGTGTTCCATCGACTTCTCCCGGGCATTCGATGTAAAATATGCAGATTTTAAAATATATATGTATAAATTCACAATCGTGCATATAAGGCTCATGGATATAAGAAAGGAACAAAGTTGCAAATGTAAATGAAATTGTTACCTATGTTGCTTTCTTGATCGGTTACCTGCATTGTTTCCTCTCCAATTTTGTTCATGTTTTAGATCTCAACGTAAAGATCCTATAAGGATATCCACACCACATGGGAGTATGTCTAATCCTCTTGCTAGAAAAGATTAAACAAAAGAAGAAAAACGATCCAAGGAATCACACTATGGATTAGTATATTCATTGATCTTCTCTTGTTTTTCAAATGATCCTAGATCAAAGAAGAACTAGAGAGTGCGAGAGGGAGAGTGTAGAGAGGCCGAGAGTCTACAGAGAGAGCAAGTCCTTTTTGTTTTGCTAGAAAATGACTAATGGTAAACTTTTTTTGAATGAATTATGTGTATACATATATATATACATAATTAATGGGACTAATGGAATGTATCTAGATACATTCTAGACATGTCTAGATACATTTCCAATCAACCATCAAGCAAGCACCTACTCACAAAGTATGATCAAATCATACCAAATGAGGAAACCTTGATTTAGGTTGATTTGTTCCTTTTCAATAGGAACAAGTCCTCTTCCAAAAGAAGCTTTGGCCAATTTTATGCTCTTCCAAAGAGCTAAAATTCGCCATGTCTCATTATGGGAAGAGTCCATATCTTCTCTTTCCAAAAGTGGAAGTCAACTTGCCTCTTGGGCCATAATTGATCGGACCTTGTTTTAATCCAATTAGAACAAGCACATTAAATCCAATGAATTAAATCCACTTTAATTCAAAGCCCAGAAAAATTATGCCCAAAGTCTTTTAATCCAATTAAAGACTTAAGCCCAAATACTCTTAATAAATAAATTCGATTTATTTAATTAGAGCAAGCCCAATACAATATCGAACCATCCATCCAATGGACTATCCGACATACAAATAATCCAATTATTTATACTCACGGGAATTAATTTAATTCAATCAAATTAATTCTCATCTTCCGAAATGAATTCCAAATTAATTCCTCCACCCCATCAATGATTTGTGTGTGACTTTTTAGGTTCACTCTCAGCTAGCCTTGGGCTTGTGTCCAACACAAGCCCGTTACCATGGGTGGCCGTCTAGCAACAGTCCATGACACTAGAGACTAGGTGAATATGGGCATGAACTTTTAGGCTCCCGAGTTCCATACGGGTACAGTCCTTCCGTCTACCATCTCCCGGACTTAGTCTAGGGCGTGGAATTGGGTGTCGGTTCCCACCCTGGACTAGGCATCTGTGCTTAGTACTCAAGACCGCGTTCGCTTCATTGTTGTGATATAGGAAACCATTTCATATTCGACCAATCACTATGGCCACATATTTAGAAAGCATGAACGTGTTTCTGAGTACATAGGAGATACCGCCCTCATATACTAAGAGGGGATGGATTCTGTTCTTGAAACCCACCGTCCTCATTACACATTCTGATTGCACTACACAAGGTTTATAATGAACATGTCTGTGACATGATCACCTCTCACCAGATCCAAGATACAACCATTGTGTGCACGTGACTGACATGGCTCCTCAAGTCTGAGGACTACTCCCGTACTATCAGAGTCGGGGAATTCGAGTCACACCGATCAAGCCGCAAAGGCTTCCTTATGACGATTCCTCACGAATCAATTCAGTCGTCTTGACTCCCAATCGACCAACCCACTAAGATCGTATAGACGTCCCACATCCGTCACCAATGAAATGTGCACTCATCCGATGAATATGATTCTTAGTGCAAGCCTCCATAGGACTCTCGACGCCCAGTCTCGAGGTCCTCGACTTAGAACATTTTAGACCCAACCCCCATCAGTTGGTTTCATAGCCACCATCCAATATGCGGCCCAACTACATGGGTTGTCCAATTGGTCTGTGGGCACCTGTTGTAACTGTTAGAATAGGTTGAAGGACAAGCGGATCCGCCCGGGAGTGCGAGTGGAAGCGAGAAAGCGTAAATGCAATACGTAATTTAAAATTAATCGCATATAAAGAGAAATTCCAAGGGGTGTACTCTTGGGTGCTCAACCGGGCGTTCGATGTAGGATGTATTAACGTTTAAAACCATACACTTAACACATAGAGCATAGATGAAAATAACAAAGAATCTACTAAAGCGTAATAAATCATTACCTTGTAGATTTCTCGTGTGCTGGGGTACTTGCGTTGTTCCTTCACCGAAATGCTCACAAATCCAAAAGTATGGATTCTCCAAAGGTGATCCACACCACATCGGAAGAAACTCACATTCTCCTTACTAGAGGAAAACGGGTTTATGAAGGAATCGGCTTACCACAAGAACACTATTAATTAATGTTCTCTTAAGCCTAATTTGTTCTTCCTTTTGATTCAAAATCAAGTGAAGAACACAAGTAGAATGGGGAGGAATGGCCGAGAGTTAGAGAGAGAGGAGAGGCCGAAAATTGTCTTCTTTTTTCTTGAAAAAGATGAATTATTATTCACATACACAAGGTGTTGTATATACTCCTATATATACATAATTAATGTGATTGTTGGAATGTGTCTCGGTTCATCCAAGGATGTCTAGATACATTCCAATCAATCACCATTAATTCTTCAATCAAGCCTACCAACTTTTTATGGTATGATCAAATCATACCAAAAGGGAAGGCTTGATTGGAGTTGATTTGTCTCTTTCCAAAAGAGATAAGTCAACATACCACCTTGCATGAAACATGGCTGATTTTAGCTTCCTCCAAGGGAGCATTTCGGCCATTCTCATTATGGGAAGAAGTCCAACTTCTTCCTATTGCAAAATAGGAATTATTTCTCCTCTCGGATCAAATTTAATGAACCGGATTTTATCGTAATCCAATTATAATGAACCCGACATTAAATCCAATTTAATGTTCACTTAAATTATTCACGTTGATCTTTTAATCTAATTAAAAGATCCAACATCTCAACTTTCCATATTTAATCAAAAATCCAATTTATCGATTAAACGAGGGCCCGATATAATATCGGCCCGTCCATCCAATGGATTATCCCTTAAGTAATACAATTACTTATTTATCCTTCGAGATTGACTCCAAGTCAATCTCTCAACCTCCTTGGTGATTTGTGTGTAACCCTTTAGATTCACCCTCAGCTAGACTTGGGCTCGTGTCCCACAAGGGCCCGTTACCATGGGTGGCCGTCTAGCAACGGTCCATGGCACTAGAGACTAGGTGAATTGGCGTGAACATTTAGGCACCGATTTCGTACGGGTACGATCCTTCCGTCTATCATCTCCCGGCCTTAGTCTAGGGTATGGACTTGGGCGTCGGTTCCCATCCTTGACTAAGCATCTATGCTTAATACTCGAGACCACGCATTCTTCATTGCGTCGATATATAGAAAACCATTCCCTGTTCGACCAACCACTGTGGCCACAGCTTTAAATATCATGAACGTGCCTCCGAGTGCATAGGAGATACCTCTGTCACATACGAACAGGGGACGGATCCTCTTCTTGGAATCCACCGTCCTCGCTACACATTCCGACTGCACTAGACAAGGCTTATGATGATCATCTTACAGAATGATCACCTCTCGCCAGATCCAAGATACAGCCGTCCTGTGCACGCGACTGCCATGATCCCTCAAGTCTGAGGACTATTCCCGTACTAACTAGGCAAATCCAATCATACCGACCAAGCCTCCAAGGCTTCCATATGATGATCCCCGCGAGTCAGTCCAGTCGGCTCGATCCCAGTCGACCAACCCATCAAGATCGTGTAGGCGTCCCACGCCTGTCGCTAATGAAACACGGCACTCATCCAATGAACACGACTCTTGATGCAAGTCTCAATAGGACTCTCGATGTCCTGTCTCGAGGTCCTCGACTTGGAACGTTTCAGACCCAACCCTAAATCAGTTGGTTTCATAACCACCATCCAATGCGTGGCCCAACTGCATGAGTTGTTAACCGTGGTCTGTGGGCTTTGTTGCAATATAAGTAAAAACACCATTTTAACAAATGTGAAATGAGCGCAACAAAGTGAACACCAAAAGTGACGAATACTCATTTTATTCATCGCATAATAATATTACATTTACATCGAGTTGTATAATAGGTTACAAATCGCCAAACCTATTGGCTTTCTGGTCATCTATTCTAACAATCTCCCAATTTACAAGTCAATCACCCATTGACCTCAAACCCATCTTATCCAGATGCTGAGTATGAGCAACTTGCGACACGGGCTTAGTAAGTGGATCTGCTATGTTTTCTGCGGACCTGACTCGGTCCATCCGAACGTCGCCCCTCCTAACCATCTCTCTGAGCAGATGGTAGCGTCTAAGAATATGCTTGGATCGGTAATGAGATCTCGGTTCATTTGCTTGCATTGTTGCCCCGTTGTTATCGCAGAAGATAACTACTGGCTCAGCGATGCTAGGTACTATACCCAACTCTTGGATGTAGCTCTTCATCCAAACCGCCTCCTTAGCAGCTTTCGAAGCTGCTATGTATTCAGACTCTGTGGTGGAGTCCGCCGTGATAGCCTGCTTGGAACTCTTCCAAGCAACCACGCCACCATCAAGTCTGAATACATAACCAGACTGAGACTTGGCATCATCATCATCCAACTGGAAGTTGGCGTCGCTATAGCTTTCCAGTATCAACTCTCCACCGCCGTAGATCAAGAACATGTCCTTAGTCCTTTTCAGGTACTTCAGGATAGTCTTGACTGCACTACATGTGCCTCCCCGGCACACGACTAATATCGACTAGTTACGCTCAAAGTGAAAGGCACATCAGGTTTAGTGCACTGAACAACATACTGTATTCTGCCTACGGCTGAAGCATAGGGGATGTCCAACATCCGTTTAAGCTCCTCATCAGTCTTGGGAGACTACTTCTTGGACAACTTAATTCCATGCCTCATAGAAAGGAATTCTCGTTTTGAGTTTCCATCTTGAATCTCTTCAAAACTTTCACAATATACGAGGACTGGACCATTCCTAACATCCTTCTAAATCTATCCCTATAAATCTTGATGCCAAGGATGTAGGATGCCTCGCCCATATCCTTCATGGAGAATTGCGTTGACAACCAAGATTTAGTGGTACCCAACATCTTAGCATCATTCCCAATGAGCAAGATGTTATCCACATAAAGCACCAGAAATGCAACTGAGCTCCCACTGATCTTCTTGTATACACAAGAATCGGATTCGTCTTTGATGAAATCATATCCCCGTATGACTTCATCAAAACGTATGTTCCAGCTTAAGGAAGCTTGTTTGAGGCCATAGATGGACCTTTGGAGACGGCAAACCTTCTGCTCTTCTCCAATAGTTGTGAAACCTTCCGGCTGATCCATATAGATCTCTTCCTCTAGAAAACCATTGAGGAAGGTCGTTTTCATGTCCATCTGCCATATTTCATAGTCATACCATGCTGCTATGACAAGCAGTATCCGAATGGACTTAGCCAGCGAGTAGGTTTCCTCAAAGTCGACCCCGGGTCGCCGAGTGTAACCCTTCCCCACAAGCCTGGCTTCGAAGGTTGTAACCTCCCCGTCAGCTCCAAGCTTACGTTTGTAAACTCATTTACACCCTACGGGTTTTACCCCTTTGGGTGGGTCCACTAGGGTCCAAACCTGGTTTGTACCCATCGAGTCCATCGCGGATTTCATGGTCTCAAGCCACTTATCCGAATCGATGTCCGACATCGCTTCTCCGTATGTCTTTGGATCATTATCCAACTGACCGGTCAGGCCCAAAAATCCATACCTATCAGGTGCATGGGATACTCTGGCCGACCTACGGAGGACTGGAACAATATCAGTGGGAACTACTGGCTCAAATGTCACTGCCGCCTGATGGGGTACCTCACTTGATTCCTCAAGGAGTACCTCATCGCGTCGACTATCCGATGGAAAATCCTTTTCCAAGAACACTGCGTTTCGCAAGATAAAAACCTTTTGCTCGGAGGGATCATAGAAATAATACCCCACAGTTTTTTTTCGGATAGCCGATGAACCTGCATAAACTAGACCTCAAGTCCAGTTTATCTCCCACTAATCTCTTGACATATGCGGGGCATCCCACACTTTCAAGTATTTGTAGGAGGCAGGATTGCCATGCTATATCTCATATGGCTTCTGGGATACCTTCTTAGATGGCGCCAAGTTCAAAACTTTGGTTGCCGTCTCAAGAGCATATCCCCAGAAGGAAAGGGGGAGTTCTGTAAAACTCATCATGGATCGGACCATGTCCAACAAGGTCCAATTCCTCCTTTCAAACACACCATTAAGCTGTGGTGTTCCAGGAGGGGTCCACTGAGAGAGAATCTCATTCTCTTTTAGATAATCAATAAACTCACCACTCAAATACTCTCCACCTCGGTCCGACCGAAGGGCTTTGATCTTTCGACTGGTTTGGTTCTCTACTTCAAGTCTGTATTCCTTAAACCTTCCAAAGGCTTCAGACTTGTACCTCATCAGGTAAATATAACCATACCGTGAGTGATCATCGGTAAAGGTTATGAAGTGCGAGTACCCACCTTTAGCCTGAGTATTTAGTGGGCCACAGACATCCGTATGAATCAAATCCAACAAACCACTGGCTAGCGTGCTTTGTCCAACCAAGGGTTTCTTGGTCATCTTTCCCTTCAGACAGGATTCGCAGGCCGGTAGGTTGTCCAAATCGTCTATTTCTAGACTTTTTGAGTCCACCAACCTTCTTATCCTATCTTTAGAGATATGACCTAACCTCGCATGCTATATCTATGCGTTATTGTGATCATCACGTTTTCGTTTGTGTTCTGCAGTCATAATCCAATTAGACTGTTGAAGTATGTACAAACCGTTGACCAATGTACCAAGCAGATGAGAAATACCATCTTTAATAATGAAAAAACTGTTTTTATTGATGGTAAATTCAAATCCCTCCTTATCAAGGACCGGGATGGAAACAAAGTTTTTAATCATGCTAGGTACATAGAAACAATCGTTCAGTACAATCCTAACATGACTATTAATGGCTAACTCCATTGACCCTACGGCTTCCACAGCAACGGCCTTGCCATCGCCTAGCCTCAGGATCATCTCATCCTTGGTTAGCCTTCTGCTTCTTTACAGTGCCTGCAAATCATTGCAGATGTGAGCACCACACCCGGTATCCAATACCCATGAAGCAGAATTAGTTATCATGTTTGCTTCAACCACAAACATACCTGGGTTGGAGAGGAGTTGTGGGCACTCCCTCTTCCAATGCCCCTTCCCTTGGCAATGCATGCAGACATCATTTGGATTGGACCGCTGAGAACCACGGGCCTTCCCTCCCTTTGCTCGGTCCCATCGGAGCAACAGGGTGCCTAGAGCGCGAGCAGGGTCCGCAACCTTCTTCCTTTTCCCCTACTTCCTCTTCCAGCGTCCGGCCCTCTTGCCATTCGCCTTGGAGGTCAAAGCCTCTCCTATTAATACCGCCGGTGCCGACTTGTGGGTTGTTGCCTCGTATTGGACCAGCATATTGATCAACTCATGAATAGACTTCTAAAGTTCGTTCATGTTGTAGTTTACAACAAACGGGGACAGAGGAAGCGACTGGAGGATCACGTCAATGTACGTGTCATTGTTAAGCCCAGCTTTAAGGTCCTCGAGTTTCTCCACTAGGGAGAGCATCTTGACCCCATGACTTTGTACAGACGCTCCTTCAGCAAGCTTGGTGCCGAAGAATACTTTTATGGCGGCATATCTAATATGCCTATCCGGAACCATATAAACCTCGTTCATGCGGAGCATTATGGCGAAGACGTTGTCTAGCCTCTCATACTGCTTCTGGATGTCATTAGACATTGAAGCCAGTATGATACTGCGTACTTTCCGGTTGTCCTCATGCCATTTCTCGAACGTCAAACGTTCTTCTGGCGTGGACCCCTCCGGTAAGTCGCTCGACGGCGGCTCGTCCAAGATGTAGCCTTGGTTCTCGAAACCGAGGACAATCCTCAGGTTTCTCAGCCAATCCGAGTAGTTCGTTCCCTTGAATTTATTAGTCTCAAGACCATGGTTAATGAATTCTTAGACATATCTACATTAATGAAAATGTAAAGCAGAAATTAGCAGATGATGGTAATATTATTGTTCAAGTTGAAGACTTGGTCTTTTAGTCTTTAACCCTCCCACCATTTATACAAAAGTCCGCCACTCTCAAGCGGAGTTTTGGGAAACCATTTCCTAGTGGGCTCGGGATCCACAAGTGTAATCTCCATGCCCTGCTTTTACGATTCACATGAAGAAAACCTCGTGGGAGATATCCAATATCATTCTCATCCAATGAGATTCTCAAGATATTTTGCCTCACCTATTCGCATGGTTCCGAGGACTCCAAGCGAACTTTGTTACTCAGTGTTGGGTCGGACCCATCAACCAAATCATGCCTCAAACTGTATAAACAATATGCAAAATTCAAATTTCAAATTTAATGGACATTACAAACAATGCATCCAATGTATGTATTAATCCCAAATTAATCAAGCAAATTTAATCTAAGGAATAATCCAATTATTCCAAAATCAAATGTGCAAAATTAATACAATTTTAGAATAATGTGCAGAAAATACAGAAAATCAAATTTTCCAGAAAATGTCAAAAAACGGCACAAAACGGCCCAGCCGTTGTGCCCGCCGGCCAGCCGCACGCACAGGGCAGCGCGCGTGCGCACAGGCAGTAAGCCTGCGCGCCCCATGCCGCGTTGGCCTCGGCCAGCAGCGGCTGTCTGCTGGCGCGCGCGCGCCTGTGCGCAGCATCCGCGTGCATGGCCCGCGCACAGGCACCCGGCTGCACGCGGCCGCGGTATGCGCGGCCACCCCTGCCAGCATGCACGCTGGCAGGCACGCCGGCCAGGCCTGCGCGCAGGCGTGAGCCCGCGCGCGCCCGGCAGCGCGCCTGCCAGCCAGTGACCAGCGGACAGGGGCGGCAGCCAACCGCTGCCGCTGCTGTCCAAATTTTTTTTTTTTCATGTTTTTCAATATCATTTTTCAGCACAAATAACAGTAATAATAATCTGAAAATGAGCATGCAATTTTAGATCCAATCTAATAAAATAAGCATGCCAAAAGTCCATCAAATTCAAACAATTGAATCATCATATTATTCATACATTTATGTAATCTAACATGCCATTAAAACTATAAAAGAAAGTAGATCATTCCAAGCACATAGATCTATGTCCCTTACATCGAACCGGACTCTGATACCACTTGAAGGACAAGCGGATCCGCCCGGGACGCGAGCGGAAGCGAGAAAGCGTAAATGCAATACGTAATTTAAAATTAATCGCATATAAAGCGAAATCCCAAGGGGTGTACCCTTGGGTGCTCAACCGGGCGTTCGATGTAGGATGTATTAACGTTTAAAACCATACACTTAACACATAGGGCATAGATGAAAATAACAAAGAATCTACTAAAGCGTAATAAACCATTACCTTGTAGATTTCTCGTGTGCTCGGGTACTTGCGGTGTTCCTTCACCGGAATGCTCACAAAACCAAAAGTATGGATTCTCCAAAGGTTATCCACACCACACCGGAAGAAACTCACGTTCTCCTTGCTAGAGGAAAACAGGTTTATAAAGGAATCGGCTTAAGAGAAGAACACTATTAATTAATGTTCTCTTAAGCCTACTTTGTTCTTCCTTTTGATTCAAAATCAAGTGAAGAACACAAGTAGAAATGGGAAGGAATGGCCGAGAGTTAGAGGGAGAGGAGAGGCCGAAAATTGTCTTCTTTTTCCTTGAAAAAGATGAATTATGATTCACATACACAAGGTGTTGTATATACTCCTATATATACATAATTAATGTGATTGTTGGAATGTGTCTAGGTTCATCCAAGGATGACTATATACATTCCAATCAATCACCATTAATTCTTCAATCAAGCCTACTAACTTTTATGGTATGATCAAATCATACCAAAAGGGAAGGGTTTGATTGGAGTTGATTTGTCTCTTTCCAAAAGAGATAAGTCAACATACCACCTTGCATGAAACATGGCTGATTTTAGCTTCCTCCAAGGGAGCATTTCGGCCATGCTCATTATGGGAAGAAGTCCAACTTCTTCCTATTCCAAAATAGGAATTATTTCTCCTCTCGGGTCAAATTTAACGAACCGGGTTTTATCGTAATCCAATTATGATGAACCCGACATTAAATCCAATTTAATGTTCACTTAAATTATTCTCGTTGATCTTTTAATCCAATTAAAAGATCCAACATCTCAACTTTCCATATTAAATCGAAAATCCAATTTACCAACTAAATGAAGGACCGATACAATATCGGCCCGTCCATCCAATGGACTATCCCTTAAGTAATCCAATTACTTATTTATCCTTCGAAATTGACTCCATGTCAATCTCTCAACCTACTCGGTGATTTGTGTGTGACCCTTTAGGTTCACCCTCAGCTAGACTTGGGCTCGTGTCCCACAAGGGCCCATTATCATGGGTGGCCGTCTAGGAACGGTCCATGGCACTAGTGACTAGGTGAATTGGTGTGAACATTTAGGCACCGATTTCGTACGAGTACGATCCTTCCGTCTACCGTCTCCCGACCTTAGTCTAGGGTATGGAATTGGGCGTCGGTTCCTATCCTTGACTAGGCATCTATGCTTAATACTCGAGACTACGCTTGCTTCATTGTGTCGAAACAGGAAACCATTCCCTGTTCGACCAACCACTGTGGCCACAGCTTTAAACAGCATGAACGTGCCTCCGAGTACATAGGAGATACCTCTGTCACATACGAACAGGGGACGGATCCTCTTCTTGGAATCCACCGTCCTCGCTACACATTCCGACTGCACTGGACAAAGGTTATGATGATCATCTTACAGAATGATCACCTCTCGCCAGATCCAAGATACAGCCGTCCTGTGCACGCGACTGCCATGATCCCTCAAGTCTGAGGACTACTCCCCTACTATCGGAATCGGGGAAATCCAATCATACCGACCAAGCCTCCAAGGCTTCCATATGATGATCCTCGCGAGTCAGTCCAGTCGGCTCGATCCCAGTCGACCAACCCATCAAGATCGTGTAGGCGTCCCACGCCTGTCGCCGATGAAACACGGCACTCATCCAATGAACACACTCTTGATGCAAGTCTCAATAGGACTCTCGATGTCCTGTCTCGAGGCCCTCGACTTGGAACGTTTCAGACCCAACCCTAAATCAGTTAGTTTCATAACCACCATCCAATGCGTGGCCCAACTGCATGAGTTGTTAACCGTGGTCTGTGGGCTTTGTTGCAATATAAGTAAAAATACCGTTTTAACAAATGTGAAATGAGCACAACAAAGTGAGCACCAAAATTGACGAATACTCATTTTATTCATCACATAATAATATTACATTTACATCGAGTTGTATAATAGGTTATAAAATCGCCAAACCTATTGGCTTTCTGGTCATCTATTCTAACATAGGTGACCAGAAAGCCAATTGATTTGGCGGTTTTGGGTACTATTTAGCAATCTTTATTAAAGTAATATTGACTTGATGAATATAGTAAGTATTCATCCGTGGCACTATGTGTTTGTTGTGCTTACTGATTACGTTAAACGATGTTTTAACGTCACAATAAATGCTCACAGACAAATTAGATAACGAATGTAGTTGGGCTGCGCATTGGATGGCAGCTATGAAACCAACTTTTGAGGGTTGGTTTGAAACGTTCCAAGTCGAGGATCTCGAGACAGGGCATCGAGGGTCCTATAGAGACTTTCACTAAGGATTTCATTCATTGGATGAGTGTCGTGTTTCATCGGCGACAAACGTTGGACGTCTATGCAATATTAGTGGGTTAGTTGACAAGGATGTCAGCTGACTGAACTAACTCGCGGGAATCGTCATATGGAAGCCTTGGAGGCTTGGTCGGTATGACTGGTATTGAGGATGGTGGATTCCAAGATAGGATCTGTCACCTGTCAGTATATGACAGTCGAGTCTCCTATGCGCTTTGATGCGGTTTAAGCTCTTTAAGTCTGTGAGCGATTGGTCGAGTAGGGAATGGTTTCCTATGTCGATCAATAGAGCAAACGTGTCTCGAGTTATTGAGCATAGTTGTCTAGTCCAGGATGGGAACTGACGCCCAATTCCATGCCCTAAACTTAGA
Source organism: Sesamum alatum (assembly GCA_034509735.1). NCBI lineage: Eukaryota > Viridiplantae > Streptophyta > Magnoliopsida > Lamiales > Pedaliaceae > Sesamum > Sesamum alatum. The sequence continues at coordinate 33,347,846 of JACGWO010000001.1, read as the reverse complement.
CCAGAAGACGGATGATGGAAGGACCATACTCGTATGGTACTCGGGAGCCTAAAATGTTCACGTCAACATTCACCTAGTCTCTAGTGACATGGACCGTTGCTAGACGGCCACCCATGGTGATGGGCGTTTTTTCGATTAATGGTTAATTAAAAAATAGTTAATTAAATTGAATTTAATTGACTAATTGTGTTGGACACAAGCCCCAAGTCAAGTTGAGAGTGAACCTAAAGAGTCACACACAAATCACTATGGAATTGGTAGAATTAATTTGAAAAATTCTAGAAGAAACGAACTAATTTAATTGGATTAAATTAATTCAAGGAGAAAAATAAATGATTGGATCATTTTTTGGAAAATCTATTTGATGGGTGGTCCAAGAATTAATTAATTAGATTAGTTGATTCTTGGGCTTAGAACCTTTAAATTAATTGGATTAATTTATCAGGTTTGGATTAATTAATTGATTGGATCAATTAATTAGAGTTTAGACTTGTGTTTATTTAATTGGATTAAATAAACTAGTTGGCATCAATTGAAATGATATTAATTGGATTAATATATATCTATAAACTTTTATTTGGACTTGATTTAACTAGATTAAATCAAGGTCTACGACTAGTAGTAGCTGGAGAAAAAATACAAGTTCTAGCAAGTTAAGGAGGAATTAATATCGTCTAACTATGATCACATATCTCCATCCATAATGCTGCATAATGGGGTGGTTTTTTATGCCATTATGGTTGGAGGTTATGCATGAAAATATGTTAGTGTGTGTAGGTTACCTTGGAGGTAACTTGTAGTTTTGAATTTTGAATTCTACTACATAAAATTATACACACAAGACTTGTTTGAACTTGGATTTTTCTCCAGCAAAAAACTCATCCAAATATACTCTAAAATCTCTGCAAATTTTCTCCCGTTTGCGTTCATACCTTTTGGAAAGGATTGAACAACAAAATATTCCAAAAATCATTAAACAATAGTGTTGTTTTGGAATTATTTTTCTTCTCTTCTCTACTACTATCTAGCAATAGTTTAGAGAACTCTTCCATGGTGTGATGTGGAGAAATTAGAGGTATTCTAATTTGGATTCTCAAGTGAACGGAAGGATAAACAGAACGGCACAAAGCGTGTACCGGTTCTACGTGTAGTAAACAAAAATGTTGGTTTTCATTTATGTTACATGTATTTTCGTTTACTTCCTTTAGCCACATGTCCAGCATTCTTCTCCTCTTTTATTTATGCTTTGACATACACCAAACGCCCGGGAACTTCAAAGGAACGCCCCTTTGAACCCGTTTAAATTATGCCTTTAAATTCACATTTTTTAAGCTTCCGTTACGTTCCCGGGCCGTACTCGATTCTTTCAGTAACGTTAAAGCATTAATGTAATGGGTAAGCACAACAGATACATGTGCCAATGACGAACACTTACCATATTCATCAAGACAATATTACTTTCAATAAAGATTGTTAAATAGTTCCCAAAATCGCAAACCCAATTGGCTTTTTGGTCGCCTATTCCAACAACTATTGATAGTTGTAATTTGAGGTTTTTGTGAAACATATACCCTTATAAATATATGGCACAATTAGAAACGAAATGCACAAACCAAATTTAACAAAAATAATAAAAGTTCAGGAGAAAATTACAATTTTCATACCATAATTTAGGTATGAAAATTTAGGCATACTCCCTGTTTAATTGTTTTGTTAAACCTGTATTAAATGACTGGACTTGTAAACAACGAGCAAGAAATAGTATATACAAAACCTGAATTTGATGCAAAAACAAACAAAATCTGCAATGCCAAAGTACATCAAACAGTTAATTTCCAATACATCAAAAAACTTAGGGTAAATTACAATCACATTCCTTGAGATTTGACACAATTATGAACACCTCCTCGTTGATTGAGAAATTACAAATACCCCCTGACTTTAACGTCCATCTAACAACTCGGCCATTTCATTAGGTGTCTATCCAATTTTTGTAATTAACTGCCCAAAATATCCTTTTAGCTTATAAGTTGTAATTTTATATATTTTGTAGAATTTTCTAAAATATATTTATGAGTTAAGATCCTCTATGGATTATTTATTTTACCCCACCCTCAAATTTTTTTATATTTTTTCAAAACTTTTATTTTTGAAAAAAAATAAAAATTCAGTTAGGGTAAAATAGTAATTCTCACACCTCCGTCTAGGGACCACAGAATTATTTTCAATTTGAGGTATTTTCAACAATGAAGGGATATTTATAATTATGCCAAACCTCAGATAAAGTAGCTTTAATTTACCCAAAAGCCTAAGATAAAAGTGTTTGCACTATATCAATACATCAAAAAAATATTTGTGCCTATGATGTTGTAGAACATCATAAAAAAATAGACAAAAGATGAGCATTTCATCATCATAATGTTCTTCCAATCATTATCCTACAGTTTCGAGTTCTGTTCAAACATACTAGAAACAAAAAAATGAATCAACTGAAATAAAAAAAGTGCAAAAATAAAATGAAACAAAAAAAAATGCAGAAATGCAGAAACAGAAAAAAAAATTATAGGGGAGTGTCTTTGGCAAAACGCCAAATTACAACTATCAATTTTGGAGTTCCAACGGTCAAAATTCTAATGGTCATAAATAATTAAATTGAAACTAATTTTGAAAACAGATGGATTGTTTTTCAACTGTGCATATTTTACCAAAAAATTTAAGGGCATTTTTGACAAAGATCATTTTTTTGATAGGAAAATTGATCTGAATTCCACCTGCATGACGAAATTGAAAAATAAAAATTGGACAATTTTGAGAATTATTTAAAATACAAGGACTAAAATAAAAATAATTTAATAGAATTTAATTAAGTTCAACTCACTTAAATTCATTGTAAAATACTTTTAACCCAACCCAATTCGAACTACTTGAGTTAGGTTAGGCCCGTGGATTTTAACCCAAATTTCTAACGCTATTATTATGGTTACGGGTCTCACTAACGCCTGAATCATTATTTTATTTTAGTAATAATTATTTATTAATTATAAATATTTGATATTAATGATAAACATATTAATAATTGATAGTATGAAGTAAATGTAATTTATTTATTTAAAAAAAAATGTATTACACTTTGCCTTCTTTTCATAATTGTAGGCAACTAAATAGAAAGACTACCACCTTTGGAATTCCATTCTAGAAATGGCCTTTTCCTTGCATCAAAAGTGGCTGGGTACTCATTGCTGGTGGACACATTACCTATGAAAAGTAGGAAAGTTAATAGCATCTGATCTTAGGTGGGGCAATGGCCACCAGATATAATAAAGTAACATCCAACATTACACATGCTTATGTGGCTTGCTTGTGGCCTCATATGTAACTTTGTGACTTTACATTAATTAATTATTATTTTCTCATTTTATACGTTAAGGTTTTTGATTAACAAGAGTTGGAAAAATTCAGATATGTTTCGAATTTTTTTTTTTAAATTTTGGCTTTAAAGCAAGGGAGATTATTAGTCATGACAAAATTATTTTTTGGATCAATGGATTTGAAATTATATGTTTCAAATTTCTGATAATAAATGCTTTAGATTTATTTGCGCAATTCTAAATTTTCATGTTACATTTGGATCGATAAATTTAAACTTGAAGAAAAGATTTCAAAACAAGTCCTATCAAAAGATTTGGTTCTATAAACAATTTACAAAATTATATAGTTCAAAATTAGAGTCCAAGAGTTTGAAATTCTTCAAATTTAAAATTCATAATTTCAAATCAAAGAATTCAAATGTAATATAAGAGAATTTCAAATCTTTCTACTCTAAATTTGAATTACGTTTTGTTGAGCGTTGATGAATTTCAAATTTCTCTAATTTAAATCATTTGAAATATTTTTTTTGCAAATTCTTTTAATAGGTGTCGTTATATTTTAATAATTATTATTAATTAAATATAGTTATATGATTGTTATAGTTGTGTGTAATTATAAGATGTTGGTGATTGTAATCGATTTTTTCAATAAATAAATAACGAAGTATCATTAAGCAGTATGGTACTCCTTGAAATACTCTCTTGGTTGTAACTTAAGGATTCTATTACAATGGTCGACATGTTAATTTTATCTATTTTTGCTAGTATTAAGTGTATATTTAAAATAAATTTTTATTCAAAGAATTTTTAATGTAAATGTGAAGATCTAGAAGTTTTGGTATTGGGAATGTTGAAATTATTTTCGAAATTAAATAATATGATAAGTTTGCCAAAAAATTAAAAATTATATTTCGTATCTAGAAACAGAGTTTTTATTTTAATGAACTTCGGTTGTTTTTGTCCTTAATATGTAACTTTTTTTATTATAAAATAAAATTATTAAATAAATCAATATAAAATTAAAAGAGCCATTCTCATGTTTAGGGACGAAAAATGTACTTTATGTTTGATTTTGTTTTTGGAACGTGTTTTGTTTTGTGGAGATAAAGCAGAAAAATAAAGATAAATAAGTGTGTATTAGAGATAAAGTGTATGTTTGGATTTGTTTTTGGAGTTAATTTTAAATAGTGTAAAAAATATGTTGTATGTATTGTGTTGTATATTGGGAGTCAAAAAAAATGTTCATTATCAAATCATGTCTCTTTTTATATGTTTTTATATATGTATATAGTAATATTTATTTTTTTGTATATATTATATTGTATATTTGGAGATAAAAAATATTGTTCAATTTTTATAAATATATATGTATATATAGTAATATTTGTTTATTTGTAAGTAGATGTATGTATATATGATGGTGTAGGAATTTAGTCAAGGGATCAAGATGTAATTTTCTAAAAGAGTAATACGAAATTACCGAATCACCCCTGGCGACGATTACATCCACTAGGATAGTTGGGTTAATGGGTGGTTGGGGGCAATATTGTCTTTACGCTTTCTAGTATATATACAATTTTAGATGAATTGTAGGGAGATTTGATTTCTGGAAGAGAGAATTACATAAGGGAAAGGCAGAAGATGAATTGAGATGAAAATTTGAGGAAATTCTATTTTTGTACTATTAATATATGAGAAAATGGGTTAAAATTATTCAAGATACTAAATAAAAATATTTAAATAATATTATATTTAATTTTATTTTCTATTCATGTCGAAGATGAGGGGAAAATAAAACCAAACGCTGCGGTAACTTTTCGATTTGAAACTTGAAAGAGTACTAATCATCCAAGAACATGATGAAGATATGAATTTGACTAGCAAACAAAGCTAAGGACAGGCCTAAGATAGTGGGTTCTGACCTACACCAACAACACAGTACAAATTCCAAAACCTAATAATGAGTCATAGACCACCTCAAATGCCCTAATAGTCCTCGTGTGTACATGATCAGGAAAAATGCGCTTCCACTTTAGGAAACTTTGTAAAAAGAAAATTCGAAATGAATAAATTATAATTATATCACGGATCTTAAGTATTAACATTAAAATATAAAATTAATTAATTCTTATAATAAATAAATCATTATTATTAGAATTGACCAATACTCACAAGCTGCTGGGATTTGTCATTCATGCTTATTTAATTATTTTTCTTTTGGTAAACTACAGAATTAAAATATTGTATTATTTAAGGGTGAATTACAACGACCTTTTTTGAAATTTTGCATAATTGTGGATACTTTTTTGTTGTTTTAAAAATTATAAATAATTCTCTTAGGTTTGTAATTTTTAACTCAGGGCCTGAAATCGTTCATTTTGTCTTTGATTGTTTTTTTTAAATTGTAGAAAAATCAGTCGAGGCAAATTATGTTATTAGCCCACTGTATAAAAAATGTAAAAAACCTCTTCCTGCACAATTTTGCCTAAAAAAATTTTAAAAAATAATTCAATTTGCATAGGGACATTTTGGTCAGTTCATCCATAAAAATGGATGAAAATAGGTTATTTGTTAGACGATTATAAATTTTAGGGAGAATATTTGTAATTTTTAAAACAACGAAGAATATCCATAATTTATTAAATCTTAAGAAAAGTCATTGTAATTCACCCATTATTTAAATTTGATCATATGCATATTTTGATGAAGCCATGTGTACAAAAATGTGAATGCTTGTGTATCATTTTTTTTTTATTTCATCTAAATCGAGATCTAGTAATTTTTTGAAATGCCAAGCTAGTCCCATTTACTATAAGGCATGTTCAAAATTAGAGTTGAAAAATAAATTAAACTACTCAGTAGTTGAAATCGATTGATAAAATTCATTTGAGTTCGATTAAACCAAATATGAATAAATTTTTGTTCGATAAGTGTTCAAGAGCGACTCGAGCTCGATTCAATTAAAGCAAAAAGAATAAAGATACTTGAAAATATCAAATTATTCGAGCTCAACTCATGTTTTATCCTATTAAAATTCGTTTGAACTCTATTAAATTAATAATTAAATTAAATTCAAACACAAATTTTCAAATTTGATTTCAATTCAAACGAGTTTGAATGATGATATTTTCAGCTCTACTCAAAATCATTTACAACCATATTTACATTGGTGGATTGACCTTGATATCCAGGGCCCAGGCCAATCCACTAATATCCGTGGTTTACTTCACAATGTCAAAGCTCGAGTCACTTAATTTTTTTTAAAATTACATTTGGATGGAATAATTTGAATTTAAATGAATAATTCATGAAAGAAAAATTCAAAAGGCTCCATATCAAAAAAAAAAATTAGAGATTTGCAATTCGTATAGTCGAATTCATTAATTCAAATAAAATGTTAATATTTATCGAACGTTTAATAGGGAAAGCCAATTGTGTAGCTCACCTACAGGCAGCTATTCTAGCTGACCTAAGTGATTCTAATCCATGAATAAGGTACATCTTCTTTTAAAAAATAAAAAAATAAAAAGAATTTCATTACACAATAAAATAAGTTACTGATTTCCAAATTAGAAGAGTATTTTTTCGAAATAACAAAATGTGTATTGGTAGTATATAGCATTTTTCTACTGTATTAGTCCAAGCTTGTCAGTGTACACGCAACTCCACATTACTTTCAATCCCCCACATAACACTGTTGGGTCTAATAACAAACTGTTCACTATGGACTCGTATAAAGTTTGAAATGATTGCTGAAAATTTAAAATAGTTATCAACAATTAACATAAATTGCGTCGAGAATTCGTGTGGAAGAAAATGTAATTTTGATAGTATAATTATAAGGATGGAACTTCTGATCTTTTTTACGTCGAATTTGTAATTGAGAACTATAATTTAAACAATAAAAAATAAAAAGACAAACACATTTAGTTCAGATGTTGTAGAAAATGCTATATTCATCATAAATTAACACATATTTAGCACGTGACCCCTTAATTTGAGGATTTTTAATTATTTGGTTAGTTTTGTTGATGTATATTTTGCTCTAGTGACATTTGGGCTAAATTGGCCCTCCCTATTGTTACAGGACCAAAGTTGCATTTTTTTTTTCTCTTTACGTTCCTCATGCCACTTCGGCAAGAGTGGGCAGAAAAATTAGAAGTTCTAGAACTAAGTGACGTACAAGACATATGATAATATCTAGCAAATTTAACTTTATTCGATAATATTTGGATGGAAAAAATGCATCCTACCCCCTCTAATATAGGAAATGTGCAAAATACTTTCATGTGATTAAAAAAAAAAAAAGAAAGAACAAATTACCTTCCTGTGTTATTATAAATATAGCAAATTACCCCCTTAACTCTAGTAGTGTATTACACGCGCCTTAGGTGCGATTTTAACTGATTTTTTAAAATAAAATATTATTTTATATTTAAATATATTATAATATTATATATTAAAATATGTAATATATATTATATATTTTTATTAAAAAAACCCCAACCCCAACCCCCCCCCCCAACCCCAACCCCCACGCTGCTGTCACCTTCCCCCCGTCGCCCCCCGCCGCCACCGCCACCACCTAACCCCCCATATCCACCTTCCTCGGCACCCTCGCCGTCACCACCTAACCCCCCACCTCCACCTTCCCCCATGCCCTTCCCCGCCGCCATCGCCCCCCGTCCCCCCCTCTTTCCCTGTTGCCCGTTGCCCCCTCTTCCCCCCTTCCCCGTCGCCCGACGCGCTGGGAAAGCTCAGAACAGGTATATTTGGGGGCATGTGCATCGTAGATGAACCTAGCTAATGATATGAGGTAGATGGCCCTGCATGATGATATGAGGTGGATGGACCTGCATCATTGGTTGAAACATAATTGCTGGTTGGTCCTCCTCGGACAGCAGGGTACTGTGAACGTGTATAATTTAACATTTCACGTAGACCTTCACGATGTCTACTCCTCATTTGCAACAACGACTGATAATCAATCCCGACATTATCATAGTCTATCACCAGTTGCTCTAATCTGTCAGCCTGCAACGTACATAAAAAAATTAGACATATCGGGGTATGGTTAAACAACAAAAAATTAGACAAAATACACCTTTTACCACATATTCCCAGTCCCGGGTTCGCTATATGATATCCATGTGTGTCTGGCTCCTGGACTCAGGAGATATTTGGACTCGGGTTATTTGGTGATACCAGTTCATATAATGCGGCACTGTCCCACGTCCATTTGCGATCTGGGGTCTCTCAACTAGCATTGATTGTAGGTCGTTCATTGTGCAATATAGTTTCAGTAGAACGAGGCCCAATCTACATCTTGACAACCGCATCTATTGATTGTATGTAAGCGTCTTTCGCTTTGTAATGGATTCGTGGGAACATCTTGAACCATATCAAACTGCCGGAGAACCCGTTCTGGCTGATGCACCTCAGCAATTGCATAATGAATCAACGGGCATCTTATATTCCAAGGCAGTCGATAACTATATAGGGGTAATGAACTGACATCCGGCGCATTCCAATTATATGGTGACCAAACAAATTGCATCGTTAGACCACTTGATTATGTATGTGAATCCATATTAAAGAAACGGGATAAATGCAATTTACGCTCCTGTGATATAAGAAATGAGCAAAAATCCCCATGTGAAAAAATAATTAGCAAATTACCCCCCGTGTTCTTAAAATGAAGCAAATTAACCCCCTGTGTTTTCCCTTGATAGGGGGGTAATTTGCTTCATTTCTCAAAACACAGGGAGGTAATTTGTCAATTATTTTTTCACAGGGGTTTTTTTGCTCATTTCTTAGATCACAGGGGGGTAAATTGCATTTATCCCTTAAAGAAACTAACTAATTATATGTAATGACTCCAAAACCTACATACTTAATTTTCTCTCATCCTGTCAAATGTAGCTCTGATAATACGCAGAGCATTATGTCCCGTAGGCGTCCGGGATATATGAAGAGCCCACCTAAAAAATCACAAATACCACATAAAAATTCAAAATAAAAAAATGGGTTTTATTTTACTATGATATGTATAAAAGAATTATGCATACCGTGTGGCATATGGAGTGAGATGTGGAATATTTTTGTCATCAATTATTGTTGGGCATATCTCTGACACATCGTTGGACCGAGTCGGGACTATAGTTGTAATACGAGACCATGCCTATATTTATAACAACTGCATAGCCGCACCTATATTTATTTTGCCTCGCTGCGATGCATCACACAACTCCGTGTACATATAACCCAACATCGCTGCACCCCAGTTTGAGGTAATACCTTCTTGTATGTCCTCCATGTGTTGTAATACAGCAATGACACACAGTTACCCGTGGCATCAGGACACAACACCCCACCAAGAATGCACAAAGCACATACACGTGTCTCTTGCAATACTTCCTCCAAAGGGCTATCATCGTCACAAGTGTTGACCAACAACTTGTCGTGAAAGACAGGTAGTTTTATCCGGGAGCCCTTAAATGCATCCTCATCGGGAAAAAATCCCAACAACTCAAAGAAATATTGTTAGCATTGTTGAATTGTACGCCGCATATCTACTCCAGTTATAAGATTACCCTCCACCGGAAGGTTTCAAATAATGGCGATGTCCTGGAGTATAATAATCGGCTCTCCTACCAGAAAGTGGAAAGTATGAGTTTTGGGGCGCCATCTCTCCACTAACGCGGTAATGAGGTGTTGGTCCATCTCAATATGGCCACACTGGAAAACTCCTAGAAATCCCATGTTATGCAACACTTGTAAAACTCGGACATGACGTGGGACCAGTTGAAAATTTTGAAAATTTTGAAAAAAAATAATATCGCCACGCCGTACAATTAAAATTGTGTCCTCATTTTCAGACATATCTTCAGAACGATAATTTCTCTAATCGTACAACACACTTCCATCACGAGGACCAAAACTTGCCGTAATATAAATGTAAAATACAACACTGAAAAATTCAACAATATGTGAATTTTTATAAAAACTGCCTATTGAACCAAAATTTTTTGATTGAATGGAATGTTACATTTGTTAAGCTTTTATGTAGCTCATTTTATAGAACTTGGTTGAGCTCAATGAACTTTGCTGAGGACAAAGTTCACAGGGTCCTCGGACCCTGTGAACTTTGGTAGGAGACGCATGCATGCAACAATGCATGCATTCATCACATCCTTGTTTTAACATATACTGAAGACTGGGATGCGAAATCCCGTCTTCTCTAATTTATTTTAAATTCTAATAGAAGATGGGATTTCGCATCCCGTTTTCAATATATATATATATATATATATATAAATTTTTACACTAAGATAGGACTTCAAGTCCCGTCTTTGCCCAATTTCACAAACCTTTCAGAAACCACCTCATTTTTGAATTATATATATATATATATATTTAAATAATTTTACCCTAAAATTACATGTTTCCCACTCTTGAGGTTAGGCCCAACTGTACAAGTATTCATTCACTTTTGTAAAATTATGAATACACCTCTGAGCGATTGTTAGTGTGATATATTTCATGGGGTGGTTGTGTCAAATTTTGCCATTATATAGGGGGTGTACTTGTAATTACAACTACAACCTCAAGAACTCTATTTTTAATTTTACAAATGGCATATAGTATTTATGTAATTAAATCTAATTAGTTTTAGAACACATCAATGTAATTTATCCTTTATTTCAACGAATGGTAATATTTGAAATACGCCGTTGTATTAGAAAATGAGACATTTTATGTTGAATGCCAATAAAAGAAAGAAAAGAAGACCATCCTTTTTACGGAAAATGAGAGCACTAAAAAAGTCATGTTCGTACTGTATTAATCATTGATCTATATTACACTCATACAAACATAGGTTCCTTGCCATTCATTTATTTCCTAATACACTTATTAATACCACCCAACTTTTGTCCTCAATACATAATTGAATCATCATGGTAAATATGGGGTGAATTTTTTATTTTAATTTTTATTGTACTTTTTATATTATTTAATATATGTGCAATATGTACACCAAATTATACAATTTATTTTATTTAAAAATACTTTTACAAAAATTACATAATTTATTTTATTAAAATTAGAAAATACAATAGAATTTAGAATAAAAAGATCCAATTTGGGTATGATTTATATTAGGGTTAAATATAATTACCACCCCTAAAGTATTCAACCCACATCAATTACCCCCTAAAGTATTTAAACCTTCAAAACATTCCCTGACCTTCTAACTCCTTTCATTTTTAAGTTCAAAAAGACCATTTTACCCTTACTAAAAATTTCTCTTTGAAAAAAAATTAAAGGAAATTTTAAAATACCAAAATCACTCTTTTTGGAAACTTTGTCTAATTCTAGTTTCACTTGTTCATCGAGCTCTTTTTATTTTCGTAATCTTAAAGTACTTGGAGCTCATTTTATTTTAGTTTTCCTTGTTTGTCAAACCAAATTAAAAATAAATTTATACATGCATATATATATATATATTTATATACATTTACTTAAAAAAATATACAATTAATAAAATCGAAATAGTTGATCATGAGCTAATAAGAAAATATACAATAATATATATTTATATATATATGGTAATTATATAAATGTGGTAATTATATGAATGTATAAATTTATTTTTAACTTGGTTTGACAAATAAGTGAAACTAAAATAAATGAGTTTCAGATACTTTAGAATTATAAAAATAAAAATAGCTCGATGAACAAGTAAAAATAGAATTAGATAAAACTTAAAAAAAGAGTGGTTTTGGCATTTTAAAATCCCTTCATTTTTTTTTTTCATAAATCAATTTTTAGTAAGGGTAAAATGGAATTTTTGAACTTCAAAATTAAAGGTGTTAGAAGGTTAGGGAGGTTTTTGAAGGTTTTAATACTTTAGAGAGATAATTGATGTAGGGTGGATATTTCAGAGGTGATAACTGTATGTAACCTTTATATTATAAATCCATATTATATTTAATATATTTGTGTATAAAATTTTATTTTAATAAATAGATGATATCATTTTTGTATACATGGCATGTATTTATTAAATACAATATAAGGTACAGTAACATTTGTAATAGAAAATTCAATATGTGAATTCACATGATAAATATAGTTGATTAAAAGGGTATTTTGCTAAGTTTATTTAAAATATATTATATATATATATTTTGAGTAAATCGATTGCACTCACATTATTATCTCAATCTAATTATCAATATCAGATATGTAAACTAATCAATACTACTATTAAAATAGAAAGATAATTACTATTAAAGTAATATAACAACCTACACGTTGGCAGAATTCGAACTTTCTGTCATGAGGGGCCCCACTTCATTGATTAAGTTGGACCTCATTGGTTTCTTTGAAATATTATATGAGCTCATATATCTTATAAAAAAAATTTAGGACTTATAAAATATTAATTTTATTTTAAAAATAAGCTCTTGAAGTGTTTAGATAAAACAAAATTATGAAGCCTATAAAATATTAATAATGATAGTCCTATATTAATATGATCCAAAATTTGTTTAAATTAGTTAAAATTTTAAAAATAAGTTTAGAATTTTCTATTTTTTCTGATTGAGCTATAAACACTTTGATTGTGATTCGTTGTGATTCATCTCACTGACAAAAAATGAGATGTAGGTTCAGGTGAGAAGAAATAATTTTTGAATATTTGTTTGAACATGAGATAAAAATATAATGATAATAGTCACCATGACGCGTAAAAGGTGGTAGGTCAAAAAAGAAAAGAAATTATCATATTTGAATAGATATACTTTTATTGAGAATAGTGAAATATAATTGAAATATATTTTGAAAAAAGATTCACAAACAAATACATATTTGGGTGAAAAAAAGTTTTTCTCATGAGAAAGCACAATTTCAACATCTTATTTTCGGATTTTATAGTACGAAATATTTTTCAACATCTAATAAGCTTTAAAACATAGCTTCGAGAATAATTTTAAAAATACTATGAACTTAACCAAATATTTTCTAACTTTAATTTTAACTAAACTTAATTCAAACTAAAATTTCTTGTAAAGAGAAATGAAAATTGGATTTATTATCCTTTGTTAATAATGAGGCAATAAAGACACCAACGAATAACGTTATTATGATCACAAGCTTTTGAAGGCACTCAGTCGGTCACTCTCACTCTCATAATTCACTGGTAGCTCTGAGAAAAAGTGGTGGGGAAGCTCGTACACACCGCTGAACCTAGGGTTTGTTCGATCGATCCCTTCATCTCCAGTTTTTGGAGTCTGTTTTCCGCTACGATTCGTGAAAACTCTGTTCAGCGTTACTGTTGCGCATGCCACCGGCGCCGCCGGGGAAGGAAGAGAGGTTGAGGTGTGAGTTCCAATTCAGATGATCTTACATTATTCGTTGATTATCTTGAGAATGAAGCTTGGATGTTTCCTGTTGGTAATTCCGACAGAGTTATGGATATGATGCATTTTTAACTGTTGGTAGTTTTTCTTTTTACCTATTGTGTGTGTCTGCTTTTTTTTTTTTTTCTTCCAATTTTTCTTCCGTTTTTTTCATAAAGTTGGAGGAGGACTTGGTGCTGAAGCTGCATTTGATCTTTGAAGTTGTACGACGTGCACGCAACAGACTATGATATTGGCTTAGAAAAAGCTGCGCTAGAGAGCATGAGGTGTGTAGTTTCTTGATTTTATGCTGTTTGCCAAGTTGACAGATGATTATTTTAATTTTACTTGGAAGTAAAGGTGCCTCCTTTTGCTTTAGCTGTGGGGTTTAATCATTGACGCACAACTATATATTCTTGTATTAACTTGTACGGGGAAATTGTAATTTAATTTGTTTACAGGGTGGAATGCTGGTTTTTGGTCGATATGAGGCGTAATATGCTCTTGAAATTGGACGTACTTCTGTTTACAGAAAATTTCAAATGTTTTTGTTTCTTGTTTCATTTTATTCACCTCATTTAGTTTTGGATCCAAACAAGGCTGCTATGATGATACAATAAACGAGCAATCTGTGTTTGTTGTTTGATCATGGAATGAGATTCTTTTTACCTATTCCTTACTTTGGCATAAACTTCGTATATGCTATACCGTTTTTACTTACAATGTAACAGAGTATTTTATTTAATGGAAGCAGCTATACATGAATTGGAATGAAGAATTGGACTGATGTCACTGACTTCCTGTGATGTAGTTTTGTGGATTTGTCTTGGTAAAAATCGCTTTTATAGCTATAGCTTATCATGGATTGGTGGGGAGAAAAAGTGCAATGGCGGCATGAATAGAGAATTTGAACAGTTATCCAGATATTGAGTGGCATGCTATTTGGGATGCTCTGTCCTATATTAGAAGGTATCAAAAGAAACTAGCAAAATTTAAGAGTTTGACAATGTATGGGGGTTGGTAAACGTGCCGCAAACAGGTGAATTCAATTCTGGGGCTAGCACATAGATTCACCAGTATACTTGTGTTGTAGGAAAGGATGCAGATTTGGTCTCACTATTTTGTTTCTACACCTCAGTGTAAATTTACTTTTCCTTCTGAGATAAAGTAAGTTGAATTTTTCCAGCCATATTTAGGAAGAGATTCTTTGCCTACATTTCCTCCCCTTTGTATCTTTGCTACTAATTTACATCAGCTGAGACTTATCAATCCAGTTTCTTTCACTTTCCTCTAAGAGGGAAAAATATTGAAATAATTGATGAGCTAAACTAGGCAATCGCTCACCTTGAAATTGTTCTGAACATTTAAAAGTGAAAAGCATAACAAACATAAATAAAAATTTAAAAAACAACAGAAGATTAAAAACAAACAAACTGATGAATTTTGGCCTCTTGCCATCCAAAAGAAAGAATTGTCATAGAACGAATATTCTATGTTCATAATTTTAGTTTATTGACCTCTGAATATTTGCATGCAACAAATTTAGTTTATATAGCTAGTAATATACTTGCACCAATGTAAAATTTACATCAATATAAAATATATAGCCTATGGAGAGCATGTTTGCATCTCTTTAATTATGTATTCTGGAACTCTTGCTGTCTCACTGTCAAGTAACACAAAAATGAGCGAGCTATGTTGATGGAGTTCCTAAAATGAGTTTCTCAATCTGTCTGATGTGGATTCGCTGACAATATTGTTTATTGGTTTTGTGGGGATCAACAATGGGAATGTCTAGCTGGATTCAGAGATGGAGCCAAAAGCTAGTACTGAATTCTTTGTTGGCACCAGTGACGAATCGGAGATGAGCACCACTGTTACTAAATCAGTGTCCATTGGAAAAGTGGACGAAGAAAGTAAAACTGTTGCAGAACAAAAAGCTTCCCCGGTGTCTGCCTCAGCATCAGCCTCAAACCTCGGTTCTGGGTCAAGCTTGATTCAGGGAGAGGAAACCGTGAGTAATAGGGCAGATTCCATTGTGGATAATCCATCTTCCTTAAAAGCTGATAAAGGAAGAAAATCATCAACTCATATAAAAAATCTTCAAGGGAAGAGGAAAGTGAAGGTAAGCAGAAACACTCTGCAAAACTAACTTGAATCCCAGGTTATATTTGAAGTGTTAATGTATTAAAGGCTTTGTCCTCATTAGAGAAACTTACATCTGAATTTGTCTCAAGTATTTTTTTTTCTCTATCATGTTTGTGGATTTGTCATGTACGTCCTGGGAAGCAAATTTAGGAATTCATGGATTGCTTTTTATATCCCAAGTTAAATTATACTCCTGAACCTTTGTACATAAGTCAGGAATGTGTTGGTGTGAATTTCAGATTTCAAGAGAAGAATGAATGGTTTCTTTATTTTTGGAGATAGGTGGATTGGACACCTGAGCTGCACAGGCAGTTTGTTCAAGCAGTGGAGCAGCTAGGTTTGGACAAGGCTGTGCCTTCAAAAATTCTGGAGCTCATGGGAATTGATTGTCTTACCCGCCATAATGTTGCCAGCCATCTTCAAGTATGAACATATGTTAGCTTCTCTTTCATGTTCCTTCATTCTTATTTCATTTCCATAATAACCAGACACTTCATCTGTTAATCTCCTTTCTAAAAGTTTGCTTATGGTTAATGAATTGTCCACTTCCCTATGCCTGGGTTCGGTGCTTTTTTTTGTCATCTTCTTATGCTACTAGTCAATAATTCTCAGGTGATTTACTTTGCACAATTTTTTCCATATGCATCTGTTCTCGTATTTCTGGATGGAGTTTTTTACAAGTCAATGTTCTTGGACTTGTTGACTTCTGCTGTATGTTTGTACCTGTTGCGTACTTTGATTATAGAAATTAATATACTGCAAAAGAAGTTGTAATACTTTTAATAAAGAATTATAATTGTAATAAGCTGTTGAGGGTTTAAAATTCCAGCATCAAATGGTGGGCTGTTATGATGTTTCTTTTCTGCAAACACTTTCTGGAGCTGGTAAGGTTGGTCTGGTATTAAGAGCAAAATTACCAAAGGATATTCGATGTACTCACATTTTGGTTATGAAATATGCGGAATCCTGAAGCAACTTGGAAAATGTGTTGCATTCCCTTATAGTATGTCTCTTGTCCTTTGTCCTAAAGTCTAAAAATATTTGATATATCAGAAGTTTTGTCCAACGTAATTTCAATACCTGTCATGGAAATCTTTAATTGAAATAACATTTTGTCCCTGAAACTTCAAATTTGTTTGTTCCATTTATGTAGGAGGTCATCCCTTCTGCCACAAAGTAAAATATTTATGACTTCTCTTGATAGTAGAAAGTAATTTGCTGAAGAATTAGGTCACATGATAGTCCTAAACATACTTAGTAATTTATATGCTTATTTCTTGCACTAATAAATGATTTGAAAGAATTGGATTTTTTTTATTCTTTTAAAATCCAGAAATATCGATCTCATCGGAAACATTTGCTAGCTCGAGAAGCAGAGGCAGCAACCTGGAGCCGGAAGCGGCAAATGTATGGAACCACGGGCAGGACAGGGAAGAGAGATGTGAATTCTTGGGTAGTACCAACCACAGGGTTCCCTCCAGTGACATCGATGCCTCAATTTAGACCCTTACATGTATGGGGTCATCCATCATCAGACCAATCATTGATGTACATGTGGCCTAATCATCTAAACTGTTCACCAGCTCCTCCACCTGCTTGGGTCCCAGGTCATCCTCTGCAACCACTAATATCTGGGGAACCTTCTTTTTGGTCTAGCCACCACCGAGATGTAAGTGCAGAGCAGACAAACATATTTTATCAGCACTCTTCTCTCTTATTTCTGTAATGACACATCTTTTTCATGAAGGTTCCAGCGCCGGGAGTGCCTTGCTTTCCGCCACATTTCCAGTCCACAGTAATTACAAAATCCTACTCTTTTGATTGATATTTACTTGCATTTGGTTCTTTTTTTTTTATGCCTGTATATGTCCAAAAAATTCATGGACATAAATGAGGAAATCTTTGGCTTTAACCATATAACAATCATGCAGAGGTTTACCACTCCGCCAGTCCCGGGCGTACCACCGACTTCCTTGTACAGAGCAGAACCTGGTGTCAGTGTACCCGTTGTGCCCACTGGACAAACACTGCCTCAATCATCATTTGACTCTCACCCAGTAAGATTTCTTTGTCCTCCCTTTACTTCAACTAGATTCTTCACACTCCTGTGAGAGGTAAGAGCTGGAGGCATTTGGTTCAATCAGGCAACATTAAAAAAAGAAAAGAGAAGTTAAAGTTCGTTTGCATATTTTACTACTACTAAAACAAGATGTTGCTGTGTCAAAACATCATCGTCCAAAACTACTGGCTTGACATAAAATTGTGGAATCACAAACTATGATTTTTATTCATTTAAGGACCATGAAAAATGATCGAAGGCCTTGGTGACAACAATGTTTCATGTTTTCCTTTCTTTTATCAAAATTTGATAACAGGAGACAATTAGATGTTTATTATAAATCAGCTTCTCTTTTCTCTTCCTTAAAGCATTTTCAAAATAATGCTATAATGTTCAAGCCCCTAATAGATGTTCTGCTAAGTTTCTGAAATATCCAGCAGTTTCTCAATGAACCAGCATTGACTCTTCTTTAACCGAAATACTTACAGGACTTACTAAATTAATTTTAGCAATATTTTACCCCCCTACTATACCTTCTTTCCCAACCAAAGAAGAAGAAGAAGCTCCAAAGCAAGTTTGGTATATCTTGGCTCCCCTTTCCTTCTCCTTGTCCTGTCATTGTTGATGCATCCACATCTTCCTAATAGTTCAACACCCAACATCTTTTTGTATTAGAATGCAACATATTCTTTACAATGCATGAGTTTGAAGGAAGTCAATGGTGAAAACTATGGGCTCAGTTTTAGTGGATTAATTGAAGAATAAAACACAAACTTACTCCAATCGATTCTATTTGCTTTAAGAATTGCTTTTATGGTGGTTGTATATAGGGATATGAAAGTGAATAGTAAAAGTTAATCAATTAATTAATCTTGCAATGCCTAATAGGCATGAGAAGATTGTGATGGCTGGTTTCGGAGACTGAAGTTTGACTGTTTGAGATGGATGGTTTTCTTGGGGTACTGGGAAAATACTAGGAAAAGAGAGAAAACTACAGAGAAACAAGGCAGCTTGCCCAACTTGGAGGGTTTTATATCTTTATCTTTTTTTTCCTTTTAAATTTCGGCAGACTTCTGCGACTTGGACTGGTGAATATTAAATAAGATACCGGCCTGGCATTCATTAAAGTGTGCATGATTCATTTTCCTCATAAAAGCATTTTTAGAGAACAGTTCCATTATGCCCCAACATGGATTTTTACCGTTGATGGCTTGGTTTAAAGTTCATCATTTTGCACATCGTAAGTCCACTAGAAACTAGGCGTCTTCTTGTTTCTGCAAGCATCCTTGGAAGATAATGATGTGCTGTCCCAATCAAATGCTCAACCCCTATATGTTTGATGCATGTAGATTGGAATATGTGACAAACAGATTCCCAGTAGGCATGAAACTAAAGTTACATGTAGTTTTAGATTCTATGAGGTGGAAATAGTAAGACGATTTTCTCTCTTTTAACTCTTTAATCGCAGCAGATCAATATTTTGCCAGCATTACCAATGTCTGACTTCGTCGTCATAAATGTCTTAGCAGTCTAAGGAGAGCATAGATGCGGTCATTGGAGATGTTTTATCAAAGCCGTGGCTGCCGCTGCCACTTGGACTGAAGCCCCCGTCTATTGACAGTGTCATGGTGGAACTGCAACGTCAAGGGATATCAAAGATACCACCAACGTGCGCTTAAGTAGTTGCTCCTATTTCTGGAGTTTTCATGTCAATAACAGAACCATTTCAATTAGTGAAAATCTCCACCGGTTGATGAAATAATCTGATGTGCATATCTTCTTATCTTCTACACTCCTTTGTTCTCTTTTGCAATTTCTTCTTAATTCCTTTTCTGTGATTTTATCAACTGGCTCTGCGTAGTTAAGCTACGCCATATTTAAGTAGGATTAGTTCTGCTTGGGGTCTGATATGGAGTAATGTGGACTGTTTGGAGCTTCCTTGACATGAAAATTTTTAGTGCCATGATAAGGAGAGAAGAAAGTGAGTATAAATAATGAAACGTAAGTTATTCATTTAAAGCCCATGTGGTGGAACAATCGAAACATATGGTTCAAGTGCAACCGTAACTTTTTGTGGTGTTTAAATCTTTGTCCAATAATCAATTTTGAAATTAAATTTCATTTAAATCACATTTTTATATACTAGAAAGTATGACGTGTGATGCATGTATATAAATATCTTTTTAAAAGTAAATTATTATTTATGTTAAGTTCATGATATTATTAAATATTTTCTTCATTGAAACATTAGTATTATACAATTATATTTTCAAATAAATTGATAATAATTATTTGAATTAATAAGGAAACTATTAAATTCTATTATATGTAATTCACTTTCTAAATTTGATTGATACTACTGAATAAAAAGATATTCCCCAAAATTAATATTTGTATTTTGTATATTCACTTATAATTATTTTATTATTATGTATCAAACCACTTAATATGAAAATTAAAATAATGATATTCAAAAAATTAATATTAAAATAAAAATAATTAGTCAAATCTCCTTATCTTGGATATAAGAAATTCCAAGTTAATAAAATGAATTGATCAACTTTATTTGCAGGTTTTATTATGTCTATTTTATGTTGTTTAATTTTGTTTTATTTTTTATTACACTTTGTATGTGTGTTTTGTATGTTTTCTTTTACTACTATATTTGAATGTCGTTTATTTTTAGTTTATTGACACTATTACAAACTAATTATTTATTGACTATTTTTATAAAACTATAATCAAATTGGACCATAGTACTAATATTTTGTATTGTAAGATCTTATAATGTATGTTAATCATATTTCAGTATGAACTTTTTTTATATTGTGAAAGCATTATTTACATGCTTTATTAGCTTCTAATTTTTGAAGTATTATTGTTTAAAATTTTATTCTTCACCTTTATAAAAGAAACAATAGATGTAAAAGTAAAACATTCAGAATTATCTAATACAAAAAAAAAAAATAAAAAAAATCAAGTGCTAAGAGATTCACTCAATAGTGAATTTTCATAAACAATTTCAATTTAATAATATTCTATTCATATATCAATTGTTATTCTCTTTAGTACTCATGCTTTTTAAATTTTTAAGTTATTTTTATAAATTTATTTCTAAAAAAATATATAAATCTCATTGGATTATTTATTTATCATCTTTTTTTTTTCTAAGTTCAACATAATAACTCAATTTTTATTTATGATTTTATTGTACTAAGTTTATTCTCAAAATTTATTAATTTTATTAACATGAAAATGTACTTGTACTAATGTGTTAGTATATAATTATTTTAAAATTTTATACTTTTAATTATTATTGTGTTAATGTTTACTCACCATTTGACTATTCTTATTTTCACAAGGAGAAATAGTATTTTTCAGTCCGTAACTTAGGTTTCCATTTTAATTTGCTCCATTGTTTTTGGGATTCTGACTTTCGGTCTCGTAAATATTAAAAGTAACAATTTTGGTTCCATAACACCTTTCTCTATGAATATTCTAAAGAAAATTTCATGAGGGCGTTAAGTGTATAATAATACAAAGGGACAAAATGTTACAACTTTTATGCACCTTTTAAAGCATAAAAATAGTTATATATGTCTCGTTAGAACCTACAATTATGTTAGTTAATTTGTTACTCAATAAGATAAGGTTTTAACTTAAATTATTTATTATATTACTATTTATACTCTTCTTCAATGTCAATGTCTTGGGGGTGCAGGGGGAGTGGGACATGGTGTTTTTACCCTATTAATATTGAAATAAAATCAATTCGTTAGCTCTTTTCTTTTTTTCTTTTTTTTTTTTTAATTTTCAATAGCACTTCTAATTTAATCAAATTGGTAATTTTATTTGTAATTAAATTTTGATACTTATTCGTTATTTCATTTTAGAAGAAATTCCATTTTAATAAAATTGATCAACTTTTATTCGTAGGTTTAATTGTGCGTGCCTCTTTGCTATTGTTTGATTTTGCTATATTATATCTGTGTATGAATATGTTTTCTTTTACTGTATTTTGAATGTCGTTGATTTTTAATTTATTGACACTAAATGATTACAAACTAATTATTTATTGGCTATTATTATAAAAATATAATTTAATTGGAAAATATTACCAATATTTTGTATTGTAAGATCCTAATGTTAATTATATTTCAGTATCAGCTTTTAAATATTATCAAAGTATTATTTACATGCTTTATTACCTTCTAAATTTTGCAATATTATAATTGTATAAAATTTTATTTTTTGCCTTCATATTGCTATTTTTAATTCCATATGTTTTTAGCTTCACTTCTTAATCTTATTTTCATATGCACCGAATGGTATAATTAATCTATTTCTTATTCAATAATATATTATGTTACAACTTAATTTTTTATGTCACATTTGTTGTTGTAATACTTTTATTTTATTAATTAATATAAAAAAATAATAGATGTAAAAGTAAAGCATTCAGGATGATCTAATACTAAAAAAATCAAGTACTAAGAGTTTAACTCAATAGTTGAATTTTCACAAGCAATTTAAATTTAATAATATCATATACATATATCAATTTTAATTTGTAATCAAATTTTGATATTTATTCATTATTATATATATATATTTAAGTTTGGATTAGTATTTTATATATTATTCATGTGTAGTTTATTTTAAATTTTAATGTATCATGGTAAATTAAAAACTTTTTTAATATAATTAAGATTTCTTCTAGCAAAGTAATTGTGTTGAAATATTATTTGGCATATTAATTTTTTTTAGTTGAATATGTTATTCATTCTCTAAGTAGTTTAGACCAATTAAGGCTCTAAATATTATGCCTATTTTCTGTTATTTAAGTTTATTTTATTTTTTGTTATATTTTGTATGTGTGTGTTGTATGTTTTCTTTTACTACTGTATTTGAATGTCATTTATTTTCAATTTATTGACACTATTACAAACTAATTATTTATTGACTATTGTTATAAAACTATAATCAAACTGGACCATAGTACCAATATTTTTATTGTAAGATCCTATAATGTATGTTAATTATATTTCAGTATCAACTTTTTTATATTGTCAAAGCATTATTTACATGTTTTGTTAGCTTCTAAATTTTGAAATATTATTGTATAAAATTTTATTTTTCACCTTTATAAAAGAAACTATAGAGTAAAAGTAAAACATTCAGGATTATCTAATATTAAAAAAATCAAGTGCTAAGAGATTCACTCAATAATTGAATTTTCATAAGCAATTTTAATTTAATAATATTCTATTCATATATCAATTTTTATTCTATTTAGTACTCATACTTTTTAAACTTTTAAGTTAGTTTTATAAATTTATTATTGAAAAAATATATTAATCTCATTGGCTTATTTATTTATCATCTTTTTTTCTAATATCAACATAATTAACTCAGTTTTTATTTATTATTTTAATTATACTACGATGTTAGTAATTGTACTAATGTGTTAGTATATAATTATTTTAAAATTTTATACTTTTAATTGTTATTGTGTTAATGTTTACTCACCATTGACTTTCGTATTTTCATAAGGGGAGATAGCATTTTTCAGTCCGTAACTTAGGTCCTTTCAATTTTAATTTGGTCCATTGATTTTGGAATTCTCACTTTCGATCCCGTAAATATTAAAAAGTAGCAATTTTGATTCCATAATACCTTACCCTCTGGATTTTCAAAAGAAAATGCCATATGGACGTTAAGTGTATAATAATACAAGGGGACCAAATGTTACAATTTTTATGCAACTTTTAAAGAATAAAAATAGTTATATATGTCTCGTTAGGACTTACAATTATGTTAGTTAATTTACGACTCAATAAGATAAAATTTTCAGTTAAATTATTTATTATATTACTATTTATACTCTTCTTCAATGTCAATGTCCTGGGGGTGCAGGAGGAGGGGGACATGGTGTGTTTAGCCTAGTAATATTGAAATAAAATCAATTAGTTAGCTCTTTTTTAAATTTTCAATAGCACTTCTAATTTAATCAGATTGTTAATTTTTATTTATAATTAAATTTTGATACTTATTCGTTATTCCATTTTAGAAGAAATTTCATTTTAATAAAATTGATCAATTTTTATTCGTAGGTTTTATTGTGTCTCTTTGCTATTGTTTGATTTTGCTATATTATGTCTGTGTATGTAATATATTTTCTTTTACTATATTTTGAATATTATTGATTTTTAATTTTTTGACACTAAATGATTGCAAACTAATTATTTATTGACTATTACTATAAAAATATAATGTAATTAGACAATATTACCAATATTTTGTATTGTAAGATCCTAATGTAAATTATATTTTAGTATCAATTTTTAGATATTGTCAAAGTATTATTTACATGCTTTATTACCTTCTAAATTTTTAAATATTATTTGTATAAAATTTTATTTTTTGCCTTTATATTGCAAATTTTAATTTTATATGTTTTTAGTTTAACTTCTTAATCTTATAATTTTCATATGCACCGATTGATATAATCTATTTCTTATTCAATAATATATTATGTTACAACTTAATTTTTTATGTTACATATCTAATACTAAAAAAATAAAGTACTAAGAGATTCACTCAATAGTTGAATTTTCACAAGCAATTTCAATTTAATAATATCATATCCATATATCAATTTTAATTTGTAATAAAATTTTGATATTTTTTTGTTATTATATATATATATATATATTTAAGTTTAGATTAGTATTTTATATATTATTCATGTGTAGTTTATTTTGAATTTTAATGTGCCATGGTAAATTAAAACTTGATTTCTTCTAGCAAAGTAATTGTGTTGAAATATTCTTTGGCATATTAATTTTGTTTCGTTGAATATGTTATTCATTCTCTAAGTAGTTTAGAACAATTAAGACTCTTAAACATTTTCCTTATAGAATTTTATTTAATTTTATAATATAATTTTCTGTGAATGTTATTAAAATTTAATGCGTGACAGGTCTGTGTAATTGGGCTCATTCATGATTCACGATTAGAAGCAGGTTATTAAAATTCTGTGTAATTGAATTCATTCATGATTCACGATTTAGGTTTTTTATCCTAAATTTATATGGCGGAGATTTAGAATATTTAGAATTCTAAATTGTTAAAAATTCCAAAATCTGTAATATAATAATTAATAATATTAAATGAGGGTATATTTGTCTTTTTACAATGGAAAACAAATAATTTGAATATTCACACATTTATATAGAGTATAGATATAGATATAGATTGTATAAAAGTTACAATATATCTTTTAATCTCAGCGGAATACTGTTTACGTTAACACTCATACATTTTACTTATTTTTTTAAAATTAATTTTAAAAATGAATTACTTTTAGAATTTAGCTACAGTATATATATATTCATAATTAATATAGAATTATGAATTTAAACATTATGATTTTCTCATAATCTTATAATAAATTACATACTTGCGATGCCAAATTGAGCCCAAGTTAGGGCTCTTAATTGGGGTCGGATGAAGAAAGTGGAAACATACATGACCCGAATCTAAATTCTAAACCACTTGCAGCAAAACTCAAAATAGTGTCAACTGTACACAGTGCCATGGTCCCTCTTGTGTGGGTTGTTTGAATGCAGCCTCATTTGATGAGCGCCACACGATTTTCCCTTCATGGAGTTCATATATCAAACATAATGCCGCTTTTGACTATGGAACATGATAGTCTAGCAAATAATTAGATTAAAGGAATTTCATATGAGTCAGCCCATCCCAGCAATCACGAATAGCTGCCATCCATCCATTGTGGTAGTAAATAGCAAACAAGTGAAAGACTTGTCCCCGCCATCTCCGGTTCTGGCCAACCTCCTTTGAATAGAGAAATTAGCAACTCTTCGGCACCGCCGAGGGCTTACTGCTATGCCCCAGCGCGGCGAAGAGTTAAAACCCTCATTATGGTGGTTATTCTATGGGAATTGCTGACAATTTGTTGTGCACTGACACTTTAAAAATCATATAATATCATGTCTGATACATTTTGAATATGAACACAACAGGACACCATGTCTCTTATGTGTCAGTCATGTAATTAAATGTGGACAACAATAAAATATATAGAAGAAAAGACAAAAGAATCCGACACAAGATGGATACGGCATATCACTATAAGAAAATAACAAATTAGTGACAAAAAATTAAGTGACACTTTTAATATTGTGACTATTTATATAGTTTTGGTGACAAGAGTTTTATTTTATCGCAATAATAAATTTTAAAGATTTAATGGTGATAATTATTGGGTAAAATATAATTTACCCCATGTGTTAGTCAAAATGTTGAAAATACCTCCCTGTAAAAAATAGAATATTAAAAAACACCATTGTGATTTTTAAAATATAGCAAAACACCACATCGGCCCCGTGGTGAGATGCATGCGCCTGAATGCAATTTTTCTCGAATTTGATAATAAAATTATTCTTACACATTAATTTATGGACCGTTATATTTCGTTTGATATAAAGCTATGGTTGTGATGTTTTAGGATAAAAATCAATGGATGGATTGCATTATATTTGAATTGAGGTCCAAATTTAACACAAAAAATTAATGGTCTAGATTTTACTTTATTCAAATCAACGGTTTAAATTGAATATGGTATATTTGATATATGGATACGAACATTATTATTATTATTATTATTATATATTAATAAAGTATTTAATATATATATATATACATATTAAAAAAATAATTTCTTCCGCACACCTCCAACGCGTCGGCAACCCTTCCCCCATTGCCAACCCGCCAACCCCAACCGCCCTGCACTTCGCCCCCATCCCCCACCGCCCGCCCCCTTACAGATCTACTAGATCTACCCCCACCGTCCGCACCGCTTCCCCTTCCATTCACTCGCCACTGGCCGCCCCCCTTCCCCTGCACCCGCCACTCTTCTGAAAGACAAGTGGATTCGTTCGGGAGCGCGAGCGGAAGCGAGAATACAAATGAATATGTAAATTTAAATCGCATAAATAAACGTAATCCCAAGAGGTGTACCCTTGGATGCTCAAACGGGCGTTCGATGTAGGATGTAACAACATTAAAGCACATATCGAACATAGGGCATAGATGAAGTAGAAATCTACGAAAGCGTAGTTAACCGTTACCTTTGTAGTTTTCACGTGTGCGCGGCTACTTGCTTTATTCCTTCTTCGGAATGTCCACCAAGTTCAAATGTATGGTGATCCACACCACACCGGAAGAAACTCACGTTTTTCTTGCTAGAAGAAAACGGGTTTAGAAGGAATCGGTTTAAGAAGACAAACACTATGAATTAGTGTTTTTCTTAAGCATACTTTGTTCTTCCCTTTTGATCCAAGATCAAGTGAAGAACACTAGTAAGAGGAGAGAGAGGGGGCCGAAAGTTAGAGAGAGGAGAGTGGCCGATTCGTGGTTCTTCTTTTCCTAGAAAAGATGAATTGTGAATCTCTTGCATAGGTATTAGTATATATTCATATATATACATAATTAATGTGATTATTGGAATGTGTTTAGGTTCATCCTAGAATGTCTAGATACATCCCAATCAATCACCATTAATTCTTCAATCAAGCCTACCAACTTTTAAGGTATGATCAAATCATACCAAAAGGGAAGGACTTGATTGGAGTTGATTTGTCTCTTACCAAAAGAGACAAGTCAACTACCACCTTGCATCCAACATGGTCGACTTTTGCTCCCTCTAAGGTAGCATTTTTGGCCATGCTTATTTAGGGAAGAAGTCCAACTTCTTCCTATTCCAAAATAGGAACAAATTCTCCTCTTGGGTCAAAATTTAACGGACCGGGTTTTACCGTAATTCAATTACGAAAAACCCAAAATTAAATCCAATTTAATATCCACTTAAATAATTCCCGTTGATCTTTTAATCCAATCAAAAGATCCAATATCTCAACTTTTTATATTTAATCGATAAATTCCATTTACTGATTAAACGAGGGCAAGATACAATATTGGCCCATCCATCCAATGGACAATCCCTTAAGTAATCCAATTACTTATTCATCCTTTGAAATTGACTCCAAGTCAATCTCTCATCCTTCTCGGTGATTTGTGTGTGACCCTTTAGGTTCACCCTCAGCTAGACTTGGGCCCGTGTCCCATAAGGGCCCGTTACCATGCATGGCCGTCTAGCAATGGTCCATAGCACTAGAGACTAGGTGAATGTTGGTGTGAACATTTGGGTGCCGATTCCGTACCGGTACGGTCCTTCCGTCTACAGTCTCCCGGCCTTAGTCTAGGGTATGAAATTGGGCGTCGGTTCCCATCCTTGATCAGGCATCTATGCTCAATACTCGAGAATACGCATGCCTCATTGCATCGACACAAGAAACCATTCCCTGTTCGATGAATCACTGTGGCCACAACTTTAAACAACATGAACGTGTCTCCGAGTGCATAGAAGATACCTCTGTCACATACTGACAGGGGACGGATCCTCTTCTTGGAACCCACCATCCTCGCTACACATTCTGACTGCACTGGACAAGGCTTATAATGATCATCTTACAGAATGATCACTTCTCGCCAGATCCAAGATGTAACCGTCTTGTGCACGTGACTGCCATGGTTCCTCAAGTTTGAGGACTACTCCCGTATTATCGGAACCGGGGAAATCCAATCATACCGGCCAAGCCTCCAAGGCTTCCATATGATGATCCCCGCGAGTTAGTCCAGTCGGCTTGACCCCAGTCGACCAACCCATCAAGATTGTGTAGGCATCCCACGCCTGTCGCCGATGAAACACGACTCATCTAATGAACACGACTCTTGATGCAAGTCTCTATAGGACTCTCGATGCCATGTCTCGAGGTTCTCGACTTGGAATGTTTCAGCCTAACTCTTAATCAGTTGGTTTCATGACCACCATCCAATGCGTGGCCCAACTGCATGAGTTGTTAATCGTGGTCTGTGGGCTTTGTTGCGATATAAGTAAAATACCGTTTTAACATATGTAAAATGAGCGCAACAAAGAAGGTATCATTGGTGACGAACACTCATTTTATTCATCACATAATATTACATTACATCAGGTTGTCAAATAGGTTACAAAATGCCAAACCTATTGACTTTCTGGTCACCTATTCTAACATCTTTGCCCTCACAAAGCTCCCCCTCACCACCCTCCCTCACCAGTCGCCTGTTCGCCTAAACGCCTCCCCAACAGGTCGTCCGCCGACCTCTCCCCCATTCCCCCACCGCCTGCCCCCTTGCAGCGCGATTGCCCCTCTGTCCGTCCCCTTGCCGTCCACCCTAGATCTAGCACGCCGCCGGCTCTCTATCCCCACCCCATCCTGGCGTCGGCATGACAACAGTAATGGTAGCGGCCGATGCGACCCCTCACTTTGTATCTCTCCCTCCCTCTATCTCTCTCTCTCTCTATATGGATGCGTTTTCAATCCAAACCACTTCTCCAAAAACGACTTCCAAAGTCGCCATACATTCGACTTTCATAATGAAATGTCATAGTATCTTGCTTGAAAACTTTCCAAGCTACTACACTCATCATTAAGTCCAAATGTACATACATATCGAGACTAAATATTATTCACATGATTATGAAAGCTAGTATCGTGCAGGCAAGCAGATCTTGCCTGCTGCCGGGCGCGCGCGCGCAGGCACGCTCTGTGCGCGCAGGCGGCAGGCAGGGCCTGCCAGCTTGCCCGTCCCAGCAAGCGGCCGCCGACAGTGGTGGCCCTTGGCCGTTTTGGTGATTCTCTTGTTTCTTTACTTTTTGAATAATTTCTGAAAATTATTTTATTTATTTTTCATGTATTCTTGAATACATTATTTGAAAAAATGTTTATTTTGTTTGGTTTAGAACCTCAAAATATTAATGTTTTTGTGAATAATGAGGAAAGATTTTCCTAACAAGAAAAGGACAACCAATGTTACACCAAGTTTGCATGTATACCTTATCTTTTAATTCATTTATGAATTATGTGATTGGATATCATGGTTTATCTGCATTATTGATGATTGAATATCATGAATTATGCACGTTGGATGAGAACGGATGATCACAAGCCCTAGACCGAATATATGGTTTCAATTTTATGTTGGGCCTGTGTGCCTCATTTATTTTCCTCCTTCTGTTTTCTGGTTACCTTGGAATAATAAGGCTTTCGATCCCCCTCCAATTGTACTCCCCCCCGGGTTATCGCTGGGTTTTTTATATTTATATTGTAATGAGATCTCGGTCATCAAACTCTCACTTGGTTGGACCAAATTGAATATTGGACCCTTATTTAATGGACTAGGACTCTAGGAGTTCATCCAAGGCTCCATTCATGGCAAAGTGAGGAAGCTAGTTTCAGTCGATAGCGTGGTCTCACGAGTCGTGGCACGACTATCGTGCTGAAAAGAAGCTGCACTTTGTCATGCAAGAAGAGTACACTCCTGTTGTCTGTCTCATGAGTCGTGGGGGTAGCAGTGAGCGCTATGATTCAGTTGACTGGGTCGGGTCTAATGTCCGAATAACGTGATTCGCTTGGAGTCATCGGAATCACGAAAAAGGGTGAGGCAGATATCTTGGGAATCTCGTGAAATGAGAATGGTATGGAATTGTTAGAATAGGTGACCAGAAAGTCAATGGTATTGGCTGCTCTGAGAATCATTCGTCAATCTTTAAACAGGTAATATTATGTTAATGAATGTAGTAAGAATTCATAGGCATGAGTTTGTTGTACTTACTGCTTGCATCATTTTGATATCATAACAAATGCCCACAGACTGAAATAACATTTCGGGAAATTGGAACTACGCTTGGAGGTAGGGTCATGAAATCAGTTTTTCGCCGAATCGGTCTAAAATACTCCAAGTCAAGGAATCTCGAGACAGGGCATCGAGAATCCATTTGAGACTTGCACTAAGCATCTGTAGTCTCATTTCATCGATAAGTGACGAGGCTCGTCTATGCAGTGTTAGTGGGTCAGCCAGCTAGGTGGCTGCTGACTGAGGTGACTCGCGGGAATCGTCATATGGAAGCCACTCGGGCTTAGTCGGTATGACTCGTATTCCCGGTTTTGATAGTACGAGATTAGTCCTCGGACTTGCGGAATCATGGCAGTCACGTGCATATGAAGACTGTATCTTGGATCTGGCGAGAGGTGATCATTCTGTAAGATGGTCATTATAAGCCTTGTCCAGTGCAGTTGGAGTATGTAGCGAGGACGGTGGATTCTAAGATAGGATCTGTCCCCTGTCAGTACATGACGGTGATGTCTCCTATGCACTCTGAGATGGTTTAGACTCTGAAAGTCTATGGCCATACCAATTGATTGAGTAGGAAAGGGGTTTCCTACGTCGATGATAGAATTAAACCTATCTCAAGCATTATGCATAGATGCCTAAGTCAAGGATGGGAACCGACATCCTAATTCCATGCCCTACACTACAGGCCGGGAGACAGGAGACAGTAGGACTGCACCCATACATATCGAGTGACGGTAGGACCGTACCTGCATGTAACTCGGAGCCTAAATGTTCACACCGCATATTCACCTAATCTCTAGTGCCATGGACCGTTGCTAGATGGCCACCCATGGTGACGGACTACTTTGGTTATGAAATAACAAGAAGTAGGTCCAAGTCTAGCTGAAAGGTGAACCTAAAGAGTCACACCCTCTACACCAAATGAAAAGGAATTAATTTGGAATTAATTCCAGGAGAAGGTTTAATTTAATGGAATTAAATTATACTTCTTGGAGATTCAAGCCTCGATAGATTATTTGGAATAATCGGGCTTGAGTTCATAAATTAGATTTATGGATTTTATAAAGCATGGGCTTCCCTTTTAATTAAATTAAAAAGGTGAATTAATTAATGGGCTTGGTATATTAAATAGGATTTAATATAAAGTCCATGGGACTATTTAATTTAGAATTAAATAAAGTCCATTCCATTAATTAATTAATGGGCTTGGTATATTAAATAGGATTTAATATAAAGTCCATGGGACTATTTAGAATTAAATAGGCCCATTCCATAAACCCCATCAAAATGAATGGACAAGATTTGATCAAGGGATTGATGAGTGTTAGAATAGGTGACCATGTAGCCAATCTTGGTAGGCGAATTGTAACCTATGTTTGAACAATTTCGAGGTTTTAATAAATCATTAATGAATAAAAAGTGAAATTCATTTGGCATTTACTTTGTTTGTGTTCACTTTATCTACTTTATATAACTGTTCACTACGCAAACAAAGCCCATGGACTGAAAACGCATTTCGGGGACTGGGACTACGCTTGGAGGTAGGTCCATGAAATCAGTTCCGCCGAATCAGTCCGGAAATCTCCAAGTCAAGGAATCTCGAAAGTGGGTACCGAGATTCCCCTTGAGACTTGCACTAAGCATCTGCTATCGTATTTCATCGACGGGTGACGAGGGTCGTCTAAGTAGTGTTAATGGGTTAGCCTGCTACGGGAGCAGCTGACTGAGGTGACTCGCGGGAACCGTCTTACGGAGGACCTTGAGTAGGATCGGTTAGGCATGACGTGTGTTCCCGGTTCCAACGGTATAGGTCAAGTCCTTTGACTTGAGAAACTGCTGAGTTTAACTGTACATCAGGGTTGTATCTTAGATATGGTGAGAGATTGCCAAGATGCGCTTGAGTAGTCATAAGCTATATCTAGTGCAGCTCCGGTGTGCAGAGTGACAGTAGTTTCCAAGAAAGGATCTGTCTCCTATCAAGTCTAGCTGAAGGTGAACCTAAAGAGTCACACACAATCCGCACACATAAAAGTATTTAATTTAGAATTAAATATTTGGAGAAATGGAGCGATTAAATTGGATTTAATCGGGTCCTTATTTTCTTGGGAAGAATTAATTCCTTTTATTAGATAAAAGGGATTTATCTAATAAATTAAATTTATTAGAAAATTAATTTAATGGGCTTGGAATAAATATTTATATTTAATATATTTATTTATTGCCCTTGGAATATTTAAATAGGATTTTAATATTCCATCAAATTAAATTAATGGTTGAGATTAAAAGGGAGAGATTTATGGCTAATATTGGTTTGACCAAAAGAAGCTAGTTTTGACTAGAATTTGACTAGGTCAAATCCTAGTTGTGGAGGAGTCTTCAAAGTGTAGGAACTTGAAGAGGAAAAGGATTCCTCTTCTATAAATACTCCTTAGCACACACATTGAAGTAGATGATGATTCTTGAAACACACACACACACACACACACACACACACTCGAGCACTCTCCCCCTCTCTCGACCGCGTGCCTCTCTCCTCTTCCAAGAAAATATACTTTCTTGTTCTTTTGTTTTAACAATTGAACAAAAGGAGGATTGATTTGGTTAAACTAATAACGTTTGATCGATCCGTCCTCTCCAAAATATACTTGTTCTTTCGCTAGCACGAAGATCAAGATATGTGGGCAGATTGCGTGTCACGAATTAGAGGGTCTCCCATACAAGATCTTGGAGCAAATCGGGGAACAACGCGAGTACCGGTTAGAAGGGAAAAACGACAAATCGGTAGGTTTCCCATTTATGTTTTCGTCCTCCTTTACTTTTCGAACCCTATGGCCTTCCATGACTTGTATGTATGTTTTAATTGTTCATGAGATACACCGAACGCCCGGGAGTTTCAAGGGTACACCCCTTGAACGTGTTTATTTTAATATGCATTTATGCATGTTTTAAATTCTTGAAATTTAAATTATACTGCGCTTCCGCATTCGCACTACTCCCGGGATGATCCACACGCATACCCAAGGCTTTCAGTGGTATCAGAGCCCAGTTTGGTGTATAGGCCTAGGGTTTTGTGTGCGTTTTAAGCATAAAAATGTGTTTGGCATGTTTTAATTTATTTCTTGATATTATTATCGTAAAGCATGTCGTTTTCTTGCTTTCAATTATGTATGATTTTGGTACTGTTGGTATTTTCTGTTTTTCTTGGGAAACGGGAGGCAAAAACGAGTAAAACGGAGAAAACGTCGCACGCGGCCAGCCGGTGGCTGACCGCGCACGCTGTGCGCTCAGGCGAGGCGCGCGCGGGCAGGCAAGGGACCCTGCGCGCGGCTGCCTTCACCAGGCGCGCACAGCGCGTGCGGTTCAGGCCACCGGGCGCGTGGTCGGATGGCAGGCGCAGACGGTTGGCCGGGCGCGCGCGCACGCAGGCAGGGAAGCCTGCGCGCGCGCGCCAGGCCAACACGTTGGGGCGCTTGCGCGCCCGGACGCGCGGACAGGGAAGCCATGCGCGAGCGCGCGTATGAGGCGGCGCCACCAGGCGCGCGCGCACGCAGACAGCGGAGTCTGCGCGTGCGACTGGCGTGAGGGAAGGCCGCGCGCGCGCACGCAGATGATGGAGTTTGCGCGCGCCCGCCCAACAGGCGTGCCTGATACGCGTGCGCGCGCACGACCTGTGTAGAGCAGGCGCACACAGGCGACTGGCAGGTTGGCGCGCGCGGGCGTGCGCGCAGTGCTGCTGACCAGGCGCGTGCGCAGGCAGGCAGGGGTCTGCGCGCGCGCGCCCGGTCAGGCAGGGCCTACGCACGTGCCAGGGCAGCAGGCTAGGCCTGTTGACCTGCGTGCGCCGGCAGAGTGCTTCCGGTGGCGGCGGCCGGTTGACATCGTCGTTTTCTCGTTGTTTTAATTTTTTTGATTATTTTGAAAAATTCGTTTTATTTAATTTTGCATATTTTCTATTAGAACATTATTTGGGAGGTTGAGTTTATTGGATTTGGAATCTCGGGAATAACTTACCTACAATAATGAGGAAGGGTCTTCCTAAACGAGAAAAATTATTACCAACGGTTGTACCATATTTTTCATACGTAGCTCATTTATTTATCATGGATTGATGTGATTGGTAATCATGGAATATTAGCATGTGTTTATATGATTGGATCATGTGATTATGTGCGTTTAATGGAAATGGATGATTGCGAGCCCTAGACCGAATGTATGGTTTAATTTTATGTTGGGCCTGTGTGCCTCTTTCTGTTTTCTCCTTCTCCCCTTCTAGTTGCCTTGGAATAATAAGGCATTCTTTCTCCCTCCTTATGTACTCCCCCAGGATTTTCGCTGGGGTTTCTTTTTCATATGTAATGAGAGTAGAATAGGAGTGAGGATTTTACTTTTATGCATTTGGTGGAGAAGAAGGAAGGTCCACATGGAGAGCCCAGAATGGAGGATCCAAGGCGTTTCCATGAAGAGTTGAAAGAGAAAAGAGACCAAGGCCCATCAGAATGATGATCGGGTTACTATTAATGTAATAGTGTAGGACCAACCCTAGATTGACCATAGATCCACTGCGGGCTCAGTGGGTCGCATAGGATTCGGGCTCGTGATCATCCAACAGGGGCGTGCTAGGCTTTAATTTTGCATGTGGCTGTTATGATGAATGAATGATTTTATTTATCGTATAACTTCTATGGGATGCAATTTATTTATTTACGCATTATGGATGAATGTGTTTTTATATATATATATATATATATATATATGAGATCTCGATCATTTACAACTCTCACATTGGTTGGACCAATGTCCAAATATTAGACCCTAGACAAAGTGGACATGGACTCTAGGATTCTGTCCATGCCTTTCAATCCATGGCATAGTGACGAAGCTGATTTAGGTCGATAGCGTGGTCTCACGAGTCGTGGCACGTCTGTCGTACTTAAAAGAAGCTGCACTGTATCATGAACGAAAAGTAGACCACTATTACCTGTCTCACGAGTCGTGGAGGTAGCAGCGGGTCTATGATTCGGTTGATTGGGTCGGGTTTAACACCCGATTAGCATGATTCGCTTGGAGTCCTCGGGATCATGTGAAAGGGTGAGGCAATTAACTTGGGAATCTCGTGGAACGAGAATGGTATGGCATACCTCCCACAGAATTCTTCCCATGTGAATCGTAAAAGTGGGGTATGGGAAAATTCGTTGTGGATCCCAAGCCCACTAGGAAAAGGTTTCTCGAAAACGACGTTTGAGAGTATCGTGTTTTCGTATAAATAGTGGGAGCATTAAATGACTAAAGACCAAGCGTTTAATTATTTATCAAAACTTCCATCTTTTAAATTCTGCTGATCGCTAGTTCTGTTTTTAAAATGTAGATTTAAAATGTCTAAGAACCCATTATCAACCATACTTGAGACCAACAAGTTCAATGGAACAAATTACAAGGACTGGTTGCGCAATCTGAGGATAGTCCTAGATTACGAGAACCAAGGCTACGTCATGGACGAGCCTCTCCCTAGGACCTTATCGGAAGGATCCACGCCAGAGAACGTGAGACGTTCGAGACTTGGCATAAGGATAACCGGAAGGTCCGTAGCATCATACTTGCCTCTATGACGAATGAGATTCAGAAGCAGTATGAAAGGCTAGACGATGTCCCTTCCATTATGGCTCGCCTGAAGGATTGCTATGTAGTCCCGAACCGGCATACTAGGTATGTCGCGACGAAGGCATTCTTTGGAACTAAAATGATCAAAGGATCCTCTGTACAAGAGCACGGGGTTAAAATGCTTACCCTGATGGAAAAGTTCGAGGACCTAAAGGCAGGCCTCGATAATGAGACATACATAGATGTGATCCTTCAGTCTCTCCCACCCTCATTCGACCAATTTATTGTTAACTATAACATGAACACACTTGAGAAGGGTATTCATGAGTTAATCAATATGTTGGTGCAATACGAGGCAACGACCAAGAAGTCCACGCCGTCGGTATTGTTTGGAGGTGCTTCGAATTCCAAGGCGAAAGGCAAGGGTGCCGGACGTTGGAAAAGGAAGAAGGGAAAGGGAAAAGCCGTCAAAGCAGCTACAAACATTAAGAGTGTTCCCATTGCCAAAGAGGGGGAAGGTAAAGGAAAAGGGAAGGTTGTCTCCAAGCAACAGTCGCGGGCATATGACATATGTATCAATTGCCGTGAGAAAGGGCATTGGAAGAGAGAGTGCCCCAAACTCCTCTCGAACCAAGGTATCTTTGTGATTGAGGTTAATATGGTTACTAACTCTGCCTCTTGGGTATTAGATACCGGCTGTGGAGCTCACATTTGCAATGATTTGCAGGTGCTGAAAAGAAGCAGAAAACTGGGTAGCGGGGATATGATCCTGAAGCTTGGGAATGGCAAGGCCATCTTGGCAGAAGCAGTAGGATCCGCCACTCTAGTAGTTAGTGATCATATTAGTATAGAGTTAGAGTTAGTTTATTATGCACCTAGTATGATCAAAAGCATCATTTCCATTCCATTGTTAGATAATAGTGGATATGAGTTTATGATCAATAAAAATTGCTTTTATTTGATGAGGTGTGGAATTGCTCATCTGCTTGGTACACTTATAATGGGCTCTATATCTTACAACAAATGAACTTCGTTCTAAACGCTCAACACAAACGTAAAAGAGATAACAATGGGAACGCACGACTGTGGCACGCTAGGCTAGGTCACATATCTCAAGACAAGATGAAGAGATTGGTAGACTCAAAGAACCTAGAGGTAGGGGACTTGAGTGAGCTACCAACTTGTGAATCCTGTCTAAGAGGGAAAATGACCAAGAAACCCTTTGTAGGACAAAGCAGGCTTGCCACAGGTCTGTTGGACCTGATCCATACAGACGTATGTGGACAACTAAGGACGCAGGCCCGAGGTGGGTTCTCATACTTCATAACCTTCACCAATGATCATTCACGGTATGGTTATGTATACCTAATGAGGTACAAGTTTGAAGCTCTTGGGAGGTTTAAAGAATTCAGACTTGAAGTTGAGAACCAAACCGGCTGCAAAATTAAAGTCCTACGGTCAGACCGAGGCGGAGAATACCTTAGTACTGAGTTCCTTGATTATCTTAAAGAAAATGGTATAATATCTGAATGGACACCTCCCGGGACACCACAGTTGAATGGTGTCTCTGAAAGGAGGAATCGAACCCTGTTGGACATGGTTCGATCCATGATGAGTTTTACCAAATTGCCCTTGTCCTTTTGGGGCTACGCATAGGAGACTGCGGCCAAGTTACTAAATTTGGCGCCAACCAGTATGTTGACCCAAACGCATATGAAATATGACACGGCAAGCCTGCGTCCTACAACTACTTGAAAGTGTGGGGTAGTCCCGCATACGTCAAGAGGTTAGTGGGAGATAGGCTAGAATCTAGGTCTAGCTTATGCAGGTTCGTTGGATACGCTAAGGAAACTGCAGGTTATTACTTCTATGACCCCTTGGAACAAAAGGTATTTGTTTCAAGAAACGCAGTATTCCTGGAACAAGGCTTTCCAGAGGATATCCAACTTGATGAATTGATCCTTGAAGAATCAAGTGATGGAAACCAGTCATCAGAAGTAGCTGCGGATTCCTCACTTAGAGGATTCAGGATAGATACCCGAAGGGCTGACCAACCTCGAGAAGTCCAGCATGCTAGGCATGAAGGACAACCTCAAGAAAGGCTAGCCTCGGTACCTGAACCGCCAGCTCCTATACAGTCAGCGCCCACAGTCACCACTGACGTTCCCATTCTCCGTAGGTCAACTAGAGAGTCTCGACCTCCGGTGAGATATGGCTTTCTAAATACGACCAGTCTGCTGGATAAGGATCCTAAGACATACGGGGAAGCGATGCCTGACATCGACTCCGGAAAATGGCTTGAGGCCATGAAAATCGAAATGGACTCCATGAGTGAGAACCAAGTCTGGACACTTGTAGACCCACCGAAAGGGGTTAAGCCAGTTGGCCGTAAGTTGGTCTATAAGCGAAAGCTTGGCATTGATGGAGAAGTCACAACATTAAAGGCTAGGCTAGTAGCTAAAGGGTACACTCAACGACCCGGGGTCGATTTTGAGAACACCTACTCGCCAGTAGCCATGGCTAAATCCATTCGGATCCTGCTTGCCATAGCAGCATGGTATGACTATGAGATATGGCAGATGGACGTAAAAACAGCCTTCGTCAATGGTTTCATTGAGGAAGAGAT
The DNA here is from genome assembly GCA_034509735.1 of Sesamum alatum. Lineage (NCBI taxonomy): Eukaryota > Viridiplantae > Streptophyta > Magnoliopsida > Lamiales > Pedaliaceae > Sesamum > Sesamum alatum. The sequence continues at coordinate 33,308,882 of JACGWO010000001.1, read as the reverse complement.
CTACATGGATCAGCCGGAGGGTTTCACAGTCACTGGAGAAGAACAGAAGGTCTGTCGTCTCCAGAAGTCCATCTATGGCCTCAAACAAGCATCCCGAAGCTGGAACATTCGCTTTGAATGAAGTAATACGGGGTTATGATTTCATCAAAAATGAATCCAACCCTTGTGTATACAGGAAGGTCAGTGCGAGCTCAATAGTGTTCCTAGTGCTTTATGTGGATGACATTCTACTCATAGGTAATGACGTTAGAATGTTGGGTGACACAAAAACATGGTTATCAACCTAGTTTTCCATGAAGGACTTGGGTGAAGCCTCCTACATCCTAGGCATCCAGATTGTCAGGGACAGATCTAAAAGAATGTTAGGACTCACCCAAAACTCGTATATGGAGAAAATCCTGAAGAGATTTCGGATGGACAACTCCAAACGAGGATTCCTTCCCATAAGGCATGGGATCAAGTTATCCAAGAAACAGTCCCCGCAGACTGATGAGGAACTTGAAAGGATGAAAGTCATCCCCTATGCTTCTGCCGTAGGAAGCATCCAATATGCGGTCCACTGCACCAGACCTGACATTGCTTACGCTTTGGGTGTAACGAGCATATATCAGTCTTGTGCAGGAGAGGCACATTGGAATGCAGTTAAGGGCATCCTTAAGTACCTGAGGAGGACTAAGGAAATGTTCTTGGTCTACGGCAATAGAGAACTGATCCTGGAAGGCTTTAGCGACGCTAGCTTCCAGGCTGATGACGATGATGCCAAGTCTCAATTGGGTTATGTATTCAGGCTCAATGGAGGAGTAGTGGCTTGGAAAAGTTCCAAGCAAGCAACCACTACTGATTCCATCATTGAGGCCGAATACATAGCAGCTTCAGAAGCTGCCAAAGAAGTGGTATGGATGAGAAACTACATCCAAGAGTTGGGTGTGGTGCCTAGCATCGCCGAGCCTGTTGTCATCTTTTGTGATAACAACGGAGCAATAATGCAAGCAAAGGAACGGAGATCTCATCACCGTTCCAAACACATTCTTAGACGTTACCATCTTCTAAGAGAAATGGTAGGAAGAGGTGACGTTCGGATGGACCGAGTCAACTCAGCAGACAACACAGCAGATCCGCTGACAAAGCCTATGTCGCAGATTGCTCATACGCAACATCTTGAGAAGATGGGGATTAAGCATATGGGCGATTGGCTTTAAAGGTCAAGTGGGAGATTGTTAGAATAGGTGACCATGTAGCTATAGGACAAGCGGATCCGCCCGGGAGCGCGAGCGGAAGCGAGAAAGCGATAAATGGTGCGTAAATTTAAATCTAATTTAGATAAATGAATCTCAAGGGGTGTACCCTTGGGTGCTCAACCAGGCGTTCGATGTAGGATGTGTAAATATTAGAACGTATATTAAACACATAGGGCATAGATATATAGTAAATCAACCAAAGCGTAATAAGATCGTTACCTGTGATGATCTACGTGTGCACGGCTACTTACGATGTTCCTTCTCCGGAATGCTCACGAAATCCAAACGTATGAATTCTCCAAAGGTGATCCACACCACACCGGAAGAAACGCACGTTCTCCTTGCTGGAAGAAAACGAGTTTATGAAGGAATCGGTTTAAGAGAAGAACACTATGGATTAGTGTACTCTTAAACTTACTTTGTTCTTCTTCTTGATTCAAAATCAAGTGAAGAACACAAGTGTAAGAGAGAGAGGGAGCACGAAAATTGAGAGAGAGGAGAGGATTTTTGTCTTCTCTTTTTCCTAGAAAAAGATGAATAATGAATCACTTATGCTTGGTGTTGTATATTCTAATATATATACATAATTAATGTGATTATTGGAATGTGTCTAGGTTCATCCAAGGATGTCTAGATTCATTCCAATCAATCACCATCAATTCTTCAATCAAGCCTACCAAAATTTATGGTATGATCAAATCATACCAAAAGGGAAGAGCTTGATTGGAGTTGATTTGTCTCTTTCCAAAAGAGACAAGTCAACATACCACCTAGCATGCAACATGGCTGATTTTGCTTCCTCCAAAGGAGCATGTCGGCATATGTTTAATTAAGGGAAGAGTTCAACTTCTTCCTATTCCAAATTAGGAATTATTTCTCCTCTCAGGTATAATTTAACGGACCGGGTTTTATCGTAATCCAACGTCTCAACATCTCAACTTTCCATATTTAATCGAAAATCCAATTTACCGATTAAATGGAAGCCCGATACAATATCGGCCCGATCATCCAATGGACTTTCCCTTAAGTAATCCAATTACTTATTTTATCCTTCGAGATTGACTCCAAGTCGATCTCTCAACCTCCTCGGTGATTTGTGTGTGACCCTTTAGGTTCACCCTCAGCTAGACTTGGGCCCGTGTCCCACAAGGTCCCGTTACCATGGGTGGCCGTCTAGCAACGGTCCATGGCACTAGAGACTAGGTGAATTGGCATGAACATTTAGGCGCCGATTCCGTACGGGTACGATCCTTCCGTCTACCGTCTCCCGGCCTTAGTCTAGGGTATGGAATTGGGCGTCGGTTCCCATCCTTGACTAGGCATCTATGCTTAATACTCGAGACTACGTATGCTTCATTGCATCGACACAGGAAACCATTCCCTGTTCGACCAACCACTGTGGCCACAGCTTCAAACAGCATGTACGTGTCTCCGAGTGCATAGGAGATACCTCTGACATATACTGACAGGGGACGGATCCTCTTCTTGGAATCCACCGTCCTCGCTACACATTCCGACTGCACTGGACAAGGCTTATAATGATCATCTTACAGAATGATCACCTCTCGCCAGATCCAAGATACAGCCGTCCTGTGCACGTGACTGCTATGATTCCTCAAGTCTGAGGATTACTCCCGTACTATCGGAACTGGGGAATCCAATCATACCGAGCAAGCCTCCAAGGCTTCCATATGATGATCCCCGCGAGTCAGTCCAGTCGGCTCGACCCCAGTCGACCAACCCATCAAGATCGTGTAGGCGTCCCACGCCTGTCGCCGATGAAACACGGCACTCATCCAATGAACACGACTCTTGACGCAAGTCTCAATAGGACTCTCGATGCCCTGTCTCGAGGTCCTCGACTTGGAACGTTTCAGACCCAACTCTTAATCAGTTGGTTTCATGACCACCATCCAATGCGTAGCCCAACTGCACGAGTTGTTATCCATGGTCTGTGGGCTTTGTTGCGATATAAGTTAAACACCGGTTTAACAAATGTAAGATGAGCGCAACAAGGAAGGTACCATTGGTGATGAATACTCATCTTATTCATCACATAATAATATTACATTCACATCAAGTTGTCGGATAGGTTACAAATTGCCAAACCTATTGGCTTTCTGGTCACCTATTCCAACAAGTGCAAGTCTCAAAGGGAATCCCGGTACCCATTTTCGGGATTCCTTGACTTGGAGATTTCCGGACTGATTCGGTAAGACTGATTTCATGGACCTACCTCCAAGCGTAGTCCCAGTCCCCGAAATCGTTTCTCAGTTCGTGGGCTTTGTTTGCGTAGTGAACAGAAGTGTAAATGCAGATAAGTGAACGTAAACAAAGTATTGCGATATGAATTTTCACTTCTTTATTCATAAATGTTTTTATCAAATACCAAAAAAATTGTCTAGACATAGGTTACATATTCCTGCCAAAATTGGCTTACATGGTCACCTATTCTAACACTATGCCCTATGTGTTTAAATATATATTTCTAATATTTACACATCCTACATCGAACGCCCGGTTGAGCATCCAAGGGTACACCCCTAGGGATTCGTTTATTTAAATTAGAATTAAATTTACGCATATCTCTTGCTTTCTCGCTTCTGTTCCCGCTCCCGGGCGGATCCACTTGTTCTTCAAGTGGTATCAGAGCCCGGTTCGATGTAAGGGGCATAGATCTATGTGCTTGGCATGATCTATTTGCTTTTATGGATTTATTGGCATGTTAGATATATATAAATCTATGAATAATATGATGATTCAATCGTTTGAATTTGATGGACTTTAGCATGCTTATTTTTATTAGATTGGATCTAAAATTGCATGCTTATTTTCAGAAAAAATGTTACTGTTATTGTGCTGAAAAAGGATGTTGAATAAAAAAAAAAATAAATTGGGATCGGACGGAGCGGCCGCGGCAGGCGGGCGCGCACAGAGCGCGCGCGCAGGCTTGCTGCCTACATTCGCGCGCTGCCCTGTGCGCGCGGGTGGCCGGCCGGCACAACCGCTGGGCCGTTTTTTGACGTTTTTCGAAAAATTTGATTTTCTGTATTTTCTGCACAATATTCTTAAAATATGTTAATTTTGTATTTTTGATTTTGGAATAATTGGATTATTCCTTGAATTAAATTTTCTTAATTAATTTGGGATTAATACATGCATTGGATGCATTGTTTAAAATGTCCATTAAATTTGAAATTTGGATTTTGCATATTATTTGTATGTTTATACTTTTGTGATGTTGGACATCACTTGGGTATTTGGAATATCCATTGGTATTTATGCATGATTATTTAGAATAATTATGTTATGTGTGTTGATGGAATCAACATGGGATGATCACAAGAGCCCTAGGCCTTATGTATGGATGAATGTATGATCATTTATTTTCTGTTGAGTGGGGCCTGCGTGTCTCTTGTTTTTGGGACTATCATCTCCCGTATTTTCAGCCTCATGATGTTAAGACTTGTTTTATTTATTACCAATGTATTACTTTCAGTTGTGATGACAGTAGATAGGATTGGTGAGGTTTTAATTTTAACAAGCATTTGGTGTCGGAGACCCCAAGGAGGAGCATCAAGGCGTGAAACAAGAAGCACTACAAGGCCCATTGGAATGACAAAGGGTATATTATTATTGTAATAATTTAGGACCAACCTAGACAGACCATAGAGTCACTGCGGGCTCAGTGGGTTGTTAGAATAGGTGACCAGAAAGCCAATAGGTTTGGCGATTAGTGACCTATCTTACAACTTGATGTAAATGTAATATTATTATGTGATGAATAAGATGAGTGTTCATCACCAATGGTATCTTCTTTGTTGCGCTCATTTTACATTTGTTAAAACGGTGTTTAACTTATATCGCAACAAAGCCCACGGACCATGGATAACAACTCGTGCAGTTGGGCCACGCATTGGATGGTGGTCATGAAACCAACTGATTAAGAGTTGGGTCTGAAACGTTCCAAGTCGAGGACCTCGAGACAGGGCATCGAGAGTCCTATTGAGACTTGCGTTAAGAGTCGTGTTCATTGAATGAGTGTCGTGTTTCATCGGCGACAGGCGTGGGATGCCTACACGATCTTGATGGGTTGGTCGACTGGGGTCGAGCCGACTGGACTGACTCGCAGGGATCATCATATGGAAGCCTTGGAGGCTTGGTCGGTATGATTGGTTTTTCCCCGGTTCCGATAGTACGGGAGTAATCCTCAGACTTAAGGGATCATGGCAGTCGCGTGCACAGGACGGCTGTATCTTGGATCTGGCGAGAGGTAATCATTCTGTAAGATGATTATCATAAGCCTTGTCCAGTGCAGTCAGAATGTGTAGCGAGGACGGTGGATTCCAAGAAGAGGATCCGTCCCCTGTTAGTATGTGACAGAGGTATCTCCTATGCACTCGGAGACACGTTCATGCTGTTTGAAGCTGTGGCCACAGTGGTTGGTCGAACAGGGAATGGTTTCCTGTGTCGACGCAATGAAACATACGTGGTCTTGAGTATTAAGCATAGATGCCTAGTCAAGGATGGGAACCGACGCCCAATTCCATACCCTAGACTAAGGCCGGGAGACGGTAGATGGAAGGATCGTACCCGTACGGAATCGGCGCTTAAATGTTCACGCCAATTCACCTAGTCTATAGTGCCATGGACCGTTGCTAGACGGCCACCCATGGTAACGGGCTCTTGTGGGACACGGGCCCAAGTCTAGCTGAGGGTGAACCTAAAGGGTCACACACAAATCACTGAGGAGGTTGAGAGATCGACTTGGAGTCAATCTCGAAGGATAAAAATAAGTAATTTGATTACTTAAGGGAAAGTCCATTGGATGGACCGGCCGATATTGTATCGGGCTTCCGTTTAATCGGTAAATTGGATTTTCGATTAAATATGGAAAGTTGAGACGTTGAGACGTTGGATCTTTTAATTGGATTAAAAGATCAACGGGAATAATTTAAATGGACATTAAATTGGATTTAATGTTGGATTCGTCGTAATTGGATTACGATAAAACCCGGTCCGTTAAATTATACCGGAGAGGAGAAATAATTCCTATTTTGGAATAGGAAGAAGTTGGACTTCTTCCCTTAATTAAACATGGCCGACATGCTCCCTTGGAGGAAGCAAAATCAGCCATGTTTCATGCTAGGTGGTATGTTGACTTATCTCTTTTGGAAAGAGACAAATCAACTCCAATCAAGCTCTTCCCTTTTGGTATGATTTGATCATACCATAAATTTTGGTAGGCTTGATTGAAGAATTGATGGTGATTGATTGGAATGAATCTAGACATCCTTGGATGAACCTAGACACATTCCAATAATCACATTAATTATGTATATATATGAGAATATACAACACCAAGCATAAGTGATTCATTATTCATCTTTTTCTAGGAAAAAGAGAAGACAAAAATCCTCTCCTCTCTCTCAAATTTCGTGCTCTCTCCCTCTCCCACACTTGTGTTCTTCACTTGATTTTGAATCAAGAAGAAGAACAAAGTAAGTTTAAGAGAACACTAATTCATAGTGTTCTTCTCTTAAACCGATTCCTTCTAAACCCGTTCTTTTCTAGCAAGAAGAACGTGTGTTTCTTCCGGTGTGGTGTGGATCACCTTTGGAGAATCCATACGTTTGGATTTCGTGAGCATTCCGGAGAAGGAACAACGCAAGTAGCCGGGAGCATACGCTAAACAATCAAAGGTAACGGTTTATTACGCTTTGATTGATTTCATTTATATATCTATGCCCTATGTGCTTAAATATATGTTTTAATATTTACACATCCTACATCGAACGCCCGGTTGAGCACCCAAGGGTATACCCCTTGGGATTCGCGTACTTTGAATTTGATTTAAATTTACGCACTTTTTCTCGCTTTCTCGCTTCCGCTCGCGCTCCCGGGCTGATCTGCTTGTCCTTCATGGGTCGCATAGGTTGGGCTTGTGATCATCCTAACTGGGGTATGCTATGTTTTCTGCATGCGGCGTATTCATTTATCTCTTTAAATATTGGATATTTATGCATGCTAAAACACAATAAAGTGATGAGGTCTCGGTCACAGACAAACTCTCATTTGCTTGGACCAAATTAAATATTGGGCCCAGAACGGACTTGGATCAAAATGGTATTTTGATCTGTCCGAGCCTTCCATCCACAACAATGTGGTGAGGAAGCTACCACTACCAAAGTGTGGTCTCACGAGTCGTGGCACACTTGGACTAGGGGAAAGCTGCACCATTGTTGTGAACAAAAAGACTGCGCTGGCTGTTTTCCTGTCTCACGAGTCATGGGTGGCGACAGTTTGAGGCATGATTTGGTTGATGAGTCGGGCCCAACACTGAGTAACATGGTTCGCTTGGAGTCCTCGGAACTATGTGAATAGGTGAGGCAAAATATCTTGGGAATCTCATTGGATGAGAATGATATTGGATATCTCCCACGAGGTCTTCTTCATGTGAATCGTAAAAGCGGGGCATGGAGATTACGCTTGTGGATCCCAAGCCCACTAGGAAATGATTTCCTGAAACTCCGCTTGAGAGTGGCGAACTTCGTATAAATAGTGGGAGGGTTAAAGACTAAAAGACCAAGTCTTCAACTTGAACAATAATATTACCATCATCTGCTAATTTCTACTTTGCATTTTCATTAATGTAGATATGTCTAAGAACCCATTAACCATGATTCTCAAGCCTAACAAATTCAACGGAATGAACTACTCGGACTGGCTGAGAAACCTGAGGATTGTCCTCGGTTTCGAGAACCAAGGCTACGTCTTGGACGAGCCGCCATCGAGCGACTTATCGGAGGGGCCCACGCTGGTAGAACGTTTGACATTCGAGAAATGGCATGAGGACAACCGGAAAGTACGCAGTATCATACTGGCTTCAATGTCTAACGACATCCAGAAGCAGTATGAGAGGCTGGACAACGTCTCCGCCATAATGCTCCGCATTAACGAGGTTTATGCGGTTCCGGATAGGCATATTAGATATACCGCCACAAAAGCATTCTTTGGCACCAAGCTTGCTGAAGGAGCGTCTGTACAAAGTCATGGGGTCAAGATGCTCTCCCTAGTGGAGAAACTCGAGGACCTTAAAGCTGGGCTTAACAATGACACGTACATTGACGTGATCCTACAGTCGCTTCCTCCATCCTATGACCCGTTTGTTGTAAACTACAACATGAACGGACTTGAGAAGTCTATTCATGAGTTGATCAACATGCTGGTCCAATACGAGGCAACGACCCACAAGTCGGCACCGGCGGTATTGATAGGAGAGGTTTCAATCTCCAAGGCGAATGGCAAGAGGGCCGGACGCTGGAAGAGGAGGAAGGGCAAAGAAAAGACGGTTGCGGCCCCTGCTCGCGCTACGGGCGTCCCTGTTGCTCCGGTTGGACGGAGCAAAAGGAAAGGAAAGGCCCACGGTTCTCAGCGGTCCAAGGCAAATGATGTCTGCATGTATTGCCAAGGGAAGGGGCATTGGAAGAGGGAGTGCCCACAACTCCTCTCCAACCCAGGTATGTTTGTGTTCAACAGTCTAATTAGATTATGACTGCAGAACACAAACGAAAACGTGATGATCATAATAACGCACGGGTATGGGATGCAAGGTTAGGTCATATCTCTAAAGATAGGATAAGAAGATTGGTAGACTCAAAGAGTCTAGAAATAGACGATTTGGACAACCTACCGACCTGCGAATCCTGTCTGAAGGGAAAGATGACCAAGAAACCTTTTGTTGGACAAAGCACGCTAGCCAGTGGTCTGTTGGATTTGATACATACGGATGTCTGTGGCCCACTGAATACTCAGGCTAGAGGTGGGTACTCGTACTTCATAACCTTTACCGATGATCACTCACGGTATGGTTATGTTTACCTGATGAGGTACAAGTCTGAAGTCTTTGGAAGATTTAAGGAATACAAACTTGAAGTAGAGAACCAAACCGGTCGAGAGATCAAAGCCCTTCGGTCGGACCGAGGTGGAGAGTATTTAAGTGGAGAGTTTACTGATTATCTAAAAGAGAATGGGATTCTCTCTCAGTGGACCCCTCCTGGAGCACCACAACTTAATGGTGTGTTTGAAAGGAGGAATTGGACCTTGTTGGACATGGTCCGATCCATGATGAGTTTTACCGAACTCCCCCTTTTCTTTCTGGGGATACGCTCTTGAGACGGCGGCCAAAGTTTTTAACTTGGTGCCATCTGAAAAGGTATCCCAAAGGCCATATGAGATATGGCATGGCAAGCCTTCCTCCTACAAATACTTGAAAGTGTGGGATTGCCCCCCATATGTCAAGAGATTAGTGGGAGATAAACTGGACTCAAGGTCTAGTTTATGCAGGTTCATCGGCTATCCAAAAGAAACTGCGGGGTATTATTTCTATGATCCCTCCGAGCAAAAGATTTTTGTCTCGCGAAACGCAATGTTTTTGGAAAAGGATTTTCCATTGGATAGTCGACGCGATGAGGTGCTCCTTGAGGAATCAAGTGAGGTACCCCATGAGGCGATAGTGACATCTAAGCCAGTAGTTCCCACTGATATTGTTCCAGTCCTCCGTAGGTCGACCAGAGTATCCATGCACCTCATAGGTATGGATTTCTGGGCCTGACCGGTCAGTTGGATAATGATGCAAAACATACAGAGAAGCGATGTCGGACATCGATTCGGACAAGTGGCTTGAGGCCATGAAATCCGAGATGGACTCGATGCGTACAAACCAGGTTTGGACCCTAGTAGACCCACCCAAAAGGGTTAAACCCGTAGGGTGTAAATGGGTCTACAAACGTAAGCTTGGAGCTGAACGGGAGGTTACAACCTTCAAAGCCAGGCTTGTGGCGAAAGGTTACACTCAGCGACCTGGGTTCAATTTTGAGGAAACCTACTTGCCCTTAGCAATGGCCAAGTCCATTCGGATACTGCTTGCCATAGCAGCATGGTATGACTATGTAATATGGCAGATGGACGTAAAAATGGCCTTTCCTCAATGGTTTCGTAGAGGAAGAGATCTATATGAATCAGCCGGAAGGTTTCACAACTGTTGGAAAAGAGCAGAAGGTCTGCTTTCTCCAAAGGTCCATCTATGGCCTCAAACAGGCTTCCCGAAGCTGGAACATACATTTTGATAAAGTCATACGGGGATATGATTTCATCAAGAACGAGTCCGATCCTTGTGTATACAAGAAGATTAGTGGGAGCTCAGTTGCGTTTCTGGTGCTTTACGTGGATGACATCTTGCTCTTTGGGAATGATGCTAAGATGTTGTGTACCATTAAAGCTTGGTTGTCAATGCAATTCTCCATGAAAGATATGGGCGAGGCATCCGACATCCTTGGCATCAAGATTTACAGGGATAGATCTAGAAGGATGTTAGGAATGACCCAGTCCTCGTATATTGAGAAAGTCTTGAAGAAATTCAAGATGGAGAACTCAAAACGATGATTCCTTCCTATGAGGTATGGAATTAAGTTATCCAAGAAGCAGTGTCCTAACACTGATAAGGAGCTTAAACGGATGTTGGACATCCCCTACGCTTCAGCCGTAGGCAGCACACAGTATGTTGTTCAGTGCACTAGACCTGATGTGGCTTTCGCTTTGAGCGTAACAAGTCGATATCAGTCGTGTGTTGGGGAGGCACACTGAAGTGCAGTCAAGACTATCCTGAAGTACCTGAAAGGACTAAGGACATGTTCTTGATCTACGGCGATGGAGAGTTGATACTGGAAGGCTATAGCGACGCTAGCTTCCAGTCAGATGACGATGATGCCAAGTCTCAGTATGGTTTTGTATTTAGACTAAATGGTGGCGTGGTTACTTGGAAGGGTTCCAAGCAGACTACCACGATGGACTCCACCATAGAGTTTTGAATACATAGCGGCTTTGGAAGCTGCTAAGGAGTGGTTTGGTTGATGAGCTACATCCAAGGGTTGGATGTAGTACCTAGCATTGCTAAGCCTGTAATTATCTTTTATGACAACAACGGGGCGATAGCACTAGCAAAGGAACCGAGATCTCATCACGATCCAAGCATATTCTTAGACGCTACCATCTGCTTAGAGAGATGTGAAAGATTGTGGATCGTCCCGGGAAATAGTGCGAATGCGGAAGCGCGGCATAAATTTAAATAAACGGAATTTAAACATGCTTTTACGAAAAATAAAGAACTCGTTCAAGGGGTGTGCCCTTGAAGTTCCCGGGTGTTTGGTCTATCTCATGAATTAAAAAGCATACAAGAATCATGGAGGCCATAGGGTTTAAAATAAAGAGAGGGACGAAAAAATTAAATCAGAATTGTCGTTTTCGTCTTCTAACCGGTACGCGCGTTGCTCCCCGATTTGCACAAATCTTGTATGTGAGATTCTCCAAATTGTGACATGCAATCCACCCACGTATCTTGCACGTCGTGCTAGCGAACGAACAAGTATTTTGGAGAGGATGGATCAATCGCACGTTATTAGGTTAACGGGATTAATCCTCCTACTTTCGATTGTTCCAAGAATAAAAGAACAAGAAACGAATTCTTGGAGAGTGAGAGAGAGAGGCGGACGAGATTCGAGGGAGAGAGCAAACGAGTTGTGTGTAGTGTGTGTGAAGATTCATCATCCTTCTAATAGTGAGGGGCTAGGACTATATATAGAGGAGGAGTTTAATCCTCTTCAAACTCCAACTCTAAAAAAAGACTATTTTGACTAGGATTTTGACCTAGTCAAAGTAGTAATTTGACCTAGTCAAATTAATCCTAGCCATCCATCTCTCCTTTTAATCTCAACCATTAATTTAATTTAATGGAATATTTAAAACCTATTTAAATATTCCAAAGGGCAATAAATAAATATAATAAATATAAATATTTATTCTAGGCCCATTAAATTAATTTTTCTAATAAATCTAATTTATTTGATTAATCTCTTTTATCTAATAAAAGGAATTAATTCTCTCCAAGAAAATTAAGGACCCGATTAAATCCAATTTAATCATTCCATTTCTCCAATATTTAATTCTAAATTAAATACTTAATGTGTGTGGATTGTGTGTGACTCTTTAGATTCACCTTTCAGCTAGACTTGGTCGGATTCCTAGAATCCGCCCCGTTACCATGGGTGGCCATCTAGCAACGGTCCATGGCACTAGAGACTAGGTTAATATTCGGGGATGAACATTTAGGCTCTAACAGTACACTTGTCCTTCTGTCTTCGGTCTAACCACTTACGGTCTAGGGAAACCTTCCCTTTTGTTCAGTTATTGTGGCCACAGATTTTAGGGACAAGACACAGAGCATATGTGAGACTCAACTGTCAATGCCTTTTGACAGGAGACAGATCCTTTCTTGGAAACTACTGTCACTCTGTACACAGGAGGTGCACTAGACATGGCTTAGGACTACTCAAGTGCTTTTTGGCAATCTCTCACCATATCTTAGATACAACCCTGATATACAGGTAAACTCAGCAGTTCCTCAAGTCAAAGGACTTGACCTGTACTGTCGGAACCGGGAACACACGTCATACCTAGCCGACCCTACTCAAGGTCCTCCGTAAGACGGTTCCCGCGAGTCACCTCAGTCATCTGCTACCTAGCGGGCTAACCCACTAACACTGCTTAGACGACCTTCGTCACCCGTCGATGAAATACGACAGTAGATGCTTAGTGCAAGTCTCAAGGGGAATCTCGGTACCCATTTTCGAGATTCCTAGACTTGGAGATTTTCGGACTGATTCGGCGTGACTGATTTCATGGACCTACCTCCAAGTGTAGTCCCAGTCCCCGAAATGCGTTTTCAGTCCGTGGGCTTTGTTTCCGTAGTGAACAGATATGTAAAGCAGATAAACTGAACACAAACAAAGTGATGCCAAATGAATTTCACTTCTTTATTTATTAATAATTTACCAAAACCCTGAAATTGTCTAGACATAGGTTACATTTTGCCTGCCAAGATTGGCTACATGGTCACCTATTCTAACAAGATGGATAGTAGGAGTGGCGTTCGGTGGGACAGAGTCAGCTCCGCAAAAAAAAAAAAAAAAAAAAAAAAAACATAGCAGATCCACTTGCTAAGCCCATGTCGCAAGTTGCTAATACTCACCATCTGGATAAGAGGTTCGAGGTCGATGGGTGATTGGCTTTAGGTCAAGTGGGAGATTGTTGGAATAGGTGACCAGAAAGCCAATAGGTTTGGAAATTTGTAACCTATTCGACTACTTGATGTAGATGTAATATTATTGTGTGATGAATAAGATGAGTGTTCGTAACCAATGGTACCTTCTTTGTTGCGCTCATCTTACATTTGTTAAAACGGTGTTTAACTTATATCGCAACAAAGCCCACATACCATGGATAACAACTCGTGCAGTTGGGCCACGCATTGGATGGTGGTCATGAAACCAACTGATTAAGAGTTGGTCTGAAATGTTCCAAGTCGAGGACCTAGAGACAGGGCATCGAGAGTCCTATTGAGACTTGCGTCAAGAGTCGTGTTCATTGGATGAGTGCCGTGTTTCATCGGCGACAGGCGTGGGACGCCTACATGATCTTGATTGGTTGGTCGACTTGGGTCGAGCCGACTGGACTGACTCGAGGGGATCATCATATGGAAGCCTTGGAGGCTTGGTCGGTATGATTGGATTTTTCCAGTTCCGATAGCATGGGAGTAATCCTCACACTTGAGGAATCATGGCAGTCGCGTGCACAGGACGACTGTATCTTGGATCTGGCGGGAGGTGATCATTCTGTAATATGATCATCATAAGCCTTGTCCAGTGCAGTCGGAATGTGTAGCGAGGACGGTGGATTCCAAGAAGAGGATCTGTCCCCTTTCAGTATGTGACAGAGGTATCTCCTATGCACTCGGAGACACGTTCATGCTGTTTAAAGCTGTAGCCACAGTGGTTGGTCAAACAGGGAATGGTTTCCTGTGTCGACGCAATGAAGCATACGTGGTCTGAGTATTAAGCATTGATGCCTAGTCAAGGATGGGAACCGACGCCCAATTCCATACCCTAGACTAAGGCCGGGAGATGGTAGACGGAAGGATCGTACCCATACGGAATCAGAGCCTAAATGTTCACGCCAATTCACCTAGTCTCTAGTGCCATTGACCGTTGCTAGACTGCCACCCATGGTAACGGGCCCAAGTCTAGCTGAGGGTGAACCTAAAGGGTCACACACAAATTACCGAGGAGGTTAAATGATTGACTTGGAGTTAATCTCGAAGGATAAATAAGTAATTAGATTACTTAAGGGAAAGTCCATTGGATGGATGGGCCGATATTGTATCGGGCCTTCGTTTAATCGGCAAATTGAATTTTTGATTAAATATGAAAAGTTGAGACGTTGAGACGTTGGATCTTTTAATTGGATTAAAAGATCAACGAGAATAATTTAAATGGACATTAAATTGGATTTAATATTGGGTTCATTGTAATTGGATTACGATAAAACCCGATCCGTTAAATTTAACCCGAGAGGAGAAAATAATTCCTATTTTGGAATAGGAAGAAGTGGGACTTCTTACCTTAATTAAACATGGCCAAGATGCTCCCTTGGAGGAAGCAAAATCAACCATGTTTAATGCTAGGTCGTATGTTGACTTATCTCTTTTGGAAAGAGACAAATCAAGTCCAATCAAGCTCTTCCCTTTTGGTATGATTTGATCATACCATAAATTTTGGTAGGCTTGATTGAAGAATTGATGGTGATTGATTGGAATGAATCTAGACATCCTTGGATGAACCTAGATACATTCCAATAATCCCATTAATTATGTATATATATGAGAATATACATCACCAAGCATAAGTGATTCATTATTCATCTTTTTCTACGAAAAAGAAGAAAAAAAATTCACTCTCCTCTCCCTCTCAACTCTCTGTTTTCACTCCCCTCTCTACTAGTGTTCTTCACTTAATTTTGAATCAAGAAGAAGAACAAAGTAGGTTTACGAGTACACTAATCCATAGTGTTCTTCTGTTAAACCGATTCCTTCATTAAACCCGTTTTCTTCTAGCAAGCAGAACATGCATTTCTTCCGGTGTGGTGTGGATCACCTTTGGAGAATCCATACGTTTGGATTTCGTGAGCATTCTAGAGAAGGAACAACGCAAGTAGCAGGGAGCATACGTTAAACAATCAAAGGTAACGGTTTTATTACGCTTTGGTTGATTTAATATTTATCTATGCCCTATGTGTTTAAATATACGTTTCTAATATTTACACATCTTACATCGAACGCCCGGTTGAGAACCCAAGGGTACACCCCTTGGGATTCGTTAATTTAAATTAGATTTAAATTTACGCACCATTTTTCGCTTTCTCGCTTCCGCTCGCGCTCCCGGGCGGATCCGCTTGTCGTTCACGCTCATCTCACAATCTCTCTCAAAGTTTTTGTCTACCCTCTCTCACACTCTCCAATATTTCTACTTGGTTCTTCTTGATTTATTCAAGCTAGAACATAAGAGATGTCGATTGCGTTAATTGATAGCGTGTATCGATGTCTCTTCTCCCCAAATAATTTCTTGCTAGCACAAGGGTTCGTTGCTTTCCATTGTAGCGAGTGAGATGATTTAGAGGTCTCTTTCTTGAGATCTTGGTGCAAAACGGGGAACAATGCATGTAGCCGAATAAAGACAAAACTAAAACCGGGTAGGTTCTTTAATTATGTTTTTTGGTTCAAATTCTATGGCCTCCATATTGTGTTTTATGAACATGAGATACACCGAACGCCCAGGAGAATCAAGGGCACACCCCTTGATTCGTTTATGTATGTTATGCATGCTTTAAATTCCATTTAATTATGCTTTGCAATTTTTATTATGCAATCTTTCGCGCTTCTGCTATATACGCGTTCATCTCCCGGGCCGATCCACAAAATGTTTCAGTGGTATCAGAGCCCGGTTCGGTGTATAGGCCTAGAATTCTATGTGCTATGTGTGTTTAACCATGATCAACGTGTTTTAATTTACGTTTGACGCATGTTTAGCGTAGATCTTGATTGGCATTTAATTTTCCATGGGATTTCGGATCTTGGATTTCTTTAATATGTATATTTGGTTGAATTTATCTTGTGATTCAGAAAATAGCATGAAAAGTTGAAAAAGAGTGAAAAACGGCGAAACGGTAGCAGCAGCACGCTGGCCGCGCGTGCAGGCAGGGGCCAGCACGTGTGCACGACAGATGCGCGCGCTGTGCGTGCGCGCTTGGCCAGCCTGAAGGACAAGCGGATCCGCCCGGGAGCGCGAGCGGAAGCGAGGAAGCGAGGAAATAGCGTAAATTTAAATCAAATTTAAATAAACTACGAATCCCAAGGGTTGTGCCCTTGGGTGCTCAACCGGACGTTCGATGTATGATGTGTAAATATTGGAAATGAATATTAAACACATAGGGCATAGATAAATATATATAA
This sequence comes from Sesamum alatum, assembly GCA_034509735.1. NCBI lineage: Eukaryota > Viridiplantae > Streptophyta > Magnoliopsida > Lamiales > Pedaliaceae > Sesamum > Sesamum alatum. The sequence continues at coordinate 33,292,244 of JACGWO010000001.1, read as the reverse complement.
TAATCAAAGCGTAATAAACCGTTACCTTTGATTGTTAAGCGTATGCTCCCGGCTACTTGCGTTGTTCCTTCTCCGGAATGGTCACGAAATCCAAATGTATGGATTCTCCAAAGGTGATCCACACCACACCGGAAGAAACACACGTTTTTCTTGCTAGAAAAGAATGGGTTTAAGAAGGAATCGGTTTAAGAGAAGAACACTATGAATTAGTGCTCTCTTAAACATACTTTATTCTTCTTCTTGATTCAAGATCAAGTGAAGAACACAAGTGTAAGAGAGGGAGAGAGGGCCGAGAGTTGAGAGAGAGGAGAGGGATTTTTGTCTTCTCTTTTTCCTAGAAAAAGATGAATAATGAATCACTTATGCTTGGTGTTGTATATTCTAATATATATGCATAATTAATGTGATTATTGGAATGTGTCTAGGTTCATCCAAGGATGTCTAGATTCATTCCAATCAATCACCATCAATTCTTCAATCAAGTCTACCAAAATTTATGGTATGATCAAATCATACCAAAAGGGAAGAGCTTGATTGGAGTTGATTTGTCTCTTTCCGAAAGAGATAAGTCAACATATCACCTAGCATGAAACATGGCTGATTTTGCTTCCTCCAAGGGAGCATGTCGGCCATGTTTAATTAAGGGAACAAGTCCAACTTCTTCCTATTCCAAAATAGGAATTATTTCTCCTCTCGGGTATAATTTAACGGACCAGGTTTTATCGTAATCCAATTGCGACGAACCCAACATTAAATCCAATTTAATGTCCATTTAAATTATTCCCGCTGATCTTTTAATCCAATTAAAAGATCCAACGTCTCAACTTTCCATATTTAATCGAAAATTCAATTTACCGATTAAACGAAAGCCCGATACAATATCGGCCCGTCCATCCAATGGACTTTCCCTTAAGTAATCTAATTACTTATTTATCCTTCAAGATTGACTCCAAGTCGATCTCTCAACCTCCTCGATGATTTGTGTGTGACCCTTTAAGTTCACCCTCAGCTAAACTTGGGCCCGTGTCCCACAAAGTCCCGTTACCATGGGTGGCCGTCTAGCAACGGTCCATGGCACTAGAGACTAGGTGAATTGTCGTGAACATTTAGGCGCCGATTCCGTATGGATACGATCCTTCCGTATACCGTCTCCCCGCCTTAGTCTAGGGTATGGAATTGGGCGTCGGTTCCCATCCTCGACTAGGCATCTATGCTTAGTACTCGAGACCACGTATGCTTCATTGTGTCGACACAGGAAACCATTCCCTGTTCGACCAACCACTGTGGCCACAACTTCAAACAGCATGAACGTGTCTCCGAGTGCATAGGAGATACCTCTGTCACATACTGACAGGGGACGGATCCTCTTCTTGGAATCCACCGTCCTCGCTACACATTCCGACTGCACTGGACAAGGCTTATGATAATCATCTTACAGAATGATTACGTCTCGCCAGATCCAAGATACAGCCGTCATGTGCACGCGACTGTCATGATCCCTCAAGTCTGAGGATTACTCCCGTACTATCGGAACCGGGGAAAAAACCAATCATACCGACCAAGCCTCCAAGGCTTCCATATGATGATCCCCGCGAGTCAGTCCAGTCGGCTCGACCCCAGTCGACCAACCCATCAAGATCGTGTAGGCGTCCCACGCCTGTCGCCGATGAAACACGGCAGTCATCCAATGAACACGACTCTTGACGCAAGTCTCAATAGGACTCTCGATGCCCTGTCTCGAGGCCCTCGACTTGGAACGTTTCAAACCCAACTCTTAATCAGTTGGTTTTCATGACCACCATCCAATGCGTGGCCCAACTGCACGAGTTGTTATCCATGGTCTGTGGGCTTTGTTGCAATATAAGTTAAACACGGTTTTAACAAATGTGAAATGAGCGCAACAAAATAAGTACTAGAAGTGATAAATACTCATTTTATTCATCACATAATAATATTACATTTACATCGAGTTGCATAATAGGTTACAAAATCGCCAAACCTATTGGCTTTCTGGTCACCTATTCTAACAAGCCGGCTGTGTCGTCTTCCGTTTTCTCTCCCATTTTTGGCTCGTTTTTCAAAATTATTTTTACTGAATTATTTTTATGATATTTTTTGCGTTATTCTGAACAGGTTGACTTGGAATATTTATTTTTTGAGATTTAGAATTTTCTAAAATAAATATTTCTTGGTTGATGAGGAAGGATTTCCTAACAAAATTTAATTCTTGCAATTGTTGCACCAATGATCTAAATTCTAATGTAAAATTTCGCATTAATTTCTACATTTTATGATGTTGGACATCATGGTTATTTGATGGCATGAGCATTAGTAGATCTTGACATGTATTAATATTGAACAAATGGTGGATTTTGGGATTATTGAATATATGGGCATATTCTTGAATTGATGATTTTTGTGTTTCAGAAAATTAATTGCAAGAAAACATTTAAACATGAAAAACGGTGACGGTCGGCAGGGAGGCGACACAGCAGGCAGCAGGTGTGCGCTTACGTGCACGCAGGCAAGGGCTCGTGCGCGCAGGCGTGCGCACTGCACCTGCGTGCGAGCCGCAGCGCAGCAGCTGTGTGAGGACGGCACCTGCGCGCGGCGAGGGCCCTGCGCGTGCAGGCGTGCAGCCTGTGCAGGCTGCGCGCTTGGGCGGCGGTGCTGGACCGTTTTTTGGTTTTGGTTGTTTTCGTGCGTTTTCAGAAAATCTGATTTTTCTGTATTATTCTGGGAATTTTTCTGAACTAATTGACTTGGGGCATTTTAATTTTGGTTGAGATTTTATATTTCCTTGAATTAATGTTGCATTGTTAATTATGGAAAAAGATTTTTCAACAAAAATCGTTGTGCATAGGTTGCACCATTATCCAATATTTGGTGTGAATATTTTTCGTGTAATTTCTACATTTATTTTATGGTATGGGATATCATGGATGTTTGTATAGCATGTTTTACGTAAGATATGTATTTGTACTATTTGTGTTAATTGGATTGACGAAGGATGATCACAAAGCCCCTAGACCGCATGTATGGTTTATTTATATTCATTTGTTGGGTTGTGGCCTGTGCGCCTCTTTATTTTCTTCTCTCTCTCTCTCTTCTAGTTGCCTTGGAATAATAAGGTTTTCTGTCTCCCTCCTAATGTTCTCCCCCCAACTGTTGATTGGGGTTTTTTATTTTATGATGTAATGAGAGTAGAATTAGTGGTAAGGTTTTATTTTTTGTAAATAAAAGCTGCAAGAGAAGACAAGCCCACGGTGTTGGAGGCCCATGGAGGAAGCCATCAAGTGGCCCACGGAGGATCCATGGAGAAGAAGCCTGGTGTAGGCCCACGATGGAGAGCCCAAGAAGATGAAGAGGACTTACAAGGCCTATTGCATGTAATGGGTTATTAAAATCTTGTAATAGCATAGGACCTACCCTTAGATTGATCATAGATCTACTTTGGGTTCAGTGGGTCTCATAGGTTTGGGCTTGTGATCTTCCTATAGAGGCGTGCTAGGCTTTATTTTTCATGCGATGTGTTTTATATGCTTATGAGTATTCTATATGGTTTATGTATGTTTACACTCATGCTTAGAATATTTTGATATAACGCATGCAAAACACTTAATTGAAAGATTGTGGATCGTCCCAAGAAATAGCGCGAATGCGGAAGCGCGGTATAAATTTAAATAAACAGAATTTAAACATGCTTTTACGAAAAACAAAGAACTCGTTCAAGGGGTGTGCCCTTGAAGTTCCCGGGTGTCTGGTGTATCTCATGAATTAAAAGCATACAAGAATCATGGAGGCCATAGGGTTTAAAATAAAGAGAGGGACGAAAAATTAAATCGGAACCTACCGATTGTCGTTTTCGTCTTCTACTGGTACTCGCGTTGTTCCCCGATTTGCACCAAATCTCGTATGTGAGATTTTCCAAGTTGTGACACACAATCCACCCACGTATCTCGCACGTCGTGCTAGCGAACGAACAAGTATTTTGGAGAGGATGGATGAACCACACGTTATTAGGTTAACGGGATTAATCCTCCTACGTTCGATTGTTCCAAGAACAAAAGAACAAGAAAATAATATTCTTGAGGAGAGAGAGAGAGAGGGCGGACGAGAGGAGAGGGAGAGGCACACGAGTGAGTGTGTGTTGTGTGTGTGAAGATTCATCATCTCTCTTATGTGGAGGGGCTAGGACTATTTATAGAGGAGGAGTTTAATCCTCTTCAAACTCCAACACTAGAAGACTAATTTGACTAGGATTTTGACCTAGTCAAATTCCTAGTCAAAGTAGTATTTTGACCTAATCAAATTTAATCCTAGCCATCTATCTCTCCTTTTAATCTCAACCATTAATTTAATTTAATGGAATATTTAAAACCTATTTAAATATTCCAAAGGAAAATAAATAAATATAATAAATATAAATATTTATTCTAGTCCCATTAGATTAATTTTATAATAAATCTAATTTATTAGATTAATTCCTTTTATCTAATAAAAGGAATTAATTCTCTCCAAGAAAATTAAGGACCCGATTAAATCCAATTTAATCATTCCATTTCTCCAATATTTAATTCTAAATTAAATACTTAATGTGTGTGAATTGTGTGTGACTCTTTAGGTTCACCTTTCAGCTAGACTTGGTTTGATTCCTAGAATCCACCTATTACCATGGGTGGCCATCTAGCAACGATCCATGACACTAGAGACTAGGTAAATATTCGGGGATGAACATTTAGGCTCTAACAGTACACTTGTCCTTCTGTCTTCAGTCTCACCACTTAGGGTCTAGGGCACGGAAAATGCAGGTACCCATTTTTGACCTAAGTGTCGGTCTGTCCTTACTAAACGCCGCAAGGGAAACCTTCCCTTCTGTTCAGTTACTGTGGCCACAGATTTTAGGGACAAGATACAGAGCATATGTGAGACTCAACTGTCAATGCCTTTTGACAGGAGACAGATCCTTTCTTGGAAACAACTGTCACTCTGTACACCGGAGGTGCACTAGACATGGTTTATGACTACTCAATTACTTTTTGGCAATCTCTCACCATATCTAAGATACAGCCCTGATATACAGGTAAACTCAGCAGTTCCTCAAGTTAAAGGACTTGACCTGTACTGTCGGAACTGGGAACACACGTCATACCTAGCCGAACCTACTCAAGGTCGACCTTTGTCACCCGTCGATGAAATACGACAGCAGATGCGTAGTGCAAGTCTCAAGGGGAATCTCGGTACCCATTTTCGAGATTCCTTGACTTGGAGATTTCCGGACTGATTCGGCGTGACTGATTTCATGGACCTACCTCCAAGCGTAGTCCCAGTCCTCGAAATTTTTCAGTCCGTGGGCTTTGTTTGCGTAGTGAACAGATATATAATGCAGATAAAGTGAACACAAACAAAGTAATGCCAAATGAATTTCCCTTCTTTATTCATTAATAATTTATCAAAACCCTGAAATTGTCTAGACATAGGTTACATTTTGCCTGCCCAGATTAGCTACATGGTCACCTATTCTAACATTAATATTGGATGAGGTCTCGTTATATCAAAACTCTCACTTGATTGAACCAAGTTGAATATAGACCCTTAATAAATGGACTAGGACTTGAAGGACAAGCGGATCCGCCTGGAGCGCGAGCGGAAGCAAGAAAGCGTGAAACGTGCGTAAATTAAATCAAATCTAATTTAAAATACGAATCCCAAGGGGTGTACCCTTGGGTGCTCAACCGGGCGTTCGATGTAGGTGAAAGAAATCCGGTGGATCATCCCGGGAATTGCGCGAATGCGGAAGCGCGGTAAAATAAACATATTAAATAAAAAGGCATGCTTTTAATTTAAAGAACACGCTCAAGGGGTGTGCCCTTGAGGTTCCCGGGCGTTCAGTGTATCTCATGATTATGAAACAATTAAAGAAATCATGGAGGCCATAGAGTTGAAAAATAAAGAGGGACGAAATCGTAAACGAGACCTACCCGTTGTCGTTTTCGTCTTCAACTGCTACTCGCGTTGTTCCCCGTTTTGCACCAAGATCTCGTTCTTGAGATCCTCCAAATCGTGACACACGATCCACCCACGTATTCTTGTACGTCGTGCTAGCAACGAACAAGTATTATATTGGAGAGGATAGATCAACCACGCGTTATGAATTAACGGGATCGATCTTCCTTTGTTCAATTGTTCCAAGAACAAAAGAACAAGAAAATAATATTTTCTTGGTGAGAGAGAGAGAGAGGGGCGGACGAGAGAGGGGAGGAGAGAGTGTGTGTTTTGTGTGTGTTTTTCAAAGAATCATCAATCTCATAAATGTTGGAAGCTAGAGGTTTATATAGAGGAAGAGTTTAATCCTCTTCAAACTCCAACACTAGAAGACTAATTTGACTAGGATTTTGACCTAGTCAAAGTCCTAGTCAAACTAGGTGTTTGACCTAGTCAAACGAATCCTAGCCTTCCATCTCCCCTTTCCATCTCAACCGTTGATTTTAATTTAATGGAATATTTAAATCCTATTAAATATTCCAAGAGGCTAAAAGAATAAATATAATATAATAAATAAATATTATAATTTATTCTAAGCCCATTAAATCAACCCTTTTAATAAATCCTATTTATTAATTTAATTCCTTTTATCAAATAGAAGGAATTAATTTCTCCAAGAAAAATATAGGACCCGATTAAATCTAATTTAATCATTCCTTTACTCCAATATTTAATTCCAAATTAAATACTATGTGTGTGTGGATAGTGTGTGACTCTTTAGGTTCACCATTCAGCTAGACTTGGTCGGATTCCTAGAATTCGTCCGTTACCATGGGTGGCCATCTAGCAACGGTCCATGGCACTAGAGACTAGGTGAAATATTCGGGGATGAACATTTAGGCTCTAACAGTACACTTGTCCTTCCGTCTTCGGTCTCATCACTTAGGGTCTAGGGCACGGAAAATGCAGGTACCCATTTTGGACCTAAGTGTCGGTCTGTCCTCACTAAACGCCGCAAGGGAAACCTTTTCCCTTCTGTTCAGTCACTGTGGCCACAGATTTCAGGGACAAGACACAGAGCATATGAGACTCAACTGTCAACACCTTTTGACAGGAGACAGATCCTTTCTTGGAAACTACTGTCACTTTGTACACCCGAGCTGCACTAGACATTGCTTATGACTACTCAAGAGTATTTTGGCAATCTCTCCCCATATCTAAGATACAGACCTGATGCACAGGTAAACTCAGCAGTTTCTCAAGTCAAAGGACTTTGCCTGTACTGTTGGAACCGGGAATACACGTCATACCTTGCTGATCATACTCAAGGTCCTCCGTAAGACGGTTCCCGCGAGTCACCTCAGTCAGCTGCTTCCTAGCACGCTGACCCACTAACACTGCTTAGACGACCTTCGTCACCCGTCGATGAAATACGACAGCAGATGCTTAGTGCAAGTCTCAAAGGGAATCCCGGTACCCATTTGTGGGATTCCTTGACTTGGAGATTTCCGGACTGATTCGGTAAGACTGATTTCATGGACCTACCTCCAAGCGTAGTCCCAGTCCCCGAAATCGTTTCTCAGTCCGTGGGCTTTGTTTGCGTATTGAACAGAAATGTAAATGCAGATAAGTGAACGTAAACAAAGTATTGCCATATGAATTTTCACTTCTTTATTCATAAATGTTTTTATCAAATACCAAAGAATTGTCTAGACATAGGTTACATATTCTTGCCAAAATTGGCTTACATGGTCACCTATTCTAACAGTAGGATGTGTAAATATTAAAATATATATTTAAGCACATAGGGCATAGATATATAAATGAAATCAATCAAAGCATAATAAATCGTTACCTTTGATTGTTTAGCGTATGCTCCCGGCTACTTGCGTTGTTCCTTCTCCGGAATGCTCACGAAATCCAAATGTATGGATTCTCCAAAGGTGATCCACACCACATCGGAAGAAACACACGTTCTTCTTGCTAGAAAAGAACGGGTTTAAGAAGGAATCGGTTTAAGAGAAGAACACTATGAATTAGTTCTCTCTTAAACTTACTTTTTTCTTCTTCTTGATTTAAAATCAAGTGAAGAACACAAGTGTAAAAGAGGGAGAGAGGCCGAGAGTTTGAGAGAGAGGAGAGGATTTTTGTCTTCTCTTTTTCCTAGAAAAAGATGAATAATGAATCACATATGCTTGGTGTTGTATATTCTAATATATATACATAATTAATGTGATTATTGGAATATATATGCTTGGTGATTAATGTGTAATATATATGCTTGGTGTTTAGGTTCATCCAAGGATGTCTAGATTCATTCCAATCAATCACCATCAATTCTTCAATCAAGCCTACCAAAATTTATGGTATGATCAAATCATACCAAAAGGGAAGAGCTTGATTGGACTTGATTTGTCTCTTTCCAAAAGAGATAAGTCAACACACCACCTAGCATGAAACATGGCTGATTTTGCTTCCTCCAAGGGAGCATGTTGGCCATGTTTAATTAAGGGAAGAAGTCCAACTTCTTCCTATTCTAAAATAGGAATTATTTCTCCTCTCGGGTATAATTTAACGGACCGGGTTTTATCGTAATCCAATTACGACGAATCCAACATTAAATACAATTTAATGTCTATTTAAATTATTCCCGTTGATATTTTAATCCAATTAAAAGATCCAACGTCTCAACGTCTCAACTTTCCATATTTAATCAAAAATCCAATTTACCGATTAAAAGAAAGCCCCGATACAATATCGGCCCTTCCATCCAATGTACTTTCCCTTAAGTAATCCAATTACTTATTTTATCCTTCGAGATTGACTCCAAGTCAATCTCTCAACCTCCTCGGTGATTTGTGTGTGACCCTTTAGGTTCACCCTCAGCTAGACTTGGGCCCGTGTCCCACAAGGGTCCGTTACCATGGGTGGCCGTCTAGCAACGGTCCATGGCACTAGAGACTAGGTGAATTGGCGTGAACATTTAGGCGCCGATTCCGTACGGGTACGATCCTTCCATCTACCTTCTCCCGGCCTTAGTCTAGGGTATGGAATTGGGCGTTGGTTCCCATCCTTGACTAGGCATCTATGCTTAATACTCGAGACCACGTATGCTTCATTGCGTCGACACAGGAAACCATTCCCTGTTCGACCAACCTGTGTGGCCACAGCTTTAAACAGCATGAACGTGTCTCCGAGTGCATAGGAGATACCTCTGTCACATACTGACAGGGGACGGATCCTCTTCTTGGAATCCACCGTCCTCACTACACATTCCGACTGCACTGGACAAGGCTTATGATAATCATCTTACAGAATGATTACCTATCGCCAGATCCAAGATACAGTCGTCCTGTGCACGCGACTACCATGATTCCTCAAGTCTGATGATTACTCCCGTACTATCGGAACCGGGGAAAACCAATCATACCGACCAAGCCTCCAAGGCTTCCATATGATGATCCCCGCGAGTAAGTCCAGTCGGCTCGACCCAAGTCGACCAACCCATCGAGATCGTGTAGGCGTCCCACGCCTGTCGCCGATGAAACATGGCAGTCATCCAATGAACACGACTCTTGACGCAAGTCTCAATAGGACTCTCAATGCCCTGTCTCGAGGTCTTCGACTTGGAACATTTCAGACCGAACTCTTAATCAGTTGGTTTCATGACCACCATCCAATGCGTGGCCCAACTGCACGAGTTGTTATCCATGGTCTGTGGGCTTTGTTGCGATATAAGTTAAACACCGTTTTAACAAATGTAAGATGAGCGCAACAAAGAAGGTACCATTGGTGACGAACACTCATCTTATTCATCACATAATAATATTACATTCACATCAAGTTGTCGAATAGGTTACAAATTGCCAAACCTATTGGCTTTCTGGTCACCTATTCCAACAATCTCCCACTTGACCTAAAGCCAACCACCCATTGACCTCAAACCTCTTATTCGGATGGTGAGTGTGGGCAACTTGTGACATGGGCTTAGCAAGTGGATCTGCTATATTTTCTGCGGAGCTGACTCGGTCCAACCGAACGTCACTCCTGCTATCCATCTCTCTAAGTAGATGGTAGCGTCTAAGAATATGCTTCGATCATGATGAGATCTCGGTTCCTTTGCTAGCGCTATTGCCCCCGTTGTTATCATAAAAGATAATTGCAGGCTTAGCAATGCTAGGTACTACATCCAATCGTTGGATGTAGCTCATCAACCAAACCACTCCTTAGCAGCTTCTAAAGCCGCTATGTATTCAAAACTCTATGGTGGAGTCCGCCGTGGTAGCCTACTTGGAACTCTTCCAAGTAACCACGCCACCATTTAGCCTAAATACAAAACCATACTAAGACTTGGCATCATCGTCATCCGACTGGAAGCTCGCGTCGCTATAGCCTTCCAGTATCAACTCTCCACCGCCGTAGATCAAGAACATGTCCTTTAGTCCTTTTCAGGTACTTTAGGATAGTCTTGACTGCACTCCAGTGTGCCTCCCCGGCACACGACTGATATCGGCTAGTTACGCTCAAAGCGAAAGCCACATCAGGTCTAGTGCACTGAACAACATACTGTATGCTGCCTATGGCTGAAGCATAGGGGATGTCCAACATCCTTTTAAGCTCCTCATCAGTCTTAGGAGACTGCTTCTTGGATAACTTAATTCCATGCCTCATAGGAAGGAATCCTCGTTTTGAGTTCTCCATCTTGAATCTCTTCAAGACTTTCTCAATGTACGAGGACTGGGCCATTCCTAACATTCTTTTAGATCTATCCCTGTAGATCTTGATGCCAAGGATGTAGGATGCCTCGCCCATATCCTTCATGGAGAATTGCATTGACAACCAAGCTTTAGTGGTACCCAGCATCTTAGCATCATTCCCAATGAGCAAGATGTCATCCACGTAAAGCACTAGAAACGCAACTGAGCTCCCACTGATCTTCTTATATACACAAGGATCGGACTCGTTCTTGATGAAATCATTGTTAGAATAGGTGACCATGTAAGCCAATTTTGGCAGGAATATGTAACCTATGTCTAGACAATTCTTTGGTATTTGATAAAAACATTTATGAATAAAGAAGTGAGAATTCATATGGCAATACTTTGTTTACGTTCACTTATCTGCATTTACGTTTCTGTTCACTACGCAAACAAAGCCCACGGACTGAGTAACGATTTCGGGGACTGGGACTACGCTTGGAGGTAGGTCCATGAAAATGGGTACCGGGATTCCCTTTGAGACTTGCACTAAGCATCTGCTGTCGTATTTCATCGACGGGTGACGAAGGTCGTCTAAGTAGTGTTAGTGGGTCAGCGTGCTAGGAAGCAGCTGACTGAGGTGACTCGCGGGAACCGTCTTGCAGAGGACCTTGAGTATGGTCAGCAAGATATGACGCGTATTCCCGGTTCCAACGGTACAGGCCAAGTCCTTTGACTTGAGGAACTGCTGAGTTTACCTGTGCGTCAGGTCTGTATCTTAGATATGGTGAGAGATTGCCAAAATACTCTTGAGTAGTCATAAGCCATGTCTAGTGCAGCTCGGGTGCACAAAGTGACAGTAGTTTCCAAGAAAGGATCTGTCTCCTGTCAAAAGGTGTTGACAGTTGAGTCTCATATATGCTCTGTGCCTTGTCCCTGAAATCTGTGGCCACAGTGACTGAACAGAAGGGAAAAAGGTTTCCCTTGCGTCGTTTAGTGAGGACAGACCGACACTTAGGTCCAAAATGGGTACCTGCATTTTTCGTGCCCTAGACCCTAAGTGATGAGACCGAAGACAGAAGGACAAGTGTACCGTTAGAGCCTAAATGTTCATCCCGAATATTTCACCTAGTCTCTAGTGCCATGGACCGTCGCTAGATGGCCACCCATGGTAACGGACGGATTCTAGGAATCCGACCAAGTCTAGCTGAATGGTGAACCTAAAGAGTCACACACTATCCACACACACATAGTATTTAATTTAGAATTAAATATTGGAGTAAAGGAATGATTAAATTAGATTTAATCGGGTCCTATATTTTCTTGGAGAAATTAATTCCTTCTATTTGATAAAGGGAATTAAATTAATAAATAGGATTTATTAAAAAAGGGTTGATTTAATGGGCTTAGAATAAATTATAATATTTATTTATTATATTATATTTATTCTTTTAGCCTTTTGGAATATTTAATAGGATTTAAATATTCCATTAAATTAAAATCAACGGTTGAGATGGAAAGGGGAGATGGAAGGCTAGGATTCGTTTGACTGGGTCAAACACTAGTTTGACTAGGACTTTGACTAGGTCAAAACCCTAGTCAAATTAGGTTACTTAGAGTTTGAGTTTAAAGAGGATTAAACTCTTCCTCTATATAAACCTCTAGCTTCCAAAATTTGAGAGATTGATGATTCTTGAAAAACACACACAACACACACTCTCCCCTCTCCTACCTCTCGTCCGCCCTCTCTCTTTCTCTAGCAAGAAAATATTTTTCCTTAGTTCTTTTTGTTCTTGGAACATCAAGAACTTAGACGAACCAATACCGTTAATTGATAACGAGTTATTGATTCGTCCACTCCAAAAATAATACTTGTTCGTTGCTAGCACGACGTGCAAGATACGTGGGTGGATCGTGTGTCACGATTTGGAGGATCTCAAGAACGAGGTCTTGGTGCAAAATGGGGAACAACGCGAGTAGCAGTTGAAGACGAAAACGACAACGGGTAGGTCTCGTTTAAGATTTTCGTCCCTCTTTATTTTTTTCAACTCTATGGCCTCCATGATTTATTTAATTGTTTTATGATCATGAGATACACCGAACGCCCGGGAACCTCAAGGGCACACCCCTTGAGCGTGTTCTTTAAATTAAAAGCATGCCTTTTATTTGTAAATTTTAATATGTTTATTTTTACCGCGCTTTCCGCATTCGCGCAATTCCCGGGACGATCCACCGGATTTTCTTTCAGTGGTATCAGAGCCCGGTTCAGTGTATAGGCCTAGGGTTTATGTGCGTTATAAGCATGAAACGTGAAATTGGCATGTTTTTTATTAAATCTTGATTGTTCTTGATTTTAAGCATGTCGATTTTATTGCTTTTGATTCGTGTGAATTTATGAATGTTGGTAATTTTCTGTTTTTCTTGGAAAACGGGGTGGAAAATTGAACGAAAAACGAGAAACAGGGTTGGCCGCGCGCAGCCGCACGCTGCCGGCAGGGCAGACGCGCGCAGGCAAGGGAGGCCTGCGCGCGCCCGCCCAGCCGGCCGCGCGGGGGCAGCTCGCAGCCTCCTGGCTGCGCGCAGGCGCGCGCGCGCAGACAGGCCCTGGGCGGCGCCGCCAGGCACGCGCGCACGCAGACGAAGGAGTCTGCGCGCGCACTGCGCACGGCACAGCCGGCAGCCAGCAGGCCAGCCCGCACGCAGGCAAGGGGCCTGCGGGCACGCGCCCGGCCAGGCAGTGCCTGCGCGCGTGCCGGCGAGCCACCTGCGGCGGCGGCGGCAGCTGCTGCTGCTAGGGTTTCAAAACCCTAGCAGTATTTTTTTCTTTTATTTTTAATTATTTTCAGTTTTAATTTTGAATTAATTCTGAAAAATCTTTTTTGGTTCAATTATGCCTATTTTTCTGAAGACATTATTTTAGGAGTAAAATAAATTGGATTCGGAATCCCGGGGTTATTTTACTTAAAATAATGAGGAAAGGTTTTCCTAAAACAAGAAAATATTATTGCCAATGTTTGTGTTTTATTTTTCACACGTTGTGCACATATTCATTAATTATTATGGATATTTATGATTGGAAATCATATGTTGATGGTATTATGTAATTATCTGATTGGATCATGTGATTATGTGTGTTGGATGGAAATGGATGATCGCGAGCCCTAAGACCGGATGTATGGTTTATTTTCTGTTGGGCCTGTGTGCCTCTATTACTGCTTTCTCCTTCTCTCTTTCTAGTTGCCTTGGAATAATAAGGCATTCTACCTCCCTCCTTATGTACTCCCCCGGGTTTTCGCTGGGGTTTCTATTTTTAATATGTAATGAGAGTAGACTAGGAGTGAGGTTTCCTTTTTCGTAATTGGTGGAGAAGAAGGAAGGACCACATGGAGAGCCCAGACGGGAGGCCCCTTGGTGCTTTTCCATGAAGTGAAGAAAGAGGAAAAGAGACCAAGGCCCATCAGCATGATGATTGGGTTACTATTAATGTAATAGTATAGGACCAACCCTAGATTGACCATAGATCCATTGCGGGCTCAGTGGATCGCATAGGATACGGGCTCGTGATCATCCAACAGGGGCGTGCTAGGCTTTAATTTTGCATGTGGTTATGATGATGGATGAATGGATTGTTTATTTATCATATAACTGCTATGAATGGTTTATTTACGCATTATGGATGTATGTGTAGATATTTATTTGAGATCTCGGTCATTACTTACTCTCACATTGGTTGGACCAATGTCAAAATATTAGACCCTAGACAAAGTGGACATGAACTCTTGGAGTTTGTCCATGCCTTCCAATCCATGGCATAGTGAGGAAGCTACTTTAGGTCAATAGCGTGGTCTCACGAGTCGTGGCACGTTATTGTACTTAAAGGAAGCTGCATTATGTCATGAACGAAAAGCGGGCTGCTGCTACCTGTCTCACGAGTCGTGGGGGTACCAGTGGGTCCGTGGCTCGGTCGATTGGGTTGGGTCTAACGGCTAATTAACATGATTCGCTTGGAGTCCTCGGGATCATGTGAAAGGGTGAGGCAATAATCTTGGGAATCTCGTGGTACGAGAATGGTATGGAATACCTCCCACAGGATCTTTTTCATGCGAATTGTAAAAGCGGGGTATGGGAAAAAATCGCTGTGGATCCCAAGCCCACTTGGAAAGGATTTCCCGAAAACCACGTTTGAGAGTACCGTGTTTTCGTATAAATAGTGGGAGGATTAAATGACTAAAGTCCATGCATTTAATTATTTTATCAATCCACCGTCTTTTATTTTCTGCTGATCGCGCGCTGTTTTCTAAAATGTAGATTTTAAAATGTCTAAGAACCCACTTTCCACCATTCTTGAGACAAACAAATTCAATGGAACAAACTACAACGACTGGTTGCGCAATCTCAGGATAGTCCTAGATTACGAGAACCAAGGCTACGTCATGGACGAGCCTCTCCCTAGGACCTTACGGAAGGATCCACGCCAGAAGAACGTGAGACGTTCGAGACTTGGCATAAGGATAACCGGAAGGTCCGTAGCATCATACTTGCTTCGATGACCAATGAGATTCAGAAGCAGTATGAAAGGCTGGACGATGTCCCTTCCATTATGGCTCGCCTAAAGGATTGCTATGCAGTCCCGGACCGGCATACTAGGTATGTCGCGACCATGGCGTTCTTTGGAACGAAAATGACAGAAGGATCCTCTGTACAAGAGCACGGGGTTAAAATGCTTACCCTGGTGGAAAAGCTCGAGGACCTAAAGGCAGGTCTCGATAATGAAACGTACATAGATGTGATCCTTCAGTCACTCCCACCCTCCTTTGACCAATTTATCGTCAACTACAAGATGAACGCACTTGAGAAGGGCATTCATGAGTTGATCAATATGTTGGTGCAATACGAGGCAACGACTAAGAAGTCCACGCCTTCGGTATTGTTTGGAGGTGCTTCGACTTCTAATACGAAAGGCAAGGGTGCCGGACGTTGGAAGAAGAAGAAAGGGAAGGGAAAGGCCGTCAAAGCAGTTACGAACACTAAGAGTGTTCCCATTGCCAAAGAGGGGAAAGTCAAAGGAAAGGGAAAGGTTGTCTCCAAGTAACAGTCAAAGGCATATGACATATGTATCAACTGCCGTGAGAAAGGGCATTGGAAGAGAGAGTGCCCCAAACTCTTCTCGAACCAAGGTATATATGTGATTGAGGTTAATATGGTCACTAGTTCTGCCTCTTGGGTATTAGATACCGGCTGTGGAGCTCACATTTGCAATGACTTGCAGGTGTTGAAAAGAAGCAGAAAACTGGGTAGCGAGGACATGATCCTGAAGCTTGGGAATGGCAAGGCCATCTCGGCAGAAGCAGTAGGATCCGCCACTCTAGTGATTAGTGATAATATTAGCATAGATTTAGAACAAGTTTATTTTGTACCCAGTATGATTAAAAACATCATTTCCATTCCATTGTTGGACAATAGTGGTTATGAGTTTAGAATCAATAAAAATTGCTTTTATTTGATAAGGTGTGGAATTGCTCATCTACTTGGTACATTACATAACGGACTTTATATCTTGCAACAAACGAATTTCGTCCTCAATGCACAACACAAACGAAAATTAGATAATAACAGGAACGCACGTCTGTGGCACGCTAGGCTAGGTCACATATCTCAAGATAGGATGAAAAGGTTGGTAGACTCAAAGAACCTAGAGGTTGGGAACTTGAGCGATCTATCAACTTGTGAGTCCTGTCTAAAAGGGAAAATGACCAAGAGGCCCTTTGTAGGACAAAGCAGGCTTGCCACAGGTCTGTTGGACTTGGTCCATACAGACGTATGTGGACCACTAAGGACGCAGGCCCGAGGTGGGTTCTCCTACTTCATAACCTTCACCGATGATCATTCACGGTATGGTTATGTTTACCTGATGAGGTACAAGTCTGAAGCTCTTGAGAGGTTTAAAGAATTCAGACTTGAAGTGGAGAACCAAACCAACTGCAAAATTAAAATCCTTCGGTCGGACCGAGGCGGTGAATACCTTAGTACGGAGTTCCTAGATTATCTAAAAGAACATGGTATAATATCAGAATGGACACCTCCAGGAACACCGCAGTTAAATGGTGTCTCTGAAAGGAGGAATCGAACCCTGTTGGACATGGTTCGGTCCATGATGAGTTTTACCAAATTGCCCTTATCGTTTTGGAGCTATGCACTAGAAACGGCGGCCAAATTATTGAATTTGGCGCCTACTAGCACATTGACCCAAACGCCATATGAGATATGGCACGGCAAGCCTGCATCGTACAACTACTTGAAAAGTGTGGGGTAGCCCCGCATACGTCAAGAGGTTAGTGGGAGATAAGTTAGAATCTAGGTGTAGCTTATGCAGGTTCGTTGGATACCCTAAAGAAACTGCGGGTTATTACTTTTATGACCCCTTGGAACAAAAGGTGTTTGTTTCAAGAAATGCAGTATTCTTGGAGCAAGGCTTCCCGGAGGATATCCAACCTGATGAGCTGATCCTTGAGAAATCAAGTGATGGAATCCAGCCATCAGAAGAAGCCGCGGAACCCTCACTTAGAGGATTCAGGATAGACAGCCGAAGGGCTGACCAACCTCGAGAAGTCCAACATGCTAGGTATGAAGGACAGCCTCAAGAAACAGCCAGCCCCGGTTCCTGAACCACCGGCTCTGATACAGTCAGCGCCCACAGTCACCACTGACGTTCCCGTTCTCCGTAGGTCCACTAGAGAGTCCAGACCTCCAATGAGATATGGCTTTCTAGGTGCGACCGATCTTTTGGATAACGATCCTAAGACTTATGGAGAAGCGATGTCTGACATCGACTCCGGGAAATGGCTTGAGGCCATGAAAGCCGAAATGGACTCCATGAGCGAGAACCAAGTTTGGAGTCTTGTAGATCCACCGAAAGGTGTTAAGCCAGTGGGCTGTAAGTGGGTCTACAAGCGCAAACTTGGCGTTGATGGAGAAGTCACAACCTTTAAGGCTAGGCTTGTAGCTAAGGGATACACTCAACGACCCGGGGTCAATTTTGAGGATACCTACTCGCCAGTAGCCATGGCTAAGTCCATTCGGATTCTGCTCGCCATAGCAGCATGGTATGACTATGAGATATGGCAGATGGACGTGAAAACGGCCTTCCTCAACGGTTTCATTGAAGAAGAGATCTATATGGATCAGCCGCAGGGTTTCACGGTCACTGGAGAAGAACAGAAAGTCTGTCGCCTCCAGAAGTCCATCTATGGCCTTAAACAAGCCTCCCGAAGTTGGAACATTCGATTTGATGAAGTAATACGGGGTTATGACTTCATCAAAAACGAATCCGACCCTTGTGTATACAAGAAGGTCAGTGGGAGCTCAATAGTGTTCCTAGTGCTTTATGTGGATGACATTCTGCTCATTGGTAATGACGTCAGAATGTTAGGAAACACAAAAGCATGGTTGTCAACCAAGTTTTCCATGAAGGACTTGGGTGAAGCCTCCTACATCCTAGGCATCCAGATTGTCAGGGACAGATCTAAAAGGATGTTAGGACTCACCCAAAACTCGTATATGGAGAAAGTCCTAAAGAGATATCGAATGGACAACTCCAAACGAGGATTCCTTCCAATGAGGCATGGGATCAAGTTATCCAAGAAATAGTCCCCACAGACTGATGAGGAACTTGAAAGGATGAAGGTCATCCCCTATGCCTCCGCCGTAGGTAGCATACAATATGCGGTCCACTGCCCTAGGCCTGACATTGCATACGCTTTGAGCGTAACAAGCAGATATCAGTCCTGCGCAGGAGAGGCACATTGGAATGCTGTTAAGGGCATCCTTAAGTACCTAAGAAGGACTAAGGAAATGTTCCTAGTCTATGGCAATGGAGAACTAATTCTGGAAGGCTTTAGCGACGCTAGCTTCCAGTCTGATGACGATGATGCCAAGTCTCAATCGGGGTACGTATTCAAACTCAATGTAGGAGTACTAGCTTGGAAAAGTTCCAAGCAAGCAACCATTGCTGACTCCACCACAGAGGCTGAATACATAGCAGCTTCAGAAGCTGCTAAGGAAGCGGTTTGGATGAGAAACTACATCCAAGAGTTGGGTGTGGTGCCTAGCATCGCCGAGCCCGTTGTCATCTTCTGTGATAACAACGGCGCTATAGCGCAAGCAAAGGAACCGAGATCTCATCACCGTTCCAAACACATTCTTAGACGCTACCATCTTCTTAGAGAAATGGTAGGAAGAGGTGACGTCCGGATGGACCGAGTCAACTCGGCAGACAACACAGCAGACCCGCTGACAAAGCCTATGTCGCAGAGCGCTCATACGCAACATCTTGAGAAGATGGGGATTAAGAATATGGGCAATTGGCTTTAAAGGTCAAGTGGGAGATTGTTAGAATAGGTGACCATGTAAGCCAATTTTGGCAGGAATATGTAACCTATGTCTAGACAATTCTTTGGTATTTGATAAAAACATTTATGAATAAAGAAGTGAAAATTCATATGGCAATACTTTGTTTACGTTCACTTATCTGCATTTACGTTTCTGTTCACTACGCAAACAAAGCCCACGGACTGAGTAACGATTTCGGGGACTGGGACTACGCTTGGAGATAGGTCCATGAAATCAGTCTCACCGAATCAGTTCGGAAATCTCCAAGTTAAGGAATCCCGAAAATGGGTACCGGGATTCCCTTTGAGACTTGCACTAAGCATCTGCTGTCGTATTTCATCGACGGGTGACGAAGGTCGTCTAAGCAGTGTTAGTGGGTCAGCGTGCTAGGAAGCAGCTGACTGAGGTGACTCGCGGGAACCGTCTTACGGAGGACCTTGAGTATGGTCAGCAATGTATGACGCGTATTCCCGGTTCCAACGGTAAAGGCCAAGTCCTTTGACTTGAGGAACTGCTGAGTTTACCTGTGCGTCAGGTCTGTATCTTAGATATGGTGAGAGATTGCCAAAATACTCTTGAGTAGTCATAAGCCATGTCTAGTGCAGCTCGGGTGCACAAAGTGACAGTAGTTTCCAAGAAAGGATCTGTCTCCTGTCAAAAGGTGTTGACAGTTGAGTCTCATATATGCTCTGTGTCTTGTCCCTGAAATCTGTGGCCACAGTGACTGAACAGAAGGGAAAAAGGTTTCCCTTGCGGCGTTTAGTGAGGATAGACCGACACTTAGGTCCAAAATGGGTACCTGCATTTTCCGTGCCCTAGACCCTAAGTGATGAGACCGAAGACAGAAGGACAAGTGTACCGTTAGAGCCTAAATGTTCATCCCCGAATATTTCACCTAGTCTATAGTGCCATGGACCGTTGCTAGATGGCCACCCATGGTAATGGACGGATTTTAGGAATCCGACCAAGTCTAGCTGAATGGTGAACCTAAAGAGTCACACACTATCCACACACACTTAGTATTTAATTTAGAATTAAATATTGGAGTAAAGGAATGATTAAATTAGATTTAATCGGGTCCTATATTTTCTTAGAGAAATTAATTCCTTCTATTTGATAAAGGGAATTAAATTAATAAATAGGATTTATTAATAAAGGGTTGATTTAATGGGCTTAGAATAAATTATAATATTTATTTATTATATTATATTTATTCTTTTAGCCTTTTGGAATATTTAATAGGCTTTAAATATTCCATTAAATTAAAATCAACGGTTGAGATGGAAAGGGGAGATGGAAGGCTAGGATTCGTCTGACTAGGTCAAACTCTAGTTTGACTAGGACTTTGACTAGGTCAAAATCCTAGTCAAATTAGGTTACTTAGAGTTTGAGTTTAAAGAGGATTAAACTCTTCCTCTATATAAACCTCTAGCTTCCAAAATTTGAGAGATTGATGATTCTTGAAAAACACACACAACACACACTCTCCCCTCTCCTACCTCTCGTCCGCCCCTCTCTCTTTCTCTAGCAAGAAAATATTTTTCCTTAGTTCTTTTTGTTCTTGGAACATCAAGAACTTAGACGAACCAATACCGTTAATTGATAACGAGTTATAGATTCGTCCACTCCAAAAATAATACTTGTTCGTTGCTAGCACGACGTGCAAGATACGTGGGTGGATCGTGTGTCACGATTTGGAGGATCTCAAGAACGAGGTCTTGGTGCAAAACGGGGAACAACGCGAGTAGCAGTTGAAGACGAAAACGACAACGGGTAGGTCTCGTTTAAGATTTTCGTCCCTCTTTATTTTTTTCAACTCTATGGCCTCCATGATTTATTTAATTGTTTTATGATCATGAGATACACCGAACGCCCGGGAACCTCAAGGGCACACCCTTTGAGCGTGTTCTTTAAATTAAAAGCATGCCTTTTATTTGTAAATTTTAATATGTTTATTTTTACCGCGCTTCCGCATTCGCGCAATTCCCGGGACGATCCACCGGATTTTCTTTCAATACGTCTGTATGGACCAAGTCCAACAGACCTGTGGCAAGCCTACTTTGTCCTACAAAGGGCTTCTTGGTCATTTTCCCTCTTAGACAGGATTCACAAGTTGGTAGATCGCTCAAGTCCCCAACCTCTAGTTTCTTTGAGTCTACCAACCTCTTCATCCTGTCTTGGGATATGTGACCTAGCCTAGCGTGCCACAGACATGCATTCCCATTATTATCTAATTTTCGTTTGTGTTGAGTGTTGAGAACGAAATTCGTTTGTTGCAAGATATAGAGCCTGTTATGCAATGTACCAAGTAGATGAGCAATTCCACACCTCATCAAATAAAAGCATTTTTTATTGATTCTAAACTCATAACCACTATTGTCCAACAATGGAATGGAGATAATGTTTTTAATCATACTAGGTACAAAATAAACTTGCTCTAAATCTATGCTAATATTATCAATAATCACTAGAGTGGCGGATCCTACTGCTTCTGCCGAGATGGCCTTGCCATTCCCAAGCTTCAGGATCATGTCCCCGCTACCCAGTTTTCTGCTTCTTTTCAACACCTGCAAGTTATTGCAAATGTGAGCTCCACAGCTGGTTTCTAATACCCAAGAGGCAGAATTAGTGACCATATTAACCTCAATCACATAAATACCTTGGTTCGAGAAGAGTTTGGGGCACTCTCTCTTCCAATGCCCTTTCTCATGGCAGTTGATACATATGTCATATGCCTTCGACTGTTGCTTGGAGACAACCTTTCCCTTTCCTTTGCCTTTCCCCTCTTTGGCAATGGGAACACTCTTAGTGTTCGTAGCTGCTTTGACGGCCTTTCCCTTCCCTTTCTTCTTCTTCCAACGTCCGACACCTTTGCCTTTCGTATTAGAAGTTGAAGCACCTCCAAACAATACCGATGGCGTGGACTTCTTAGTCGTTGCCTCGTACTGCACCAACATATTGATCAACTCATGAATGCCCTTCTCAAGTGCGTTCATGTTTGTAGTTGATGATAAATTGGTCAAAGGAGGGTGGGAGTGACTGAAGGATCACATCTATGTACGTTTCATTATCGAGACCTGCCTTTAGGTCCTCAAGCTTTTCCACCAGGGTAAGCATTTTAACCCCGTGCTCTTGTACAGAGGATCCTTCTATCATTTTAGTTCCAAATAACGCCTTCGTCGCGACATACCTAGTATGCCGGTCCGGGACTGCATAGCAATCCTTAAGGCGAGCCATAATGGAAGGGACATCGTGAAAGGATTGTGTGGATCGGCCCGGGAGATTAACGCGTATAGTGGAAGCGCGAAATAGTGTGTAATTAAAAATTACAAAGCATAATTAAAAGGAATTTAAATTATGCATAACATACATAAACGAATCAAGGGGTGTGCCCTTGATTCTCCCGGGCGTTCGGTGTATCTCATGTTCAATAAAACACAACATGGAGGCCATAGAATTGAAACCGAAAAAACGAAATTAAAGAACCTACCCGGTTGTAGTTTTGTCTTCGTTTCGGCTACATGCATTGTTCCCCGTTTTGCACCAAAGGGCTTTGATCTTTCGACCGGTTTGGTTCTCTACTTCAAGTCTGTATTCCTTAAACCTTCCAAAGGCTTCAGACTTGTACCTCATCAAGTAAACATAACCATACCGTGAGTGATCATCGGTAAAGGTTATGAAGTACGAGTACCCACCTCTAGCCTGAGTATTTAGTGGACCACAGACATCTGTATGGATCAAATCCAATAGACCACTGGCTAGCGTACTTTCTCCAACAAAGGGTTTCTTGGTCATCTTTCCCATTAGACAGGATTCACAGGTCGGTAGGTTGTCCAAATCGTCTATTTCTAGACTCTTTGAGTCCACCAACCTTCTTATCCTATCTTTAGAGATATGACCTAACCTCGCATGCCATATCTATGCGTTATTATGATCATCACGTTTTCGTTTGTGTTCTGCAGTCATAATCCAATTAGACTGTTGAAGTATGTACAGACCGTTGACCAATGTACCAAGCAGATGAGAAATACCATCTTTGATAATGAAAAAAACCGTTTTTATTGATGGTAAATTCATATCCCTCCTTATCAAGGACCGGAATGGAAACAATGTTTTTAATCATGCTAGGTACATAGAAACAATCGTTCAGTACAATCCTAACATGACTACTAATGGCTAACTCTAGCGATCCTACGGCCTCCGCAGCAACGATCTTGCCATCGCCTAGCCTCAGGATCATCTCATCCTTGGTTAGCCTTCTGCTTCTTTGCAGTGCCTGCAAATCATTGCAGATGTGAGCACCACACCCGGTATCCAATACCCATGAAACAGAATTAGTAATCATATTTACTTCAACCACAAACATACCTGGGTTGGAGAAGAGTTGTGGGCACTCCCTCTTCCAATGCCCTTTTCCTTGGCAATGCATGCAGACATCATTTGCCTTGGACCGCTAAGAACCACGGGCCTTCCCTTTCCTTTTGCTCGGTCCAACCGGAGCAACAGGGACGCCTGGAGCGCGAGCAAGGGCCGCAACCGTCTTGCCTTTGCCCTTCTTCCTCTTCCAGCATCCGGCCCTCTTGCCATTCGCCTTGGAGGTTGAAGCCTCTCCTATCAATACCGCCGGCGCCGACTTGTGGTTCGTTGCCTCATATTGGACCAGCATGTTGATCAACTCATGAATAGACTTCTCAAGTCCGTTCATGTTGTAGTTTACAAAAAACGGGTCATAGGATGGAGGAAGCGACTGGAGGATCACGTCAATGTACTTGTCATTCTTAAGCCCAGCTTTAAGGTCCTCGAGTTTCTCCACTAGGGAGAGCATCTTGACCCCATGACTTTGTACAGACGCTCCTTCAGCGAGCTTAGTGCCAAAGAATGCTTTTGTGGCCGCATATCTAATATGCCTATCTGGAACCGCATAAACCTCGTTCATGCGGAGCATTATGGCGGAGACGTTGTCCAGCCTCTCATACTACTTCTGGATGTCGTTAGACATCGAAGCCAGTATGATACTGCGTACTTTTCGGTTGTCCTCATGCCATTTCTCGAACGTCAAACGTTCTTCAGGCGTGGACCCCTCCTGTAAGTCGCTCGGTGGCGGCTCGTCCAAGACGTAGCCTTGGTTCTCGAAACCGAGGACAATCCTCAGGTTTCTCAGCCAGTTCGAATAGTTCGTTCCGTTGAATTTGTTAGTCTCAAGAATCATGGTTAATGGGTTCTTAGACATATCTACATTAATGAAAATGTAAAGCAGAAATTAGCAGATGATGGTAATATTATTGTTCAAGTTGAAGACTTGGTCTTTTAGTCTTTAACCCTCCCACTATTTATACGAAAGTCCACCACTCTCAAGCAGAGTTTTGGGAAACCATTTCCTAGTGGGCTTGGGATCCACAAGCGTAATCTCCATGCCTCGCTTTTACGATTCACATGAAGAAGACCTCGTGGGAGATATCCAATATCATTCTCATCCAATGAGATTCCCAAGATATTTTGCCTCACCTATTCGCATGGTTCCGAGGACTCCAAGCGAACCATGTTACTCAGTGTTAGGCCCGACCCATCAACCAAATCATGCCTCAAACTGTCGCCCCCCACGACTCGTGAGACAGGAAAACAACGAGCGCAGTCTTTTTGTTCACAACAATGGTGCAGCTTTCCCCTAGTCCAAGTATGCCACGACTCGTGAGACCACACTTGGTTAGTGGTAGCTTCCTCACCACATTGCTGTGGATGGAAGGCTCGGACAAATCATAAATACCATTTTGATCCAAGTCCGTTCTGGGCCTAATATTTAATTTGGTCCAACCAAATGAGAGTTTAAGTGTGACCGAAACCTCATCACATTATGGTGTTTTAGCATGCATAAATATCCAATATTTAAAGCGATAAATAAAAAACGCCGCATGCATAAAACATAGCATACCCCTGTTAGGATGATCACAAGCCCAACCTATGCGACCCAGTGAGCCTGCAGTGAGTCTATGGTCTGTCTAGGGTGGTCCTAAATTATTACAATAATAATAAACCCATTGTCATTCCAATGGGCCTTGAAGTGCTTCTTGTTTCACGCCTTGATGCTTCTCCTTGGGGTCTCTGACTCCAATTGCTTGTTAAAAGTAAAACCTCACCAATCCTATCTACTCTCATTACAACTGAAAGTAATACATTGGTAATAAGGAAAGCAAGCCTTAACATCATGAGGCTGATAATACAGGAGATGATAGTCCCAAAAAAAGAGGCACGCAGGCCCCACCCAACAGAAAATAAATGATCATAGATTCATCCATACATAAGGTCTAGGGCTCTTGTGATCATCCCATGTTGATTCCATCAACACACATAACATAATTATTCCAAATAATCATGCATAAATGCCAATGGATATTCCAAATACCCAAGTGATGTACAACATCACAAAAGTATAAACATACTAATAATATGCAAAATCCAAATTTCAAATTTAATGGACATTTTAAACAATGCATCCAATGCATGTATTAATCCCAAATTAATTAAGCAAATTTAATTCAAGGAATAATCCAATTATTCCAAAATAAAAAATGCAAAATTAATATATTTTTAGAATATTGTGCAGAAAATACAAAAAATTAAATTTTTCGGAAAAAGTCGAAAAACGGCACAAAACGGCCCAGCCGTTGTGCTGGCCGGCCGACCGCGCGCACAGGGCAGCGCGGCCACTGCCGGTCTGATCGATTTTTTTTTTTTTTTTTGTTTTTCAAAACTGTTTCAGCACAATAACAATAATATTATTCTGAAAATAAGCATGCAATTTTTGATCCAATCTAATAAAATAAAGCATGCCAAAAGTCCAATAAATCCAAATAATTGAATTATCATATTAGTCATATATTTATACAATCTAACATGCCAATAAAGCCATTAAAAGCAAGTAGATCATGCCAAATACATAGATCTATGCCCCTTACATCGAACCGGGCTCTGATACCACTTGAAGGACAAGCGGATCCGCCCGGGAGCGCGAGCGGAAGCGAGAAAGCGTGAAAAGTGCGTAAATTAAATTACATCTAATTTAAAATACGAATCCCAAGGGGTGTACCCTTGGGTGCTAAACCGGGCGTTCGATGTAGGATGTGTAAATATTAGAAACATATGTTTAAACACATAGGGCATAGATGTATATTAGATCAATCAAAGCGTAATAAACCGTTACCTTTGATTATTTAGCGTATGCTCCCGGCTACTTGCGTTGTTCCTTCTCCGGAATGCTCACGAAATCCAAACATATGGATTCTCCAAAGGTGATCCACACCACAACGGAAGAAACACACGTTCTTCTTGCTAGAAAAGAACGGGTTTAAGAAGGAATCGGTTTAAGAGAAGAACACTATGAATTAGTGCTCTCTTAAACTTACTTTGTTCTTCTTGTTGATTTAAAATCAAGTGAAGAACACAAGTGTAAAAGAGGGAGAGTGGCCGAGAGTTTAAGAGAGAGGAGACGATTTTTGTCTTCTCTTTTTACTAGAAAAAGATGAATAATGAATCACATATGCTTGGTGTTGTATATTCTAATATATATACATAATTAATGTGATTATTGGAATGTGTCTAGGTTGATCCAAGGATGTCTAGATTCATTCCAATCAATCACCATCAATTCTTCAATCAAGCCTACCAAAATTTATGGTATGATCAAATCATACCAAAAGGGAAGAACTTGATTGGAGTTGATTTGTCTCTTTCCAAAAGAGATAAGTCAACATACCACCTAGCATGAAACATGGCTGATTTTGCTTCCTCCAAGGGAGCGTGTTGGCCATGTTTAATTAAGGGAAGAAGTCCAACTTCTTCCTATTCCAAAATAGGAATTATTTCTCCTCTCGGGTATAATTTAACGGACCGGGTTTTATCGTAATCCAATTACGACGAATCCAACATTAAATCCAATTTAATGTCCATTTAAATTATTCCCGTTGATCTGTTAATCCAATTAAAAGATCCATCGTCTCAACGTCTCAACTTTCCATATTTAATTGAAAATCCAATTTACCGATTAAACGAAAGCCCCGATACAATATCGGCCCGTCCATCGAATGGACTTTCCCTTAAGTAATCCAATTACTTATTTTATCCTTCGAGATTGACTCCAAGTCAATCTCTCAACCTCCTCGGTGATTTGTGTGTGACCCTTTAGGTTCACCCTCAGCTAGACTTGGGCCCGTGTCCCACAAGGGCCCGTTACCATGGGTGGCCGTCTAGCAATGGTCCATAGCACTAGAGACTAGGTGAATTGGCGTGAACATTTAGGCGCCGATTCCGTACGGGTACGATCCTTCCGTCTACCTTCTCCTGGCCTTAGTCTAGGGTATGGAATTGGGCGTCGGTTCCCATCCTTGACTAGGCATCTATGCTTAATACTCGAGACCACGTATGCTTCATTGCGTCGACACAGGAAACCATTCCCTGTTCGACCAACCACTGAGGCCACAGGTTTAAACAGCATGAACGTGTCTTCGAGTGCATAGGAGATACCTCTGTCACATACTGACAGGGGAAGGATCCTCTTCTTGGAATCCACCGTCCTCACTACACATTCCGACTGCACTGGACAAGGCTTATGATAATCATCTTACAGAATGATTACCTCTCACCAGATCCAAGATACAGCCGTCCTGTGCACGCGACTGCCATGATTCCTCAAGTCTGAGGATTACTCCCGTACTATCGGAATCGGGGAAAACCAATCATACCGACCAAGCCTCCAAGGCTTCCATATGATGATCCCCGCGAGTCAGTCCAGTCGGCTCGACCCCAGTCGACCAACCCATCAAGATCGTGTAGGCGTCCCACGCCTATCGCCGATGAAACACGGCACTCATCCAATGAACACGACTCTTGACGCAAGTCTCAATAGGACTCTTGATGCCCTGTCTCAAGGTCCTCGACTTGGAACGTTTCAGACCCAACTCTTAATCAGTTGGTTTCATGACCACCATCCAATGCGTGGCCCAACTGCACGAGTTGTTATCCATGGTCTGTGGGCTTTGTTGCGATATAAGTTAAACACCATTTTAACAAATGTAAGATGAGCGCAACAAAGAAGGTACCATTGGTGACGAACACTCATCTTATTCATCACCTAATAATATTACATTCACATCAAGTTGTCGAATAGGTTACAAATTGCCAAACCTATTGGCTTTCTGGTCACCTATTCCAACAGGACTCTGGGAGTCTGTCCAAGCCTTCCATCTATGGCAAAGTGAGGAAGCTAGTTTCAGTCGATAGCGTGGTCTCACGAGTCGTGGCATGACTATCGTACTTAAAAGAAGCTGCAATTCGTCATGAACGAGGAGTACACTACTGTTACCTGTCTCATGAGTCGTGGGGGTAGCAGTGAGTCTATGAATCGGTTGACTGGGTCGGGTCTAACGCCCGAATAACGTGATTCGCTTGGAGTCCTCGGGATCACGTAAAAGGGTGAGGCAATTATCTTGGGAATCTCGTGGAACGAGAATGGTATGGAATACCTCCCATAGGTTGTTTCCCATGAGAATCGTAAAAGTAGGGTATGGGGGAGATCGCTGTGGATCCTGAGCCCACTAGGAAAGCATTTCCCGAAAACAACGTTTGAGAGTGTCGTGTTTTCGTAGAAATAGTGGGAGTGGTTAAGGACTAAGGACTGAGACTTAACCTAAATATTACTTCGTTCTGCTTATTATTTTCTGCTTTATATATTGTGAATATCTAAGTATCCCCAAACACATTACTAAGAGGCTTATTAAATAGGAACCAACTATACGAATTGACTGTGAAATCTTAAGATGGTCTTAGATTTCCAGATGCTTAACTCACATACCGGATGAGGACGTTCCTCAGCCCTTGTCGGAGGGGTCGATAACTAAAGCAACGCTTGGCATTCAAAAGTTGAAGGACGACCACGGACAAGTAGGATATAATGATGTTGGCTCAACTATGCTTCGTTTGCATCATGTCTATATGGTCCCGGACCAGCATGTAGGGTATAATGCAACGAAGGTATTTTTTGAAGCTAAGATGACGGAAGGAACGTCTGTACAAAGAACATGGAGTGATGATGCAATCCCTAGTGGAGAAGCTCAAAAGATCTCCACGTCAGTCTTGAAATAGAGACGTACATTGACATGATCCTTCAGTCTCTTCCTTCCTCCTACGAACTATTAATTATCGAACATGAACGAGCTTAGAAACGATCTTCATAGGTTGGTAATTATATTGGTCTAGTACGAGGCAATGATTGCAAAATCTGCGCCATCGGTACTAGTAGGAGAGGCTTCAACCTCCATAGCGAAAGGCAAGGGTACCAGACGCCAAAAGAGGAAGAAGGGTAAGGTGACATCAACTATTAAGCACTTAAAGTGTTGTTCCTTTACAACACAAGGTGGAGGTAAAGGAAAGAGCAAAAAGGTTCAGCAGTCAAGTTCATAGATTTCTAAGAACGTAAGCATTCACTGCCGTAAAGAGGGCCATTGGAAAAGGGAGTATCCTAAACCCCTCTCCAATGTAGGTAAAATTGATATTGAGTATTGACATGATTACTTTTACTCTATTCGGTATTTGATACTGTTCCTGTCACTAATCTGCGGGTGGTTTGTAGAAAGTGATAATGATTTAAAAGCCAACAACAGTTCTAGGATTCAACAATGGCAAGGTCCGTTGATGAAAAGGACTAGAGACATGTTAGGCCTATAATCGTGATCATGTTAGGATAGTTTATAGGAATTACGTAATCTAGCATGATCAAAAGTATGTATCTTTGTTGGACAAAGGTTTTATTTCATACATATTTGATCAACAAAATTATTGAATATTGATTCATGTTTGCTAGTGCTTACACGCATATTCCTAGAAAATCATCCCATAAAAGGTTTATGAATACTCAAAATTCAAATAATCTAAATGGATTAATCAAGACTAACTTATAGATTTGGCATCTGCTGTAGCTAGGACGTTACCTCTAATTAAAGATGAGTAAATTGGAAAGTTCGATGAATCTAGAATAGATGATTTGAATCAACAAAATTTACAAGTCTTTTACGAAGAAGAAAGTCCCAAAGCTCTTTGTTGGACGAAGTAAGCTTGCCAAATAGTCTATTGGAAGGGATCCAACAAGACAACTGTAGGTTACTAATAACAAGACCATAAGAGGGTTCAAAAGTCTAAAGATTCCATAGGAGGTTTGGGAATTAGACTTGAGGTGGTGAACCATAAATGGTCGCAATATTAAACCTGTTTCGATAGGATCGAAAAGGCCATGTATTTAGTGGGAGCTCTTGAGCATCCAAGTTGAGAATGGAATTCTCAGTGAAACGTTTTCTGTAAAGGCCAAGTATGACGGTCCCTGATAAAGGGAACGATCGAGCCTCGTTAGATGAAGATCGATCGAAGTTTCACCAAATTACCTTAGCTCGTGTAGACGTAGACTCAAAAATTGCCAAGGTAAGGAACGTGACACTTTGCTAGGAGTCACGCACAAGGAGCCATGATTTGGCAAGCCTGTGTCTCGACAAAGTCCTTGAGCAGGTAGAAGGATCCTACATACATCAAGGGACTAGTGGGAGAAAAATTAGACTTGGTGTCTAATTTGTATAGGTTTAAGGCAGAATAATGCTAACATTGCTTATAATTATATTTCTTACTTAAACTGATCATATTCTAGTCCCCTTAAGAACAAACCCGAATGTCGTAGAGGTACGAGTGATCGAGATAAGTTCGGTCAAATTTGGATAGAAATCCAAACGACCTGCAGAACGTGATGTTGGACATCGTAGTAGGATCTATGGAGAGGAGCCATAGAATTCTCTAGGAAATTCAAACAAGGTTTGAAACACTGCATAACTGGAATATTCATTTTGACGAGCTCATACGGAGCATGACTCAGTCTTAAACGACGTAGGTGATCAGTGGGAGTAGCAATGGTGTTCCATGTGTTTAAGTGTGTAATGTCTTGATTCATGGATGAATTCAAGACATTAGGAATCACTAGAACACAACTCTAACTCACGAAAATTCTCCATGACATTTTAGGGTTCCCACATATATATCATGAATTGAGTTTTTCAAAGATTCAATCAATGGTAGACTGATGAGAAAACACAGATATGTAGAGGGACAAGTTGTTCGAGACTCAGTCATAGTTAGACTGATGAGAAAGCTTGGATACTATGAGTAAAGCATCAAGTCATTCAAGACTTAGTCACGGTGGACTAATGAGAAAACTTGAATGTTAAGTATCCCCTACATCTTAACCCTAGGCAAACATACGATATGTTTACTCGGTGCATAGGAACCGATGTTGAGTGTGCTTCTTGCATGACTCAACAGAAATTGGTAATGCACTGTGGGGTTGAAGACAATAATCAAGAACAATCCTTAGTACTTGAATAAGGACTAAAGATGTGTTCATGATGCACCGTCTGTCGAGAGTTATTTTGGAAGGCTAAAGCGATACTAGCTTCCAGAGCATAGTGAAAACCAGTTAGTCTCAAAGGTATGCACAGTCAGGCTCAATGACGAGTGCATTGAATAGTGGTCATGGATGAAGACTGCGTCCACAGGATGGACGTGGCGCCTAGCACGGCCAAGCCATGTTCGCCTATATGGCAGGCAACTTTGCTATGGGAGTATTGGAACCTGCTTGAAGCCTTTCCAAGCCACTACACTCATCATTAAGTCCAAATGTACATACATATCGAGACTAAATATTATTCACATGATTATGAAAGCTAGTAGCGTGGCAGGCGGATCTTGCACCCGGCCGGCAGCTTCCCTGTCCCAGCAGGTGGCTGCCGGCAGCGGTGGCCCTTGGCCGTTCTGGTGATTCTCTTTTTTCTTTACTTTTGAAATAATTTCTGAAAATTATTTTATTTATTTTGCATGTTTTCTTGAATACATTATTTGAAAAAATGTTTATTTTATTTGGTTTGCAACCTCAAAATATTAATGTTTTGTGAATAATGAGGAAAGGTTCTTCTAACAAGAAAAGGACTACCAATGTTACACCAAGTTTGCATGTATACCTTGTCTTTTAATTCATTTATGAATTATGTGATTGAATATCATGGTTTATGTGCATTATTGATGATTGGATATCATGAATTATGCGCGTTGGATGAGAACGGATGATCACAAGCCCCAGACCGAATGTATGGTTTTAATTTTATGTTGGGCCTGTGTGCCTCATTTTTTTTCCTCCTTCTCTTTTCTTGGAATAATAAGGCTTTCTATCCCCCTCCAATTGTACTCCCCCCCGGGTTATCGCTTGTTTCTTTTTTTTTTTTTTTTATTGTAATGAGATCTCGGTCATCAAACTCTCACTTGGTTGGACCAAATTGAATATTAGACCCTTAATAAATGGACTAGGACTCTAGGAGTTCATCCAAGCCTTCCATTCATAGCAAAGTGAGGAAGCTAGTTTCAGTTGATAGGGTGGTCTCATGAGTCATGGCACGACTATCGTGCTGAAAAGAAGCTGCACTTTGTCATGAACGAAGAGTACACTCCTGTTGCCTGTCTCATGAGTCGTGGGGGTAGCAGTGAGCGCTATGATTTGGTTGACTGGGTTGGGTCTAATGCCCGAATAACGCGATTTGCTTGGAGTCCTCGGGATCACGTAAAAGGGTGAGGGAAATATCTTGAGAATCTCGTGAAACGAGAATGGTATGGAATTGTTAGAATAGGTGATCAGAAAGTCAATGGCATTGGCTGCTCTGAGAACCATTCGTCAATCTTTGAACAAGTAATATTATGTTAATGAATGTAGTAAGAATTCATAGGCATGAGTTTGTTGTACTTACTGCTTGCATCGTTTTGATGTCACAACAAATGCCCACAGACTGAAATAATATTTCGGAAAATTAAAACTACGCTTGGAGGTATGTTCATGAAATCAGTTTTGCCGAATCGGTCTGAAATACTTCAAGTCAAGGAATCTCGAGACAGGGCATCGAGAATCCATTTGAGACTTGTACTAAGCATCTGCAGTCGCATTTCATCGACAAGTGACGAGGCTTGTCCGTGCAGTGTTAGTGGGTCAGCCAGCTATGTGACTGAGGGTCTGCGGGAATCGTCATATGGAAGCCACTCGGGCTTAGTCGGTATGACTCGTATTCCCAGTTTCGATAGTACGGGATAAGTCCTCGGACTTGAGGATGCATGGCAGTCACGTGCATATGAAGACTGTATCTTGGATCTGGTGAGAGGTGATCATTCTGTAAGATGGTCATTATAAGCCTTGTCCAGTGCAGTTGGAGTATGTAGCGAGGACGGTGGATTCCAAGATAGGATATGTCCCCTATCAGTACATGACGGTGATGTCTCCTATGCACTCTGAGATGGTTTAGACTCTGAAAGTCTATGACCATAGCAATTGATTGAGTAGGAAAGGGGTTTCCTACGTCGATCGATAGAGTTAAACCTATCTCAAGCATTATGCATAGATGCCTAAGTCAATGATGGGAACCGATATCCTAATTCCATTCCCTACACTAAAGGCTGGGAGACAGGAGACAGTAGGACCGTACCCGTACGTATCGAGCGATGGTAGGACCGTACCTGCATGTAACTCGGAGCCTAAATGTTCACACCACATAATCCCCTAGTCTCTAGTGCCATGGACCGTTGCTAAATGGCCACCCATGGTGACGGACTACTTTGGTTATGAAATAACAAGAAGTAGGTCCAAGTCTAGCTGAAAGGTGTGTTAGAATAGGTGACCATGTAAGCCAATTTTGGCAGGAATGTGTAACCTATGTCTAGACAATTTCATGTGTTTGATAAAACATATATGAATAAAGAAGTGAAAAGTTCATATGGCAATACTTTGTTTACGTTCACTTATATCTGTTTTTTTACATATCTGTTCACTATGCAAACAATGCCCACGGACTGAGAATCGATTTCGGGGATTCGGACTACGCTTGGAGGTAGGTCCATGAAATCAGTCTTACCGAATCAGTCCGGAAATCTCCAAGTCAAGGAATCCCGAAAATGGGTACCGGGATTCCCTTTGAGACTTGCACTAAGCATCTGCTGTCGTATTTCATCGACGGGTGATGAAGGTCGTCTAAGCAGTGTTAGTGGTGAAAGAAATCCGGTGGATCGTCCCGGGAATTGCGCGAATGCGGAAGCGCGGTAAAATAAACATATTAAATAAAAAAGGCATGCTTTTAATTTAAAGAACACGCTCAAGGGGTGTGCCCTTGAGGTTCCCGGGCGTTCGGTGTATCTCATGATCATAAAACAATTAAAGAAATCATGGAGGCCATAGAGTTGAAAAAATAAAGAGGGACGAAAATCTTAAACGAGACCTACCCGTTGTCGTTTTCATCTTCAACTGCTACTCGCGTTGTTCCCCGTTTTGCACCAAGATCTCATTCTTGAGATCCTCCAAATCGTGACACACGATCCACCCACGTATTCTTGTACGTCGTGCTAGCAACGAACAAGTATTATATTGGAGAGGATAGATCAACTACGCGTTATGAATTAACGGGATCGATCTTCCTTTGTTCAATTGTTCCAAGAACAAAAGAACAAGAAAATAATATTTTCTTGGTGAGAGAGAGAGAGAGGGGCGGACGAGAGAGGGGAGGAGAGAGTGTGTGTTTTGTGTGTGTTTTTCAAGAATCATCAATCTCACAAATGTTGGAAGCTAGAGGTTTATATAGAGGAAGAGTTTAATCCTCTTTAAACTCAAACTCTAAGTATCCTAATTTGACTAGGATTTTGACCTAGTCAAAGTCCTAGTCAAACTAGTGTTTGACCTAGTCAAACGAATCCTAGCCTTCCATCTCCCCTTTCCATCTCAACCGTTGATTTTAATTTAATGGAATATTTAAATCCTATTAAATATTCCAAGAGGCTAAAAGAATAACTATAATATAATAAATAAATATTATAATTTATTCTAAGCCCATTAAATCAACCCTTTTAATAAATCCTATTTATTAATTTAATTCCTTTTATCAAATAGAAGGAATTAATTTCTCCAAGAAAATATAGGACCCGATTAAATCTAATTTAATCATTCCTTTACTCCAATATTTAATTCCAAATTAAATACTATGTGTGTGTGGATAGTGTGTGACTCTTTAGGTTCACCATTCAGCTAGACTTGGTCGGATTCCTAGAATTCGTCCGTTACCATGGGTGGCCATCTAGCAACGGTCCATGGCACTAGAGACTAGGTGAAATATTCGGGGATGAACATTTAGGCTCTAACAGTACACTTGTCCTTCCGTCTTCGGTCTCATCACTTAGGGTCTAGGGCACGGAAAATGCAGGTACCCATTTTGGACCTAAGTGTCGGTCTGTCCTCACTAAACGCCGCAAGGGAAACCTTTTCCCTTCTGTTCAGTCACTGTGGCCACAGATTTCAGGGACAAGACACAGAGCATATATGAGACTCAACTGTCAACACCTTTTGACAGGAGACAGATCCTTTCTTGGAAACTACTGTCACTTTGTACACCCGAGCTGCACTAGACATGGCTTAGGACTACTCAAGAGTATTTTGGCAATCTCTCACCATATCTAAGATATAGACCTGATGCACAGGTAAACTCAGCAGTTCCTCAAGTCAAAGGACTTGGCCCGTACTGTTGGAATCGGGAATACACGTCATACCTTGCTGACCATACTCAAGGTCCTCCGTAAGACGGTTCCCGCGAGTCACCTCAGTCATCTGCTTCCTAGCACGCTGACCCACTAACACTGCATAGACGACCTTCGTCACCCGTCGATGAAATACGACAACAGATGCTTAGTACAAGTCTCAAAGGGAATCCCGGTACCCATTTTCGGGATTCCTTGACTTGGAGATTTCCGGACTGATTCGGTAAGACTGATTTCATGGACCTACCTCCAAGCGTAGTCCCAGTCCTCGAAATCGTTTCTCAGTCCGTGGGCTTTGTTTGCGTAGTGAACAGAAATGTAAATGCAGATAAGTGAACGTAAACAAAGTATTGCCATATGAATTTTCACTTCTTTATTCATAAATGTTTTTATCAAATACCAAAGAATTGTCTAGACATAGGTTACATATTCCTGCCAAAATTGGCTTACATGGTCACTTATTCTAAGAGGCTTATTAAAAGGGAACCAATTACAGGGATTGACTGCGAAATCTTAAGATGGTCTTAGATTTTCAGAACCTTAACTCACATACCGGAATGAGGACGTTCCTCAGCCCTTGCCGGAGGGGTCGACAACTAAGGTAACGCTTGGCGTTCAAAAGTTGAAGGATGACCACCGGCAAGTAGGATATAATGGTGTTGGCTCAACCTATGCTTCGTTTGCATCATGTCCATATGGTCTTGGACCAACATGTGGGGTAAAATGCAACGAAGGCATGTTTGGAGCTAAGATGACGAAAGGGATGTCGGTACAAAGAACATGGAGTGATGATGCAATCCCTAGTGGAGAAGCTCAAAAGACCTCCATGTCAGTCTTGAAAAAGAGACGTACATTGACATGATCCTTCAGTCTCTTCCTCCCTCCTACGAACCATTAATTATCAACATGAATGAGCTTAGAAAAGATCTTCATAGGTTGGTAATTATGTTGGTCTAGTACGAAGCAACGGTTGCAAAATCTGCACCGTCGGTACTAGTAGGAGAGGTTTCAACCTCCATAGCGAAAGACAAAGATGCCAGACGCCAAAAGAGGAAGAAGGGTAAGGTGACATCAACTATTAAGCACTTCAAGTGCTGTTCCTTTACAACACAAGGTGGAGGTAAAGGAAAGAGCAAAAGGTTCAAGCAGTCAAGTTCATAGATTCTAAAAACGTAAGCATTCACTGTCGTAAAGAGGGCCATTGGAAAGGGGAGCATCCTAAACCTCTCTCCAATATAGGTAAAATTTGATATTGAGTATTGACATGATCACTTTTACTCTATTTGGTATTTGATAACATTCCTATCACTAATCTGCTGGTGGTTTGCAGAAAGTGAATAAGGACTTAAAAGCCAAGAACAGTTCTAGGATTCAACAATGGCAAGGTCCATTGATGAAAAGGACTAGAGACTTGTTAGGCCCATAATCGTGATCATGTTAGGATAATATAGGAATTACGTAACCTAGCATGATCAAAAGTATGTCTCTTTGTTGGACAAACGTTTTATTACATACATATTTGATCAAACAAAATTATTGAATATTGATTCATGTTTGCTAGTGTTTGTATGTAAATTCCTAAAATACCATCCATAAAAGGTTTATGGATACTCAAAATTCAAATTATCTAAATAGGATTAATCAAGACTAACTTACAGATTTGGCATCTGCCACAGCTAGGACATTTCCTCTTATTAAAAGATAAGTAAATTGGAAAGTTCAATGAATCTAGAAATAGATGATTCGAATCGACTAAATTTACAAGTCTTTTATGAAGAAGAAAGTCCGAAAGCTCTTTGTTGGACAAAGTAGGCTTGCCAAATAGTCTATTGGAAGGGAGCGAATAAGACAACTGTAGGTTACTAATATACAAGACCATAAGAGGGTTCAAAAGTCTAAAGGTCCCATAGGAGGTTTGGGAATTAGACTTAAGGAGGAGAACCATAAATGGTTGCAAAATTAAACCTGTTTCGATAGGATCGAAAAGGCCGTGTATTTAGTGGGAGCTCTTGAGCATCCAAGTTGAGAATGGAATTCTCAATGAAACATTTCCTGTAAAGGCCAAGTATGACGGTCTCTGATAAAGGGAACGATCGAATCTCGTTGGACGAAGATCGACCGAAGTTTCGCCCAATTACCTTAGCCCGTGTAGACGTAGACTCAAAATTGCCAACGTAAGGAACGTGGCACTTTGCTAGGAGTCACGCACAAGGAGCCATGGTTTGGCAAGCCTATGTCCCAACAAAGTCCTTGAGCATGTAGAAGGATCCTACATACATCAAGGGACTAGTGGGAGACAAATTAGACTCGGTGTCTGGTTTGTGTAGGTTTACGACAGAATAATGCTAAACGTTGCTTATAATTGCATTTCTTACTTAAATTGATCATATTCCAAGTCCTTTTAAGAACGAACCCGAATGTCGTAAGAGGTACGAGTGATCGGGATATGTTCGGTCAAATTTGGATAGTAATCCAAATGACCTACGGAACGTGATGTTGGACATCATGGTAGGATTTATGGAGAGGAGCTATAGAATCCACTAGGAAATTCAAACAAGGTTTGAAACACCGCATAACTGGAATATTCGTTTTGACGAGCTCATACGGAGCATGACTCGGTCTTAAACAACGTAGGTGATCAGTGGGAGTAGAAATGGTGTTCCATGTGTTTAAGTGTGTAATGTCTTGATCCATGGATTAATTCAAGACATTAGGAATCACTAAAACACAACTGTAAATCACGAAAATTCTCCATGACATTTTAAGGGTTCCCACATACATATCATAAATTGAGTTTTTCAAAGATTCAGTCAGTGATAGACTCATGAGAAAACTCAAACATGTAGAGGGACAAGTTGTTCGAGACTCAGTCATAGTAAGACTGATGAGAAAACTTGGATACTATGCATAAAGCATCAAGCCATTCAAGACTTAGTCACGGTGGACTAATGAGAAGGCTTGGATGTTGAGTATCCCCTACGTCTTAACCTTAGGCAAACATATGATATGTTTACTCGGTGCATAGGAACCGATGTTGAGAGTGCTTCTAGCATGGCTCAACATAAATCGGTAATGCACTGAGGGGTTGAAGACAACAATCAAGAACGATCCTTAGTACCTGAATAAGGACTAAAGATGTGTTCATGATGCACCGTCTGTTGAGAGTTGCTTTGGAAGGCTAAAGCGATACTAGCTTCCAGAGCATAAGTGAAAACCAGCTAGTCTCAAAGGTATGCACAGTCAGGCCCAATGACGAGTGCATCGGATAGTGGTCACTGATGAAGACCGCGTCCATACGATGGACGTGGCGCCTAGCACGACCAAGCCATGTTCGCCTATATGGCAGGCAACTCGGCTATGGGAGTATTGGCACGAGATCTGATCACAAGATCCACGAAAATATTCTAGACAACCACCATCTCTAGGAGGCAATGGTGAATAGAGGTAACACGGATAGACCGTATTGCTTCGCAAGGAAATATAAGTGGACTCACAATACCTTAGTTGGTATCGTAGATTACTCATACTCAGAGGATTCTGAACAAAGTGGGTAATTGACTTATTGGTCAAGTGGGAGATTGTTAGAATAGGTGACCAGAAAGTCAATGGTATTGGCTGTTCTGAGAACCATTCGTCAATCTGTGAACAAGTAATCTTATGTTAATGAATGTAGTAAGGATTCATAGGCATGGGTTTGTTGTACTTACTGCTTGAATCGTTACGATGTCACAACAAACGCCCACAGACTGAAATAACATTTTGGAAAATTGGAACTACGCTTGGAGGTAGGTTCATGAAATCAGTTTCGCCGAATCAGTCTGAAATACTCCAAGTCAAAGGAATCTCGAGACAGGGCATCGAGAATCCATTTGAGACTTGCACTAAGCATCTGCTGTCGTGTTTCATCGATGGGTGACGAGGATCGTCTAAGCAGTGTTAGTGGGTCGGCCTGCTGGGGAGCGGCCGATTGAGGTGACTCGCGGGAATCGTCATATGGAAGCTACTCGGGCTTGGTCGGTATGACTCGTATTCCCGGTTCCGATAGTACAGGATTAGTCCTCGGACTTGAGGATCATGGCAGTCCCCTACATACTAAGGCTGTATCTTGGATCTGGTGAAATTTGACCGATTATATCACATGGTCATCATAAGCCTCGTCCAGTGCAGTCGGAGTATGTAAGAACGGTGAATTCCAAGATAGGATCTGTCCCCTATCAAAGGATATGACAGCAAGATCTCCTATGCCCTCGGAGATGGTTTAGACTCACAAAGTCTATGGCCATAGCACTTGATGTAGTAGGAAAGGATTTCCTGCGTCGAGTTAAACCTATCTCGAGCATTATGCAGAGTTCCCTAGTCAAGGATGGGAACTGACCCCTAGACTAAAGGCCAGGAGACAGGCGACAGTAGGACCGTACCCGTACGTATCGAGTGTCGGTAGGACCGCACCTGCGTATAACTCGGAGCCTAAATGTTCACACCACATATTCACCTAGTCTCTAGTGCCATGGACCGTTGCTAGATGGCCACCCATGGTAACCGACTACTTTGGTTATGAAATAACAGGAAGTAGGTCCAAGTCTAGCTGAAAGGTGAACCTAAAGAGTCACACCCGCTAAACCAAATGAAAGGGAATTAATTTGGAATTAATTCCAGGAGAAGGTTTAATTTAATGGAATTAAATTATACTTCTTGGAGATTCAAGCCTCGATGAATTATTTGGAATAATCGGGCTTGAATTCATAAATTAGATTTATGAATTTTATAAAGCATGGGCTTCCCTTTTAATTAGATTAAAAGGGTGAATTAATTAATTAGTGGGCTTGGTATATTAAATAGGATTTAATATAAAGTCCATGGGACTATTTAATTTAGAATTAAACAATCCCATTCTATGGAATTAATTAATGGGCTTGGTATATTAAATAGGATTTAATATAAAGTCCATGGGACTATTTAATTTAGAATTAAATAAGTCCTTTCCATTAATTAATTAATGGGCTTAGTATATTAAATATGATTTAATATAAAGTCCATGGGAATATTTAATTTAGAATTAAATAGGCCCATTCCATAAAGCCCATCAAAATGGATGGACAAGATTTGATCTAGAGAAATGATGAGATGAAGGGCTATGATTAATTTGACTTAATCAAAGCCTAATTTGACTAGGATTTGACTAGGTCAAAATCCTAGTCAAAGTGTGTCTCTTTGAAAGAGTTTGAGAAGGAATAGGAAATTCCATCTTCTATAAATACTCAAAATAACACACACTCACACCTACTATTCTCTACAACTCTCATCTCTCATCTCCCTCAAATTTTCGTCCACCCTCTTTCTTCTCTCCAAGAATTCTACTTTGTTCTTCTTGATTTTAATCAAGTTAAGAACATAAGAGACATTGATTGCGTTAATTCATAGCGTGTATCGATGTCTCTTCTCCCCAAAATAATTTCTTGCTAGCACAAGGGTTGTTTGCTTTCCGGTGGAGCGAGTGAGATGATTTAGAGGGTCTCTTCTTTGAGATCTTGGTGCAAAACGGGGAACAATGCATGTAGCCGAAACGAAGACAAAACTACAACCGGGTAGGTTCTTTAATTTCGTTTTTTTCGGTTTCAATTCTATGGCCTCCATGTTGTGTTTTATTGAACATGAGATACACCGAACGCCCGGGAGAATCAAGGGCACACCCCTTGATTCGTTTATGTATGTTATGCATAATTTAAATTCCTTTTAATTATGCTTTGTATTTTGTAATTACACACTATTTCGCGCTTCCACTATACGCGTTAATCTCCCGGGCCGATCCACACAATCCTTTCACGATGTCCCTTCCATTATGGCTCGCCCTAAGGATTGCTATGCAGTCCCGGACCGGCATACTAGGTATGTCACGACGAAGGCGTTATTTGGAACTAAAATGACAGAAGGATCCTCTGTACAAGAGCACGGGGTTAAAATGCTTACCCTGGTGGAAAAGCTCGAGGACCTAAAGGCAGGTCTCGATAATGAAAACGTACATAGATGGATCCTTCAGTCACTCCCACCCTCCTTTGACCAATTTATCGTCAACTACAAACATGAACGCACTTGAGAAGGGCATTCATGAGTTGATCAATATGTTGGTGCAGTACGAGGCAACGACTAAGAAGTCCACGCCTTCGGTATTGTTTGGAGGTGCTTCAACTTCTAATACGAAAGGCAAAGGTGTCGGACGTTGGAATAAGAAGAAAGGAAGGGAAAGGCCGTCAAAGCAGCTACGAACACTAAGAGTGTTCCCATTGCCAAAGAGGGGAAAGGCAAAGGAAAGGGAAAGGTTGTCTCCAAGCAACAGTCGAAGGCATATGACATATGTATCAACTGCCGTGAGAAAGGGCATTGGAAGAGAGAGTGCCCCAAACTCTTCTCGAACCAAGGTATTTATGTGATTGAGGTTAATATGGTCACTAATTCTGCCTCTTGGGTATTAGATACCAGCTGTGGAGCTCACATTTGCAATAACTTGCAGGTGTTGAAAAGAAGCAGAAAACTGGGTAGCGGGGACATGATCCTGAAGCTTGGGAATGGCAAGGCCATCTCGGCAGAAGCAGTAGGATCCGCCACTCTAGTGATTAGTGATAATATTAGCATAGATTTAGAGCAAGTTTATTTTGTACCTAGTATGATTAAAAACATCATCTCCATTCCATTGTTGGACAATAGTGGTTATGAGTTTAGAATCAATAAAAAATGCTTTTATTTGATGAGGTGTGGAATTGCTCATCTACTTGGTACATTGCATAACAGGCTCTATATCTTGCAACAAACGAATTTCGTTCTCAACACTCAACACAAACGAAAATTAGATAATAACGGGAACGCACGTCTGTGGCACGCTAGGCTAGGTCACATATCCCAAGACAGGATGAAGAGGTTGGTAGACTCCAAGAACCTAGAGGTTGGGGACTTGAGCGATCTACCAACTTGTGAATCCTGTCTAAGAGGGAAAATGACCAAGAAGCCCTTTGTAGGACAAAGTAGGCTTGCCACAGGTCTGTTGGACTTGGTCCATATAGACGTATTGAAAGAAAATCCGGTGGATCGTCCCGGGAATTGCGCGAATGCGGAAGCGCGGTAAAAATAAACATATTAAAATTTACAAATAAAAGGCATGCTTTTAATTTAAAGAACACGCTCAAGGGGTGTGCACTTGAGGTTCCCGGGCGTTCGGTGTATCTCATGATCATAAAACAATTAAATAAATCATGGAGGCCATAGAGTTGAAAAAAATAAAGAGGGACGAAAATCTTAAACGAGACCTACCCGTTGTCGTTTTCGTCTTCAACTGCTACTCGCGTTGTTCCCCGTTTTGCACCAAGACCTCGTTCTTGAGATCCTCCAAATCGTGACACACGATCCACCCACGTATCTTGCACGTCGTGCTAGCAACGAACAAGTATTATTTTTGGAGTGGACGAATCAATAACTCGTTATCAATTAACGGTATTGGTTCGTCTAAGTTCTTGATGTTCCAAGAACAAAAAGAACTAAGGAAAAATATTTTCTTGCTAGAGAAAGAGAGAGGGGCGGACGAGAGGTAGGAGAGGGGAGAGTGTGTGTTGTGTGTGTTTTTCAAGAATCATCAATCTCTCAAATTTTGGAAGCTAGAGGTTTATATAAAGGAAGAGTTTAATCCTCTTTAAACTCAAACTCTAAGTAACCTAATTTGACTAGGATTTTGACCTAGTCAAACTAGTGTTTGACCTAGTCAAACGAATCCTAGCCTTCCATCTCCCCTTTCCATCTCAACCGTTGATTTTAATTTAATGGAATATTTAAATCCTATTAAATATTCCAAAAGGCTAAAAGAATAAATATAATATAATAAATAAATATTATAATTTATTCTAAGCCCATTAAATCAACCCTTTTTTAATAAATCCTATTTATTAATTTAATTCCCTTGATCAAATAGAAAGAATTAATTTCTCCAAGAAAACATAGGACCCGATTAAATCTAATTTAATCATTCCTTTACTCCAATATTTAATTCTAAATTAAATACTAAGTGTGTGTGGATAGTGTGTGACTCTTTAGGTTCACCATTCAGCTAGACTTGGTCGGATTCCTAGAATCCGTCCGTTACCATGGGTGGCCATCTAGCAACGGTCCATGGCACTAGAGACTAGGTGAAATATTCGGGGATGAACATTTAGGCTCTAACGGTACACTTGTCCTTCTGTCTTCGGTCTCATCACTTAGGGTCTAGGGCACGGAAAATGCAGGT
The DNA here is from genome assembly GCA_034509735.1 of Sesamum alatum. NCBI lineage: Eukaryota > Viridiplantae > Streptophyta > Magnoliopsida > Lamiales > Pedaliaceae > Sesamum > Sesamum alatum. The sequence goes on along the minus strand of JACGWO010000001.1, from coordinate 33,248,270 downwards.
ACCCATTTTGGACCTAAGTGTCGGTCTGTCCTCACTAAACGCCGCAAGGGAAACCTTTTTCCCTTCTGTTCAGTCACTGTGGCCACAGATTTCAGGGACAAGACACAGAGCATATATGAGACTCAACTGTCAACACCTTTTGACAGGAGACAAATCCTTTCTTGGAAACTACTGTCACTTTGTGCACCCGAGCTGCACCAGACATGGCTTATGACTACTCAAGAGTATTTTGGCAATCTCTCACCATATCTAAGATACAGACTTGACACACAGGTAAACTCAGCAGTTCCTCAAGTCAAAGGACTTGGCCTGTACCGTTGGAACCGGGAATATGCGTCATACCTTGCTGACCATACTCAAGGTCCTCCGTAAGACGGTTCCCGCGAGTCACCTCAGTCAGCTGCTTCCTAGCACGCTGACCCACTAACACTGCTTAGACGACCTTCGTCACCCGTCGATGAAATACGACAGCAGATGCTTAGTGCAAGTCTCAAAGGGAATCCCGGTACCCATTTTCGGGATTCCTTGACTTGGAGATTTCCGGACTGATTCGGTGAGACTGATTTCATGGACCTACCTCCAAGCGTAGTCCCAGTCCCCGAAATCGTTACTCAGTCTGTGGGCTTTGTTTGCGTAGTGAACAGAAACGTAAATGCAGATAAGTGAACGTAAACAAAGTATTGTCATATGAATTTTCACTTCTTTATTCATAAATATTTTTATCAAATACCAAAGAATTGTCTAGATATAGGTTACATATTCCTGCCAAAATTGGCTTACATGGTCACCTATTCTAACACGTATGTGGACCACTAAGGACGCAGGCCCGAGGTGGGTTCTCCTACTTCATAACATTTACCGATGATCATTCACGGTATGGTTATGTTTACCTAATGAGGTACAAGTCTGAAGCTCTTGAGAGGTTTAAAGAATTCAGACTTGAAGTGCAGAACCAGACTAACTGCAAAATTAAAGTCCTACGGTCGGACCGAGGCAGTGAATACCTTAGTACGGAGTTCCTAGATTATCTAAAAGAACATGGTATAATATCAGAATGGACACCTCCAGGAACACCACAGTTAAATGGTGTCTTTGAAAGGAGGAATCGAACCCTGTTGGACATGGTTCGGTCTATGATGAGTTTTACAAAATTGCCCTTATCCTTTTGGGGCTATGCACTAGAGGCGGTAGCCAAATTGTTGAATTTAGCGCCTACTAGTACATTGACCCAAACGCCATATGAAAATATGGCACGGCAAGCCTGCGTCTTACAACTACTTGAAAGTGTGGGGTAGCCCCGCATACGTCAAGAGGTTAGTGGGAGATAAGCTAGAATCCAGGTCTAGCTTATGCAGGTCCGTTGGATACCCTAAGGAAACTGCGGGTTATTACTTTTATGACCCCTTGGAACAAAAGGTGTTTGTTTCAAGAAATGCAGTATTCTTGGAGCAAGGCTTCCCGGAGGATATCTAACCTGATGAGCTGATCCTTGAGGAATCAAGTGATGGAATCCAGCCATCAGACACAGCCGCTTAACCCTTACTTAGAGGATTCAGGATAGACAGCCAAAGGGCTGACCAACCGCGAGAGGTCCAACATGCTAGGCATGAAGGACAACCTCAGGAATAGCCAGCCCCTGTTCCTGAACCACCGGCTCCGATACAGTCAGCGCCCACAGTCACCACTGACGTTCCTGTTCTCCGTAAGTCCACTAGAGAGTCCAGACCTCCAATGAGATATGGCTTTCTAGGAGCGACCGATCTTTTGGATAATGATCCTAAGACATATGGAGAATAGATGTCTGACATCGACTCCGGGAAATGGCTTGAGGCCATAAAAGCCGAAATGGACTCCATGAACGAGAACCAAGTCTGGAGTCTTGTAGATCCACCGAAAGGTGTTAAGCCAGTAGGCTGTAAGTGGGTCTACAAGCGCAAACTTGGCGTTGATGGAGAAGTCACAACCTTAAGGCTAGGCTTGTAGCTAAGGTATACACTCAACGACCGGGGGTCGATTTTGAGGATACCTACTCGCCAGTAGCCATGGCTAAGTCCATTCGGATCCTGCTCGCCATAGCAGCATGGTATGACTATGAGATATGGCAGATGGACGTGAAAACAGCCTTCCTCAACGGTTTCGTTGAAGAAGAGATCTATATGGATCAGCCGGAGGGTTTCACGGTTACTTGAGAAGAACAGAAAATCTGTCGCCTCCAAAAAGTCCATCTATGGCCTCAAACAAGCCTCCCGAAGTTGGAACATTCGCTTTGACAAAGTAATACGGGGTTATGACTTCATCAAAAACGAATCCGACCCTTGTGTATACAAGAAAGTCAGTGGGAGCTCAATAGTGTTCCTAGTGCTTTACGTGGATGACGTTCTACTCATTGGGAATGACGTTAGAATGTTAGGAAACACAAAAGCATGGTTGTCAACCCAGTTTTCCATGAAGGACTTGGGTGAAGCCTCCTACATCCTAGGCATCCAGATTGTCAGGGACAGATCTAAAAGAATATTAGGGCTCACCCCAAACTCGTATATGGAGAAAGTCCTAAAGAGATATCGAATGGACAACTCCAAACGAGGATTCCTTCCCATGAGGCATGGGATCAAGTTGTCCAAGAGACAGTCCCCACAGACTGATGAGGAACTTGAAAGGATGAAATTCATCCCCTATGCTTCTGCCGTAGGTAGCATCCAATATGCGGTCCATTGCACTAGTCCTGACATTGCATACGCTTTGAGCGTAACAAGCAGATATCAGTCCTGCGCAGGAGAGGCACATTGAAATGCTGTTAAGGGCATCCTTAAGTACCTAAGGAGGACTAAGGAGATGTTCTTAGTCTATGGCAATGGAGAACTAATTCTGGAAGGCTTTAGCGACGCTAGCTTTCAGTCTGATGACGATGATGTTAAGTCTCAATCAGGATACGTATTCAAACTCAATGGAGGAGTAGTAGCTTGGAAAAGCTCCAAGCAAGCAACCATTGCTGACTCCACCACAGAGGCGGAATACATAGCAGCTTCAGAAGCTGCTAAGGAAGCGGTTTGGATGAGAAACTACATCCAAGAGTTGGGTGTGGTGCCTAGCATCGCCGAGCCTGTTGTCATCTTCTGTGATAACAACGGTGCAATAGCGCAAGCAAAGGAACCGAGATCTCATCACCATTCCAAACACATTCTTAGACGCTACCATCTTCTTAGAGACATGGTAGGAAGAGGTGACGTCCGGATGGACCGAGTCAACTCAGCAGACAACACAGCAGACCCGCTGACAAAGCCTATGTCGCAGAGCGCTCATACGCAACATCTTGAGAAGATGGGGATTAGACATATGGGCAATTGGCTTTAAAGGTCAAGTGGGAGATTGTTAGAATAGGTGACCATGTAAGCCAATTTTTGGCAGGAATGTGTAACCTATGTCTAGAAAATTTCAGGTGTTTGATAAAACATATATGAATAAAGAAGTGAAAAGTTCATATGGCAATACTTTGTTTACGTTCACTTATATCTGTTTTTTTACATATTTGTTCACTACGCAAACAATGCCCACGGACTGAGAATCGATTTCGGGGATTGGGACTACGCTTGGAGGTAGGTCCATGAAATCAGTATTACTGAATGAGTCCGGAAATCTCCAAGTCAAGGAATCCCGAAAATAGGTACCGGGATTCCCTTTGAGACTTGCACTAAGCATCTGCTGTCGTATTTCATCGACGGGTGACGAAGGTCGTCTAAGCAGTGTTAGTAGGTCAGCATGCTAGGAAGCAGCTGACTGAGGTGACTCGCGGGAACCGTCTTACGGAGGACCTTGAGTATGGTCTGCAAGGTATGACGTATTCCCGGTTCCAACGGTACAGGTCAAGTCCTTTGACTTGAGGAACTGCTGAGTTTACCTGTGCATCAGGTCTGTATCTTAGATATGGTGAGAGATTGCCAAAATACTCTTGAGTAGTCATAAGCCATGTCTAGTGCAGCTCGGGTGTACTGAGTGACAGTAGTTTCCAAGAAAGGATCTGTCTCCTGTCAAAAGGTATTGACAGTTGAGTCTCATGTATGCTCTGTGTCTTGTCCCTAAAATCTGTGGCCACAGTAACTGAACAGAAGGGAAGGTTTCCCTTGCGGCGTTTAGTAAGGACAGACCGACACTTAGGTCCAAAATGGGTACCTGCATTTTCCGTGCCCTAGACTCTAAGTGATGAGACCGAAGACAGAAGGACAAGTGTACTGTTAGGGCCTAAATGTTCATCCCCGATTATTTCACCTAGTCTCTAGTGCCATGGACCGTTGCTAGATGGCCACCCATGGTAACGGGCGGATTCTAGGAATCCGACCAATCTAGCTGAAAGGTGAACCTAAAGAGTCACACACTATCCACACACACACTTAAGTATTTAATTTGGAATTAAATATTGGAGTAAAGGAATGATTAAATTAGATTTAATCGGGTCCTATATTTTCTTGGAGAAATTAATTCCTTCTATTTGATAAAGAGAATTAAATTAATAAATTGGATTTATTAAGGGAATTGATTTAATGGGCCTAGAATAAATATTAATATTTATTTATTATATTTATTTGGCCTTTTGGAATATTTAATGGAATTTAAATATTCCATTAAATTAAAATCAACGGTTGAGATGGAAAGGGGAGATGGAAGGCTAGGATTGGTTTGACTAGGTCAAACACTAGTTTGACTAGGACTTTGACTAGGTCAAAATCCTAGTCAAATTAGAGTTCTTAGAGTTGGAGTTTAAAGAGGATTAAACTCCTCCTCTATATAAACCTCTAGCCTCCAACAATTGAAGGATATGAAATTCCAACACACACACACAACACACAATTTTCGGCCCCCTCTCCCATCTCTCTCGTCCGCCCTCTCTCTCCACTCTCTCCAAGAAATATATATTTTCTTGTTCTTTTGTTCTTGGAACACTAGAACATTGATGAATCAATACCGTTAATTGATAACGTGTCGTTGATTCATCCACTCCAAAATATACACTTGTTCGTTGCTAGCACGATGTACAAGATACGTGGGTGGATCGTGTGTCACGATTTGGAGGGTCTCAAGAACGAGATCTTGGTGCAAAACGGGGAACAACGCGTGTAGCCGTTGAAGACGAAAACGACAACGGGTAGGTCTCGGTTTACGTTTTCGCCTCCTTTTATTTTTTACCCGATGGCCTCCATAATCTTTTATACATGTTTTTTAATCATGAGATACACCGAACTCCCGGGAATCTCAAGAGTACACCCCTTTAGCGTGTTCTTTAATTAATTAAAGCATGCCTTAATTTTTGTATTTTATTTTATATCGCGCTTCCGCATTCGCGCAATTTCCCGGGACGATCCACGATTTCTTTCAAGGTGAACCTAAAGAGTCACACCCGCTACACCAAATGAAAGGGAATTAATTTGGAATTAATTCCGGGAGAAGGTTTAATTTAATGGAATTAAATTATACTTCTTGGAGATTCAAGCCTCGATGGATTATTTGGAATAATCGGGCTTGAGTTCATAAATTAGATTTATGGATTTTATAAAGCATGGACTTCCCTTTTAATTAGATTAAAAGGGTGAATTAATTAATGGGCTTGATATATTAAATAGGATTTAATTTAAAGTCCATGGGACTATTTAATTTAGAATTAAATAAAGTCCATTCCATTAATTAATTAATGGGCTTGGTATATTAAATAGGATTTAATATAAAGTCCATAGGACTATTTTAGAATTAAATAGGCCCATTCCATAAACCCCATCAAAATGGATGACAAGATTTGATCAAGGGATTGATGAGATGAAGGGCCATGATTAATTTGACTTAATCAAAGCCTAGTTTGACTAGGATTTAACTAGGTCAAAATCCTAGTCAAGTGTGCCTCTTTAGAAGAGGTTGAGTAGGAATAGGAAGATCTATTTTCTATAAATACTCAAAAACACACACATACACCTACTAATCTTTACAACTCTCAGCTCACAATCTCTCTCGAAGTTTTCGTCCACCCTCTCTCACACTCTCCAAGATTTTTACTTGGTTCTTCTTGATTTATTCAAGCTAGAACATAAGAGACGTCAATTGCGTTAATTGATAGCGTGTATCGATGTCTCTTCTCCCCCAAATAATTTCTTGCTAGCACAAGGGTTATTTGCTTTCTATTGTAGCGAGTGAGATGATTTAGAGGGTCTGTTTCTTGAGATCTTGGTGCAAAACGGGGAACAATGCACGTAGCCGAATGAAGACAAAACTAAAACCGGGTAGGTTCTTTAATTATGCTTTTCGGTTCAAATTCTATGGCCTCCATGTTATGTTTTATTGAACATGAGATACACTAAACGCTCGGGAGAATGAAGGGCACACCCCTTGATTCGTTTATGTATGTTATGCATGCTTTAAATTCCATTTAATTATGCTTTACAATTTTTATTATGAAATCTTTCGCGCTTCCGCTATACGCGTTCATCTCTCAGGCCGATCTATTAGAATAGGTGACCAGAAAATCAATAGGTTTGGCAATTTGTAACCTATTCGACAACTTGATGTAGATGTAATATTATTATGTGATGAATAAGATGAGTGTTCGTCACTAATGGTACCTTCTTTGTTGCGCTCATCTTACATTTATTAAAACGGTGTTTAACTTATATCGCAACAAAGCCCACAGACCATGGTTAACAACTCGTGCAGTTGGGCCACGCATTGGATGGTGGTCATGAAACCAACTGATTAAGAGTTGGGTCTGAAATGTTCCAAGTCGAGGACCTCGAGACAGGGCATCGAGAGTCCTATTGAGACTTGCGTCAAGAGTCGTGTTCATTGGATGAGTGCCGTGTTTCATCGGCGACGGGCGGCCTACACGATCTTGATGGGTTGGTCGACTGGGGTCGAGCCGACTGGACTGACTCGCGGGGATCATCATATAGAAGCCTTGGAGGCTTGGTCGGTATGATTGGTTTTCCCCGGTTTCGATAGTACGGGAGTAATCCTCAGACTTGAGGAATCATGGCAGTCGTGTGCACATGATAGTTGTATCTTGGATCTGGCAAGAGGTAATCATTATGTAAGATGATTATCATAAGCCTTGTCCAGTGCAGTCGGAATGTGTAGCGAGGACGATGGATTCCAAGAAGAGGATCCGTCCCCTGTCAGTATGTGACAGAGGTATCTCTTATGCACTCTAATACACGTTCATACTGTTTGAAGCTGTGGCCACAGTGGTTGGTCGAACATGTTGGAATAGGTGACCAGAAAGCCAATAGGTTTGGCAATTTGTAACCTATCCGACAACTTGATGTGAATGTAATATTATTATGTGATGAATAAGATGAGTGTTCGTCACCAATGGTACCTTCTTTGTTGCGCTCATCTTACATTTGTTAAAATGGTGTTTAACTTATATCGCAACAAAGCCCACAGACCATGGATAACAACTCATGCAGTTGGGCCACGCATTGGATGGTGGTCATGAAACCAACTGATTAAGAGTTGGGTCTGAAACGTTCCAAGTCGAGGACCTCGAGACAGGGCATCGAGAGTCCTATTTAGACTTGCATCAAGAGTCGTGTTCATTGGATGAGTGCCGTGTTTCATCGGCGACAGGCGTGGGACGCCTACACGATCTTGATGGGTTGGTCGACTGGGGTCGAGCCGACTGGACTGACTTGCGGGGATCATCATATGGAAGCCTTGGAGGCTTGGTCGGTATGATTGGGTTTCCCCGGTTCCGATAGTACGGGAGTAATCCTCAGACTTGAGGGATCATGGCAGTCGCGTGCACAGGACGGCTGTATCTTGGATCTGGCGAGAGGTAATCATTCTGTAAGATGATTATCATAAGCCTTGTCCAGTGCAGTCAGAATGTGTAGCGAGGACGGTGGATTCCAAGAAGAGGATCCGTCTCCTGTCAGTATGTGACAGAGGTATCTCCTATGCACTCGGAGACACGTTCATGCTGTTTGAAGCTGTGGCCACAGTGGTTGGTCGAACAGGGAATGGTTTCCTGTGTCGACGCAATGAAGCATACGTGGTCTCGAGTATTAAGCATAGATGCCTAGTCAAGGATGGGAACCGACGCCCAATTCCATACCCTAGACTAAGGCCGGGAGACGGTAGACGGAAGGATCGTACCCATACGGAATCGGTGCCTAAATGTTCACGCCAATTCACCTAGTCTCTAGTGCCATGGACCGTTGCTAGACGGCCACCAATGGTAACAGGCCCTTGTGGGACACGGGCCCAAGTCTAGCTGAGGGTGAACCTAAAGGGTCACACACAAATCACCGAGGAGGTTGAGAGATCGACTTGGAGTCAATCTCAAAGGATAAAAATAAGTAATTGGATTACTTAAGGGAAAGTCCATTGGATGGACGGACCGATATTGTGTCGGGCTTTCATTTAATCGGTAAATTGGATTTTCGATTAAATATGGAAAGTTGAGATGTTGAGACATTGGATCTTTTAATTGGATTAAAAGATCAACGGGAATAATTTAAGTGGACATTAAATTGGATTTAATATTGGGTTCGTCGTAATTGGATTACGATAAAACCCGGTACGTTAAATTATACCCGAGAGGAGAAATAATTCCTAATTTGGAATGGGAAGAAGTTGGACTTCTTTCCTTAATTAAACATGGCCGACACGCTCCCTTGGAGGAAGCAAAATCAGCCATGTTTCATGCTAGGTGGTATGTTGACTTATCTCTTTTGGAAAGAGACAAATCAACTCCAATCAAGCTCTTCCCTTTTGGTATGATTTGATCATACCATAAATTTTGGTAGGCTTGATTGAAGAATTGATGGTGATTGATTGGAATGAAATCTAGACATCCTTGGATGAACCTAGACACATTCCAATAATCACATTAATTATGTATATATATTAGAATATACAACACCAAGCATAAGTGATTCATTATTCATCTTTTTCTAGGAAAAAGAGAAGACAAAAATCCTCTCCTCTCTCTCAAAATTTCGTGCTCCCTCCCTCTCTTACACTTGTGTTCTTCACTTGATTTTGAATCAAGAAGAAGAACAAAGTAAGTTTAAGAGAACACTAATTCATAGTGTTCTTCTCTTAAACCGATTCCTTCCTAAACCCGTTCTTTTCTAGCAAGAAAAACGTGTGTTTCTTCCGGTGTGGTGTGGATCACCTTTGGAGAATCCATACGTTTGGATTTCGTGAACATTCCGGAGAAGGAACAACGCTAGTAGCCGGGAGCATACGCTAAACAATCAAAGGTAACGGTTTATTACGCTTTGATTGATTTCATTTGTATATCTATGCCCTATGTGTTTAAATATATGTTTTAAGTATTTACACATCCTACATCGAACGCCCGGTTGAGCACCCAAGGGTACACCCCTTGGGATTCGCGTATTTTGAATTTGATTTAAATTTACGCAATTTCTCGCTTTTCTCGCTTCCGCTCGCGCTCCCGGGCGGATCCGCTTGTCCTTCAAGTGGTATCAGAGCCCGGTTCGATGTAAGGGCCATAGATCTATGTGTTTGTCATGATCTACTTGCTTTTAGATGGCTTTATTGGCATGTTAGATTACATAAATATATGAATAATATGATGATTCAATTGTTTGGATTTAATGGACTTTTGGCATGCTTAATTTTGTTAGATTGGATCTAAAATTGCATGCTTATTTTCAGAATAATATTAATGTTATTGTGCTGAAACAGTTTTTGAAAAACACAAAAAAAAAAAAAAAATTGGTCTAGCCGGCAGTGGCCGCGCGCAGGCGGGCGTCTGCGCGCGCTGTGCGCAGCCGGCCGCTGCTGGCCGAGGGCCAGCGCGCGGCACAGCGCGCGCGCAGGGCGCGCAGGCGGCCGGCCAGCACAACGGCTGGGCCGTTTTGTGCCGTTTTTCGACTTTTTTCCGGAAAATTCGATTTTCTGTATTTTCTGCACAATATTATGAAAATATGTTAATTTTGCATTTTGGATTTTGGGATAATTGGATTATTCCTTGAATTAAATTTGCTTAATTAATTTGGGATTAATACATGCATTGGAAGCATTGTTTAAAATGTCCATTAAATTTCAAATTTGAATTTTGCATATTATTTGTATATTTATGCTTTTGTGATGTTGGACATCACTTGGGTATTTGGAATATCCATTGGTTATTTATGCATGATTATTTTGAATAATTATGTTATGTGAGTTGATGGAATCAACATGGGATGATCACAAAGCCCTAGACCTTGTGTATGGATGAATGAATGTTTATTTATTTTCTGTTAGGTGGGGCCTGCGTGCCTCTTGTTTTTGGGACTATCATCTCCCGTATTTTCAGCCTCATGATGTTAAAGCTTGTTTTCTTAATTACAGATGTATTACTTTCAGTTGTAATGAGAGTAGATAGGATTGGTGAGGTTTCAATTTTAACAAGCAATTGGAGTCGGAGACCCCAAGGAGGAGCATCAAGGCGTGAAACAAGAGCACTACAAGGCCCATTGGAATGACAATGGGTATATTACTATTGATATAATTTAGGACCACCCTAGACAGACCATAGACTCACTGCGGGCTCAGTGGGTCGCATAGGTTGGGCTTGTGATCATCCTAACAGGGGTATGCTATGTTTTATGCATGCGTCGTTTTTTAATTTATCGCTTTAAATATTAGATATTTATGCATGCTAAAACACCATAATGTGATGAGGTCTCGGTCACACTTAAACTCTCATTTGGTTGGACCAAATTAAATATTAGGCCCAGAACGGACTTGGATCAAAATGGTATTTTGGTCTGTCCGAGCCTTCCATCCACAACAATGTAGTGAGGAAGCTACCACTACCCAAGTGTGGTCTCACGAGTCGTGGCACACTTGGAATGGGGGAAAGCTGCACTATTGTTGTGAACAAAAAGACTGTTCTCGCTGTTTTCCTGTCTCACGAGTCGTGGGGGGCGACAGTTTGAGGCATGATTTGGTTGATGGGTCGGGGCCCAACACTGAGTAACATGGTTCGCTTGGAGTCCTCGGAACCATGCGAATAGGTGAGGCAAAATATCTTGGGAATCTCATTGGATGAGAATGATACTGGATATCTCCCACGAGGTCTTCTTCATGTGAATCGTAAAAGCGGGGCATGGAGATTACGCTTGTGGATCCCAAGCCCACTAGGAAATGGTTTCCCGAAACTCCGCTTGAGAGTGGCGGACTTTCGTATAAATAGTGGGAGGGTTAAAGACTAAAAGACCAAGTCTTCAATTTGAACAATAATATTACCATCATCTGCTAATTTCTGCTTTATATTTTCATTAATGTAGATATGTCTAAGAACCATTAACCATGATTCTCGAGACTAACAAATTCAACGGAACGAACTACTCGAACTGGATGAGAAACCTGATGATTGTTCTCGGTTTCGAGAACCAAGGCTACGTCTTGGACGAGCCGCCACCGAGCAACTTACCGGAGGGGTCCACGCCTGAAGAACGTTTGACGTTCGAGAAATGGCATGAGGACAACCGAAAAGTACGCAGTATCATACTGGCTTCGATGTCTAACGACATCCAGAAGCAGTATGAGAGGCTGGACAACGTCTCCGCCATAATGCTCCGCATGAACGAGGTTTATGCGGTTCCGGATAGGCATATTAGATATGCCGCCACAAAAGCATTCTTTGGCACCAAGCTCGCTGGAGGAGCGTCTATACAGAGTCATGGGGTCAAGATGCTCTCCCTAGTGGAGAAACTCGAGGACCTTAAAGCTGGGCTTAACAATGACACGTACATTGACGTGATCCTCCAGTCGCTTCCTCTATCCTATGACCCTTTGTTGTAAACTACAATATGAACGGACTTGAGAAGTCTATTCATGAGTTGATCAACATGCTGGTCCAATACGAGGCAATGACCCACAAGTCGGCGCCGGCGGTATTGATAGGAGAGGCTTCGACCTCCAAGGTGAATGGCAAGAGGGCTGGATGCTGGAAGAGGAAGAAGGGCAAAGAGAAGACGATTGCGGCCCCTGCTCGCGCTCCGGGCGTCCCTATTGCTCCGGTTGGACCGAGGAAAGGGAAAGGGAAGGCCCGTGGTTCTCAGCGGTCCAAGGCAAATGATGTCTGCATGCATTGTCAAGGGAAATGGCATTGGAAGAGGGAGTGCCCACAACTCCTCTCCAACCTGAAAGTAATTGTGGATTGTCCCGGGAAAAGCGCGAATGCGGAAGCGCGGTATAATTAAAAAATTAAAACGGAATTTAACATGCTTTTAAATTAAAACACGTTTCAAAGGGTGTGCCTTTGAAATTTTCCCGGGCATTCGGTGTATCTCATGAACGTATAACATAAAATAAATCATGGAGGCCATAGGGTTGAAAATTAAAGAGGGACGAAAATTTAAAACGAGACCTACCCGTTGTCGTTTTCGTCTTCAACGGCTACACGCGTTGTTCCCCGTTTTGCACCAAGATCTCGTCTTTGAGACCCTCTAATTCGTGACACAGGATCCACCCACGTATCTTGCACGTCGTGCTAGCAACGAACAAGTGTATAATTTTGGAGTGGATGAATCAATAACACATTATCAATTAATGGTATTGATTCATCAAGATTCTAATGTTCCAAGAACAAAAGAATCAAGAAAAACTATTTTTCTTGAGAGAGAGAGGGGCGGACGAGAGAGATGGGAGAGAGAGAAACCGCGTGTGTGTGTTGTGTGTGTGTATTGGAGTTTCATCATCCTTCAACTTGTAGGATGCTAGGGGTTTATATAGAAGAGGAGTTTAATCCTCTTTAAACTCCTCTTTTAAGAACTCTAATTTGACTAGGATTTTGACCTAGTCAAAGTCCTAGTCAAAGTAGTGTTTTGACCTAGTCAAAACAATCCTAGCCATCCATCTCTCCCATTAATCTCAACCGTTGATTTAATTTAATTTAATGGGATATTTAAAACCTATTTAAATATTTCCAAGAGGCTAAAATAAATATAAATATTATTTAAGCCCATTAAATAAATCCCTTTGATAAATCCAATTTATCAATTTAATTCCTTCTATCAAATAGAAAGAATTATTTCTCCAAGAAAAATAAAGGTCCCGATTAAATCTAATTTAATCATTCCTTCACTCCAATATTTAATTCCAAATTAAATATTTAATTGTGTGTGGATAGTGTGTGACTCTTTAGGTTCACCATTCAGCTAGACTTGGTCGGATTCCTAGAACCCGTCCGTTACCATGGGTGGCCATCTAGCAACGGTCCATGGCACTAGAGACTAGGTGAAATATTCAGGGATGAACATTTAGGCTCTAACAGTACGCTTGTCCTTCTGTCTACGGTCTCATCACTTAGAGTCTAGGGCACGGAAAATGCAGGTACCCATTTTGGACCTACGTGTCGGTCTGTCCTCACTAAACGCCGCAAGGGAATCCTTCCCTTCTGTTCAGTCACTGTGGCCACAGTTTTAGGGACAAGACTTAGAGTATACATGAGACTCAACTGCCAAAACCTATTGACAGGAGACAGATCCTTTCTTGGAAACTACTGTCACTTTGCACACCAGAACTGCACTAGACATGGCTTATGACTACCAAAGAGAATTCTGGCAATCTCTCACCATATCTAAGACACAGCCCTGATGTACAGGTAAACTCAGCAATTCCTCAAGTCAAAGGACTTGACCTGTACCGTTGGAACCGGGAATACACGTCATACCTTGCTAACCATACTCAAGGTCCTCCGTAAGACGGTTCCCGCGAGTCACCTCAGTCAGCTGCGTCCTCGCATGCTAACCCACTAACACTGCTTAGACGACCCTCGTCACCCGTCGATGAAACACGACAGCAGGTGCTTAGTGCAAGTCTCAAATGGAATCCCGGTACCCATTTTCGGGATTCCTTGACTTGGAGATTTCCGGACTGATTCGGGAAGACTGATTCCATGGACCTACCTCCAAGCGTAGTCCCAGTCCCCGAAATTGATTCTCAGTCCGTGGGCTTTGTTTGCGTAGTGAACAGATATAGAAAAGTGAACACAAACAAAGTAATGCCGAATGAAATTCACTTCTTTATTCATCAATGATTTATCAAACACCCATAATTGTCTAGACATAGGTTACATATACCCGCCAAAATTGGCTTACATGGTCACCTATTCTAACACAACCCTGGTATGTTTGTGGTTGAAGTTAATATGATTACTAATTCTGCTTCATGGGTATTGGATACCGGGTGCGGTGCTCACATCTGCAATGATTTGCAGGCACTGCAAAGAAGCAGAAGGCTAACCAAGGATGAGATGATCCTAAGGTTAGGCGATGGCAAGGCCGTTGCTGCGGAGGCCATAGGATCACTAGAATTAGCCATTAGTATTCATGTTAGGATTGTACTGAACGACTATTTCTATGTACCTAGCATGATTAAAAGCATTGTTTCCATCCCAGTCCTTGATAAGGAGGGATATGAATTTACGATCAATAAAAACGGTTTTTTCATTATCAAAGATGGTATTTCTCATCTGCTTGGTACATTGGTCAACAGTCTGTACATACTTCAACAGTCTAATTAGATTATGACTGTAGAACACAAACGAAAACGTGATGATCATAATAACGCACAGATATGGCATGCGAGGTTAGGTCATATCTCTAAAGATAGGATAAGAAGGTTGGTGGACTCAAAGAGTCTAGAAATAGACGATTTGGACAACCTACCGACCTGCGAATCCTGTCTAAAGGGAAAGACGACGAAGAAACCCTTTGTTGGACAAAGTACGCTAGCCAGTGGTCTGTTGGATTTGATCCATACAGATATCTGTGGTCCACTAAATACTCAGGCTACAGGTGGGTACTCGTACTTCATAACCTTTACCGATGATCACTCACGGTATGGTTATGTTTACCTGATGAGGTACAAGTCTGAAGCCTTTGGAAGGTTTAAGGGATACAGACTTGAAGTAGAGAACCAAACCGGTCGAAACATCAAAGCCCTTCGGTTGGACCGAGGTGGAGAGTATTTGAGTGGTGAGTTTAGTGATTATCTAAAAAGAGAATGGGATTCTCTCCCAGTGGACCCCTCCTGGAACACCGCAGCTTAATGGTGTGTCTGAAAGGAGGAATCGGACCTTGTTGGACATGGTCCGATCCATGATGAGTTTTACCGAACTCCCCCTTTCCTTTTGGGGATACGCTCTTGAGACGGCGGCCAAAGTTTTGAGCTTGGCACCATCTAAAAGGGTATCCCAGACGCCATATGAGATATGGCATGGCAAGCCTGCCTCCTACAAATACTTGAAAGTGTGTGGTTGCCCCGCATATGTCAAGAGATTAGTGGGAGATAAACTAGACTCAAGGTCTAGTTTATGCAGGTTCATCGGCTATCCAAAAGAAACTGCGGGGTATTATTTCTATGATCCCTCCGAGCAAAAGGTTTTTGTCTCGCGAAACGTAGTGTTCTTGGAAAAGGGTTTTCCATCGGATAGTCGACGCGATGAGGTGCTCCTTGAGGAATCAAGTGAGGCACCCCAAGCGGCGGTAGTGACATCTGAGCCAGTAGTTCCCACTGATATTGTTCCAGTCCTCCGTAGGTTGGCTAGAGTATCCCATGCACCTGATAGGTATGGATTTCTGGGCTTGACCGGTCAGTTGGATAATGATCCAAAGACATACGGAGAAGCAATGTCGGACATCGATTCGGACAAGTGGCTTGAGGCCATGAAATCCGAGATGGACTCGATGGGTACAAACAACGTTTGGACCCTAGTAGATCCACCCAAAGGGGTTAGACCCGTAGGGTGTAAATGGGTCTACAAACGTAAGCTTGGAGCTGACGGGGAGGTTACAACCTTCAAAGCCAGGCTTGTGGCGAAAGGTTACACTCAGCGACCCGGGGTCGATTTTGAGGAAACCTACTCGCCCGTAGCAATGGCCAAGTCCATTCGGATACTGCTTGCCATAGCAACATGGTAACGACTATGAAATATGGCAGATGGATGTGAAAACGGCCTTCCTCAACGGTTTCTTAGAGGAAGAGATCTATATGGATAAGCTCGAAGGTTTCATAACTGTTGGAGAAGAGCAGAAGGTCTGCCGTCTCCAAAGGTCCATCTATGGCCTCAAACAAGCTTCCCGAAGCTGGAACATATGTTTTGATGAAGTCATACGGGGATATGATTTCATCAAGAACGAGTCCGATCCTTGTGTATACAAGAAGATCAGTGGGGGCTCAGTTACGTTCCTGGTGCTTTACGTGGATGACATCTTGCTCATTGGGAATGATGCTAAGATGTTAGGTACCACTAAAGCTTGGTTGTCAACGCAATTCTCCATGAAGGATATGGGCGAGGCATCCTACATCCTTGGCATCAAGATCTACAGGGATAGATCTAGAAGGATGTTAGGAATGGCCCAGTCCTAGTATATTGAGAAAGTCTTGAAGAGATTCAAGATGAAGAACTCAAAATGAGGATTCCTTCCTATGAGGCATGGAATTAAGTTATCCAAGAAGCAGTCTTCTAAGACTGATGAGGAGCTTAAAAGGATGTTGGACATCCCCTATGCTTCAGCTGTAGGCAGCATATAGTATGATGTTCAGTGCACTAGACCTGATATGGCTTTCACTTTGAGCGTAACTAGCCAATATCAGTCGTGTGCCGGGGAGGCACACTGGAGTGCAGTCAAGACTATCCTAAAGTACCTGAAAAGGACTAAGGACATGTTCTTGATCTACGGCGGTGGAGAGTTGATACTGGAAGGCTATAGTGACGCTAGCTTCCAGTCGGATGACGATGATGCCATGTCTCAGTATGGTTTGTATTTAGACTAAATGGTGGCGTGGTTACTTGGAAGAGTTCCAAGTAGGCTACCACGACGGACTCCAACATAGAGTTTTGAATACATAGCGGCTTTGGAAGCTGGTAAGGAGTGGTTTGGTTGATGAGCTACATCCAAGGGTTGGATGTAGTGGCTTGAGGATTTATGGCAGTCACGTGTATATGAAGACTGTATCTTGGATCTGGTGAGAGGTGATCATTCTGTAAGATGGTCATTATAAGCCTTGTCCAGTGCAGTTGGAGTATGTAGCGAGGACGGTGGATTCCAAGATAGGATCTGTCCCCTATCAGTACATGACGGTGATGTCTCCTATGCACTCTGAGATGGTTTAGACTCTGAAAGTCTATGGCCATAGCAATTGATTGAGTACGAAAGGGGTTTCCTACGTCGATCGATAGAGTTAAACCTATCTCAATCATTATGCATAGATGCCTAAGTCAATGTTGGGAACCGATACCCCAATTCGATGCCCTACACTAAAGGCCGGGAGATAGGAGACAGTAGGACCGTACCCGTACGCATCGAGCGATGGTAGGACCGTACCTGCATGTAACTCGGAGCCTAAATGTTCACACCACATAATCACCTAGTCTCTAGTGCCATGGATCGTTGCTAAATGGCCACCCATGGTGACGGACTACTTTGGTTATGAAATAACAAGAAGTAGGTCCAAGTCTAGCTGAAAGGTGAACCTAAATAGTCACACCCGCTACACCAAATGAAAGGGAATTAATTTGGAATTAATTCCGGGAGAAGGTTTAATTTAATGGAATTAAATTATACTTCTTGGAGATTCAAGCCTCGATGGATTATTTGGAATAATCGGGCTTGAGTTCATAAATTAGATTTATGGATTTTATAAAGCATGGACTTCCCTTTTAATTAGATTAAAAAGGTGAGTTAATTAATGGGCTTGGTATATTCAATAGGATTTAATTTAAAGTCCATGGGACTATTTAATTTAGAATTAAATAAAGTCCATTCCATTAATTAATATCGGTAAATTAAATTTTCGATTAAATATGAAAAGTTGAGACATTGAGACGTTGGATCTTTTAATTGGATTAAAAGATCAACGGCAATAATTTAAATGGACATTAAATTGGATTTAATGTTGGGTTCGTCGTAATTGGATTACGATAAAACTCGGTCCGTTAAATTATACCCGAGATGAGAAATAATTCCTATTTTGGAATAGGAAGAAGTTGGACTTCTTCCCTTAATTAAACATGGCCGACATGCTCCCTTGGAGGAAGCAAAATCAGCCATGTTTCATGCTAGGTGGTATGTTGACTTATCTCTTTTGGAAAGAAACAAATCGACACCAATCAAGCTCTTCCCTTTTGGTATGATTTGATCATACCATAAATTTTGGTAGGCTTGACTGAAGAATTGATGGTGATTGATTGGAATGAATCTAGACATCCTTGGATGAACCTAGACACATTCCAATAATCACATTAATTATGTATATATATTACAATATACAACACCAAGCATAACTGATTCATTATTCATCTTTTTCTAGGAAAAAGAGAAGAAAAAAAATCCCTCTCCTCTCTCTCAACTCTCGGCCTCTCTCCCTCTCTCACACTTGTGTTCTTCACTTGATTTTGAATCAAGAAGAAGAACAAAGTAATTTTAAGAGAGCACTAATTCATAGTGTTTTCTCTTAAACCGATTCTTTCTTAAACCCGTTCTTTTCTAGCAAGAAGAACGTGTGTTTCTTCCGGTGTGGTGTGGATCACCTTTGGAGAATTCATACATTTGGATTTCGTGAGCATTCCAGAGAAGGAACAACGCTAGTAGCCGGGAGCATACGCTAAACAATCAAAGGTAACGGTTTTACTACGCTTTGATTGATTTAATATACATCTATGCCTTATGTGTTTAAATATATGTTTCCAATATTTACACATTCTACATCGAACGCCCGGTTGAGTACCCAAGGGTACACCACTTGGGATTCGTTCATTTAAATTGGATTTAAATTTACGCACTTTTTCCTCGCTTTCTCGCTTCCGCTCGCGGTCCCGGGCTGATCCGCTTGTCCTTCACTAGACAGACCATAGACTCACTGGGGGCTCAGTAGGTCGCATAGGTTAGGCTTGTGATCATCCTAACAGGGGTATGCTCTGTTTTATGCATGCGGCGTATTTATTTATCGCTTTAAATATTGGATATTTATGCATGCTAAAACACCATAATGTGATGAGGTCTCGGTCACACTCAAACTCTCATTTGCTTGGACCAAATTAAATATTAGGCCCAAAACGGACTTGGATCAAAATGGTATTTTGATCTGTCTGAGCCTTCCATCCACGGCAATGTGGTGAGGAAGCTACCACTACACAAGTGTGGTCTCACGAGTCGTGGCACACTTGGACTAGGGGAAAGCTGCACCATTGTTGTGAACAAAAAGACTGCGCTCGTTGTTTCCCTGTCTCACGAGTCGTGGGGGGCGACAGTTTGAGGCATGATTTGGTTGATGGGTCGGGCCCGACACTGAGTAACATGGTTCGCTTGGAGTTCTCGGAACCATGGGAATAGGTGAGGCAAAATATCTTGGGAATCTCATTGGATGAGAATGATATTGCATATCTCCCACGAAGTCTTCTTCATGTGAATCGTAAAAGTGGGGCATGGAGATTACGCTTGTGGATCCCAAGCCCACTAGGAAATGGTTTCCCGAAACTCCGCTTGAGAGTGGTGGACTTTCGTATAAATAGTGGGAGGGTTAAAGAATAAAAGACCAAGTCTTCAACTTGAACAATAATATTACCATCATCTGCTAATTTCTACTTTACATCTTCATTAATGTAGATATGTCTAAGAACCCATTAACCATGATTCTCGAGACTAACAAATTCAATGGAACGAACTACTCGGACTGGCTGAGAAACCTGAGGATTGTCCTCGGTTTCGAGAATCAAGGCTATATCTTGGACGAGCCGCCACCGAGCGACTTACCGGAGGGGTCCACGCCTGAAGAACGTTTGACGTTCGAGAAATGGCATGAGGACAACCGGAAAGTACGCAGTATCATACTGGCTTCGATGTCTAACGACATCCAGAAGTACTATGAGAGGCTCGACAACGTCTCCGCCATAATGCTCCGCATGAACGAGGTTTATGCAATTCCGGATAGGCATATTAGATATGCCGCCACAAAAGCATCTTTTGGCACCAAGCTTGTTGAAGGAGCGTCTGTACAAAGTCATGGGGTCAAGATGCTCTCCCTAATGGAGAAACTCGAGGACCTTAAAGTTGGGCTTAACAATGACACGTACATTGACGTGATCCTCCAGTCGCTTCCTCCATCCTATGACCCGTTTGTTGTAAACTACAACATGAACGGACTTGAGAAGTCTATTCATGAGTTGATCAACATGCTGGTCCAATACAAGGCAACGACCCACAAGTCGGCACCGGCTGTATTGATAGGAGAGGCTTCGACCTCCAAGGCAAATGGCAAGAGGGCCGGACGGTGGAAGAGGAAGAAGGGCAAAGGGAAGACGGTTGCGGCCCCGGCTTGCGCTCCGGGCGTCCCTGTTGCTCTGGTTGGACCGAGCAAAGGGAAAGGGAAGGCCCATGGTTGTCAGCGGTCCAAGGCAAATGATGTCAGCATGAATTGCCAAGGAAAGGTGTTGGAATAGGTGACCAAAAAAGCCAATAGGTTTGGCAATTTGTAACCTATCCGACAACTTGATGTGAATGTAATATTATTATGTGATGAATAAGATGAGTATTCGTCACCAATGGTACCTTCTTTGTTGCGCTCATCTTACATTTGTTAAAAGGGTGTTTAACTTATATCGCAACAAAGCCCACAGACCATGGATAACAACTCGTGCAGTTGGGCCACGCATTGGATGGTGGTCATGAAACAAACTGATTAAGAGTTGGGTCTGAAACGTTCCAAGTCGAGGACCTCGAGACAGGGCATCGAGAGTCCTATTGAGACTTGCGTCAAGAGTCGTGTTCATTGGATGAATGTCGTGTTTCATCGGCGACGGGCGTGGGACACCTACACGATCTTGATGGGTTGGTCGACTGGGATCGAGCCGACTGGACTAACTCGCGGGGATCATCATATGGAAGTCTTGGAGGCTTGGTCGGTATGATTGGATTCCCAGGTTCCGATAGTACGGGAGTAATCCTCAGACTTGAGGAATCATGGCAGTCACGTGCACAGGACGGCTGTATCTTGGATCTGGCGAGAGGTGATCATTCTGTAAGATGATCATTATAAGCCTTGTCCAGTGCAATCGGAATGTGTAGCGAGGACGGTGGATTCCAAGAAGAGGATCCGTCCCCTGTCTGTATGTGACAAATGTATCTCCTATGCACTCGGAGACACGTTCATGCTGTTTGAAGCTGTGGCCACAGTGGTTGGTCGAACAGCGAATGGTTTCCTGTGTCGACGCAATGAAGCATACATGGTCTCGAGTATTAAACATAGATGCCTAGTCAAGGATGGGAACCGACACCCAATTTCATACCCTAGACTAAGGCCGGGAGACGGTAGACGGAAGGATCGTACCCGTACAGAATCGGCGCCTAAATGTTCACGCCAATTCACCTAGTCTCTAGTGCCATGGACCGTTGCTAGACGGCCACCCATGGTAACGGGCTCTTGTGGGACACAGGCCCAAGTCTAGCTGAGGGTGAACCTAAAGGGTCACATACAAATCACCGAGGAGGTTGAGAGATCGACTTGGAGTCAATCTCGAAGGATAAAATAAGTAATTGGATTACTTAAGGGAAAGTCCATTGGATGGACGGGCCAATATTGTATCGGGCTTTCATTTAATCGGTAAATTGGATTTTCGATTAAACATCAAAAGTTGAGATGTTGAGACGTTGGATCTTTTAATTGGATTAAAAGATCAACGGGAATAATTTAAGTGGACATTAAATTGGATTTAATATTGGGTTCGTCGTAATTGGATTACGATAAAACCCGGTCCGTTGAATTATACCCGAGAGGAGAAATAATTCCTAATTTGGAATGGGAAGAAGTTGGACTTCTTTCCTGAATTAAACATGGCCGACACGCTCCCTTGGAGGAAGCAAAATCAGCCATGTTTCATGCTAGGTGGTATGTTGACTTATCTCTTTTGGAAAGAGACAAATCAACTCCAATCAAGCTCTTCCCTTTTAGTATGATTTGATCATACCATAAATTTTGGTAGGCTTGATTGAAGAATTGATGGTGATTGATTGGAATGAATCTAGACATCCTTGGATGAACCTAGACACATTCCAATAATCACATTAATTATGTATATATATTAGAATATACAACACCAAGCATAAGTGATTCATTATTCATCTTTTTCTAGAAAAAAGAGAAGACAAAAATCCTCTCCTCTCTCTCAATTTTCGTGCTCCCTCTCTCTTTTACACTTATGTTCTTCACTTGATTTTGAATCAAGAAGAAGAACAAAGTAAGTTTAAGAGAACACTAATTCATAGTGTTCTTCTCTTAAACCGATTCCTTCCTAAACCCGTTCTTTTCTAGCAAGAAGAACGTGTGTTTCTTCCGGTGTGGTGTGGATCACCTTTGGAGAATCCATACGTTTGGATTTCGTGAGCATTCCGGAGAAGGAACAACGCAAGTAGCCGGAGCATACGCTAAACAATCAAAGGTAACGGTTTATTACGCTTTGATTGATTTCATTTATATATCTATGCCCTATGTGCTTAAATATATGCTTTAATATTTACACATCCTACATCGAACGCCCGGTTGAGCACCCAAGGGTACACCCCTTGGGATTCGCGTATTTTGAATTTGATTTAAATTTACGCACTTTCCACGCTTTCTCGCTTTCGCTCGCGCTCCCCGTGCGGATCCGCTTGTCCTTCAAGAGGGACATTGGAAGAGGGAGTGTCCACAACTCCTCTCCAATCTAGGTATGTTTGTGTTCAATAGTATAATTGGATTATGACCGCGAAACACAAACGAAAACGTGATGTTCATAATAACGCACAGATATGGCATGCGAGGTTAGGTCATATCTTTAAAGATAAGATAAGAAGGTTGATGGACTCAAAGAGTCTAGAAATAGACGATTTGGACAACCTACCGACCTGCAAATCCTGTCTGAAGGGAAAGATGACCAAGAAACCCTTTGTTGGACAAAGCACTCTAGCCAGTGGTCTGTTGGATTTGATCCATACGGATGTCTATGGCCCACTAAATACTCAGGCTAGAGGTGGGTACTCGTACTTCATAACGTTTACCGATGATCTCTCACAGTATGGTTATATTTACCTGATGAGGTACAAGTCTAAAGCCTTTGGAAGGTTTAAGGAATACAGACTTGAAGTAGAGAACCAAACCGGTCGAAAGATCAAAGCCCTTCGGTCGGACCAAGGAGGAGAGTATTTAAGTTGTGAGTTTACTGATTATCTAAAAGAGAATGGGATTCTCTCTCAATGGACCCCTCCTGGAACACCACAGCTAAATGGTGTGTCTGAAAGGAGGAATCAGACCTTGTTGGACATGGTCCAGTCCATGATGAATTTTATCGAACTTTCCCTTTCCGTCTGGGGATACGCTCTTGAGACGGCGGCCAAAGTTTTGAACTTGGCACAATCTAAGTCGGTATCCCAAACGCCATATGAGATATGACATGGCAAGACTGCCTCCTACAAATACTTGAAAGTGTGGGGTTGCCACGCATATGTCAAGAGATTAGTGGGAGATAAACTGGACTCGAGGTCTAGCTTATGCAGGTTCATCAGCTATCCGAAAGAAACTGCGGGGTATTATTTCTATGATCCCTTCGAGCAAAAGGTTTTTGTCTCGCGAAACGCAGTGTTCTTGGAAAAGGGTTTTCCATCGGATAGTCGACGCGATGAGGTGCTCCTTGAGGAATCAAGTGAGGCACCCCATGAGGCGGCAGTGACATCTGAGCCAGTAGTTCCCACTGATATTATTCCAGTCCTCCGTAGGTCGGCCAGAGTATCCCATGCACCTGATAGGTGTGGATTTATGGGCCTGACCGGTCAGTTGGATAATGATCCAAAGACATACGGAGAAGCGATGTCAGACATCAATTCGGATAAGTGGCTTAAGGCCATGAAATCCGAGATGGACTCGATGGGTACAAACAAGGTTTGACCCTAGTAGATGCACACAAAGGGGTTAAATCCGTAGGGTGTAAATGGGTCTACAAACGTAAGCTTGGAGTTGACGGAGAGGTTACAACCTTCAAAGCCAGGCTTGTGGCGAAATGTTACACTCAACGACCCGGGGTCGATTTTGAGAAAATCTATTCGCCCGTAGCAATGGCCAAGTCCATTCGGATACTACTTGCCATAGTAGCATGGTATAACTATGAAATATGGCAGATGGACGTGAAAACGGCCTTCCTCAACGGTTTTGTAGAGGAAGAGATCTATATGGATCAGCTGGAAGGTTTCACAACTGTTGGAGAAGAGCAGAAGGTCTGCCGTCTCCAAAGCTCCATCTATGGCCTCAAACAAGCTTCCCGAAGCTAGAACATACGTTTTGATGAAGTCATCTGGGGATATGATTTCATCAAGAACGAGCCCGATCTTTGTGTATACAAGAAGATCAGTGGGAGCTCAGCTGCATTTCTAGTGCTCTACGTGGATGACATCTTGCTCATTGGGAATGATGCTAAGATGTTGGGTACCACTAAAGATTGGTTGTCAAACGCAATTCTCCATGAAGGATATGGGCGAGGCATCCTACATCCTTGGCATCAAGATCTACAGGGATAGATCTAGAAGGATGTTAGGAATGGCCCAGTCCTCGTATATTGAGAAAGTCTTGAAGAGATTCAAGATAGAGAACTCAAAACGAGGATTCCTTCCTATGAGGCATGGAATTAAGTTATTCAAGAAGCAGTCTCCTAAGACTGATGAGGAGCTTAAACGGATGTTGGACATCCCCTATGCTTCAGCCGTAGGCAGCATACAGTATGTTGTTCAGTGCACTAGACCTGATGTGGCTTTCGCTTTGTGCGTAACAAGTCGATATCAGTCGTGTGCCGGGGAGGCACACTGGAGTGCAGTCAAGACTATCCTGAAGTACCTGAAAAGGACTAAGGACATGTTCTTAATCTACGGCAGTGGAGAGTTGATACTGGAAGGCTATAGCGACGCTAGCTTCCAGTCGGATGACGATGATGCCAAGTCTCAGTATGGTTTTGTATTTAGACTAAATGGTGGCGTGGTTACTTGGAACGGTTCCAAGAAAGCTACCACGGTGGACTCCACCATAGAGTTTTGAATACATAGTGGCTTAGGAAGCTGCTAAGGAGTGGTTTAGTTGATGAGCTACATCCAAGGGTTGGATGTAGTACCTAGCATTGCTAAGCCTGTAATTATCTTTTATGATAACAACAGGGCGATAGCGCTAGCAAAGGAATCGAGATCTCATCACGATCCAAGCATATTCTTAGACGCTACAATCTGCTTAGAGAGATGGATAGCACGAGTGACGTTCGGTTGGACCGAGTCAGCTCCGCAGAAAACATAGCAGATCCACTTGCTAAGCCCATGTCGCAAGTTGCCCACACTCACCATCTGAATAAGAGGTTTGAGGTCAATGGGTGATTGGCTTTAGGTCAAGTGGGAGATTGTTAGAATAGGTTACCAGAAAGCCAATAGGTTTGGTGATTTGTAACCTATCTGACAACTTGATGTAAATGTAATATTATTATGTGATGAATAAGATGAGTGTTCATCACCAATGGTACCTTCTTTGTTGCGCTTATCTTACATTTGTTAAACGGTGTTTAACTTATATCGCAACAAAGCCCACAGACCATGGATAACAACTCGTGCAGTTGGGCCACGCGTTGGATGGTGGTCATGAAACCAACTGATTAAGAGTTGGGTCTGAAACGTTCCAAGTCGAGGACATCGAGACAAGGCATCGAGAGTCCTATTGAGACTTGCGTCAAGAGTCGTGTTCATTAGATGAGTGTCGTGTTTCATCTGCAATAGGCGCAGGATGCCTACACGATCTTGATGGGTGGCTCGACTGTCGAGCCGACTGGACTGACTCGCGGGGATCATCATATGGAAGCCTTGGAGGCTTGGTCGGTATGATTGGTTTTCCCCGGTTTCGATAGTACTGGAGTAATCCTCAGACTTGAGGGATCATGGCAGTCGCGTGCACATGATGGCTGTATCTTGGATCTGGCGAGAGGTAATCATTCTGTAAGATGATTATCATAAGCCTTGTCCAGTGCAGTCGGAATGTGTAGCGAGTACGGTGGATTCCAAGAAGAGCATCTGTCCCCTGTCAGTATGTGACAGACGTATCTCCTATGCGCTCGGAGACACGTTCATGCTGTATGAAGCTGTGGCCACAGTGGTTGGTCGAACAGGGAATGGTTCCCTGTGTCGACGCAATGAAGCATACGTGGTCTCGAGTATTAAGCATAGATGCCTAGTCAAGGATGGGAACCAACGCCCAATTCCATACCCTTGACTAAGGCCGGGAGACAATAGACGGAAGGATCATACTCGTACGAATTGGCGCCTAAATGTTCATGCCAATTCACCTAGTCTCTAGTGCCATGGACCGTTGCTAGACGGCCACCCATGGTAACGGGCCCTTGTGGGACACGGGTCCAAGTCTAGCTGAGGGTGAACCTAAAGGGTCACACACAAATCACCGAGGAGGTTGAGAGATCGACTTGGAGTCAATCTCGAAGGATAAAATAAGTAATTGGATTACTTAAGGGAAAGTCCATTGGATGGACGGGCCGATATTGTATCGGGCTTTCGTTTAATCGGTAAATTGGATTTTCGATTAAATATGAAAAGTTGAGACGTTGAGACTTTGGATCTTTTAATTGGATTAAAAGATCAACGAGAATAATTTAAATGGACATTAAATTGGATTTAATGTTGAGTTCATCGTTAAATTGGATTATGATAAAACCCGGTCTGTTAAATTTACTCGAGAGGAGAAATAATTCCTATTTTGGAATAGGAAGAAGTTAGACTTCTTCCCTTATTTAAACATGGCCGACATGCTCCCTTGGAGGAAGCAAAATCAGCCATGTTTCATGTTAAGTGGTATGTTGACTTATCTCTTTTGGAAAGAGATAAATCAACTCCAATCAAGCTCTTCCCTTTTGGTATGATTTGATCATACCATAAATTTTTGTAGGCTTGATTAAAGAATTGATTATGATTGATTGGAATGAATCTAGACATCCTTGGATGAACCTAGACACATTCCAATAATCACATTAACTATGTATATATATTAGAATATACAACACCAAGCATAAGTGATTGATTATTCGTCTTTTTCTAGGAAAAATAGAAGACAATTTTCGGATCCTCTCTCCTCTCTCTCAACTCTCGGCTTCTCTCCCTCTCTTACACTTGTGTTCTTCACTTGATTTTGAATCAAGAAGAAGAACAAAGTAAGCTTAAGAGAGCACTAATTCATAGTGTTCTTCTCTTAAACCGATTCCTTCTTAAACCCGTTCTTTTCTAACAAGAAGAACGTGTGTTTCTTCCGGTGTGGTATGGATCACCTTTGGAGAATCTATACGTTTGGATTTCGTGAGCATTCTGGAGAAGGAACAATGCAAGTAACCGGGAGCATACGCTAAACAATCGAAGGTAACGGTCTCCTTACGCTTTGATCTATCTATGCCCTATATGTTTAAATATATGTTTCCAATATTTACACATCCTTCATCGAACGCCCGGTTGAGCACTCAAGGGTACACCCCTTGGGATTCGTTTATTTAAATTTGATTTAAATTTACGCACTTTTCTCGCTTCCCCTCGCGCTCCCGGGCGGATCCGCTTGTCCTTCAGCAACGAACAAAAAGTCTATGCCTTCGGTATTGTTTGGAGGTGCTTCAACTTCCAAGACGAAAGGCAAGGGTGTCGGACGTTGGAAAAGGAAGAAAGGGAAGGGAAAAGCCATCAAAGCAGCCACAAACACTAAGAGTGTTTTCATTGCCAAAGAGGGGAAAGGCAAAGGAAAAGGGAAGGTTGTCTCCAAGCAACAGTCGAGGGCATATGACATATGTATCAATTGCCGTGAGAAAGGGCATTGGAAGAGGGAGTGCCCCAAACTCCTCTCAAACAAGGTATTTTGTGATTGAGGTTAATATGGTCACTAACTCTGCCTCTTGGGTATTAGATATCGGCTGTGGAGCTCACATTTGCAATGATTTGCAGGTGTTGAAAAGAAGCAGAAAACTGGGTAGCAGGATATGATTCTGAAGCTTGGGAATGGCAAGGCCACCTCGGCAGAAGCAGTAGGATCCGCCACTCTAGTAGTTAGTGATCGTATTAGTATAGAGTTAGAGCTAGTTTATTATGTACCTAGTATGATTAAAAACATCATTTTCATTCCGTTGTTAGAAAATAGTGGATATGAGTTTATGATCAATAAAAATTGCTTTTATTTGATGACGTGTGGAATTGCTCATCTGCTTGTTACACTTAATAATGGGCTCTATATCTTACAACAAACGAACTTCATTCTTAACGCTCAACACAAACGTTAATTAGATAACAATGGGAACACACGACTGTGGCACGCTAGGCTAGGTCACATATCCCAAGACAGGATGAAGAAATTGGTAGACTCAAAGAACCCAGAGGTAGGGGACTTGAGTGAGCTACCAACTTGTGAATCCTGTCTAAGAGGGAAAATGACCAAGAAGCCCTTTGTAGGACAAAGCAGGCTTGCCACAGGTCTGTTGGACTTGGTTCATACAGACGTATGTGGACCACTAAGGACGCAGGCCCGAGGTGGGTTCTCCTACTTCATAACCTTTAACGATGGTCATTCACGGTATGGTTATGTATACCTAATGAGGTACAAGTCTAAAGCTCTTGAGAGGTTTAAAGAATTCAGACTTGAAGTTGAGAACCAGACCGGCTGCAAAATTAAAGTCCTACGGTCAGACCGAGGTGGAGAATACCTTAGTACTGAATTCCTTAATTATCTCAAAGAAAATGGTATAATATCTGAATGGACACCTCCCCGGACACCACAGTTGAATGGTGTCTCTGAAAGGAGGAATTGAACCCTGTTAGATATGGTTCGATCCATGATGAGTTTTACCAAATTGCCCTTGTCCTTTTGGGGCTACGCATTGGAAACAACGGCCAAGTTGTTAAATTTGGCGCCAACCAGTGTGTTGACCCAAACGCCATATGAAATATGGCACGGCAAGCCTGCGTCCTATAACTACTTGAAAGTGTGGGGTAGCCCTGCATACGTCAAGAGGTTAGTCGGAGATAAGCTAGAATCCAAGTCTAGCTTATGCAGGTTCGTTGGATACCCTAAAGAAACTGCAGGTTATTACTTTTATGACCCCTTGGAACAAAAGGTATTTGTTTCAAGGAACGCAGTGTTCTTGGAACAAGGTTTTCCAGACGATATCCACCCTGATGAACTGATCCTTGAGGAATCAAGTAATGGAAACCAGTCATCAGAGGTAGCCGCGGATTCCTCACTTAGAGGATTCAGGATAGATACCCGAAGGACTGACCAACCTCGAGAAGTCCAGCATGCTAGGCATGAAGGACAGCCTCAGGAAAGGCCAGCCCCGGTACCTGAACCGCCAGCTCCTATACAGTCAGCGCCCACAGTCACCACTAATGTTCCCATTCTCCGTAGGTCAACTAGAGAGTCTCGACCTCCGGTGAGATATGGCTTTCTAAATACGACCTGTCTACTGGATAAGGATCTCAAGACATACGGAGAAGCGATGTCTGACATCGACTTTGGGAAATGGCTTGAGGCCATGAAAACCGAAATGGACTCCATAAGCAAGAGCTAAGTCTGGAGACTTGTAGACCCACCGAAAGGTGTTAGGCCAGTTGGTTGTATGTGGGTCTACATGCGCAAACTTGGCGTTGATAGAGAAGTCACAACATTTAAGGCTAGGCTAGTAGCTAAAGGGTATACTCAACGACCTGGGGTCGATTTTGAGGACATCTACTTGCGAGTAGCCATGGCTAAATCCATTCGGATCCTGCTTGCCATAGCAGCATGGTATGACTATGAGATATGGCAGATGGACATGAAAACGGCTTTCCTCAATGGTTTCATTGAGGAAGAGATCTACATGGATCAGCCGGAGGGTTTCACGGTCACTGGAGAAGAACAGAAGGTATGTCATCTCTAGAAGTCCATCTATGGCCTCAAACAAGCATCCCGAAGCTGGAACATTCGCTTTGATGAAGTGATACGGGGTTATGACTTCATCAAAAATGAATCCGACCTTGTGTATACAAGAAGGTCAGTGGGAGCTCTATAGTGTTTCTAGTGCTTTATGTGGATGACATTCTACTCATAGGTAATGACGTTAGAATGTTGCGTGACACAAAAGCATGGTTGTCGACTCAATTTTCCATAAAGAACTTGGGTGAAGCCTCCTACATTCTAGGCATCCAGATTGTCAGGGACAGATCTAAAAGAATGTTAGGACTCAACCAAAACTCGTAAATGGAGAAAGTCCTGAAAAGATTTCGGATGGACAACTCCAAACGAGGATTCCTTCTCATGAAGCATGGGATCAAGTTATCCAAGAAATAGCCCCCGCAGACTGATGAGGAACTTGAAAGGATGAAAGTCATCCCCTATGCTTCTGTCGTAGGCAGCATCCAATATGCGGTCAACTGCACCAGACCTGACATTGCTTACGCTTTGAGTGTAACGAGCAGATATAAGTCTTGTGCAGGAGAGGCACATTGGAATGCAGTTAAGGGTTATGTATTCAAGCTCAATGGAGGAGTAGTGGCTTGGAAAAGTTCCAAGCAAGCTGAAAGAAATCGGTGGATCGTCCCGGGAATTGCGCGAATGCGGAAGCGCGATAAAAAATAAATTTACAAAAATAAAAGGCATGCTTTTAATTGAAAAGAACACGCTCAAGGGGTGTGTCCTTGAGGTTCCCGGGCGTTCGGTGTATCTCATGATCATATAACAAATAAAGAAATCATGGAGGCCATAGAGTTGAAAAAATTAAAGAGGGACGAAAAGATAAAACGAGACCTACCCGTTGTCGTTTTCGTCTTCAACGGCTACTCGCGTTGTTCCCCATTTTGCACCGAGATCTCGTTCTTGAGACCCTCCAAATCGTGACACACGATCCACCCACGTATCTTGCACGTCGTGCTAGCAACGAACAAGTGTATAATTTTTGGAGTGGACGAATCAATAACACGTTATCAATTAACGGTATTGGTTCGTCTAAGTTCTAATGTTCCAAGAACATAAAAGAACTAAGAAAAATATATTTTCTCGTTGGAGAAAGAGAGAGGGGCGGACGAGAGGTAGGAGAGGGGAGAGTGTGTGTTGTGTGTGTTTTGAAGAATCATCATCCTACAATTGTTGGAAGCTAGAGGTTTATATAGAGGAGGAATTTAATCCTATTTAAACTCCAACTCTAAGAACTCTAATTTGACTAGGATTTTGACCTAGTCAAAGTCCTAGTCAAACTAGTATTTGACCTAGTCAAACGAATCCTAGCCTTCCATCTCCCCTTTCCATCTCAACCGTTGATTTTTAATTTAATGGAATATTTAAATCCTATTAAATATTCAAAAAAGCCAAAAGAATAAATATAATATAATAAATAAATATTATTATTTATTCTAAGCCCATTAAATCAACCCTTTTAATAAATCCTATTTATTAATTTAATTCCCTTTATCAAATAGAAGGAATTAATTTCTCCAAGAAAATATAGGACCCGATTAAATCTAATTTAATCATTCCTTTACTCCAATATTTAATTCCAAATTAAATACTAAGTGTGTGTGGATAGTGTGTGACTCTTTAGGTTCACCATTCAGCTAGACTTGGTTGGATTCCTAGAATCCGCCCGTTACCATGGATGGCCATCTAGCAACAGTCCATGGCACTAGAGACTAGGTGAAATATTCGGGGATGAACATTTAGCCTCTAACAGTACACTTGTCCTTCTGTCTTCGGTCTCATCACTTAGAGTCTAGGGCACGGAAAAAGCAGGTACCCATTTTGGACCTAAGTGTCCGTCTGTCCTTACTAAACGCCGCAAGGGAAACCTTTCCCTTCTGTTCAGTTACTGTGGCCACAGATTTCAGGGACAAGACACGGAGCATACATGAGACTCAACTGTCAACACCTTTTGACAGGAGACAGATCCTTTCTTGGAAACTACTGTCACTTTGTACACCCGACCTGCACTAGACATGGCTTATGACTACTCAAGAGTATTTTGGCAATCTCTCACCATATCTAAGATACAGACCTGATGCACAGGTAAACTCAGCAGTTCCTCAAGTCAAAGGACTTGGCCTGTACCGTTGGAACCGGGAATACACGTCATACCTTGCTGACCATACTCACGGTCCTCCGTAAGACGGTTCCCGCGAGTCACCTCAGTCAGCTGCTTCCTAGCACGCTGACCCACTAACACTGCTTAGACGACCTTCGTC